>OW052222.1:114462291-115662291 GCA_932526605.1 Nephrotoma flavescens
AGTATGTAATTTTTAAACTTCAAATTTGAAAACAGAAAAACATTATATTGTTGTATTTTACTATCATAATTCTTTATTTGTAGCTTTATTCAAATTATACATTTTAGTAGATGAAAGAATGTTACAAGAAACATCAAGATAAATTTATATTTTTATGTTGGTCTGTGACCCGAGTGGGTGCTCAGGCTAGATAGTTTACTGAATTAAACTTGCTTAAAGTTGCTTGGTAAAATCAATATTATTGTACATAGTTAATAATAATCATTAATTTCATTGTATTGGTTGAAATAAGACTAGCTAAACAGAAAGACTGCCACTCACTCACTAGAAATTAAACTTTTATAATTATACTAATTTGTAACCACCAAAATTTGCGTTTTTAGTGGTTGTGTCTTTCGCATTCTTTTTGAATGGTGTGCTGTACCGCATGAAGTTCCCGGCGTGTTCGAATTTGTTGATGCCAGAACCGTTTTCGTTTAGTCTGATAGGGTTGGTCAGATTGTTGTCATTTTCGTCTTGTATGAATCCATTGCTGATCCAATAAATAAATGCCTCTAGGCCTGGAGTATTATTTATAATGTTGCTCTTTTGATAATTTCATTATTTGTATAATACTCGTGACGACCGTGTAAAAGGTAGTTTACCAGATGGGATGTAGTTTTATGAATATGGTTCGAGTTCAGTTCGGGTGGTGTGGTTTTATTAATATGGTTCGAGTTCAGTTCGCGTAGTTTTTTTCGGGTTAAGTTTAAGGATATCGATTCCATCGAATTTTGAATAAGTATATTGTGATTGGTTAGAAGCATTGTGTTGGTAGCCCGTCTCTGCTTTAAGAAAAATTCTGATACAGTGTTAAATCCATCTTGTTTAAAAAATTCGTAGTTTTTCCATATAACTTGGGCAAAGGTTGCATATCCTATTTATATTTATTCTGGGGTACTTCACTATAAGTTTTTGATTAACAACTACACATTTTTGATATACAACATGGAATGCTACACCAATCAAAGGATATAAAACTTATATTAATACAAAAGCAGAGCTATTACTTGCCTTAAATCTTATAAAAGAGGTAATTATAACTGTGGTGAAGATATAAAAGGTAATAAGTCATTTTGTTACATTTTAGATCGCTTCATTAATTCGAAATATCCATAAAAACTGTATAGGTAAATTTTTTTTTATTTTAAATTCGGATAAGTATATACCCAAAACTATGCAAAAGTTAAGTTTCCTAACGTTGATAATTTTTTTCAGAAGCACCAGAAATTTTTAAATACGCTCTACTGAAAACTGAAGAAAATGAGTTATTACCTTTTATATCTTCACCACCGAGTGCGATATATAAATATACTCAAAGCAAATATTAAACGTATCAATGAGCTCACCATCCAAAATACAAGACTGCAAGTTAACAAATACTGGAAACAAAAATTGGAGGCTATAAAACCCGGTTGTAAAATTGTTGAAGGCAATAAACTATTAACCCATAGGAAAACGGATAAAAGCGTACGACAACTAGACATCGAGGAAAATGAGTCCGAAAATATGACCTCCATAAATATATACTGGTCAAGTTTCACTACAAAAGCACCACCTTTATCAGTACTACCCAACAACAAAATCTGGACCCCTATTATGAATACGAACATAAATTGTACGAATTCGTATGGTGGGTATTTTTGAATACGAATTCGTACAATTGTAACATGAATCCGTACCTACTTGATGCGTTTGTAAATTTCCATTATCTGAGAAAATGAATTCGAACAATATTTATACGTTCATGAACAAATTTTTGCTCGATGTGTATTTAATTAACGACTCCATTGCCGACTCAAAATTAAATTAAATATTTTTTTGTAAGTATAATAACATTATTTTGATGTTTAGATTAGATAAATAGAGGGTTAGATAGTATGTTGAAGGCGGCCGCACGAAATTTTGTCTCGAGCTAGACAAAGTTGAAAATGTGTGATATATAATGCAAATTGTTGTTGTAATGCGTTGTACCGCCGTTTTGAGATCACACATTTTCAACTTTGTCTAGCTCGAGACAAATTTCGTGCGGCCGCCTTGAGGGCTAAATAAAATATTTTATAGAAGATTCTAAAAACCAAAATTCGTTTGTAACAGTATATTTAGTCCAATATATATGAGTACAACTACAAAGTAATGCACACACAATTACATAGTCCAAAAGTGGTATTTAGAACATATACTCTATACATACCGGAATTTTATCAGAATCTGGGCCCCTATTTCTGAATACGAATACGAACAAAAAATGTACGAATTCGTATGGTTGGTATTTTTGAATACGAATTCGTGCAATTGTAACACGAATTCGTACCTACTTGATGCGTTTGTAAATTTCCCTTATCTGAGAAAACGAATTCGAACGATATTTATACGTTCATGAACGAATTTTTGTTCGATGTGTATTTAGTTAACGACTTCATTGAAAAACTGAAAATTAAATGGTTTTTTGGAAGTATAATAACATTATTTTGATTTTTAGATTAGATACATAAAGGGGTTAGATAGTATATTGAGGGCTAAATAAAATATTTTATAGAAAATTCTAAAAACCGACATTCGGTTGTAACAGTATATTTAATCCAATTTATGTATGAGTACAAAGTAATACACGCACAAATATACTATTTGAGTGTAAAAGTTTAAAAGTGGTATTTGGAACATACGGAATTTTATCAGAATCAAACGTAATGAGAATTAGATGTTGAGATTGATGGAACTCTAAAGGGCCTTTATAAACTTCTAAAAGGTTTACAAAAAAATACATATAGACAATGAACTTTAGACTAATCAATTTGAGGTTGATGTCCGATTTCAAACAATTATTATATTTATTTTCCTTTGACCATAAATTATTTTATTTTCGTTTTAAACAACAAAATTTCAAATAAAATAATGGCGGCTCTAATGGCGGCTTTAAAATTGATGGAACTAAATTATGGAAACCTAAAATATTAAAAATAATTAATGAATATGTACAATAATGTTTTAACATCCATTTCAAGTACCAAACCAAACGAAATAATAAACGAAAACAAAATTTTTCTTTTTTGACGTTTATTATTTTCATCAAGTTGTAAAATTTTATTCCAGGTAAAACCATTTAAAATAAATTTCCCTTATAGCAAGGACACACACCAAACAATTACGTACGTTCATATTCAGAAATACCAAAGTATTTTCGTAACGGATATCATTTTCGTATCGAATACATTTTCGTATCGTATTCAGAAATAGGGCCCCAGGGGCCCTATTTCTGAATACGAATACGAACAAAAATTGTACGAATTCGTATGATTGGTATTTTTGAATACGAATCCGTGCAATTGTAATACGAATTCGTACCTACTTGATACGTTCACAAATTTCCCTTATTTGACAATACGAATTCGAACAATTTTTGTACGTTCATGAACGAATTTTTGTACGATGAATGTTTAGTTAACGACTCCATAGAAAAATCAAAAATTTCTTTCAAAATCAAAGAAAATCTTTTATTTTAAAACGTAAACATGGCCTTATAATTTATTTACGCCAATTTAAATGAGAGTATGTACATATATGAAATTTTCGTAGTCAGAGTATTTAACACGTACTACAGTTGATGACCGAATATAGAACGGGGTAAGAGCATTGTTAAAAAGCCCGAGACCATAATCCAAAAATGATATTGAAATACATATTTAATAACACAATTAATTTATACTTAATAAACACATTTTTATTAATCACTTGTTTTTGTTTCGCAGAATATTTTTCAAAAAGTTTAAAAAATCACTCGATCGATTTCGACTTGTTAGGTCATCATCAGGAGTATCTACTTTAAACTTTTTGAAAAATATTCTGCGAAACAAAAACAAGTGATTAATAAAAATGTGTTTATTAAGTATAAGTGTGTTTCGCCAAGTGCCTACGGCAAATAGCGTAAAAAAAAAACAATTAATTTATATTTAAAACCAAAACCTAACCAGTTATTAATTTATATTTAAAACCATTATAAAACCAAATATAATGGGGCACTATCACACAACAAGAAATTATTTGGTGGTAGAATTTTATATTCCATCCTAACAATTTTGTCGGCCACACAAAACTACAAAATATTTTGCTTCCACAAAACTCTAATTTTATTTCACTATTTGTTTTTATTTATATGTATTACAACTTAAAAGAATCTCCAAATCAAAAGTGATGCTTATTTGAAAACCTAGAAGAAAAATAATATTATTATGTACATCCATTTCAAGTACAAACCAAAACGTCAAAACTCAAAATAGTGTCCAGGTCGTACAATTTTATTGCAGGTAAAACCATTTAAAATAAATTTCCCTTATAGCAAGGACACACACCAAACAATTACGTACGATCGTATTCAGAAATACCAAAGTATTTTCGTAACGGATACCATTTTCGTATCGAATACATTTTCGTATCGTATTCAGAAATAGGGCCCCAGTAATGAGAATTAAATGCTGAAATTGATAGAACTCTAAGGGCCCTCATAAACTTCTCAAAGGTTCACAAAACATACATCTAGATAAAGAACTTTAGACTAATCAATTTGAGATTGATGTACGATTTTACCAAGAATCATTTTATTTTCGTTTTCAACAACAAAATATCAAATAAAATACGGAACTAAATTATGGAAACCTAAAATATTAAAAATAAATATGTGCAATAATGTTTTGAACATCCATTTCAAGTATACAAAGCCAAACCCAAAGAAATAATAAACGAAAACAAAACGTTTCTTTTTTGACGTTTATTATTTTGATCAAGTTGTAAAATTTTATTGCAGGTAAAACCATTTAAAATAAATTTCCCAAGTAAAGCAAGGACACACACCAAACAATTACGTATGATCGTATTCAGAAATACCAATTTATTTTCGTATCGAATAGAACTTTTGTATCGTTTGAATAAACGTAACGCATTCAGAAATAGGTGCCCTGGGGCCCTATTTCTGAAAACGATACGAAAATGTATTCGATACGAAAATGATATCCGTTACGAAAATACTTTGGTATTTCTGAATACGATCGTACGTAATTGTTTGGTGTGTGTCTTTGCTATAAGGGAAATTTATTTTAAATGGTTTTACCTATAATAAAATTATACAACTTGTGCCATTTTGCCTTGACGTTTCGTTCTTGTTTATATGAAATATGTTAGAAATGGATGATTTATTTATGATTATTGTTATTATTAATATTCTAGTTTTTTTTTATCGTAGGCAATATATGTATCTCATTACATAAAATAATAAAATTTTCTTTAAATGCAATGCTGTGTATTTTTTGTGTGCCGTACAAACATTTTTGTTATAAACGAACACAATCAGTGAATCAACTAATAATTTCTTGTGTAGTGATAGTGACACATCAGAGATAGTTGTACCCCAACCTCCTACATATAAATTGGTATCACAGTATTTAATAAATTTGTGTAGAAAAATTTATTTTGTCAATTACGAGTACCCCAGAAAAATTTGTATTGTGTCCATTCGGGATTTTAACAGTGATCTTTACCATCCTTCGGGTCATTTGGTGTACGACACATTACTTAAGTATTACTTGGTCGTTTTATATATTTTATGAGAAAAGAAAATATTACGGCCATCGTTACAGAATTTCTATAAAATTATTTTATATCATCTTAATAAATGTAATTTAAAAATATAATATATGTGTAATTTATTTAGAAATCAATTTAAAGTTTGGATTTTCTATGAAGTCGTTAACTAAACATCCATCGAACAAAAATCCGTTCATGAACGTATAAAAATCGTTCGAATTCGTTTTGCCAGATAAGGGAAATTTGTGAACGTATCAAGTAGGTACGAATTCGTGTTAGAGTTGGACGAATTCGTATTCAAAAATACCAATCACACGAATTCGTACAATTTTTGTTCGTATTCGTATTCAGAAATAGGGTCCCTGGATATTCTCGGATATTACGTCTCGGAAGTCACAAAAGTAAATTTTAGCACAACGAACAAAGCTTTTGATCCATGTTTTCCAATAGATCGTGATAATTGTTCAATTTAGTACCACCAGATGTCAATATCATACGGGGTACATTTTTAATGTTTACATTTTTTTTATATGGAGTTTAGGCATAAACGGCTATTACAAAATTGGAAAAAAATTAATGAAATGTACTATGATTCGATGCTAAAACTAATGCTTTTTATTTATAATATATGCATAGATGATTTTTTAAAAAAATGTATAAATAATATTACTTGGATATTTAAGAAAATGATGTACAAACTTTAACAATTATTGAAGTTTTGTGAGGTTATGTCAAATTGTTTATTTTGGTTGGTCGACGTTAAGATTCAAGAAGCCTTCAAGAACAGGCAACACAAATTCTAATTTTAAGATGGCAAATAAAGAAAATATTGGTAAGTTTAACATTGAATCTATGTAGATTTATTACCTACATACAATACAGTTAATAGATTAATTAATTATAATTGAAGTAATATTTTCATACATTAACTGAGCGGCAATAAAACTGTTTTAAATGAGAGGTACATATACTCTAAATGAATTTGTATTGCATTTATATTTATGACTTATGTATGTACATATATTAATTAATTATAGATTGCAATTGTGGCAACAAAACCAACTTGATCAGAAATTGTATACAACAAAAACAATCCCAGCGCCTTCCAATGACAACCGTTTCCTACAATTTGTTTTATTTTTCGGAAAGACATGAAAACGTATTCCAGAATTTTTCACAAACTTGTTTGTACATTGGGGCACACAGCAATATTTCACCATTATAAATTTTCTTTAGCTACAATTCAACATAACTAAATGTCAATAAACATTTCGATATAACCTCACAAATTTACAAAACTTGTTGCTATTTAAACATTATTTCCACACATACTCTAATGGTTACTAATTAATATTTTTCAAAAAATATATGTCTAATTGTGTTTTAATTAAATAATTTTATTTTGAATATCGAAATTTGGCACTTTTCATACAAAGATTCTAAATTTTATCAAGTCTATTTTCGCCTAAACTCCATATAAAAAAAATGTAAACATTGAAAATGTACCCCGTATTTAGCTGACGTCTGGTGGGATAAAGGGTGAAGTTTATGTACTAAACATGATCTATAACGTTAACGACTCCAATTTCACTATTTTATTATTATATATTTTGAAAAAATATAAAAATATTATTATTAATAAAACAAATAGTTTGTTAAAATTCCTTTATGTGAAATTATTTTTATTATTCGATATTATATCGATTTCGATATTCAAGATATCATCGTTAGTAATTAATACTAAATACAATATGAAAAAATTTTCAAATATTTCCGTTATGAAAAATCATTTTCTACTCTGCTAACGTTGTTTTTAAAAAATGATTTTATATGAACTTGTAATTTTATGAATATTAATTAACGAATATTATGTAAAATGAGGTCATATAATTTATTAGTAGTTGTATTAATTTTGTTATTAAGTAAATTTTGATTATTCCGATTTTTATAAATTTCAAATTCCTCTATGCTGTCTAACATGTTGCTTTTCTTCATTTTGTAAAGTATTTCCAAATTGTTATTATAATTTCCGTGATTATGCAAAGTCTGATTAATATGTTGGGCAAATTTTGATTCAGTATTCATTTTTTCAATGTCTTTAACATGTTCTTTGATTCGTATGTTGAATGAACGTCCAGTTTGACCTATATAAAATGATGGACAATCCGAGCATATTAATTTATAAACTCCTGTTTCTAAATTTATATTATTTTTCGGTTTAATTAAATGTGATAATTTGTGTTTGGTTTTATATGCAGTTTTATAAGCAAAATTTTTAAAAATTTTATTAATAAGATGACATGTAGTTGGATTATATTCTAAACTTATATATTTTTGTGCTAAGTTTTCATCACTAAAAGTAAGTGTAGTATGTTATCGATATTCCGTTTTGTTGATATATGATGTGTTCATTCTCTCTATTATTTCCGGTTTATATCCATTTCGACTTGCTATATATTTGATAGTTCGAACATATTTGAGTTCTAAATAAAAGACATTATTAATAATTTTAAAGAAAATCTTTTATTTTAAAACTTAAACATGGAAGAATAATTTGTTTACGTCAATTTATATGAGTATAAATTCTAATATGAATTACTCGTAGTCAATATGTACTTAGCACGTACTACAGTAAATTACCGAATGTAGAACGGGGTTAAGAGCACTGTTAAAAACCCCGGGGCCATAATCCAAAAATGATATTGAAATATTTACGAAAACAAAATTAATTTATATTTTGCTATAAAACCAATCAATTTAAACTTAAGAGATTGGAGTTGCAAGACGTCTAATGGGGCACTATCACACCATAAGAAATTATTCGGTGGTTGAATTTCATTTTCGATCCTCACAATTTTGTCAACCACACAAAAATACAAAATATTTTGTTTACAGAAAACTCTCATTTTATTTCACAATTTATTATTTATATTACAACTTATAATAATGAAGCTTATTTAAAAACCTAGAAGAAAAATAATATTATTGCATCCATTTCAAGTACAAACCAAAACGCCAAAACTCAAAATAGTGTCCAAATTGTACAATTTTATTGCAGGTAAAACCATTTAAAATAAATTTCCCTTATAGCAAGGACACACTAAAAACAATTACGTACGATCTTATTCAGCAATACCATCGAGGAATAAATATATAAGAAATCAAGTAGTGCAAATTGTATAAGCCAATTTCTCTGAGGTTAATCTTATTTTATAGTTTTAATATATTTATATAAACAAATTTAATTTTTTCTATATTTAATCCATATATACGTATCTTATAAACATATCGGCATAGTTATTTTATAGTTCATTGTTCTTGTTAGGCTTATACAGATAGACAAAAATAAAATAGATTAACCTCGGAATCTCTACATGAGTCCTCTTATGTATATTTTGCTTTATGGCAATACCAATTAATTTTCGTCACGAATTGCATTTTGGTAACGAATACATTTTCGTATCGTATTCAGGAATCTCTTAATATTTTATTTCTCAACAAAATACCGCTATTATCCGCCATATACAATGGCGGATGGCTTGTGTGCGGCCTGGTGTGGTCGAGCTCAAACGGTATGCGCATTATCGCTGCGACGATGGTGTGAGACGAACTGATTGAATAGAAAATTTATCTTTAATTTAATAAATTTATCTTACCGACTTCTTCTTTATTTTGTATTCGTCGTGTCGCTTTTGTTTTCATTTTGGAATGCTCGTCGTGTTGCTTCCGTCTTGCGCGTATCGGTACATCTGTGGCCCTATTCTGGTTTTCCCGGGAAATTGGGAAAATAGTTTGTTGTACTTACAAATTACACTAATTCCAAAATATTTATCTCCCGTTCACAAGTGTATATTTTGGCAGACGCAGGCAATAATTTTTGGGGGATTTTTTTTATGTAGATATTTATAAACTTAAACACGTATTGCGACTTTATTACAAGTTTAATATATTTTTAAATATATATTTAATAGAAAAAAAATGTTTAAAAATTCAAATATGTACAAATCACAATTCCTTAAAAAAATAATGGGGAAAAATTAACTAAAAATAGGAATTGATTTTTCCCAATAAAAAAATTCCCAACTGCTAGAGAAACGTCACTAAATCCCATTTCCCTATTCCCGGGAATACCAGAATAGGGCCACTGTTGATGCATTTACTCTGTTTGCACGTCCGGAGTGATGTATGATGAGTTAGCGATGAGTTTGCGAGATCTTATATGTTCGATATGTACGATTAGATATTTGGTTACAATATTCTAATTGCTACAGTGTCTACAACCGGGTCGTTCCGTCCTAAAATAATTACCTTTCCAATTACATATTGATATATATGTTATGTAAATAGGCTGTAGAATAGGCCCGGTGTTATCCGGGACACCTACAGTACAATCAGTCAATCTTATCGGTGACCTAAATGAACATAATAACAATCCTCAGTACAAGCGCACGTTGGGGGCACGTCTTTGATTTAACTGCCAAACAAACTCTAGTCTAGGAATACGATGTAGGTAATCGCATTCATGTAGAACCTAATAATTTTATATATGAATACATATTTAAATAAATTTTTTTTTTGATTTTATTAATTGTATATATAGGGTGTTTGGCAGGTGGACCGACAAATTTTTTTGGCAGATTAGGAGGGTCATTTTAAGCGTTCATCTCATGGAACTGATGTCTTAAGTGTCACGAAAATTGAGATATGATATTTTTAAGTTTTTGTTTAAATTACCCAAAATCTCACCTTTAAATGGTCATAACTTTTTTGTTTATAGTTGTAAAGACACGAAATAATTTTCATTTTCATCGCATTCTGCAATGTGATTTAATGCTAAATAAATCATTATTTAATACAATGGGTTTTAGAAAAATGAGTTATGGGCTTCCAAATCCTGAAAAATGTGTAAAAGTATAAAAAATGTCTAACTTATGCATTAAAAAACTAGAGGTTGTTTTGAAATAACTTATTTTAACAACTTCTCTAGTTAATGCCATTTCCAATGGTATGCTACGTGTCATAGAAATCATTCATTTTGCCCGGGTCAGGTTTAAGAATATATACATACCTTTTAAGTTATTGATAAATTATTAATCAACTTCATTTATTAGATTTTATTCAAAATGACCTCCTCCTTCATTTTTCAAATGCGGCGCTTGGATTTCAATTAAAATTTCTCTTATGGGTACCTTTGTCACGTACACAAATTCCTTAGCACGTCCCCAGACGTAGAAATTCATGGATCTGAGGTCTAGGGACCGTGCGGGCCCAGGAATAGTGCCACCTCTACCAATCCACGAGTTTGGGAATGAATTATCCAAGTATTCTCTTACCGTTCGTTGGTTAGTATGCCACAACATGAATATGATTATAATGAGTTTCGAGTTATTAACATAAATTGCAAATTAAATTAACGCAAATTCAATTTTAATTAGTTTTGTAATATGTTTATTATTTTCTATACTCACGTATGTGTTGTAAACAAGTGTAGTTGCATACACATAAAAATTATTTAAACAAATCTAATTAAATTTGATTTAATTCTTGTAATTGTTCATTTAGTTAGCATACACCAATACATAATAAATTATATTAGTAGTATTTTGTATTGCTACATATTATCCATTATAGTAATAATGTTTTATAATACCCTTGAGGGATGTGGATAATGCACATACAATTATTAAGAAGACATAAACCACAAAGAAAACATATTTCGAATGTTTAAACATAACATATTACAAATTATTATTATTATATATATGCAATTACAAACTATATGAAAGATGAAAGTAAACACACATAATTATATAACTTTGCCGGACCTTCCGTAGTACCACATCTCAATTACGTAAACAATTTCAGCAATCATTAAAATTATTTAGGGAGATCTCGAGTAATAAATATCACGCTAACTTACATTCATCATCGTCTAGTCATCTATTCGATTATAAATCATTCTGTATCAGGATTATTGAGATAAAATACCGCAATATGACATCAATATTTCAGTAGTCTATCATTGTTTTTATTTTGCTTCTTATTTCGTTGCTGTTAAATTAATGCATTTATGACAAATTAGCAAATTCATAGAAATTATTTATATGTGTAATAATCTCTATATGATCTATATTAATGTAGCATCAGCAACATCTCAGTTAAATATACATTGTACTCGAATAGTTTAACATAACATTCTGTAATTGCCATGCGTGAAATTTAGCTTCACAATATTATATTAAAATAGGAGTGGTGGTACTTATATTTTGAATAGTGGGAGAAACCAGCATCTTGTTATCCATATTGTATGTTACTTTTTATGAATCCTGTGTAACATTTCCACCCCACCATAAATTTTGTTATTCAACAAACACTTTATATCACACATTGATGGTGAATCATTAAACTGACTAGGAATTTTATGCGTGCAGCATGACGTCTTTGGAAATCTTCGCACGTATGACTGGAAGATATTTTTGTTTGAAGTGGGGGTATACATTTTAGGGTTACCATTTAATACGAAGTAACATATACCTTGATCTATTGTGTGTTGCATCAAATAAATTATTCTGCATACATTTGATAGGATTTCTGTCTAGACCGATAAATCTGTTACCTCTTTAGTTTAGTTCGGAAATGCACTTATGAAAAAAATAACAAATAATATTGTATGCCATACGTAGTCAGAAATAAATCTGTCGTTTTGTTCAATAACTTGACAATAAATCATAATTTTCTTCAATCATTTTTAATTATTTAATTTTTATTAGTTTGCCATAGGGTTTTTGAAAACTAATTGAATTTACCGAAAAATGTACTTAAAATTGACATTTACCTAAAGTATGGCACACAGCCATATTTTGTTAATCCTCTTTTGGCTTGAACGACTACACTAGTTTTAACTGGCATACTGAACATACATATAAGATTTTACTACTTCATGCAGTTTTGCGTTCTCTTGCCAATGTCTGTGAATATTATCTTTCAGAACAGGTATTGTTAGGTTCGGGGATGAGTGGTACAACCTTTTTCAACATGCTCCATACATTTTCGACCGGATTTCGATCGGGTGAGTTTCCGGGCCATGACAAAAAGGGGTATGCTATGCTCTTGAAACAGAGTTTTTACCTTTTCGCTGTATGACACGGTGCTCCATCCTACATAGAAGTGTATGGCCCTTCTTCTTCATTTAGTGAGTTTAGGAAAGGCAAAAATACAGTCTCAACAACATTTTTAGATTGCTTTTCATTCATGGTGCCCTCCAAAAAATACAGAGGTCCGGTACCATTCGCGGTTACGCATGACTAGATCATGACTGACGGTGGTAGTTTAATTTTTTACATAAAACTACTACTCTACTGACATAAAAGCCAATTTTTCTTTCTCTCTCTCTCTCTCTCTCTCTCTCTGGCTTTCACATCCCACGAAAGGATTTCGCCACCCGCACAATGGCCTTCTATCCATCCCGATCCATTGCTCTTGTCTTCCAGTTTCGACATCCTAATGCTTGCAGATCTTGCTCAATGTCGTCACGCCAGGGTAGTCGGGGTCTTCCTCTACGACGTACTCCGGCTGGTTGTTGGTGAAACACTTTATTAATCATCCGTTGTTGTGGGGACCTTGTAACGTGGCCGAGCCATCTCACTCGATTGGATTTAATGAATCCGATGATATCGCTGCCTCCGAGGAGCTGCTTTATTTCGTGATTCATACAAATCCGATATTCGTTGTTCGCAACTTTAATGGACCAAAAATTGAACGGATGACCTTCCTTTCGAATGTAAATAACAATCTACAATCGTTAGAGGTCATGGTCCAGCTCTCGCTTCCGAAAGTCAGCACAGGTCTTATTAGTGCTTTATAAAGTGCGAGCTTGCACGACTGCGATAGATGTTTCGATCGCAATAATCTTGATTGGGCGTAGAAAACTCGTTGTCCGGCAGCGATTCGGGCTTTTATTTCTGCCTGGATTTCATTCAGTGATGTTATAACTGACCCGAGTTCGACACCATCAAAATTGTGGTCGCCAATTCCGAGATTTGCCATAGAGATGTTCCTGGGTATTGTTAGATATTTGGTTTTACTGCTGTTCACCTCCAAACCAAGTCTTCGTGCGCAGCGATCGAGCGGTATGAAACTGTCTTTGATATCGTTAGGTCTTCGGCCAAGAAGCACGATATCATCTGCATATCCAAGAATTTGGCGGGATTTATTAAATATACAGCGCGAAGTTTCGATGTCGCTTTTTCTCACTACGTACTCAAGCGCCAAATTGAACAGCAAATGCGCGAGTGCATCACCCTGTCGAACGCCAGATGTTATTTCAAAGGAGTCTGACACAGTTCCTTCAATTACGATTCTACATACAGACCCAGACGTTGTTAATTTGCACAGCGAAACGAGTTTCTCTGGGATTCCTAGGCATATGAGCGCGGCCCATAGGTTGTCGCGGTTTATACTGTCATATGATTGTCGGAAGTCTATATATAGTTGATGTCTGGTTATGTTGTACTCCCAACATTTTTCCAAGATCATCCTCATGATAAAACACTG
This sequence comes from Nephrotoma flavescens, assembly GCA_932526605.1. NCBI lineage: Eukaryota > Metazoa > Arthropoda > Insecta > Diptera > Tipulidae > Nephrotoma > Nephrotoma flavescens. Next base: position 114,476,461 of record OW052222.1, read on the forward strand.
GTCCGTGGTTGATCGGTTGGGTCGAAAACCACATTGATAGTCGCCAATGATGTTTTCGGCGAAAGGGATGAGTCTGGCAAGTACAACATTAGCCAACACTTTGTAAGCAGCGTTCAATAGAGCTATGCCACGATAGTTTTCACATTTAAGACGGTCGCCTTTTTTATGCAGCGGACATATGAGCGCGGTCTTCCAATTCTCAGGCAGCTCTTCTTGATCCCAAATACAGACGACGAGGTCGTATAGACTTGTTGCAAGAGTAGCTCCGAGTTTAATCAATTCTGCGGGGATTCCATCGAGACCGGGTGCCTTTCCGTTTTTTAATCGACTAATAGCTGCGTCTACTTCCTCCACTGTGGGATATTGGACAAAGACCTCTCCACCTGGAGGAGCTATTGCTCTAATGGGGTCAAGTCGTCATTCCGATTTAGCAGATTTTGAAAGTAGGTTTGCCATACTGAGAGAACATCAGCCACGTTTGTTCTCAACTCTCCATTCACGTCTTTGATGGTTGTACTTCTTGGGTGGAAGTCTTTAATGAGATTCCTGGCGTTGGCAAAACAGTCCCTTAATCTCATATGTTCGCGCTTGTTTTGTCGAAGGTATTTAGTCGAGGCTTTCCTAGCGCGGAGATATTCTGCTAGAGTGCTTCTAGTGTTGCGAGCCAACCATTTTTCACGAAGCGTTCGTTTGTTTTCGACTACCCTACGGCATTGGTCATCGAACCAATCATTGCGGGCCCTCGGAGGTCTTCTTCCGATGGTATTTTGCGCGCGGTGGTTATGGCTGACTGTATAGCGTGCCACTGCTCCTCTATGTTAGAGGGAGCTTCTTCGTTGTTGCTGGGCCGCTCTAAATAGTTAGTGACAGCTGATTGGTAACTCTGCAATGACGCTTGGTCTTTTAGAGCATTGATATTCCAACGAACGGTCTTTTGTGCTTGTCTGTTAAACGTAGATGACAGTTTGCACTTATATTTAAATATGACAAGCATATGGTCGCTGTCCATGTCTGCACCTCTGTAAGACCTAACGTCAGATATGCTGGTGGAGTGTCTCTTAGACACCATGACGTGGTCGATTTGATTTTCCGTTCTCCCATCATTCGATTTCCACGTTACTTTGTGGATTCTCTTGGGAAAAACGTACTTGATACAACTAAGTTGTACGTTATTGCCAGGTCGGTGACTCGTTGGCCGTTGTTATTACTGTTTGGTGCAGGCTGTTAGGACCGATGTGCGATGTATTTTCTGCAGTCCTACCGATTTTTGCATTAAAGTTGCCCACGATGATTTTAATGTCGTGGTGCGGTATGTTATTGATGACTTCCTCCAGTTCGACAAAGAAAAGATCTTTGATGTCATCTGATTTATCTTCGGTGGGTGCATGCACATTAACGATCGTAATGTTAAATTTCTTAGTGCGAAGTCTGACCGTGCATATCCGCATGTTGATAGGGCGGAAATCGATGATATGATGCTTCACGCGCCGATGGATGAGGAAGCCAACTCCAAATTCTCCTCCGTTCTGATGGCCGCTGTAATGAAGAGAGTACCCATTGGTGGTGTCATGGATCCCACTCCCAGACCATCTAAGCTCTTGTAGTGCAAGTACGTCTAATGTGTAACTCTTTGCTTGGTTCGATAGGTTCTGAAGATCTCCAGGTCTTAAGAGGCTAAGCACGTTCCATGTTCCCATTTTTAAAGCGTTGTCCGTGTACAATTTCCGAGGTCGAGTTTGTAATGAATCCGATATGGTTATCTGAGGCCTTTGTTTAGGGTTCATAACTTGATAGTTTTTATGAAGGAAGGTTGTTGGCCTTCCGCTCAACCCGCTTGTTACGTGTGTGGGTCACGTACTGGTGAGAATCTTGAGGCATCCAGTCCTACCTTGACACATTTATATAGCGAGCCGCTTGATACAAGACAGACGCCCGCTTCAGCCGCTCCGAACCTGGAAAACAGACGCTGGTTTGGTATTGGTTTTGAGGCGCCAATGGCTCGCCTTGACATGTAGTGTCCATGACTATAAACAGAATTTAGCTGCTCGTCTCCACTACACCTGATGCGTGATTCATTTAGAGTTACCCAGGGAGCACCGCGAGGAGGTATGAATCTCGGACTTCGCCCCCCAATAAAAGCCAGTTATGATGAACAATATTTTCGTTATTGAAAATTCACAAACAAATATTGCTGAAAGCAAAATTGGCCTGTAACATTAAAGCTAAACGGGCTTTGCGAAAGCAAAACAGCTTTTATGTTCGATTACAATTTTTTTAATGCTTCAAATGTTCAACGTAGTATTGTTTCCTTAGTTCGAGTGTAGAATTTTTTTTGGTTTGATTTGGTATTCGTCTTAATGGCTGATGCCACATGGGGTACCACAGAAACCGTATTTTTCTTCGTTTCTTTCCCCGTTTACCTATGATACCGGTTTTCATTGCAACAAATTTTCGGTGCAACCACACTAACACAAAAACATTGAATAAAAAATATTTCAAGGCCATTTTTGACGTGTGCCAGCGTTTCCCAAAGTGGGTTCCGCGGAACCCCGGGGTTCCGTGGCAATTTTTAGCTGTTCCACCAGCTAGTACCAGATAAAATCCGTGCCATAAGGTTTCATTTCATACATACACACTACATTTCATACATACATACCAAAATTAAACAATAACGATAATTATTGGGTACAAAATCCTATCAAAAGCAATGAAAAGCCAACGGGACTACTAGCAGTAGAATACGAGAATTTAATTGAAATTAGTTCGGATACTCGCTAACTTCGAAGAGGTGCCCTTAGCAACTTTCTGCTGTATTTGATGAATATAAAAATTTAGCCAAAAAGGCTATTAGAGTTATATTGCCGTTCTTAAACAACAGATTTATGCGAAACAGGATTTTCCATGAATAGGGTTCCATGCAATTTGAAGAATCGGAAAAGGGTTCCGCGGCAAAATTAGTTTGGGAACCGCTGAAAAATCCATTTTAGTTTAAATTTTATTTTCGAGAGAGCAGAATAAAACAAAATAAAAAAAAGTTGGATTTATGTATGTATATACACGGATGAGATGCAAAGAGATATGCGAAGAGATTTCAATAATTACTTTTTTTTGTAAATTTTGTTACACATACATATATGTACATTATCTATTACGGCTAGTTGGCCTTGAAAAAATTACCAGTTACCAGAAACCTCGTGTGGAACACATAAGAATAAACATTCTGCAAGATCCGAGTTACACTACGTGCACAAATTTATTACTCCGCGTACTGGAAAAACGTGTGTAAAAACGCTTTATGAAAAAATTGCTCCCACCCTAGAAACAGTATCCGCAAGAGCTCCGTGTCGGGTCCAGGTCGAAATTGCATATTTTAAAATGACATTTTTAAAAACGACATTTCTCAAAACTGCATATTTCAAAACTGTAAAAGGTACAAAACGGCACAAGGTACAAAATTGCATTTTTCTATACGGCATTTTTCAAAACGGCATTTCTTAAGACGACATTTTTTAAAAAGACATTTTTTAAAACGGCATTTTTCAAAAGTTCATTTTTCGAAACGATGTCGATGTGGGTAGAACATTTAGGTAAAGGAGAATATTAAATGCATACTAAATCTCCAAATAATTTCTAATTTTCATGAAGGTCCTTTGTTATAACATACCTATAAAAACCTAAACATGTGAAATTAAATCTGACTCGACTAAGAAATAGTCAAGTTCCTTTTCATTTGACTTTATCCTAGAATTTAATCCAAGAATCGTTCATAAATGTTCAAAAATATCATTCATCTCAAATTTTATCGTGTAATAAATAACCGTACCTGTTGGTCATATTCCAGAAATTAATGAAAAGATAATTCTAGATTCATATTCGATTAAAATATTTCATTCTGTCTTGTGCAGTTTTGAAAATGTCGTTTTGAAAAATGCGGTTTTGTACCTATCCCGTTTTGAAATATGCAGTTTTAAAAAATGCCATTCTGAAAAATGTCGTTTTGAAATATGTCGTTTAGAAAACTGTCATTTTGAAAAATGCTGTTTTAACCCTTATGCCGTTTTGAAAAATGCAATTTTGTACCTTGTGCAGTTTTTAAATATGCCGTTTTGAGAAATGCAATTTTAAAATATGCAGTTATGAACGGATCTCCTCTGTGTCGTATCACAAAAGCACAAAAATGGATGCATCCTTGTTTCGTTATTAATATTAAGCTATTTTTTTTTTTTTTGTAAAATCATTACTTATGTGAAAACCAATTTTGGAATTGGAAATTTTGGTAATTTTTTTTATTGATGTAGATTAATTATTGTTCTTTTGTGCATTTTATAGTCTCACCGAAATCGTTGGCGCAATTGTCCACACCCTAACGCTCATCCAAGCATCGTAGCCGGGAGAAAAAAAATAACGCGTGTTTCGGTTTTGCCAAACGGCAAATGGTGCCCAAACAATTTGTTGTCTACTTATTGAAAGGAGCAGGATCTCGTGTGGTGATCGATAATACTAATTTAAGTTATTATTTTTTCTTTAGTTCTGTTCTTCTTACTATTTCAAGTAATTAATTTTGTTTTTTTTTTTGTTGTTTATTTAGATCTCCTTTTTATAGTGGGTTTACCAGAGCATCCTGTCATCAAGGGGTTATTAATGTTAACATGAAAACATTTCTTTAACCATTTGTATATGATTTTCATAAACAATAAATTCTTAATGAAATGTCAACTATGTCGTTATGATTTATAACGTATCGAAAAACTAGTGTTTATTTTTTGTTGTAGTGTTTTGTTTTCTCGTTCACTGTGAGCTAAGCACACGTTACAGACTAAGGCACCACCTCCAATTAATGTGATAGGCATTACAGAGTTTGCGAATAACCAAGCTCTAATGAATTCGGTACAGAAAATAGTGTCCACTATAGAAAATAGTGGCACTAAACAATAATGTTTGGAAGATAAACACAAGAGATCTCGATGCATACAGAGCTATGTATTGCCACAAGCTCAGTGAAGAAGGTAAAGAGTGGTATATCTATGAAGACAAAAATAACAGAGTAATTAAGGTTATGGCCAGAAGTATTCATCCCACCTGTAAAATAGAGGATATAATAGAAGGCCGAAAACCAAAGAACTGCAAATTGAAGACTCAGTAAACATCCTTAAACGGGAGAAACTTGAGAATATTCAAGGAAACAAGATCATTAAAAGAGTGCTCCCGCTGTTCATGCTCATATTCAACGAAAGCACAACATTATATTTAATATCAAAAGCTATATTCTATATAGCAATAAATATTTTTAATATCAAAGCACATATCAAAGCACAAACTTAAGGTAAAAGTAATTTTTAAGTACATTTTTGGGTAAATACCATTATTTTTCAAAAACTCTATGACAAACTGATCGATAAATCTGTCCTTAACCCGGTTTTTACAGTAGTAAATGATTTACATTAGTTTGGCACACAGCCACAATATGAAAGTTAACGCATAACCATTGAAAAAGAACACGAGATTAATTTACATCAATACAAGAAATGTTACGGTTAGAGCGGGATGAAACTTCATACTTACAATTAAAAGGATGTGTTTAAGCCAAACTTAAGGTAATAGTCAATTTTAAGTAAATTTTTTGGTAAATTGAATTATTCTTCGAAAACCCGGTGGTTGATCGAAAAATCTGTTATAAATCCGATTTTTACGATAGTAAACGATTTACCCGACTATTGGCTCGCAGCCGTAATGGTACACTTCCTTAGTGGTAGAAGTAAATATATACATTATGAATTTTGTGTATTACCTTGATGAGAAACTTGGCTTTAGATTTTGGCCATTTAATTAATAAAGCAAATTCAACTTTAGATTTTATTAAGCGCTAGCCGAAACTGTTCCGACATTTACACTTTTCTAAATGTTACATAGCATATATATTAACCGCAGGCTTTAATATGCATCCCAATTGTGTTCTGCAATAAGACAAATGCCTTGGTCTGACTCGCTCACACTTCCCAGTTACGAAGCACACCTTAACTTTTGCAAATACTGAAACTCAATAAACGTCGAACAATTTCCAACTTCATATCCCTCCTTCGAATTCTCTGTTACAATGTTTTCGCTCCATGAATATTGCAGCTGATTAATTTTCGTGAAAAGACGCGTAATTTGCGCTCAACCGCACTCTTTGGAATTGAGTTTTACTAAAGCAGATCCGAACCAAACGTATATGCTTATGTTGATTTCGACTGAAGCAAAAATGTTACACTGAGGGTAAAAATGGTACTCCAACTTCTGTCAAAATATTCAATTGAAAAACAAAATACCACAAGGGTAATATTTTGCAACGCCATTTTTGTCTATACTTTTCGAAACATACGTGTTTAACACGTTACATGAGTATTACGTTATGGAGAAAATTTTAAATAACATTTATCCCACATCATTATCATCATTCTCCTCAAATTCATCTGATGAGGACTTTTTGGAACAGACAATTGTCAATCATCAACATGACATAACAGCAAAGATGAAAAAAATATATTGTTATGACATTTAAAAGCGGTGTAGTTCATTTCTGTTCCATTGAATGAGGGTATAAAGGTATAAAATGAGGCTATGTACTATTTTTAGAGTAGGAAAATATCAATCGAAATCAACATTAGTTTATTCATTAGTTTATTAAAATTCGCTTTAATGTTGTCACAATACTTGTGACACAATAATCATTAAATAAAAATTCTCATTTTTGTTTTTTCCTTGCTTGTCTTAAGCGTTTCACAATAACTGTTATCCTTCATAACAATTTTATTTAAGTTAACATTTATACTGCCCCTTTTACTTATTTTTATATCGCCCACCAACGTTTTTATCACCAAAATTTATTTGACCTAATATGAATGATAGGCCTATGTATAATCCGTTCTGATTATATGTGTGCCGAAATTATTAGTAATAGAGAATGTTAGCGGGGAGCGACGTGGGGCCAGGGAAATGGTATCAGTGGTCCTATTATGGAAATTCCTCGGGAATAGGGAGTTGGGGAATTTACATATAAATTCTATTTAAATAATTTTTTTCTGGTATACTTTGTGGTAAAAAGTTAGTGGTAAATTTTTTTGAAAACAAAATAAAATTGAGGATAACTTTCCCTGATAATTTCGCCATGGAAAAATCATTCCCAATTTACATATATTTACAACAAACTTTTTTTCTCAGTAGGCCAGAAAAAACGGCTTTATTAATAAAAACTATGTAAAATCTTTCCCCAGTTCCCTATTCCCTGGGAATTACCAGAATAGGGCCACAGCGGAGTTATTTTTATTAAATTTGCATAAACCAAAAAAAAATCTTGGAAGAGTAACATTTAATATCAAATACAATGTATGCAGATATCACATAATAGATTTGCTCAACACACTAAAATATTATGTTTGCATTGTCATAGATCGACAATACGAATACGTAAATATGTAAATGATTAAAAAATAATTTAAGGTTTCTCATTTCGAAACGTTTGGTGACATTCAAAAACAGAGAGCAATCAGTAAAGCTTTTTAAATTCATTTAAGTTTCTTTTTTCTTGTGAAAATTTATTTCGAATCATTTAACCGGCTAAATTTATTCTACCTGCTTTTACACGATTCGGGGAAAGAAATAACAAGAAAAAGTTGAAAATGAATTTTCACAAACATTTTTTATTGTAGTGTAATCAATTGATTTTGCAAAAAACGAAAAACAATTTTAATTATTTCCATTTGATAGAACATCTTGAAATTGCATTTTGTAGCTCTGTAACACACATGCATTGATTTAGATAAGTTAATCGAATTGAAATAGTTTTAGATATACGATAAAATTTTGTATATAAAGTTTATCGTTTCGTGCGTGTCGAACTTTAAAGACTTTGAAGAATGCTCTAGAAACTTTGATAATACATATTTATAATATCCAAAGCACTTCTATTTATTTAATTTGATATGTTTTGATCATTTTTTTGTAGTTTTGATTTCTTTACGATTTGCGTTTTTCGTTACTCGTACCTTACTTTTTCCAATGCAGGAGAGGAGAGAATAAGGGCACAACTATGTAATTTTGATTAAAACAGAATTTTCTTTAAACAATTTAGTTATTCTGCTGGTTAATGAATCCTTTAGGATATATTATGAAGATTTCATGTTTTAAAGACACGATAAGAAATCGATCATTTGTGCTGGGCATAGCTTAACCATCGCTTAGGAAAGTTAGATAAAGCGAAGAACCTCCAAAATTTCAATAAAATTAAAAATGCAATTCCGGGGTTGCCAACTTTTTTAGAACGTTAGTATTTAGTTGTAGAATAATTCAAGAATAACGAAAACATTTATAAAGATTTGTCACTCAAGCAGCGGAGATAAACTCTTGTGGTCAAGAGTTTAATTCTATTAGGTTACCAACAAATAATTATGTATGTATGCAAAAAGTATGCGATTATCGTGATGCAATTGTATCGTTTGGCATTTGCTAAAAATGTATCACTCCGAATAAATGTCTGCGTTGGTACTGTGATAGTGGCATTCAAAGACATATCGTTGCAGTAGTAAAAGATTAGATCAAATTAAAGACTATACACAATTCTTTAACTTCAAGATTAACAGCATTAACTATGCAAGAAATTTAGAAATTAGGTATCTCAAGCGGCCCAGTAACTCACATCCATCATGAAGAACAGAAAATTACTTTAGAGTAAACGAGTGATTCCGAGGTACTAGTAGACCGAACTAAACGATGGCTTGTTGTTACCAGAAATTCTGTGTCAGAAAACAAATTTCTTACATTATTGAAGAAAATAATACTCATTGATGACATGTTCTTTCAAAAATTCATGCCGAAGGGTCTTTTCCAAACACCGACTTATTTCAAACTTATTGACTTATTTGATTCCATCTTGAATAAGTCGGTCAAGCTGTTCCAATTGTTTTTAGCGACTTATTTTGGCAGCTACAAAACAAAACAAATTTAAAAAAGATTTTATTTATTTTAACGCGAAATAAATTAAAATAGTGAACAAAGTAAACCAGCTAATGGACAGACACATTGTGGTGTTCAAACGGATATCCAAGGTCTTGAAGAAAATATAGATTCATCTAAATCCCTACTAAAAAATGTCAAATCTAAGCTTCGTCTAGAAATTGCCATCATTAGGGATGATTATGACAACTGCTTCAAATTCTTAGAAGAGATTCGTAATAAACATATTATTACAATGACCCGGAAATAACATCGTTATAAAAGCTAAACACTTTCCGAATGTAGTAACTAAGTTGTATAATGTTCAGAATAAATATAGCGAGGTAATAAAAATCGAAACAGAACCATTTCTGTGATATCTTGTTGAACTTTTTTCATATCTGCTCTAAGTACAAGTACACCCCTAACATTCCAGCTGCACCCAAATTCCAGTTCGCTGGTAAATTAGCCATATGGCTTTTATCAGTCGAAAAATCGTATTGGTATAAAAACTCTGAGGGCCTATTATGATTTTTTCGATAGTATCGAAAATGAGCGAATATTAAATTTTTCGATAGTGTTTTTCTCGATAATATCGTTAGATACGACTGCATTCAACGTGACGAAGATCGCGTTTTTTTATTATAGAATCAAATAAAAAGTGGATAAATTTAAGATTAGGAACAGGGATGTGAGTTACAATTAAATTTTGATTCAACAATATTATTTTTAAATTCGTGTTATTAAATTAATTATTTGATTATTTTTTAATTTTCCTAATAGGACGACAACAAATGTTGATCAATTCGAAAGTTTAGTCTCTTGAATGAAATGGAGTGAGGTTCAGTGTGCTTAAATTCTGATTCTGCTGGACCTCCAGAGAAAACCGTAGATGGTTGGAAAAAAGTGAGGTACCACAAAAAATTTGTAAATTAAATATATTAACTATCCAACTATCACGTAGCCGTTTTCTTATAATGTAAGCTGGAGTTACTTCTTCTTCTTCTAAGCCATCATCACTTTTACTTATAAAAACTCCGATACTCAATTCCATTATTATAACAACATTATAAATAAATTTCATTTAATAATTGAAATGAATTTCCGCTCAATCGCTGCGCAATAAAGCTTGGTTTGGAGTTGAACAGAAGTAAAACCAAAGTTTTAACAACACCCAGGAACATCTCCATGGCAAATAAAAGCCCGAATCGCTGCTGGTCAACGAGTTTTCTACACCCAATCTAAATTATTGCAATCTAAACACCTATCGCAGTCGTGCAAGCCCGCACTTTATAAAGCACTCATAATACCAATACGGCAGAGGCCTGCTATTAGTCCGAACTTAAATCCAATGGAAAATCTGCGGAGCATTCTCAGTTAGGGAGTCTATAAAAATGGACGTCAATTTACTACTTTAGCGGAGCTTAAGACAGTCGTCCAAGAGGAATGGGCAAAAATTGATGTTTCTGTCTAAAATGCACTTTTTGTTAGGATTAGGACCTTACATGTGAAAATTATTATATTGGATCGTAACACAATAAAATCGAATCGTTTTTGTAACTAGAGTAAAATAATTAATATGTATTGCAAATTGATCGTTTTGAACAGTGTGGTTGTTTCTTTTGCGTTTGTGTGGAGGTCTTATTAGAAAGAAAAGTTCAATTTATGTGGAACTGGTTTATCAATCAAACTCGTTCTTATATTAGGGGTTCCTGTTCTAGAGGTCGGACATATGTATAGTTTTGCTGATCATTTTACTATATACTTTCATCGAAGTGAAAGAGGAATAAATGCAATTGCTAAAATCAAATTATTTGAATATTAAAATATTTTGTAATTTTTAAAAATAATTTGCAAATTTTACATGTTTACATATTTCTATGGACATACCAATATTTTGAGCTGATAAATGAAAAGCAGTTTGTACCGAAGTTTGCCTGAATTATTCAGTGATAACCTGGTTGGTTGTCGCCCCGGTGGCAAAGTGGTCAGTATGCTTGCTCCAGCCACCGGAGGAGGATCAATGAATTAATTACTCATTTTCTGAAATGAAAATATGATTATGAAACCTCATTTGAGGCGGCCAAATCCCTTGATGGGATATAGTGCCAGAGAGAGAAAGAGAAAAAACCTGGTTGGTTCAGTGCAGTGAAGTTGCACGGTGTTTCCTTTAATCCCTAATGTATTGTAAATAAATTGAATGTTGCACATAAATGTATGAGAAACAATCTCGAAGCAACAGTTTTAAATTGACAAGGCATCAGCAAGTTAAAAAATATCTGCTTTTATTCAAACAAATGTACTATTCTAATAAATATTGGCAATTACGAAATAGAAAACAAAGAGCCAATTTTAGCAGAGTACCTATCTAACAAAAATATAGCTAGACTAGGCCCCTTAAGCAACAAACAACAGCAGAGAGAAATAATATCATGTGATAACATATAGCGATAGAGAATCAGATACAGTGGTTATTTATTGCCGCATTGACGAAATTGCTAGATTTATTTATTTGCATATGACCTATTATCGAATCGATTGATTGTAAATCACCGGAAATCCTCGTCGAGCCATTCTATATGCATATATCTTATAAAAGATCGTTCATAAAATAAAATTTCTGTATTAAAGAGACTTCCAAAATAATATTCCAAGGACATTTCTAATAGTTTTATTATTCTTATCATATAAAAAGCCTTATACATATATGAAAAGACAATTTTCGGTTTGTTTTCCCTTTTTATTTTTCATTGTCGGTAATAATAGAATAATAAAAGGAGATTGCGAAGAAATAAGAAAATCCATAAACGATAAACAGTTTTTTTTGTAGTATTTCCTTAAAACTATGTATGATACTACATATAACCATTTCTTCAGTTATGTTATATGATAATAAAAACATAATATGAATAATAAATGATGTGAGATGTTACATTTATGTAATAAAAATTGATTACGGGATGTTTATTGTTGTGGCAGTGGCATTAGGCATACATATATCCTTCGCGACTCGTTTCTTTAATAACCAAGTTTTTAAAGTTGGTTAGTTCTCTCTACCTTAGCAAGAAGTAAAATTTTAATACATACATAAATAGTTCAACATTTTTCGGAACATTTTATTATAATTGCGGTCTTACTTTGAGAAATTTACAACAATCCCATATATGTAATTCAAATTGGAATTGTTTTAAACCAACTTTTTTGCTGGTATAGAATAATTATATCCTACCGGTTGTAAATTAGTTACGATTTCTAATAATATTCAATATTATTCGGTGATATTACTATTTAAATAGATATATTTAGTTGTGTTTTCACGTTTTGTTTAACTTCAAAATGTAATTGTTCCCAACTAATAAAAATAAGTAAATACCATTTTTGGTGTTACTTTGAGCACAATATTTATTCTATTCCACCATGGATTTAACCGGTACCAAAGTAAGACCGTAAATAATTCCACAAATCATTTTTATGATAGAAAGCGATCTCTGTAATAAAATTTTGAAACTAGATCCAGAATAAAACGTAGTTCTATGATTATATTTTGACAATTGTTTGAATCTTGGATAAATTGTGTAATATGATTGAAATGTTTTTGCAATGTTGAAAAAGTTTATTTTACGAATTGGTTTATTAAGTAAATATTAGAAATGCTTGCTCAAACAAACAATAAAAAAGAGGAAAATGATAAAAATGAGATAGTAAAGGATTCATGGCAGGTAACCACTTTAAAATTTCATATTGTAAACTGAGGTTATGTTTAACTAATTTGATTTACAATATTTTTCAATTATAAGATTCGACCGTGTCACATGTACAAAGAGGAATATAATGACTGTACAAGTATACGAGCCAGATTTCATCAATACTTTATATTTGGTGAATCAATCGATTGCATGCAATGGAAAACTGATTATCAAAATTGTTGCCGGTATGAAGATAAAAACGATATAGACGCTGCAAAAGCGCTTATTTCTAGTGAAACTAATCGACGGGCAGAGCGATTAAAGCCTCATTTCACAAATAATATTTGGGAACGGCGGAAAGCACCGCCAGCTGATTGGAATAAACCATTGCCCGCCTGGATGGAGACAAACTTTGAAAACTCATATCTTGCGATGAAAGCGAAAGAACTAAGAGGTGAACCCGTTGTGAAGCTGGATGAAAATTTTGGAAGTTTTTGTACAATTATGTAGACGCAGTCCAATACGCAAGAATGTATTTAGTAAATAAAATCTTTTTTCAAAAGTAAAAGTATTGACACTGTTTACATATTTTTTTTTGTTTCTTATGTTGTCACTTGGTAGCGGGATTCTAATACATTTTTTTTCTATTTATTGATTTAAAGTTCAGTGAATCATTTTCCATATCGTCATGTCATTTTATTTTTATTTGTGATTAGTGATAGTTTCGACGTTTCGATAAAATAAGACAAAAATTTATTTTCGTTGTCAAGTTTGTGTAATAATTTTTAATTTTGTTTATTAAAATAATTTTTACAAAATAAGATTATAAAAATTAGTGTTAATTTGTTATATAAGTGATTAGTGTGCTGGTTTAATAAGATAAACGTGCAACAACAAAAAATATGTCGAATAAAAATTATAGTGAATACCGTAACTTTTTTGAAACGTTCATCGAAGGTTATGCTCAGGACCCGTTACCTATTCGAATTGGTGGTTACAATATTACAGAATCGGAATTACCGGGAGAAGTGATAAGATCCTCGATTGAGTATTTAACTGAGAAGTAAGCGAACCTAAACTACTTTGTAGCTAAGTACATACATTGAAAAAAAAATAACATAAATCTTATTCTGTATGATAAGAATTGTAATTACGTGTTTGTTTTAAATTAAATTATTTTTGTATTTTTTATATCTGGGAAATGTTTTATTTATTTACATTAAAAATGCAGGATAAATCATCCCGCGTTTATTATGAATAGCTAGTTTATTTTAACCACAAGTTTTAGTATTTACCTGTTTTGTTAGGTTTTTATGTTCAATTGTGCCTGTGTGTGTGAATGTTTACATTTTATATTTTAACTAGAAATTCATGTGATGCAATCAGAAGGGCTAAAATTAACGAAAACTATTGATAAATTGCACCACCCACCATTTTGGATTCCATCCGTTTAACCTCATCGGTCATATAACAAGCCTATCCAACCAAATCCAAACTGACTCATTGTCATTATGCAAAATACAGTGGTTTCTTTAGGTTATTTTTCTTGAACTTTAGTGAAATCACTTCAATGAGGAAATTGAATGCTTTTTATAGTGAGGTAATAAGTATTTTAAGTGCAATGATCGAAAAGCATGCAGTGATAGTGATACTAGTAAACTAGTAATTTTTTGAAGGTCAAATTGATACTAACAATATTAGTCAAATATCAGTCAACAAAGTTATATTTTACAAGTGTGACTTAGCATGAGCTCCTCCGTGCAATTGTCACCAATACACTAAAGTAATCGTTTATTACAACTAAAAGTATCGGTCGCTTGAATTTTTAGTGCAAACTCTAAGATAAACTCCACGGTTATAAGAAACTCTCGGTTATTTATAAGTTATAACACTATAGCAGTTTTGCAAATATGTATTTTGGTTCAGGTATAATAAACCTGATGTAGCAAACTACATGTTAAGTCGCCAATCTCAGTTTCTTCTAAAGCATACTAAAAACATTATTGTTTATGTATGTTTCTATGTATGTGCACCTACCTTAAATCTTTATGAATTTATTGAACGAGCTAAACAATTGTTTCATTTTTCCAACACGTTTGATATCAACATGTTCGTATTTGCAAGTGTCCCTTAAGTGTTTCGTATAGTGAGATTTCATTGTATAAATATTAATTTCGTTGCTCCTTACCGTTTTTTGTTGGGAACAATTAGTTTTGATCATTCGGATGAGTTTCGACTGATGTTAGCAGCTAAAATATGTATAGCTTCGTAATTATAATGAAGTCGGCATAGCTCCCGATTTCCTTTTATTTGGGTCTATTTTTTAACTCAACCTGAGCAAGCAGTGCGCTCTATCAAAAAATACTCTGAGTAATTTTACTTTGCACACTGTGTTTTTACTTGTGAACTGTGCTTACACCTCGCATACTCGGTTCTTCAAATTTTACTCTGGACGGAAAGCAAGTGTATGCAAAGTAAAAACAAATTATTACTCTATGCACACTGGATCATTTGGCACTGCACAACCTGTGCGTGCGCGGTGTACTCGGTTCTTCAAATTTTACTCTGGACGGAAAGCAAGTGTATGCAAAGTAAAAACAAATTATTACTCTATGCACACTGGATCATTTGGCACTGCACAACCTGTGCGTTGCCTGCTTGCTCGGGTTCAATTAAAAGGTAGACCCTTTGTTTTCGTATGCCCATTACACATCCTGCAAATTGGGTTTCACACAGCTACAATTTCTGCGTTCGGCAGATTTCACATCCAATTTTTAATTTAGAATAAAAGCTAAATTAATATTTTACGAAAAATGCATATTTTTTGTCTTTCCAGTAAAATCAACATTGTACAACATTACAAACTATTAATTGAAATACATATTCTATACTGTATTAATTCACTAGCCAATGAAATTTGTTTCATAACAGAAGGAACGTGCATTTATAATTGTTAACTTGCTCCTAAATTTTAATACATACCTAATTGAAACTATGGAGTTCACTTTGTTATAAAATTAAAATGATTTTACTGTTTTACTTAGCTCGCTTTCGTATGTGTTTCGTATGTCTGTCGCGGTGTTTTGCAATCGAATATTCGCCAACTTCTTGACTTGCTAGAGCCCTTAAAGTTACAGAAAAGCATAGTGCTCGATGGCAATGCAATATTTAATCATTTATAGTACGCTGTAAGCAGTAGTTGTTTGATGCCATTTTGAATTAAATATTTTTCAATTAATATGTATGTATGTAACATTATGGATGTGGGCCCATAGGGTAAAAGTCAATTTTAAGTAAATGTTTCGGTAAATTCATTTATTCTTCAAAAACTCTATGGAAAACTTATCGAAAAATCTATTCTAAATCCGATTTTTACCATAGTAAACGATTTACCCGACTATTGGCCCGCAGCCTATCAGGTTCGTCACATTTTCATTTTATGTGTAGGGTAGGGATTGATGTCGTTCGTTTTTAATGGTAGGCTTCATTTAATATACAAATTTTATAAAACGACCTTAAAAAGTCTTTAGTTTTATATTAACCATGTTTATTACATGGTTGTTTATATCAAGAAACACTTGGTTTCGCTTCATTGAATATAATAGTTCCCAAATTTGAGAACGTTACGCAAGTATGAGTATCCAAATTTTGTCCGTGTGGTTTTCAACAAATCAAGATCGCATTAGAAACACCCCATAATTATTCCGGAGTTCAACTTTCGAAAAACTTAGGCGGAAAGATAAAAGTTGCAATCTTTAAATATAATAACTGAACTATACGAAGATTATCTCTGGTGTTCGTGTCTATTACCCACTATTCAATCATTTAAAATAAATACAAATAGATATGACAGAGAATCCCCCTGGTATGTGGAGTATAGTACCGTGCTATTGCATTATATAACATTATTCGCAAATATATCAAATCAATTTATAACTTCAAAAGCTTTACGAAAGAACTTAAAAAATTAACTAATAAATTTGAGTAAATATTACACGAAAATGAGACTATTCATTTTGTGTATGTCCAGGACAGTCATAAGTTTAGTTATAACGGGAATGTGGGTAATACCTTCTTCGAATCAGATATGAAGCAAGATATTTCGTGGATGGTTTGGCTTTCGACTCCACAGAAATAATAAATTTTAGTTGATTTTATAAAGCTTTTTAAAAGTTGTATGCGTTATCTATCTCTCCCTAGATTCTTCAATAGTTTTAAGGATTGATCATTTTCAATTTCATTTTTTCCTCTTTGTAAGATAATTTTGTAGCGGCTTTTGCAGAAAGTTTAAAGATTTTGTTTTTTGAAATAGACCACAATTATAAGCATGGCCGTCCCGGTCAAAAATTTCTGCTAGAATAAAGGATATCAAATGGGCTTTATAAATCCCTCTACTCGACAGTGAATAAATTTTATTTGAGCTAAAGGTATCAAACAAAAATTTAGTTTAGTTTATTTCTGCTAAATTACACTGACTGACCCGTTCCACACTTGTATTCTTCATGTCACACATCGATAACACTGCAGTTACACTAGTAATCAACTGATGTTACTTTTCTATATATGTAGTAAAAAAAAAAGAAATTAAAATTTATTTTAACGTACAGTTTTATATCGTTTTATATTAGTTTTGTTTTCTTTGTGGTAACAACACGAGAAGCAAAATGTTGTTGAAAATCTAACAACACAAAATCCCCATCACAAATTTAGTTTGTAGGTAAAGAGGTAAAAAACGAGGAAAAAGGCTGATGCAAGAATACAAGTGTGGAAGGGGCCACTCGCGAGTGAATGTAGCAGTAAAAAAATTGCACATACAGTATGTGCAACAAGAGCGTGTACGGCAAAAACCTAAGTAAAAATAAAACTACGATTTTTTTTTTGTTTTTATTATGAAAGTTTGTTGTATTTTCTAGGGCGCTATCAACTAATACAGAGTAAAGTTATCATTACTGATATTGCCTGGCTTCTTTTGTCCATACTATCAACCAATTTTTCTGCATACTGTGGTGATAAATTTTTCCATATCTTCCGGACTACTCGCGCTAGAGCGCTCAAATTTTGTATGTGGTATATTTTTAGCCTAATATTCATGAATGCTAATAAGTTTTGATCGGATTGGAATTAGGTGCCTGAGATGGCGAATCCAATATTGTGATGCCCTTTTTGAGTTTAAATTTCGAACAGAGTAGGCTATGGTGTTTTGGATCGTTGCCTTCTTGCAAGATCCAATTAGAGTTCCCCGCTGCAAACCATTTCAGGACAGATAGTAACAAAGCTCGTGAATACATTTTATTCATGAAAAGTGTGTTTGGGTTCCCCGTGTGGTAACGATTAATTTACCAAAACCTTGCCTGGTGAAGCATCCCCATACATGGAGCTAGGGCGGGTGCTCCACAGTTCGGAAAACCCTTTTTTGCTTAGTTGGCCACACACGCCTTTTAACATTGCAACCCCAATAGGATGACTCATCGGTAAACACAATATTCGAAAAATCTTTGTTTTATGTTCATTCGCCCACTGTAGTCGCTTTTCTATGTATTTTTGTGTTGTCAGTGGTTTGATCAAAATATTTCCATATACGTAGCCATGTTCCATAATTCTATTTCGTATGGTTGGTTTTGGTATTCTTTTTCGCCAATTTTGCCACAGCTGCATCCAGCGTAAGCGAAGAATTTTTATCAAATAGCTGTATGATGCATCCTCGTTTTTTGTAGTGGTTCGGATTTTGCCTCTATCAGACAAATCGTCAACATTTTTATACCTTGAATAATGTGTAATCTTCTGTACAAATGTTTTCGATTTTTTTTTTATATAATTTGCTGCACTTGCAACCGACATTTTTGGTCCTTTCGGATGTGCACATAAAACACCGCTTCAAATCGTTTTTTACAAATCGCACTTATTTCTTTCATACTTATATGTTATCCGCTAAATATGTAGTTGTAGTTAAACTAATGTTTGTTTTAGAGCGTCCAAGAGAAATCAATAGAAACCGCCCATATTTGTTCCTATAGTTTTACATACAGTTATGCCGTACACGCTCTTGTTGAACATACTGTAACGTGAGAAATGATAATTTGTTGGTGAAATTCTTTAAAAAACGGTAACTTCGCCCTTGGAATTCGATAAGCTGACGGTAATTTTGTCTCGGTAACATTCTTTGTTGTCATCCGAATTTAAACATGTGGTCACCCACAATAAAAAATAATAATTATTAGCGGTTGTAGTTCATTGTTCTCAGCATCGGCGCAGTGGTAGTTGGCGCTTTAAATAAACTACCAATAATTATTTAATTGATCAAAAGTATATACGGATGTATTCGAAAAAAAGTTACTACAGGCGTGGCTCACAAAAGTGTTAATTCCTTAAGTCATTCTTCGGCTTAGAAAAATATTCACGTCCTAGCTTAGACTTATTTTTAAATAAAGTTAAATGTCCTACTTTAGACGAGACTCTGACAACGGCTATTTGGTGCTGTAGGAAGAAACTTTTTATGACATTGGTTTATAATTTGGTGAAATAACGTTACAGATTTAACCAGAGAACGTCAACTGATTACTATTACTAACTATTCCTCTAATATTACGTAATTCTGACTAAATAAATAGGGCAAACATTTAATGATGATAAACGAGGTTACCTTGTCGGGATTATATTTATAATGAAAGAACGTTTAACAAACCTCAATACACAAACTGCATTCATATAGTTATTTCCTAGGTTTTATGGCGGCAACGACTTAATGAAAAATGTAAAAACAATTCTATTAATTAAATTTCTATTATTATTCAAAATACGCAATAATAATAAACTAATAATAATAATTACTACGAAAAGAATCTGTGAAGCATAAAATGAAGAGCTATATGGATATTAAACAAGAGTCAGCACACAACAATGAAATTAAAAAATAACAATATTCCACATTTTGAACAAATTTAACAGTAAACTATTTTACAATGTTTAAAAATGTACACACCGAAACGATTTTACATGCACCTAATCTTAATTCATATATGTGCGACCATAAGTGGACTTTGTATATTTTAAAATTAATTCCGGTATTACATATTGTGAATTGTTTTGTATTTCTCACTTCCAATGCTCACTTGTCATCGGTATGGAAATCACGTTATATTTAAAAAAAAATCTCGTACCTATTCTGTATAATATATTTTGTAATATGTACTACGTATGTATTTATTTTATATATATTAAAATATTTATTATATGTGTTAAATTATGGGAGTGTGTTGAATGTTTTGTATACGGTGTTGACAATCGCAGAATTTAATTTTGTAGGATGTCATGTGTTACTTATTAGTCCCAGCGATGTTTTAACCATTTGAATGTAATCACAGAGAAGATCATCTCACATGACAACATTAGAAAAACTGAATTTTCACAAAAACAAAAAGTTGATCTGATGGCCAAAGGTAGTTCTGTGTTCCCAGAATTTTCAGAGCCACTATGGAAATAATTAAAGTAGTATTCCTTCTTCAAGCCACGCAAAAAATTAAACTTTTTTAAGCATTTAGCTTATTACGCTATGACTTAAGAATTTGGTAAACTGAACCTAGTTACATACTAAAAAGATAGGTACATAATCCTTGTGTTCGAATCTCTGTTTTAAATAACAAGTTAGAATGCGATTGTCACTTATTTAGAAAATAACCGTCAAAATACTACCGATTCGAATCGAAAAATACCAAGACACCTTAGGATGCGGTTACATTGGATGCGAATCAAGACGAAAATGTATTCTCATCAATTCGTAAATTAATCAGTTGTACAAACTCACAAGCTTAAGTATTTGCCTTGTTTGCGAAATTGTAGTCGAAAAAAAACGTATTGCTGTCTATTAGTAAAATATTAATTTTTCACAATCCATTTTGATTCGTACGTTCAGCTGATAAAAAAACAATATATTTTGTTCGCATTTAAATACCGTAAGAATTGGTGAAAATTCGTACGAAAATTCGTACGGTAAACGTGCTTATAAACCTTCATACATTTGTTTCCTGATGAAACAGTACAAATTCGTACGAATTCTTAGTAACGAAATTTCTTACAAATTCGCATCCAATGTAACCGCAGACTTAGTCGGTTTGCTTCTCCCAGTCATCAACCCAAAATTCTACATTTATAGAGATTTATAAAAAAATAAACTATTTCACTGAGACTACAGGAGCGACAACATCGTGGGATTTCTTATACATATTATGAGTATGGTGATTCGAGACTTCACGAGAAACAAGTGATACATACACATATGCATGTAGAATCTCCAAACGAGATTTTAGAACTGTAACATGATCTTAAACCAGAAATATTTGCCTGATAAAGACTGACTAAGACTCGTAATTTAGAAACATTGAGTCTACCAAAATTCGGTGGTCTATATATGTAAGCAAAACTATTTTGAAATTCAGTTCGAAATAAGTGAAATTTCAAATTATGTCTAAAAGTCGGTTTGAAACTACGATTTTTAATATAACCAGCATTAATTTTAACTACATAGTCACGAATCAAAATATCGAAATTTTTCAAATTAATGTTTTTAAAACCACGAATATGTTTTACTAGGAATTTGATTCTTTCTCAGAAAGCTCTCCGGAAAACAATGTTCTGATCAGATGCAATTGCGAAAGACCACTAGGATGTGGCACTTAGATGTCAGCAACGTGGTATTTCCCAATTGTCTTTGGTCTAAACATTTTACTAATTGATATTAAGAACTGCAATTAAGATAGCTGCATATTATCATGGACCTGGCCCATTCTTTAATTTATGGCCAGTTAGGTCAGTATTTCCAGCGTTAGGATCATTTGTCCGCTATTCAAAGTTTCCATTTTCAAAATCCCGTTTTTTTACTTTCTGCGCCTGCATTCATAAAAAGAAATCAAAAGATCGAGATTTTCATAATTTATTTCTAGACAGTACTGTCCAGTAAATGCATAAAATAATTAGTGAAGAAATTTTGGATTTTACCAAGCCCAATTTGTGGTTGAATTTTGGTTGTAAAGCATTCTGGTATAGAGAATTACAACACAATCTAGTTCTGCATTTCAAATTTGATTATAATTTGTTAAGAAATTGTGTAAAACTTTACCATTTTTCTACTACCGAATCTTTGTTAGAATCTTTGTCCAGCTCTAAACTAAATTTAAAATTATTCGGGGAATTAATTCGGCTTAATTTCACTCACTATAGCCGGAATCCTGAATTTCAGCCAATCAAGCTTTACCTACAAAAATTTCACCGATATTGGTTAATTAGGTCATATGGATTGAGAAATCTGACCGCAAAAAACTAAAAAACAAACAAACAAACAAAAAAAAAAAAAAAAAAAGATATTGGTTAATAAATTGCCAGAACTGCAGAAAATTCAAGTTAGAACATCCAATTTTGCATACTACGTTTGACAATAATTGGTTTAGGTAGAAACCAAAGAGCACGGAATAGGGATGGTCAACTTCCATTGGGCTTAGCTAAATTTTAAAATTTCCTCAATAATTCACGTTATAAATATCCATCTCATCGTATCATTCAATTTTTATTATGGTTTATCAAGGAATGGTCTAATTCCTAAAAAATATCTATTGTAGTTAAAAAAAAGGATTTTAATAGGTTAAAAAAAGAAAATTCCGACCAAATGGCCCAATGGTTAAAGCTTTGGCGTTTGGATCAGGAAGTACCGGGTTCGAATCTCGATAGAGGCAGAATGCAAAGTGAATTTTCATCAACAGATTACGATCTGTGATGAAATGGAACACATCTATGACCCCCTGTCGGAATGCAAAACTCATGGTCCGACCCATCTTCCATGCCAAGCCTGGCATGTGCAATGTGCAGATGGTGATAAAATCGGACCTATAGCCGTACGTCCTTGAATTGGATGGCACCGGCGTAAAAGTAAGGACGGAAAATAAACCGCGAAAGCGCTTTGACCCCAGAACAGATTGCACGGATAATAAAATAAAAGAAAAAAAACAGAAAATTCCGCTTTATGAGAGATTTCTAAGTTGCAGCAAAAGCGTTATTTTGTAAAGCGGGAGTTTGAAAAGCAGGAGTTTCGAAAGCGAGATTTAGAAAGCGGATATTCCGCATTTCCTCTGTATAGATAATTACCGCCATTGTTAATTCCAACGCTCTCCTTGATGATTGACGCCACAATTTATAATTGTTTCTATATCACTCCAATATTTCCTTCCACATGGAATGTCATTGTAAAATTCAATTTCAGCCAGTGTTGGAGGAATACTTGTTCCGGTTACATCTTTGCATATTTAGAATAATAGCACAATAAAATTATCATAGAGCCTCCAGCTAAACTCGAACTGGCACCCTTTTTCATGATAAAACTTGGTAGTGTACACCTTAACTAATGAGGAAACTGCTAGCCCACACCAGAATCCTTTGAGTTGGCGTTGAGCACTTATGGCTGAGGGCCAACTAGGATTTTTTTTATTTATAACAGGCGCAATTCTACGAGTAAATTTATAACTAATCTTAAGTTTAGGTTGATGCTGATTTCTTTGATTATATAGAAACAAGATCTCAAAACAAGTTTTTGCAAATTCAAAGTCGCTTTCCTTGTCTTAAAAAATTAAAAATAATTTAAAATTTAATCGATCTATTTAAAAATTTAAAATTATTAGCTTGGAACAAGTCAAATATTTGTCGCTTCCGGATTTTATTTATAGTAACTTACGAAATTAGTTTCGAACATTAATTTCGATCAAAATTGTTATCAACATAAGTAGATGATAACCTTCTGTCAACTGTTTTTATGAAAAATGAAATTGGCGAAATTGTATTACGACTGTGTAATATTGTTCACGATTAAAATTATTGGGTATTCGACCGAGATTATCCACAGAACATGCTATAATACATAGAAGTTTGCTGTGTATATTGCTGGTGCATTTTTTTATCAATGCCCAGCTTTCTCATTTTACTCCACGATCCTATTACATATTGAAAAAACAATGAATATTAATTTTTCCCTTCCTACTTCTCATAAATGGAAACGTCAAAATTACACCCTAAATCGCTTTTACTGAATACTCACAAGATTAATCAACGTTACAAGTATAAATATTAATTTTTCCGATAAACATAACATCATGTAAAAATAAAAAATAATGTCATACTTTGTTCGTTTAAATTAATGAATCATTAAGAGATCACACGCCTTGTTAAATATTTAAAGTTTTTTTAGTATTAATTATATTTGTAATATAAAAGTACAGTATGTATCACAAAATTGTTAAATCAACCGAAAATATTGCGCGTTGTGTTATCAATTGATATTGCCACAGTGACACGCACATTTTATTTTAGGTAAAATGAAAACGTCGAGACGCTAAGATATTTTTCTATAAATTCATTGGAGGCATAAAATGATAGACATAAAATTTATTACGTGCTCTTACAGCAGCCAAACATCCCTTATAGTATGTTCAAATTTAATGTCTTTCTGCTGCTTTCAATTTTTATGAATTAATCAATATTCACCTGGAACAAACGTAGTTGAGTTAATATTTTGTACTCTTCTGCCAAACATCAATTATTTAAGATCCTGTATACGAGAGCATATTGAGCAGTACATATACGTTCGCGAAAATTAATTTAATTTAGATGGGTAAAAAGGTGTAATTATTATGGATATGCATGTTACTACATGAATTTAAATTGCATTGAAAATACAACCTAAAACCATATGGCACCTTGCTTTGTCAATCGATTTTCGTTATTTTTCTGTTTGGCTTGATTCGATAATCACACGCGATATTATGAGTAACTTTATGCACTGTTGTCATTTAATTAAAAATAGACATTGAATGATATATGAATGAATTTCCATTTCTAATTTTTAATACCACAAAATATAGATTTTAACTAGTCAAAGCAGATTTTGTAACTACATACATAGATTTAATAATGTTTTTTACTCATCTATCCATCTTGGTCGGGTGTGGTTTTATGTCAATTTTGAACTAATAATGAATCGCTTTTATAACACCAGCTGTAATAAATAATCACTTAACTTCCTGGTTTTGTAATAAAAAAGTAGGTCAACATATCGCGTCAATTCGAAATGATCAGTTAAATTGAAGCAACGTACCTCAACATAATTCCTGAAATCTTAATAATCATGCTTGTAGTTAGATGATTCATATTCCCACGAAATCTTTAAATAAAAGCACAACAAATCATTCTCAAAATTTTCATAGTGGATTATTTTTTCATTTTTGCTGTCAGATCGAAGTGTAGGTGTTTTCCCATCCATTCACAAATAAATTAATTATATACAAATTAAATTTCATGACAAGAATATAAAAATTTTTGTTTTCTCCTGAATTACAAGCATTACCCTATTATTTTCTTAGCTTATTTTGCTCGACTTAATATTTTGGCGTTGGGTTTCGTTGTGATATGAACATCTTAAATAAATGAAATAAGGTTGAATGATTTTCCAGATATACCCATAAGCATACGAAGAAAAATAATTTATTCGATCGATTTTTGTTTTAGATTTGTCTCTGGGGAATTTCAAGTATTCGAGTAAAATACATTATTTTAAATTCTAAATTAGGTACATTTGTATTTTGTACATTTTAGATTACATATGATATGAGAATTCATCATGACTTCTTTCGGGATAGTTTGTCTAACTGATAGACGATAAACGATAAAAGGGTAAACCTATTACCATACAACAAAACAAAACTTAATTTTTTGAAAAATTTAATTCGCCTAAGTTACCGATAAATTGTTCAACCCTAAAAAATCGCGCTTCACCTTAACTTTATTGACGTATCTCGAAATCGGTGGAAATTTCCTCGGCGAATTTTTCATCGATTACTTTAATCATTTTTTCAAATTTGTTTCCAAGCTTTCTATTATTTATTTCCTACTAAGCGCCAAACTTAAGGTAAATCGTTTACTACGGTAAATACCGATTTTAGGAAAGATCTTTCGATCAGCTTACCATAGAGTTTTTGAAAAATATTTTAATTTACCGAAAAAATTACTTAAAATTGTTTTTTACCTTAAATTTGGCACACAACCTAAGGGAACAATTCCTACTGCGTAAATCGAATCGGTATTATTAGGGTCTATTATTCAATACAATAATAGAGTAAAGAAAAAAAATTCGTTCTGTACGGCCGCCATTTTGTTTTGGATGACATTATTGTCTGTTCGCATTTGGCGGTAGTAGAGAGTGGTGATTTTATTTTTGGAAGAAAATTTTTTGGCAAAAAATAATTATGAGCGACGAAATATATTTTGACTTGGCTTGGTTTGATAATAAACAGAATCCCGCTATTGAGGCACTGGAGACCCGCAATTGATACACCTAAGACCACTACACCCTCGCAGAGTAATTGTATGCTGCCATTTGTGCCGGTGTCATTATCTTTGAGGATACTAAGGCAATGCTGTAAACAGTTAGTTACTGGTGATCGCTATCGGGATATGTTGGAATACTTTCTTGTATTCGAATTGGATCAATAAGGTTTACAGAACATGCGGCTTCAAAACGGTGCTCCATTACATGCAGCTCGTCATACGATGGAAATCTTGCGGGAAATTTTTCTAGTCCGAATATTGTCAAAAATTGGTGATATCGATTGGCTTCGAAAGGAAGGAAAAGGTATACACCAATAAACCAACCACAACCTCCATGCTTAAAGACAACATTTGCTGAAATAACATCGGAAGTCTCCGAAAATGTTATGAAAAATGTACTTAAAAGAGCTCGCCTTTGCGCCACGGCCAGAGGCGGCCACTTGATTAAAAAAACCGGCCTGGAACATAAAAAGCACCCTGTATACAATTTTGTGTTAGAGTGCGTTGTTTCTTTTCATCAATCAGTTTAATTTTTATGTTGCTTATTTCCTTTTCTTTTCTCATTTCGTCTGCTATTCAACAGTGAGTGGAATAATCATCTTCCATTACATGTTGTATTTTTCATTATATACAAAAGTGAAATTGGTCATATTTTTTATTGTAAAAGATGTTTCTTTAGAGGTTCACAATTTTAAATTAAAATAGAATATCATCTACGCCGCGGCTGGTGCAATCTGGATGTCCAATTTTGTTACAGGCTGGCTACTGCCAACCTGCAGATTTCACTTAAGCCACTGCAGAGGCCTCCACGGTGATTTTGCCGGCTACGTTCTCAGCGGAGAAGTGCGAAGGTCGTGGGGTTTGAGGCATGCAGGGCTCCTGGCCTACACCGTGATCAATACAGAAAGTTGGGGAGAACGCAAATAATAATAAAACCGATGTTCCGCCGAAACTCGTCGGCCGGAACCTGAGGAACGACACGAATAATCAAAATAATAAATAAATAAAAAAAAATGATAACGGAAGAGGTACCCTGGTGCGCGCATCCATCCGAATTCAAACGGGGTCAAGCCCTGGTTACGGAATTGGATGCGGGCACCAAGGGACCGCAACCACTAAACCGACACGGGATGGGAAATCCCCCTCATCATACCCAACCGAAAATTTTAATAATTCATTTTATTCTTATTGACCTACTTTAGACAAAATAAAAACACAACTTCCCACGCGAAACAAAGAAGAAAGAGAAAAAAGAGAAAGAACGAGAGAGAGCAAACGAGAGGGATGGAGAGCAATGCGCATCGAGCGCGCGACCGTTATCCGGCGCTCGATTACAAATTATAAATTTCACAAAAAAAAAATTTAATAAAAGTAAAATAAATTTAAAAATACCAAAAAATGAAATGAAAATAAAAATAAAATAAATGTACCTTTATCAGCAAAAAAAAAAAAATCTGTTGCGGCCTTGGTGCCGTCATGCCACAGGTGCTGTGCCACACCCGGACCGTTGCGGTGCCTTTCACCGTTAACCAAAAGGTTGCGGCCTTGGTGCCGTCGTTGGGCGACTTCCCGCCTTTGCGCTCGAGCGCGTGCCTGGTTGGGCACTATTAGGTTATGCTTTGTTATGCCTTAAACCGTTGAAACCCTGCTGGGCGTTGTTTGGCCACAATCGTATTTAATTTCTCCTTTGATAGACCTTCAAAATAATCGGTGGGCGTCCTTCGCCCCACCGCGAATAAAGTGGCCTCACCTGGCCACTCGTAAATGATGGTTTGGGCGTTGCCCCGCCAAAACTAAATATCCAATTAAACACCTGATGTGGCCTCAACGGGCCACCCGTAACGTTCAGTGTACACTCGCCGAAATCACGGTAATTTGAATCCGCCAATAAAAACAATTTACTTTATGGTACAGCGTGAAAACCACGTTGTCGATTTACAATTTCTTTCCAAATTTCGAATTTTTCCCTTGCGGTTATTTTACGGCACTATATTTTCTCGGATATAGCAATAGGAACTTGTTTGCTTTATCAGACCGTAAAATTCGTTCGATGATAATACGGACTATGTTATCAAAAACCCATCATAACACTGATGGTACTACTAGTGGTCACTTCTTGTACGCACGTTTTATTATTAATACTTTCACTAATTTTGGCTCGCCAATATTATTACATTGGGGCAAAAGAAACAATTTATTGTGTACTTCAAATACAACGTCTTTTATTGCCAAAATATACAATTCACTATATTAATCACACTCAAGCGCAGCATCTGCAACTTTTTTATAATCAAAACGAGACACTTTTTATTCCAAAAAAAACAAGACTCAACTCATCAAAAATCAAAACTCGAATGAATTTACAAAAAAAAAATCGAGCGTCGCACATACGACGCGCAAAACATTCCAGAAGAATTGTCTTTCTTCTCTGTTTCTCGTTTACATCAATTCGCATTGGTGTAAACTAGAGGCATATAAGAAAAACATTCTTACGGAATGTTTTGCTTGACACACACTCGATACGCATTTTTCTCTTTCTCCCAGCATCTTTCTCACCCGCGCGCCACCTTACAAAAAGGTACGTATAAAACAAACATCTACAAAAGTGGGGACAACAACCAACATTGAGAAAACATAGCAAGTGGAGGCACAAACCCGAGGAAAATACCATACAACAGCGCTTGTTACGATCATGTAATCGTAACAATTTTCACACACTTTTCGCAGCAATAGCAACCGTATCTCGCTAATAACTCGCTGAATGTTGTGTTCCAAGTGTTCAATCGTCTCTGGTATATCGGCGTAGACAAATGACTTTACATATCCCAAAGAAAATAATCTAATGGAGCTAGATCACACGATCTCGGTGGCCAATTTACAGAACCATTACGTGAAATTAGTCTCTAATCAAATGTGTAAATTAATTTTATCCCGCGCTGTGTGGCATGTGGCACCTTCCTGTTGGAACCACATAGCAAGATTTATGCAAGCCAATTAGGGTACAAAAAGTTAGAAATCATGTCTCTATACCGTTCGCCGTTGACTGTAACATTCCAGTGTTTAGTGTACGGCATAACTGTAGTAACAAATATGGGCGCCGCATAAACCGTTTTTTTTTATTGATTCCTCTTTGCCACTAAACAAAAATTAGTTTAACTAACTGTTTAGCAGATAACATACACGAAAGAAATGACTGCGATTTATAAAAAAAAACTATTTAAAGCAGTGTGTTGAAGTGCACATCCAAAAAGATCAAAAATATTGGTTGCAAGTGCTGCAAAATATATAAAAAAAAGTCGAAAATATTTGTACAGAAGAGGATTACACATTATTCAATGTATACAAATTTTGACGATTTGCCGGATAGAGGCAAAATCCGAACCACTTATACAAAAAAGGAGAAAAAAAACAAACAAAAAGGTTGTTTGCTGAAAATTCTTCGTTTACGGTGGATGCTGCTATAGAAAAATTAGCGAAAAAGAATATTATTATACCAAAAAAAAACCATACGAAATAGAATTATGGAACATGGCTACGCATATGGAAATACTTTGGTGAAACCACTGGTAACACAAAAATACATGGAAAAGCGACTACAGTTCGCGAATGAACATAAAAATAAAGAACACAACACGAATATTGTGTTTACCGATGAGTCGAGGCGTACATTTGGTCAACTAAGCAAACAAAGGATTGTCCGCGAACTGTGAAGCGCTCGCCCTAGCTCCATGTATGGGGATGCTTCACCAAGCAAGGTTTTGGTAAATTGATCGTTTCCACACAAACGTACTTTTCATGAATAAAATTTATTCACGAGGTTTGTTACCATCTGTCCTGAAATGGTTTGGAACGGGGAACTCTAATTGGATCTTGCAAGAAGACAACGATCCAAAACACCACAGCATACTCTGTTCGGAATTTAAACTGAAAAAGAGCATCACAACATTGGATTGGCCATCTCAGTCGCCTGATTCCAATCCGATCGAAATTTATAGGTATTGATGAAGATTAACCCTTAAAATATACCACATAAAAAATTTGAGCACTCTAGCGCGAGTAGTCCGGAAGATATGGAAAAATTTATCACCACAGTATGCAGAAAAATTGGTTGATAGTATGGACAAAAGAAGCTATGATATTATTAACAGTAATGGTGACTTTCTCTGCATTAGTTGGTAGTGCCCAAGAAAATACAATAAAATTTCATTTTTGCTTAGTTTTTTGTCGTAGGTACACGCTCTTGTTGCACATACTGTACTTATTATTTGCTAAATATTTTAATATCGATCATATAACCATGCCTCCATTATTGTATTAAAGTTTTACTACTGTATTAGCTAATCTCTAGTGTGGCAACGATGGTATTTTATTGGGAGATTAGCTAAACGCACTCTCACAAGAGTATTTATTTAAGTATATTTGAATACGTAAGGCCAGAAATTCGCAAAGATAGATTTCCATAAGCACAAGGAAAAATTGTGTATTCTACCTAACATGTAGGTCGAAGTTTTATTATCAAGAAAATTCGATCTTTTTAAAACTCAAATTGTTGTGCATAATTTCCTAATTGTTATTCCGAGCTTTGTTCCAAAATGGGCTTTTTGTCGATCGGATTGCGGAAATATCGATTGATAAAAACAAATTAACCAACTTCTCATAATTTATGCCAAATATTTAAGAAAATAAAGGCATACATGTATACCGCGACACACCATCAAATTTACTTATCTTATCAATAGAACGCAATAAAAAAATCAAAATATGTATATTTACAATATTACGAAATAAACGAACAAAAATACGAGTACTTTAAATTAAAATGTATTATAAGAGCAGCCAGCATAAAAAGTCACACAAGCAACAAGTTGATATTTTGCTATTTTCTTTTAATTTTGCAATCCAGAATTGACGGTGAATTATTCTGAGTCATACTTAGAAATAGTGTACAACCTAACCATTAGCTAACGATACTTCATAAAAAAATCAAAAGTAGCCAATTGTTAATCGGCATAAAATAAAAAAAAAAAATTAAGATTTTACAATTAATTTTTGGTTTATTTCGACGAATGTTTCATAATATTCTTACGAAGATGATTGAGTATAAATTTTCAAAATACATAGTAAGCAAGTAACGCAAATAAAAGTTTTGTATTACTTAATTAAGTACGTCATTCTGTTGTTTGTGTATCTTTGATTCACTAACCTCACTTATGAATACTATGTGATTGCTAAATAACGTAACGAATTTTGTTGTAATTCTCTCATATTTAAAAAAATGTGAAATAATAATTTTTACCAGACATTTAGACTAGACCGAGCGAAAACATTTTTGTAGCAAAAACTATTGGTCAACTATATTATACGCTATGTTAATCAGTTAAACTATATTTGGTTAAACTCATAATTTTTAATGGTATAAAACAGTTTCTTTAACTAAAAAGGCTTAGATGTTCTTATAGATTTTTAAAAAAATATTTAAATCAGTTTCATCATCCAGAATAGCAAAAATTTAAATATTGCTGAAAATAACCACCCATAAAATTTATTTAAACTATAGGCGAAAATATTAACTAAAAATACAAGGGTGTGGTTGTTTTAAAACATACATATTTTCGTTGTTGACGTCATCAACATCATCAAAATCAAATAATAAGATAATTTGTTTATCACCATAAAAATATGAACTGTAGACTTGGATATAACTTCATAAAGTCTTAATAGTTTTCTTGAGCAAAAATACGAGTGTAAAATAAAAATCAGGATCTAATACAAATGGTGTCGGTTTACATTATTTTTCCACTTTCGTTTCTTTCGGTTTCCATTTGTTTCTTGTCTTTAAACAAGTTTCAGGCCAGAAAAATAAAAAAGAAAATTTTCTTTATATTCTATATTTCTTTTAAAAAATTTTCTACATTCTCTTTTAGTGTACAAACACTTTCTTTTTATATTATTTTGGGGAAGGAAATCAAGGATAATATGGTTTGCGGTAGGAAGGAAGGGAAGTATGTGGGAAGAAACTCTGTCGCTTTTTTCTCGGATTGCTTGAATCGATATTATTTGGTTTCACTACTTATAAGAAGGAAACGAAAAATCATGATTGTTGTTCTTTTAATTATTGAAAGTGTAATGAAAATTGTAAAGATATTAAATTTCCAAGTTATTTTGTAGAAATTTAATTTAAGCATATTTTCTTGTAATATTTTAGATTTTAATTTTCAATCATTTTTCGATTATCAAAATGCGTGTCTAAATTCATAAAAACGTTCGGAAAATGTTAATTAATTATATCTATTATTGTATTCTGTGGATCTTGAATGGAATGTAAGATTTCTGGCGTTTTCAAAACAATGCCTCGAGTTTCCGTGTTACACTTGGATGCTGATATTTTCGATGCAGGTCCTAATATATGGTCACACTTCTTTTTTATCGGAAAAAGTTATGACTTTTTTGGCGCGGAGATATGCTGTTTGAGAGCTCCTGCGAGCCAACCATTTGTCGCGCAGGTTTCATTTATTTTCGACGAGGTGACTGCACTGATCTTTGAACCATTCATTACGTGATCTTGTTGGTCTTTCAATTGTATCCAATTGTTGATTGGGGCTCGTGATTCTTTTTTTTCCGGTTTAAATATTAAGTGACAGTTTTTTGGCAACCTTGCACGGGTTCTTCATTTTTAGTTCATCGATATTCCAGCGCATGGTCTTCTTTGCTTATTTATTGAATGTTGATGACAGTTCTGATCTGTAACTGAAAATGACAAGCATACGATCACGGCCAATAACGACGATCTATAAGATCTAACATCAGTTATACTGGTGGAATGTCTTTTCGAGATCATGACGTGATCAATTTGATTTTTCATTCTTCTATCATTCGATCGCCACGTTCCTTGTGGATATCTTATGTTGAAAGAACATGTTCGGCGACACGTTGGCTTTGGGTGCTTCTATGCTGATGTAAGCTATACGTACCAATATGTGATGTAGTTTCTTCGCTTGTCCAATTTTTGTGTTAAAGTGCATTGACAATCGTGATATTGGACTTCACTTTTTGGTGGTAGCTATTTTTTTGCTATCACTTCGAAATTAATTTTGTGTGCAGGAAATTTTGCAAGGGATTTTTTAGTTGAGCCTTTTTTAACTTGTCATTTTCGGGTGATAGCTGCAATATGAAACTTATCACGTAATATTTCCACAATATTTGTTCCTATATAAATCACCAAAGTAACCTAACGATGTCGTAATTTTGATAAATTTTAATAATTTAAAAAAAAACAACCGATGAATGGAAATAAAATTATCCAATTATCGATAAATTTCGTTTCACGATAAACGGGAATCTCTAAAAAATATCATACAAGCTAGAGCAATATCCCAATACATTAGCCCTTCAAATATTATGGAGGACTGGATATCGTAGCCTTAAAATAAAAGATCATTTGAATCTAGCTAACTAATTAATAGTACAAAGAAAACAAAAAGTACAGATTAATATTAAGCCCTTTTCCAATTATGTACTTACTTATTTGTGTGACGTACTCGCGAGGTGACTTATACCCGGTTTACATGCGACCAACATTTTTCTCCTGCAAAATGAGAAAGATATAACATTGGCTTTTTGCACATGAGAGATAAGAAAAGAAATATATCCCAACAAAATTTTGCAGGAGATTTTTTAGTCAATACACAGCAAAATGTTGCCATAAAAATAAAATGTTGCCATAAAATATATTCGATCCGAGTATTTTTACGGCAACATTTTTAAAACTAACAAGAAAAAAAATTATTTCGTATTTATAAATGTTAAGGATTCATAATAAAAACAGACGCCATAGATAAAAATGTAAATTTCGCATTTTAATTGATTAAAAATAAATTAATAATGATCCTATAAAAAATAAAATACGCCATTACTATATACATATGTTTATTTCTTTCTGGCATATTGAATATTTTTATATAGCGGAGTCTTTCTTATTTACCTGCAAAAATTTGTAGAAGAAAACAATTTTCTACATGTAAATGGGGCATTATTTGAATAAGTACCCCAACTAACAAATTATGTCGATTATAGGTAGATTTTTACTTAAAAATAGTCTTTGAAAACGAAAAACACTAACCAAATAGGTGTAAGATTACATCGAATCGACGTCGAATCAACCTAATTGGAGAATTTTTCGACGTCGATTCGACGTAAAATTATACCTAAAAAGTGTTATTTAGGTACATTTTCACTTTCTCCTTTTACCTATTTTTGGTTAGTTTTACGTCGATTCGACGGAAAATATAAGTTATTTTCTCCCAATTTTCTACTACGACAATAACATGTTAACCAGTTTTAATATAACTTTTCAGAAAAATGAAACAAGTTATTTTATTATTATTAAAATGGAAAATACAAATGAATAATATTACGAGAAAAATAATACATTACATTTTTAATATGCGTGAAATTAAGTATTGTGCCAATATAAAACATAATGCCGTTGAAAATTTTTCGATGAAAACGCACTTTCTGCCTCAAAAAATTGAAATGCCATCTATAAATAATTTATATTGTAATTTTGTTTTTATATATTTTATTCAGAAATAATTTTTTTTGTCATTTCGGTAACATCAAATTTCGGTTCATGGTCATTATTAAGCAAAATACATATGGCGGATTTTTAAAAATCGTCTTTATTTTCCATAATTACTAAATTTTTCGACCTTAGCGACGAAATATCCATCGGTTCATAACGAAATTACTTATTTTAAGTCGAAAATTCTTGTTTAAATAATTTCTACTTTTAGGTCAATTTCAAATTGCGTTTTCGAATTCCATTTCTACTTGTTCAGGAGGAGTTTTACTCAATAAGTCAGAAAAAATATGTAAGTAATAGAGTGTTAATCGACTTATAGGTAAAACATTATCGTACTGGAACTCATTTTTACATCGTTCTGCGCAACTTCCAGTGAAGTAACCAAAAAAGTTATAAAAAAATAATAAATTTATTATGTAATAAGAATATCTACGACGCCTATGGAAAATGTGTGACCATCTATTTATAGCACGAACTAGGCAAATTTATAAACAAATTTAATTTATGTTTCAGAAAAGCATAAAAAATATGGAATTTTAAAATTGATTTGATTCGAGTAAAATTAATCAATTTACTATCGTAAATGTTCGAAAGAACACCAGAAACGAAAAACGCAAACAATGAATCTAAAAGTACAGCTCTGCCTTTACAATTTTTTTGTTCGCCATGCTTGCGCGAGATATGTCAAAATTTTGTTACGATATTTTTCCAGCTATAATTTCGTGTCGTGTGATAAATTTACAATTTTGTTTGTTATTGCGTGCGCTTTATCATGGAGTCAGAAAGTGTAGAAAATTATTTTTCTCTTGTAGAGACCTTAAAAAAAGAGATACTCTTGTTATAAAAGAGTATAGTGTAGTACCACACAAACGGGTGGTAAATGGATTTTTGTTCTGGCCAAATAGTGGTTTAAACCAATTACTTTGAATATACGAGTTGTACTATGAATAATTATCTAAAGAAAATTTTACGACAAAAGCTGATGATGTAATAAAATCAAAATGTCTTACTTTAGTAAAAATTGCTTATTTTCGACTATAAAGAAAACTGTGAGAGAACCTTTTAGGAAATTAGTCTTTTAAGTGAATTTTGCAGGTGATATACGGTCTTATAGACGATCGGTAAAATTAAATTTCTACTATAATATTTCTTTAAAGAAATGTTAACCTTAAGGTAGAAAAAAAGGGATAAATATATAAAAAAATCCTTACTTTTCTTTTTAAAAGTATAATCGTTTTCAAGGTTGAAAATCGGTGAAATATAATTGACGAAATCTATTAAAATTTGTTATTCTTTCGACTTAAAAGTTAAAGTGACTTTAAAGTTGACAATAGGTAGGAAAAGAAGAAATATTTTACTTATTTTAAACCCAATTTTCTACTACCAACTCTTTTCTACTTTAAACACGATTCGCTGGTGCAAATTAGGCCAAACTTTCTTAATAGTAGACTAAAAAGTAAAAGCCGCCTAAGGGTAGAAAAACGCCAGAAAATTTTCGTCAATTTTCCCTAAATTCTTACCAATTAGGAAATACTTCTTGAAAGTGGAAAAATAACCAAAATTTTACGTTATTTCTACCGAAATAGCACATATTACACCAAGCGATAGAATAAACTACCTAAATTGTTAGTTGGGACGTCTACACAGAAATGTCTCCTAAATGATGTCTTGACTAAATGAAATGCATGCCGTTTTTATTTTAAAATCTAGTGACAACGACTAACATGTCAAGATTTTTTTTCTTCCATATAATTGAAATTGCGTTTTTATTTTGTTATAACGTCACAAATAAGTTCTTAAGCCCTTTTCCAATTACTTACTTATTTGTGTACACGTACTTATTCAAATAAGTAACCTCGCGAGGTGACATGTCAAGATTTTTTTCTTCCATATCCCTTTTTCAACCAATAAAAATAAAAAAAATGGCTAAATGAAAGTCCAAACCACACAAATGTGTGAGTAAAAAATCATAGTATGTAATGGCGTTTTTGATAAAAAATCTCGCTTGATTTGAAGTACAATCAACACAATTGTATGTATAGTTATAGTGTTTTTTTTCGGACGAAATAAATTTGAAAGGAGTGCGCAAATGGTAATTTGGTTCAAAACACATTCAAAAATAAATTTTTGGCATGGTACTTTTGCCATTCTCGCACAATTGTGTTAGTAAACCACAAAAGGGATATAATAGAAATTGCGTTTTGTTTTTATTATTACGTCACAAATAACTTGGTACAATGAATTGGAACGATTTGATCGACTTATTTAAGATGGCGCCAAATAAGTTAAATAATTTCAAATAAGTAAGTAATTAGAAAAGGGCCTTACAGTGAATTGGAACGACTTCACCGACTTATTTAAGATGGTGCTAAATAAGTTCCAAATAAGACTGCGGTCCAATTCATGACTTATTTTATGTAGACTGACTTATTTGAAAGTCTACAATAAGTCACCTTACGAGAAGACTTATTGTAGAGTTTCTTGACTTATTTTGGAGAGTTTCCACAAAATATGATATTTCATACATTTTTGTTCGTAATAAAATTTAGTAGTGATAATACGACAACAGTAGAAAAATAAATTTTTAATATGTATAATTATAATTTGTAAATGTAAAATAACAATATTTTTTTTTGTAAAATTATGGCAGCCAAAAACAACCGCAAAAGGAAATTTTATATGTACTTTACGTTGTGAAATGTAAGGTTATGTTCAAATAAGTCTCGATTTGAATTGGACCAGCAGATAACTTATTTCAAGCCGCCATTTTGAGTAAGTCAAATAAGTCGACTTATTTGAAATAAGTCGCGAATTGGACCGCAGTCTAAGTAAGTAATTGGAAAAGGGCGTTAGAACTGACATAGGTTAAGTCTTAAGAAATTGCATCTAACTAGCTAGATTCGACTGGAAAACGTTTCGTCAGTTTCCGTTTCAAAATTTTATATTAATAAATTTTGCCTCCCGTTTCTTCGCACGTATTCAACTAAATATACATAAACAATAAAATAACACTGTCATATAATTATGAATTTATAGTTTTGTAATAAATAGCGTGTATTTACAAGAATTGGGCGGAATATTATTAAGCCAAGTGGGATGGTGAGATTAATTATTTTCAGAGGGAGTTCAGGCAGCGCTAAGTTATATACACCAACTCAGGTCCCATAGTCATAATAATAGTTCCCAACAATCAATTACTCCTCCCTAACCGCACGCGAGGATTCACATCTGTATTATTACTATTTTTTTTAATTTAATCAGAAGGATTAAAAACATTGATATCAGGCTGCTGAACTAACAAAGAAAAAAATAGTAAATAGTTCATAAGGATGATACATCGATGCTAGAGGGCAGAAAATTGGAAGCTGGGTCTGCTTAATACAAACAGAAATTTATTCTATTGTTTCATAAAATAAAAATTCAAAATTGTTTCTGAACCAATAAAATATGTATATCGAAAAGTTAGTATAAAAGAATACATGCAATCAAAATATAATTGGAATGGAAAATAAAAAATTGTAAACGGTTTTTAACGGTATGTCTACCTATCCATTACGTAAGTTACCTTAAAGCAGTTTTTTTAGACCCACTTACTAATATTGTGGTCTAAAAGATAGAATTATAAAATAGCCTCACGCAGCATCCTACTAATAGCCTCGTTATTACCATAATCCTTTCTATGATATGAGACTCCAAAAGCAAGCGCCACTCTTAAGGCACGAGACTTTACATTAAAGTTCATTTTTTCGCGTTGCCTGAGTCTCAATAACACCAGACAGTAGTTGGTGCGCAAGGATTATATCTGCAACTGTTCGGCGTTCTCCTCTCAGTGTTGTGCGTTGATCATCTGCAAGCAACCCATGTAAGAAGGCAAACTATAAATTTCGACTCATGTAAATCCCCCTTAAAACAAAATGGAGAAATCTATGTTAAACTGCTTCAATTCTTTGTATGTGATTCTCGTGGTAAGAAGACCACACTTAGCTAACGTATTCTAGTAGACGACGAATGAATGTTATAAATGCTCTGGTAGTATATGGATAAAGAAATTCTTTTGGCCACCGTTTATCATAGCTTTGTATAGTAACATAATAGTGATCGTAAACATGTGATAAAAGTATCGTTTTCCTTTCTGCCCACGTAACACTATTTAAGCTTTAGCGCATTTCATTCGTGTTTAAATTAATTTTTTTCTGAGATATTGAGGTAAACAATTAGTGTCAAAAAAGTCGTTTTTAAAATTTTTATGTGGTGTATGTGGTTCCTCTCTCTCTCTCTGGCACTATATCCCATCAAGGGATTTGGCCGCCTCAAATGAGGTTTCATAATCATATTTCCATTTCGGATAATGAGTGATTAATTCATTGATCCTAAACCAGCCGTGAAATTTTTTCCTTGTCACCACCGGGAATCGAACCCAGGACCTCCGGTCGCTGGAGCAAGCATGTTGACCACTTTACCACCGGGGCGGCAAGATTATGTGGTTCCGTGCAGACCGTGATATGTGGTTTCGTGCAGACCAAATATGTGTAGCTTCTCTTCAGCCCAGACGGATGAATTGAAATTGGAAGATCCCAGTGATTTTTGGCCTAAATCGACCGGAAGTGAGAGCTTCTATAAGAGCTTTTTCGTTTTTTTTTTTTTGCAAATATTTTGAAAAGCAAAATAACATTACCGCCCACATCAGTTTTCCAACATTTCGCAGAAGGGGCGATTTTAGCCAAAAAAGAAGCTGTTTACGAACAAAAACTTGAGCTCTATACGGATTGATTGATCGGAAATCAATTGATACTTCTTAATTAAGCTTTTTAATTAGGGAGATCTTAGTGATATTTTGTTGAAATTGGAACACCGGCAGTAGCCGGAAATATATTTTGAAATGTAAATCATTTATGAGAAAATCTATTATGAACTAATCTAAACGATTCTAGTTCTAGGTCCAGATCAGTTCTCCAAAATAGCGGAAAACATGATTTTAGCCAAAATATGATTTTCAACTTAAATTCGAGATCTGTACAGATTGCGTGATCGGGATGGACTTCATACTTAAGCTTTTTCCATAAATTAGGAGATCGTAGTGATGTTTGGCCAAAATTAGTTCACCGTAAGTGGTAGCTTCTTCGTTTTTTGCAAATATTTTGAAAAATATAGAGCATTTACGAAAAAACGATGAAAAACAAAAAGATTGAAAACTAAATTTTAAACAATATTTGTTCAGATAATTTTTTTAAAATTCTACCGGAAATGACTTCTTGATAAAAAAAAATGCATTTCACCAAATTCGTCATCTCTACAGTCTATGCGAATCGAATTCAAACTTCATAGTTAACCCCTTTCCCATTAATTGAGAGATCCTTGCGAAATGGTAGATAACTGTCTATCGGAAGTGACAGCTTCCATGAGAGTCTTTCAATTTTTGAAATGATTTTAAAAACGTTAGCTTTTATAAAGAAAACACAAAAAAAATGGTAAACTATGTTAAATAAAAAAAGACGGCAAACCAATATTAATCGATTTAGTATCGTCATTATGGATATATTTAGTCTCATTCAGATAAAATAATGAAAATACGTTTTGCATAAAAATTGCAACGAGATGTAAATTTGGCCAATAACCATTCCTGAATATAACATTAGTTTATAAATAAACAAATAATAATTAATTTTTTTTTACGTTTACTTTCAGAAATTGTCCAAAAGTGTTAATACCACCAATTATCCATAAAGTATTAGAAAATATTCGAAACGATGATGTAACGCTGAATAACGCCAAAAGTAAAGAGGACCATGTATATTCCCCGTTAAAAGTTAATCAAATGGTTGTAACAAATATTTTAAATATATGTCAATGTGCACTTCAAAATGAAATGCTAGAGAAAACGTTACCTTCATCCACGTGGCCTAAAAATGATCCGCCAATATGTGCAATTAGTTCTATAAAAAATACTCGACGTGCTATGGAAGATCGGTATATATGTATTGATGATTTTGACGGTATTCATAATACGGGTGTTGAAGAGAAGACCAGTTTTTATGGCGTTTTTGATGGGCATGCTGGCGCAACAGCTTCCGCTTATACCGCATCGCAATTACATACATTTTTAGCTAGAAGTCCTAATTATGCAACGAATCCGCTAGAGGCCTTAAAAGATGCATTTCGTACAACTGATTTAAATTTTATTGATAAATGTAACAAAGAGGTGAGTTCGTCCTTCGCTACTTATTTCATTACTTTTTCAATTTATACAATACATGTATTCGTAGATAAGTATGTAAATATATCTGACGATTAAACATGATACTAAAATTTTTCATACACATGTAGATTTAGTGATAGACTGAGTGGCGGTATTATACAGGGTGATAAAAAAATAAATATGTACCATAATATAGGTTTTTGATATGAAGAATTTTAAATATTACAGCTACAAGTAGTTAATAATATATTTAATATATGTTATTATATATCTAGGCTGCGGGCCAATAGTCAAGTAAATGTCAATTTTAATTAAATTTTTAGGTATAAATTCATTTATTTTTAAAAAACTTTATGGCAAACCGTGGCACTATTCTGGTAATTCCTCGGGAATAGGGAACTCGGGAAAGAATTTACCTATATGTAATTTATGTTCAAATATTTTTTTCCGGCCTACTGAGGTGAAAAGGTTGATGTAAATATTTATAAATTGGGAATAATTTTTCCATACCTAAATTTCCATACCTGTTCTAAATCCGATTTTTACCATAGTAAACGATTTACTCGACTATTAGCCCGCAGCCCTAGTACCTAATTGGAATGGTGCGGTTGATTTGTAAATTTTACATTCAAAGTCAAAGGTTGCGTATCAATAGTCTGGTGAATCGTTTACTACGGTACAATCGGGTCTAGTAAAGATTTGTTAAATTTTCCGAAAATTTACCTATAAAATGACGTAAGCAACCAAAGTCAAAATTACCTTATCGTTATCTTAGGCTGCGTTCCAATAGTCAAGTAAATCAATTATAATGGTAAAAATCGATTTTAGTACAGATTTTTCGATCAGTTTGCCATTGTTTGAAAAATACATAATTGAATTTACCGAAAAAACCGAAAAATTCTTTGGCTGTGTGCCAAAATTAAAGTAAATCGTTTACTACGGTAAAACCCGGTTTTAGGCCAAATTTTTCGTTTGCCGTAGAGTTTTTGAAAAATTAATTGAATTTACCGAAAAATTTACTTAAAATTGACTTTTACATTAAGTTTGGCACGCAGCCTAAAATTGATTCTTCCCTGAAGTTCGGCACACAGCCTTAAAATTGATTTTTACCCGACTATTAATACTCAGCCGTTTAACTTATAGTAAACTTATTTAACGTTTGTAACGTTTAACACACCATTTTAAAATTACATAACACTACATAATCTTATGTTCCTTATCTAACCATATTGTTTTAATGTTGATTGTTTTTATTTTTTTTCCTTTTAGAAATTAACAAGCGGTACCACTGCCTTATGTGTTCTTTATCGTCCCATAACCCCTTGTTTATTTGTTGGGTGGGTTGGCGATTCACAAGCCCTGTTAGTTCGCAAAGGAAAAGTATTTCAAATTGTCAGTCCTCACAAACCAGAACATAAGGTAAATTTTATTTCATATAAAAAATGTTTACTATAAAATTTGTTTTGCTATAAATATGTGTTCTTGATAACCAAATACACAAACCAAAATTTATTTTTAGTACATATAAACATTAATTTTTTTTATTAATGGTTTGCTTCTCTGTTAACATAATTTTTAGAATGAACTGAAACGTATTCAAGACCAAGGTGGTTGGGTAATAAAATGGAATGGTTCGTGGCGTGTCAATGGCTCACTCGCTGTAGCTCGAGCAATTGGTGATGCAGAATATAAACCGTATGTTACCGGTGAACCGGATGTGCGCTACATTCCACTCGATGGCGAAGAAGATTTCCTCGTTCTCGCATGTGACGGATTATGGGATTACGCTACCGAAGATGATGTTGCAATAAATGTGTATCGTCAAGTTCGTGAGGATCCAGGTTAGTAAATTATGATTTTGCGTATTTTAAAAAAATTGCGAATACCATTTAGATAATTAACGGTGAACAATTTTTAAAACCTGAAGCTAAATATCTAAAATCATAAAATATAATATGTTTGAAATGCAATTTTTATATCACAACATGTTGATTTGTTAGCTCTTGTATACAAAAAATGGAATGAGAAGATTTATTCTAGAATAATTAACGTATTCTATTGTTCTATTATATGCAATGTGTATTTTCTTATTTGTTTAATTTTATTTTATGCAAGGTGGATGAAATATGTAAATGTGCTAACTGTTTCGTTTTACTCGAATGATTTTTCATATTTACATAGTCGAAATGATTGAATAGTTATATTTACTATACTTAAAAAAATAACTAGAAGTCCGTCCGTTCAAAAAGCGGAACTTTCCAAATTACCTACTATTTATTTTTTTTATAAATTGAATCAACAATAAGTCAATTAATTGTTGTAAAAATGTTGTCTATTTTTAAGCACCGAATCACTAAAAAAAATTACAACAATATTAAAAAATTCTGCTGAAACTATTAGTCTATTACCTACTAAAAATTTATAATATATATAACTTTAAACCTGAATATTGAATAACGATATTTCGATATTAATTACATTTCTGTTTGTTAATTCTTAATCTTTGGGGTTTGTTTTCGCTGTAAAATCCCAAGTTCTTTGCGAAAATGTACAACTTTTGTTCCGTTCGAGTATCAGCGTTCCACAATATTGCGAACTTATGGCACCGGCATTAAAGGTAGGTTCAGTTAATCTCCGACTGCAATTAGATGAATAAATCTCATTTACATTTCTTTGACTACATTCATTTCATGTGAACACACTACTCCCAGATCAACGCAATAACTCACCAAAAACGCACAAAAACTAAATTTTTTGCTCGGAAAGTTTAGAAAATGATAATCTATTGCATCTTGACGAACGTGTTGTAATGTTTGTTTTCAATTAAGTACAAAGAGAAAAAAGAAGTCTAATATATAAGTATTTCTTAGAAAAGCCTTTTTATTTAAAACACCTTTTGGCTTATGGTCACGTCTAAAAGCGTTGCCACATACACATCTAATAACAGACGATTCGTGCGTAAATTTATTTTGCCTCGCCACATACCAAAAAAAATACAGACGATTTTTACAACAACAATTCTTTATA
Source organism: Nephrotoma flavescens (assembly GCA_932526605.1). Classification (NCBI taxonomy): domain Eukaryota; kingdom Metazoa; phylum Arthropoda; class Insecta; order Diptera; family Tipulidae; genus Nephrotoma; species Nephrotoma flavescens. Next base: position 114,520,280 of record OW052222.1, read on the forward strand.
AAATTTTCATAATACATAAGCAGCTAATTCATTTTATAATTAAATAAGTTTACCATACCATATTCATGATGAGCCTTATAAAAATATTAAATTAATGAAAAATATATATTTTGTTTTGGAATTTTTTGACATTTGTTGAAGTTCATAGACAACAGAGAAAAAAATCGTTTAAAATTTTTTGATGAATTCGGAAATCGTTTTAGAATTTTGTGCGTTCGTTCACGTGTAAAATTATACCATTCAGAGAAAAAATCGTTTCTAGGAACGGGTAAATAGAAAATTGATAATTTTTCAATTAAAATTATTAAATAATTCCAAATTTTTTATTTTAGCTACTAACTTAAGATATTTTACATATTATCTCATTGATTTGAGTCAAAAATATGCTCTAATTAATTCGTAAATGCGAAATCTGTTTTTAGATGTCGTCCGTAGAAATGTGTATGTGGCATCGCCTTAATTGTTGCTATTTTTTTCGCATACATACATAATTTAGAGATACAACTCGTAATGGTTATGTGTTTTTGTTTTATCTCAAAACGTGTAACTCGAACTCGTCATGTTGACATAATTGGCGCCAAGTTATATTATTTACTTATTCGAAATTATGCTGAAAACAGATGAGCAAAAGTTCTGTTCGCAGCACTGCCGGCGGTTCGCAAACCACATAAGCTTTTTTATTCTGACGCATCACTTAGAAGTTGTATTTTATTTATATTAAAAATTGTAAAATTATTTTTTAAAAAAACATATTTGATAATGTAGAAAATATATAGCTGTTGATCAGCGAAATTAGAATTAGAAAATGTTTGAAAAAAAATTCTGCCTTGCGAGCAGAATGCATGTATTTCAAGTGATATAAACGTGTGCATTCTAATTTTGCTGCTTACAGAATTATATTCATGTGTTTTCGACATAAATTTAATGTATTTTCCACAGAATTTAGTGGTCTCTGAATTTTTCTGAAGTGCAATTGGAAAATGTGGCTTTATCAAAGTACTAGTTGTATTTTTTATTTTAAAGCTAGCGAATGTACAAAACTTCTCGCTCAATGTAACTATGTGAATAGACTAACACTAGAACATATTTCTTTCTTTTTATTACATATTTCTTGTATATGCTTGTATTTCCTATTTGTTGTCTTTCTATGGTCCTTTGATTTATTGAAAGGTATGCGGCACTAACGACAGTATTAAGAAATTTAAATGCCGTATTTTAATCTTCTTTGGCTGCTAGAGTATTGCATCGTTTTTTACATTAGTTCAACTGTTAGTTGGCCTGAAAGCGCCTAATGTTTCATTAGGCCGAAACCATCTACCAAAGTCTTGGTAACCTTATCTCTATGTGTACTGAAATACGCACCAAAGAAAAGTCTTCCAATGTGGTATCTATAGTTATTAGCATAAACTAACTATTTAATATTTGTAAACCTTCTCTATCTGATATTTTAAGGATTAAAATTATATTTTTATATCTCTACATCAAAAAATTGTTACCCTCTTTAGCGACGAAAACGGGTATTAATTCAATTCGTGTTATTAATTAAATTCAGTCTTTGAAAAGTTTCGTTCTGAACTGTTTGGAAGTTGACAGAATTTCTTCATCTTTTACTTCAGAACTTGCATATTGAATATAAACGCAACTTTTAAGAAACTAGTGAAAATCCAAGTTCGGGTCATGATAAAATGTACTTTTATGTTACTTAAAAGCTAGGTCTACTGCTGTTATGAACCCTACACAAAGGTTACCATATCGTATTCATTAGAAACATGACATCGAAAACTGTACACTGAATTGTTTCCTCAACTCGCTTATTCTCCAAATATGGCCTCAAGCGACTACAAGTTTTGCGTGTTTGCCTTAGTAAATCACGCAACAACCATAACCTCGGTGTCCAGAGGTTTTCCAATAGTAGTAAGGACATTGCAGTAAAGACCAATACTTTGAAGATCTTGACACTTCTACATTTATATCTGGAATACCTAGTTTTTGGGACACATACGGAACAAATGAACTTTATACTCTGTTTTATGCGTACGCTCGAAACTCTTTGAACGGACTCCATATCGCAATAGTTATTGACAATTCATAATCTCCATCAGGATCCTCCCATAAGTTTTACTTAAAATTAATTCAAAGGTCATCTCATAAAATATGTACCGTAATTATATAACACCCTGTACAAAAGGTAAACCATTCAAATTAAAACCGATGTTTTAAAAGATCCGCCCTATATATCATCTAGCCATGGTGACGATGTTTATTTTAAAATTCGATGATCTTGTATCTAAATTAAATATAATTTCTGAAGCTTCTATACACTATTGTTGTTGGTTTGCCTAAATGCTGGCCGACCAGTTAAAAGTAATATTACAATTTCTTTATAATGTAACATTTTTGGGTTCTGTTATTAAATCGTAAAAGATAATCTCTATAACTTTTTAATTTAGAATTTGCAACGTGATTATGTTTTTATTCGCTTGACTGATAACATTTTTATTTTAGATAGCACTAACTATTAATAATGAATATAATTAATGGAAAGAAAATTACGAATAAATTTAATGCAATATTGAGTAATTAATGAAGCACATATTAATTAAATTTAGTGCGTAGTCTTTGCAGTCATAAACACAATCTGGTTTGTACGAGATTTGACTAAAGCGCTGAACAAAATAAGCATTAAAGGATGGGGCTGCTGCAGTTTTTCTAAATGACTTCCCATGTTTATCTTTTCCCAATAAAGCTGCCTCCTCTTCTAAATTCAGATAGAACTATACCTTGGGGTCAAGATCGAAAGTTATATATTCCAAAGCCGCATTTCCAAAGTTTCAGCAAATCGAAACGAAAGAGAAAACGATTTGAATCATTTTTATACAAATACATACATACTTGTAAGATATTTACACCGTGTTTTTTTAAATGTTTTATAATTTTACCGAAATAACTATGAAGAGGCAAATCATATTTTGTTGTACTTTTCGCATATTTTATTCATTCGTTATGAATCAGTAACTAGCCTGATTTTACGTTCTAGTTGTGGAGTGTTAACTCTATTTCAAAGAGATCTTTATTAATGTTTCTATATGGTTAAAAGAAAATAAAAGAAATTCACTAGTAAAATTGGAATAACAAAAAAAAATGTTTTATATAAATTATAATTGAACATAATATATTGATTCTGTTAGTTTTGTTTTCTTAATAATACTTTTAAATTCAATCATGAAGAAAATAAAATACACAATGTATTTCAAGTTTTGTTACTTAAATATTAAGTACAGCAGCGGTGTCGATGATCCGTTATATAAGTGTGCAAAGGTAGTGGTGGTACATATAGATTTTTTTAAACATATAAATTTGGGTTGGCTAATTTGCATTTTCTTTTACGGCTAAAACGGAAAACCAATTTTAGTATATACATATGATGTAATTCTACATAATTATTTGACAATTTTGATATCAAACTTCTTTTTTTTTTGTGTATTAGGTATATACTTGATTATAATTATTTTATTGTTGTCCGTTAAAATAACATTTTCTGTGGTTGGTGAACGGTAACCATTTTTGATTCATTTTCTTAAATCTTAAAGAATTACTAAATGACATACATATATGTTTGTGTACACTGGAAAGTAAAATTCAAAATACTCTAATTTTTTATTTGAATATTTATTTTGCCAGTCTTGCATTTTATTGGGTTTTTTGACATAAATTTATTAGTTGCAAATAATAGTAAATATTGCGAATTTTTTGTTCTACTGTTTAGCAATTCGACGAAGATTCCTAAGTAGTAATATGTATAGTATTAGTATTTTTATTTTTTAGTTGAGAGTTAAGAGATATTATTTTTTTAAATAGATGAATTCTGTGTCATGTGAATTTGCAAATGATAATTATTATAAACAGCTTTTTGAGTTAGCCTGAAATTCGTAGTGTTCGTTTAATTCAAGATTAACACACAGCTCATTAAATGTTTAACTTTTGTACCAAATATTTCAAAATCTCTTATTTGTAGAGACACACATCACCATTTTGTGGAGCCAAATAAACGACTCCGTTTAATTTACATTTACCCGAGAGGAACGTGTTTTTAATGCTTCCCAAACGGTAAATCAAGCTGTTTGAAACCAAATCAAAACCGGTTTATACACGTGAGGAATGCAAATTGCATTCCTTAATATTTTCAATTTAATAAAAGAAATCTACCCACCATAATATTGTTACGAAAGTCTTTCAGACTGCTTTAATCCGTTTTAACTATTATAATATATTTGATCAGAATTAAGTTTTCCCGTAGATCGATGTTTTTATCTACTTTGTTTGTAATTGGGAGCAGGACAGACTTTTAGCGAGATCTAGCTCCTTATAACTGCCAACATTTACACAGCTTCTACACTTCTAGTAGCTCCTTGAATATTTTCATGTTATATTGTAATAGAAACAAGTATTTTAACTGGACGTTTACCGACCAAACGGCACAGTGGCGTTTGGATCGGGAGGTACCGGGTTCGAATCACGATAGGAGCAGGATGCAAAAGGAATTTTTAATCATCTGATTAAGATTGGTGATGAAAATGAACACAACTATGACCCCTTGTCGGAGTGCACAACTCATGGGCCGACACATCATCCATGCCAGTACTATAGGCTGGACTCGTCTGGTTACTATGTCTGGCCTAATGAATTATGGTATTTTCTCTCTTAAAATTTGCAAATTTAATGTATATATGAACGGTTTATTTTTAAAGTGGTTTAAGTCCATTTATTTTTATCTTGACATTTTTAACAGTTCGTGTCTGAATTGATTTAAAGTTATATTTTTAAATAAAAATATAACTAGCTAATTTTCAAATGACAAAATCATTGAGACACTGTTTTGTTTGACAACACTGTTGGCAACACTCGCAGAATTCAACGCTGACCCACCGTCCATGTCAGTGTACAGGTTGACATGGAGCTTGCAATGTGCAAGTGGTATGGTATACTGTAGTTGTGTGAGTAGGTGAATGGGTGTGTATGTGTGCGTGAATGAAAAGGGGGTATTAATTGACCTTAAAAGGACATTAAATCCATTGGATAATTAATCCTTTTTTTTTTGAAAATTTAAAGAAGTATTTTTTGACCCAACTGGAAAAAAATTATTAATTATTTTAAAATACATTTTTAATTATTCAATTTCCTTAAACATCAGTACCATTAATACTTATTTGCATTAATTATAATGCATTTTCCTTCATAATAATAATTCTTCTTACCCTAAGATTCATTTACCGCCTTTATAACTTTCAAAATGCTTCTGAAGAAACTCTAATTTTATGAGTAGAAGAGTAGTTATTGCAATTTTCATCTTATGAAATAGTACATTGTCATCCAATAGCAGTCCTCCTCCACAAGTTTGGCGGCCAATTTTCTCTCCTTTTACACCTAATCTGTCCTAAAATAAACGATCTAAAATTGCAGCATAGTATGGTCGCGTAATTGTGGTACTTTTTTTTTAAAATCTGCCATTAGAATTGTTTCTTATTTCGCAACTACCCGAAAGCGGACAGAATCGCTGTTGGCGTCAATTTTGACCATAATATCTTTGATGCTAGAAACAGGCCTTTTGGACACGAGAATATGGTAGATTTGATTATCGGATACTCCATCGATTGATTGATATAAGATTGATAAAAAACAAGTGTTTAATAAAATGTGTTTATTAAGTATCCATCGATTGATTTCCACCTGCCTTTATGGTTTCGCTTACGTGCGAAGTATATGCTGGCTTGCACCAGATTATGTAGCAGAGTTAGCTCGGTGGTGTGTCGTTGTTTAATGCAATATGTAGGAATCCGGGTCACGATGAATACTGTGTGATTTCCCGATTTGTGTGTTTAAGTCAACCAAAACAATCTTTACAACGTGTTGGGGAATTTTATTTATAATACTAACGAGGTCGTCGTAGAATGGGCCTTTTACATGTTCTGGTTTCACCTCATTTAAGGCATGTACGTTCATGAGTTATCGAAGTGACCATTATGCAATTGAGTACACAGATCCGGGCATTTATGAACGATTACATTCCTCACACACTTACCCTACTCTTGTCACGGGGTAGTGATCGGAAGCCGCCGCGAGGAGGCATGTCAGCTGTTGCTGAAGTTGCATACAGAGACGGCACATTACATTTCTTAAATAAATATGTGGGAACTTCATTTAGCAAACAAATCCAAATGGAATATTCTATTTAGATAAAAAATAGGAATTCTTTTCACAGGATTGCATCTGAAACTGAAGACCAACTCAATTATATTTGTTGGTTGTTCTTGATTTGTTAACGTTTAGTTGCTAAACATCATTATTAGAATGTCAATGTATGTACTATTATAATTGTTGGATTCTGACCAATCTTAATATTTACCAAATTTAAGGATCAGAATCGTTTGGTCACTAGTTGGTTTCATTTGATCACCCCTACGTAACGAGTATTTGCGAGACTCGTCAACATACAACATAACCACTCTTCCAATAAGAGTTATTTCCTTGTGCAATTTTTTACAATATAGTGAAATTTGTCACAATATTTTAACTTTCAAACGCAGTTTACTTTATTTCTTATGAGGAAAGTTTGTTTGCAAGATAAATTTAAAAATAAAGCTCACAATTTTCTCCTCCTATCACTCCTTCAAAATAATACGGTCAGTGACGAACATTCTATATACAAATTTCGCTTAGTCAATCAATTTTTTACGGCTAAAACTGAATTTTTTCAAGTTGTAGTTAAGCCAAAAATTATTTGTTATTAAGTTACTGATTTAGCTTCAAAGGCAAATATACTTTTGTTGTTAGTGTTAACTAAGGTCGTTTATATATCCGCTTATAAATTAGGTTTCAAATAATCTTTATTACAATCACCGAACTTTCATCTGCCGGCGATACGCTTTTCTATTTTCATATACACATAAAGTTTAAAACGATGATGCAAATTTGTTTGTAATATCCAAATGTTTAACTAAATTAAGGACGACCAAATCATCATTTAGAAATGTGTAATTTCATTTAAATATAAACAGCTGCGCCCAAAACATGTCATTTACAAACAGTCTAAACACATTTTCATCAAATCTGAATTACCAGTCATAAAACATAACCAAATACAATTCACCCAATTAGGTTAATTATAAAAAAAAAGTTGAAACCTGAAAAGTACGAAACTATATGAGTTTCTTATATGCAAATCAAAAATTTACAAAGAATGTATTGTACATTAATTATTGTTATAGAACTATTTTGTAATCTTATAGGTAGTTACATTTTAATTTATGTAAATTAATCTAATCTTTTAATAATTATACTTAAGTGTAAACTATAGATTAAAATAAAAATTTAATTGAAAAAATACACATTTTAATTAAAGAATAAATTACTTTAATGCAGTATCCTAATTAGATTTATTGTGTTTTAATTAATCAATTAAAAACAAGATCAAAATTTATTAATTTATTTTCTTTTTTTCGGAATGTAACATCATAACATACCCGTTCTTTCTTATTATAGATGGTTGTTGACACCAATTACATCACATTCAATATTTTATTTTATATGGAAGAATTGTAATTTATATATAAGAACTGTTTCCTATTTCCGTCAAAAATTAACAAAAAGAAGAATCGAAATCAATGCGCTTTTAAATTTTTGATGTTTGTACGAGTGTTGGATTTATTCCGCGGTTAAGACATTTTTTATTGTATTTGATTTTTTGTCGATTTGGATAATAAAAGTAAAATTTAAACAGAAATGTTTGCTAATTCGATTCTGTTGTTTCCTCTAACAATCGTATAGTAAGTATTTTATTTTTTACTATCGTTAACTGACTTTCTTAAAAGCATAACAATAATAATAAAATAATATTAATAGTAACGATATTACGATTACTATTATTACTTTTTTCACTTTAAATTTAAAACTATGTATACATATATACTCGTAAACTACATACTATCTCCTTCTTATTGTTTCGAAAGTCTTTGTTTTGCTGATGGTTTTTGTATTTCATGCTTATTTATTTATTATTTCATTTTTGAATGTACAGTTGAACATTTGATTAATATATTTTATAGAAGACTGTGAAAGTGTCTTGAGTATATGATTTATGACGTAGCCCTAATTATTTCGGTAAGTTATGGATCGGTGATGCACTTGTTACACTACTTGGGTTAGTGGCCTTGGTAACTTTTAAGACAATATTGGAATCCTTTAAAATCGTATTTTATTAGAAACTATTTTAACCAATTTCTTCAAAAAAATGTAGCTAGTGTAATTGTGAAATCATACACATCGCAATAAATAAAAAAAAAATTATTTCGTAGAATTTGCTTATGCTATAAATTTATAATTAATCATCAAGAAATAAAAATAAATTCTACGAAAATTAAATTACAGCTCCTTTAATCCAAATAAAAACTATTTAATTAATAATATAATCATCAATTTAAAATAAAAACTATTACGATATCACCGCACGATGGAAACTCTAAACAAGCACCGATCAATGATCCAAATAATTTGATCTCGATCTACTCTTTATATACAGCAAACGAAATTAAATACAATTAAATTTTAAATGAAATGTAAATTAACCAAAATAATCAACATAGCAAGAAATTTTATTGGTTTAACTTCTGCGTAATGGCGTTTCGTTTTAATTGCATTAATCGTTAATCGAACGATTTTTTAATTATTTACTTAATCATTTAATGACTTTTTCCGACTGTATTTTTGATACAAGTACACCAAATATTTATGAAAGGTATGAACAAATTCTAGGATATTTAGAAAACAGTTTTTGGAGAGACCATCGCAGGCCACTTCCAGGATTATTATATGAGTTCTTATGATATAAAATAGTACCTACTCGATAGTATTATGTAGTACGTTTCAAATACAAATTTAATGCTTGTTAGAAGAAGTTTACCGATATTCATATGGCATAATTAATTGTTTTATCTCGAAAGTCGAAGAGTAAATGTAGAGAAATATTTATTTTTATTTGGGTGCAGGGTGGACTTTTAGACTCCTAGCTTCTTGTAAATGTCAGAGCTCAAGCACCGACGCGCGATCTTTTAATTATAGGTTGATAACTTCTTGAAATTTGTGTATTTTATAGTTCAACGGAAATTCAAAACCGTTTAGCGAATTCCACTTCTTGGATGTTCGATAAGCGAATTCGCGCATGGCTTCTTCAGGTCAAAGTTCCGGTAGCTTTACCGTAAACCTACGTGTATTTTCCGTTCCTCTTGTTACTCTTCCTGGCGTAACGATTTGTGATATCTTTTCCTTTAGTTTTGCAGAACATTTATCATACATTAATATGTAGAACACGCAGAGTTCTGCAACATCTCTGCGGTATTGTTGGCTGTCTAGATCTTTTGTAAGTCTGGGGTTGCGTATTATTCGGATAACACACCTCTCCTATCGAGTAACTGGATGGCAATACCATATGATCTGCCCCAAACTTGACTGCAATACTCAATACATGACCTAATGAAGATCTTATATATCTGAGGAACCCAAGTTTTCATGACGCTGACTTGGGCAATGCAATATTGTGTTCATTCCATTTTGAATTGTTTACTAATTTGACCACCAAGCAGACGAATTAAGTTGCAATCCACGAGTACATGGTCTTTCAAAAGAGAAATTGTGACTTCTTTTACACGAGAATGTGCATGTGTTTTTCCCAAAGTTGACCTGATTTCTTTCTCCCCACTCAAATTTCGAACTTAATTCGGAATTAAGTGAAGTGACAACTCGTATTCGATTACCGTTTGGGCCGTTTAAAATTTGCAATTTTCAATATAGAATTAACATGGTTGTTATTTCGGAACTTTTTTGTTAGCGAGTTGTTAGAGATAAAAGAGGAATGCAATAGCTGAACAAATCTGCTTCTGTAATTGGGCTTCGAAACTTCGTGTCGGATTCGAAATATTCAATCTCACAGAGTGGCTTGGAATAGCATTTGTTATAAAACTGCATAAATAAAATATGTTTGTCAATTGCATGTTACGCCAAATTTCTAAGAATTGGCCAAAATTCTTCATTAAACCACTTATTAGGTCCGGGCTATTAAAGCATTTTTTTTATTATCGGGTGTGTGAAAATGATTTTCAGTTGCAGGCAATTAAATTATGTATAATATTATATAAATACAATTGCTCAAAAAATCGAAACAATAAGCTAGTCTCAAAAGACGTTAGTAGATAGCAGCACAGTAGTTTTAACTATAATGTTTTGTACCATATAAATGAATATAATCCATTTTTATATTGTCCGTGGCTTTTTGTTGAAATATAATTATATTTTGTAAAAAATGCGTATTATTATATAAAAAATATATAAATATTATATGTAAATATTATAATTATTTAACGAAACAATATCACAATTTTATTAGTATAACTTTCTTTTTTACAACAAATAAATAAAAATTAAAAAATTTTAAAAATTATGAAGACCGGTTTCGGAAGTTCTTCCATCATCGGTTCATTATACTACTCCCGAGTAGTATAATGAACCGATGATGGAAGAACTTCCGAAACCGGTCTTCATAATTTTTAAAATTTTTTAATTTTTATTTATTTGTTGTAAAAAAGAAAGTTATACTAATAAAATTGTGATATTGTTTCGTTAAATAATTATAATATTTACATATAATATTTATATATTTTTTATATAATAATACGCATTTTTTACAAAATATAATTATAATGTTTTAAACAAAATTACGATATATACATATGTGATATGTACGAGTATATATAAAATGTTTTGATAAATGTAATTATAATTATATCAATCATAAAACTAATAGAAAAACCAGAAAAACAAATATTTTTAGGTGGAAATGTTTGTGCTGCCATCTGTCGATAATTTCCGATAGTTTGCGTTTAAGTTATACCAATTGCCGTTTAGTATGTATAATTTATTTATTTGCAGGCAATAAAAAGTTACAGATAGTACTTGTTATAGATACTTTCACCCCTATTCTCATAGTCGCATCACTTCATGTGATGTGATACCTATCACATCACATGAAGTGATGCGACTATGAAATTGCTATTCTCTTAGTCGATTCATGTGACGTGATACAACGAACAGATGTAATACAACGAATACATGCAATATACGTGTTACATATTTAAAATGAACATTTTTTTATGTTTTTACGTTTTAATAAATATTTTATTTTTATATTTTTATTTATTAATATTTTTAAATAACACAAATATTAATAATTAAAAGTATAAAAAAAAAAATATTTGATAAAATTAAATGTGTATAATTATTATTATTTTATATAATAAAATAATATATATTAATTTTAAATAAAATAATTAATTTTAAATAAGATAATATTATATACATATATAGTATCAACATTAATATAATTACATATTCGTAATCTTAGGTTTTAGTAACATCTACTTTGCTTGCTATTCGTATCACCTGAACATAGTAGGTGATGAAATATATCATTTCAAGTGACACTTATCACTTCATACGACTAAGAGAATATGGCGTCAAGTGATTATTATCACACCAAACGATAAACATCACTTCAATCGACTAAGAAGAGAATACCAAAATGCGATTATCACATCATGTGATAGTTATCACTTGTATGAGAATAGGGCTGTTTAGTATTTTACATTTAATGGACTAAACTGTAAAAATATTTGAATTGTAAGATTTTTCCGTGTAACTTATCTCATTTTATATTCCCTTCGCGATTGGCTCATCTTCCGAAATCAAAAATATTTTATAATAGACTAATTTCTGCAAAAAGTATTAATTAAAAAATAAATTCCAGGAAATATCATTCTGAATTTGAAAACATATTTTTTTTTTCTCAGGGCTGACATTAAGAAGTGTCTAAAACCTGGTTGCTCTATCATAATTGAACATTAAGTCTGCTCTATCGTAACCTATTGTAGGGTACATGGTTTTCAGATTAAGCAAGCCTGAACAGTTTGTGTACGTTAAATTAGATGCATGCCTAAAAAGCGTACCTAGTCCAGCGCTACACACGAGTATGTTTTGGTTTCATTATCTTTGCAAATAACACTGATAAGAACATTATATAAATATTTGATTTAATTAATACTAAGGTTAGAAATGGGTTTTGAACACGATAGCTTTATATTTTCACTAGTGCATAATGGCAAAAACACCTGATCGATTTCGATTATTGTGTTATGTAATAACCTGGATAGACTGAGGATTATTTAAACTGGTTTAGCATAAGTCGATCAAGTATTCTAAGAAATAAAATTCAATTCGCATGCTACGAAAAATTAAAAAATCTACTAGCAAGTTTTAGTTTTTCCATAGAATACTTCATTTAATTTTGCTAAACTAATTTAACTAATCCTCAGTCTGTACAGGCTATAAGACTTTAAATTTGAAAATAATAAATATATTGGCCAATAAAATATTATATTTTTTCGTTATCCCTTTCAAATAAGGCTAGATTACATAAAAGAATACAGAGATCAGTAGGAATAATAATTTTCCATTTTTCTTATTATCTGCGCCTGCGTGTTAAAATATTTGTGTACTCCTTCAGAATAAAAGTGGGTATATTGTCAAGACCACAACCATCTCCCACCCCCTTTAAAACCGATAAAATGTTATCCTTTAAAATAACAGGAGGAGTTATTGATACGTTGTCATTACTGGGGTTGTTCGTACAATCCACTAGTAACGCTTGGCCATATAGACTGATTTAAAACACGATGCGAATATGTCAGCTATATCTTTGGCGTTTGAGGCGATCGTATTGTTATAGCTCATATGTGCAGGGAAATTATTTCCAAACTTGTTTTTATTTTACTTAAAAAATTTACTACTCCGTATGCCGAAGTTTTACAATTTACATAAATATGATAATTTGGTTTTGAGACGAGCTGAATTTCAAATGTCGTATTAATAAAATTACATTCGGAAAAAAGGTTATTTGTGTGACACGATAAAATCATTTAATCAATCGAGAATTATTGTTATTCGTCAATTATTTTGATTGTATTCGGTACGAAATAAAGAATTATTGGATACACATAAATTAAAGTTTTATATTTATTATTTATTCATCGTCTAGCAAATAATAAGATCGAATTCGATCATACTGTTTGTTAAATTTGTAATTTAAATGTTCACAATTTAAATAAAATTAATTTTTAAACGTGATGAGATCACGCACGATAATCGGTAAACCAATTTGTTATTGGTAAGGAAGGCATGACAAATTATTCATTAAATAAATAAATATGCTAATTTTGAAATAGAATTTGATCAATCTGTGTGTAGCTGATAATTTGTAAATCAAATAAAATAAGATCGAGTTACTTGATTGCCGATGTTTAAAAATGCACTTTACAGAAATATTAAATCGATATGCATTTTGCGTTATGTGATTTAAAATAATAGCAGTAAAAATAATATATATACCGGGTGAGTTTTTTAAGCTGAAACTTTCAAATATCTCGGAAAATAAGCCCTCTACGATAAGAATGATCAAAATTAAATCATTCTGGAGGAGAAATACATTAGTGCTAAAATTAGGACTCCCGCCCCTGTTTGTAAAGGGGGTGGGGGGCAACTTGGAAACTATTTTTTATTGCAAATTCGGATTCTACGGCTAAAAGTACGTAGGATTTCCTTGAAACATTTTTTTCGATTCATGATAGATGGCACTGTAATACTCGATATTAAATTTTTTTCGATTTCACCTACTGAGAACATTATGCATACGACTCTGCAATATGTTTGCATTAAAATTAACACGTTTTCAATGTAAATACTTGAAATTAGTTTTAAACAAATTGTATTTATTAAATTAAAAAAAAAACTACTTTTAGCGTAACACAGGAACAACGACGGCGATGATTTTGCATAGGTACATGCGACTAAATTTGTTTTCAAATAGATGATGTTTTTTGTTTTAAAAATATCGATTCGGTTCAAAGATTATTTCGAAAACAATAAGACCTATTTGCGTAAGGCTATTACAATTCAAAATGGAGTATTTAACTGTACAAGAAAAAATTGAAATGGTCCTGGTTTATGGAGAAGCTAGCCGTAGTCTTGATAATGCGGTCAATCTCTACGTTTCGCTTTTTCCAGATAGGATTCGGTCACGTGCTTCATTTTACCAGACTATCAAACAATTCACTGCTGATCGAAGTGTTCGACCGAAGAAAAGGACCCGTCGAGCAACAGTCACTGAGGAAAATAACGAAATTACTGTATTGGCGGCAGTAGCTTATAATCCTCATATAAGTACACGAGAAATAGCTAGCGAATCCGGATTATCCTATACCAGTGTTTGCAAAATTTTGAAACGACATAAGTATCATCCGTTTCATATGAGATTACACCAAGATCTTCATGGCGTTGATTTTGAAAATCGGGTAACATTTTGTCAGTGAGCAGTAGAACAAATAGAGCAAAATCCCAATTTTTTCCAACAAAGGACCGGTTAATCGACACAACATGCATTACTGGAGTGTTGAAAATCCACACTGGCTTCACCAAGTTGAACATCAGCGCCCTTGGACTGTCAACGTGTGGTGTGGAATAATTGGCAGCCAACTCATCGGCCCCCATATTATTGAAGGCAACTTGAACGGTCAAATGTACCGAGACATTTTGGAAAATCAACTGCCAACATTATTTGAAAACTTGAACATAGAATTGCGACAGAACATGTGGTTTCAACATGATGGATGTCCAGTACACTATTCGTCGGTAGCACGTGAAGTACTTGATCGTGATTTCAATGGTCGCTGGATTGGTAGAGCTGGTCCGGTAAATTGGCCTGCCATATCACCAGATCTTATTTCGCCAGATTTCTTTTTGTGGGGCTATCTCAAAGACAAAGTATACCAACAAGTACCAACAACACGTGAGAATATGATTGAGCGAATAAGGAATGCTTGTGCCGAAATTCCAGCATACATGCTCCTAAGTTGTGTACATTCATTTGAAATGCGGATTAATAAGTGCATTGAAGTCGAAGGCCATCATTTTGAGCACTTAATTTAATTAAAAGATGATGTCCACGTCGTTGTTCCTGTGTTACGCTAAAAGTAGTTTTTTTTTAATTTAAGAAATACAATTTGTTTAAAATTAATTACAAGTATTTACATTGAAAACGTGTTAATTTTAATGCAAACATATTGCAGAATCGTATGCATAATGTTCTCAGTAGGAGAAATCGAAAAAATTTAATATCGCCTACTACAGCGCCATCTATCATGAATCGAATTTGCAATAAAAAATAGGGGTTCCTATCTTAGTTTCCAAGTTGCCGCCACCCCCTTACAAACAGGGGCGGGGGGTCCTAATTTTAGCACTAATGTATTTCCCCTCCAGAATGATTTAATTTTGATAATGGTCATTTTTATCGTAGAGGGCTTATTTTCCGAGATATTTTAAAGTTTCAGCTTAAAAAACTCACCCGGTAATATATAAGAAGTTTACTGAACGTCAATATCATCAAGTAAACATTTTATTTTCAGATAAACTTCACGTCATTTGAATAATGTGAGTTATTGTTACTGCTATTCTTAAGTCGGAACAATTGGTATCTTACACTACGTCATTTATGCCGTAGTTAGTTTTCATTTAATAGGCTGATGCCACACTAGGGTAACTTTTATCTGGTATTTTTTTCGTTTCTTTCCCCTTTACCAATAAAACCAAAAAATTTCTGCGCAGATAAAACCGATTTTATTGGTAAAGGGGAAAGAAACGAAAAAAATACCAGATAAAACTTACCCTAGTGTGGATATGCACATAGTGTGAATCATAGAAATATAGTTTTAGTAAATTTTCATTCTTAACATAGGTGAAAACAAGTAATTAATGTAATGCCAATATAACTTCCATATAAAACGGGAGTAAATCATTTTTGTATCTCGTTTTTCAAAATGAAAAAATTTCAGCCTAGTAAAATATACCAAACTGTTTTTAAAATCTTAGGCGGAACAACCCATTTCTTAACGAATTATGATGAAAAATGGTTAGTTTGAATTGGGTGTGGGTTCTAAAGTGAGCTTTCGAGAATCTGCCAATGCTCTGCGGGACTCCGCCCTTTCTTGAGCAATCATCTTGGAATTTTATTTGTAAGGCTATGTTGAGATACTCTATATCACGCATTTCAAATGAAGTCCTGGAATCTGTCCATTCTGGATTCAACTCTAGCATTTTGGAAGCATATTTTATGAAATCTCCCTATGCTTCACGGAATATATCGCCGCCAAAACTCAAAAAATTAAAGAGGAAATCCTAAACGATAACTCACAATAGATTAGATTCCAGAATTTTATTAAAAACTCGCTTTAGCAGTACGGTCGAATATCACTAGCCAACTTTCATTAAATAATTCGTTAAGAAATGGTGGAGCAATTCAAATAATTTCTATTTTAATTGCTCTCTTCTGTAAATCTAAGAGCAGTGACTAAAACCTAAAGAATCCACAATAATGTAAATATTCCATTCAAGATGAAACCTCGGAGCTTTAAAACATTGTCTATTTTGTTTTTTTTTTTACTTAGTTGGTTTTTCAAAATTTCTTTTGCTAAAACTACACACAAGTACGAACGAGTATATCTCATATAAGCAATAAAAAAATTTAACTGATGTTTTTTATTTTATTTATTGAGTTTTATTTTATTATCATTTAGATTGGCATCAGTATTGCTTTAATGATTTATTAAGTTAATCTTTTCAAAAATAAAATTTCGAAATTATTTAGTATTTAGTAGTAAATCATTACCGAGTATATAATTTCACGTACATTCTCTCAATTTGCTTGCTAACCTAAACTATAAAAAAGTTGTAATTATTTATTTTTCTAATGTACCGTAGCATACAATATACGAGTATTCGCCATATTGTTCAGGTCTAAATGTTAATGTAAAATGCATTCAAAATTGGAAAGTTGGAAGCTTAAACCAACTAAAAAGAAAGTAAATTTTATTGTTCACTGTTTTTTTTTATTTTGACAATGTAAGAATTATTAAAATGTTTTGCATAAAACAATTGAATGCAATATACATATTTTATCCTTTATGGAATAATTGAGCTACACTTTTACACTCAATGAAGTTTTTTTAAGATTAACACAAATTTTAAGAAACACAAATTTTAAGAATTTTAGACTTAGAATTACTTCCTCTTTATGATCCAACATACAAACAACTAATAAAGATAAGCTTGTTCAAATTCTTAATTGATGACGCTTACTCATAAAATGACTTTCTTTGAATTTAAGGTTAGATAAACTAAACCGAAAAAAGTTGAAAACTGCCAGAGACCGACCATGTATTTGATTTACATGAGAAGACTTGCCTTTATAACACCAGTATGACATAACATGAAAGCCTTTTGTTTTTTATAATACCGCAGCTAATCACGCATTTCACATTAGAGCTTCATCTGCGTAATCTATAATTCTTCCATTCATGCGAATAGTGCCCATGTTATAAATTAACCGCGTGATTAAAACATCTTTTTATGTGCCTTTAAAACATGTTTTAATGTGTATGCGTCTATTTTGTTACTTACCAAAACATAACTATAATTATAATCATATTTTAAAAAACTTTATAAAATAATTACAGTTTTTACGACATTTTTTCGTTTATTAAAAGTACACACATGTTAATTTTCATTTTTACAGAAGTGTACGAATTTGAGATGTTTGCTATTTTGTAAACACTCGACTGGTCGGTGAAATGTGAAAATTATTATGAAAACAATTTCTAACATAGAAACAGAATACAGTTAGTGAGTTAATAGGTTTATATACGGTAATAAAGAAAATATAAGTACATCTATGTATCCATGTATGTACATACTGTGTCGTTTTTTTATATTCACAGTCATGATCCCAAATTATTTACATACATATTTTTTTTGTGCGCTTAAAATAAGTTATGATAATAGAATTTTTCTTGCCATCTTTATTTATTTATTATAGTTGCTGTTATTATTAGTAATGTGTTAATAAATTTCTTAAGTAATTATATTTTTAAAATTTTGCATGTGTATGAGTTGGGTTT
The DNA here is from genome assembly GCA_932526605.1 of Nephrotoma flavescens. Taxonomy (NCBI): domain Eukaryota; kingdom Metazoa; phylum Arthropoda; class Insecta; order Diptera; family Tipulidae; genus Nephrotoma; species Nephrotoma flavescens. The sequence continues at coordinate 114,538,387 of OW052222.1, forward strand.
GTGTAAAATTGTTTTAGGTTAAGAACGGATGATATCATGGTTATGTTTTTAATTGAATTGAATAATTTGCGAAAATAAAATATTTTGACTGTATATAGCTATCGATAAATTTTTGTAATCTATACGAAATTGTTGTATTTTAATGAAAGCTGTGCAAAAATACGACCATGAATTTGAATTGATTTTAGGTAATGAATATAAAATCTTTCCTCTGTGAGATTCTTCGTTTTTTCTCAAACAATTAGATATACGAAATATTTTATCATCGTCGCGATTACTTAATTTTGTATATTAAGTTGAGAAAAGATAAGATGTTATTTGACAGCTAAGTTTTTCTCTTATGGCAATACTTTTTGTAAAACGTGTATATATATGGTCTATTTTTTAATTCAACCCAAGCAAGCAGGCGTGCCCTAGGTATTGTACACCGAGCACAGGTTATGCAGTGCCAAATGATCCAGTGTGCACTTACAATCATCACGGTGTAAGCACAGTTATCAAATAAAAACGCAGTCTACAGAGTAAAATTACTCAGGTTGAATAAAAAAACAGAGTACTTTTTGACAGCGCACTGCTTGCTCAGGTTGAATTAAAAAATAGGACCATAATATAAGTCAAAAATTAATATGCGGTTCAAATTAGCATTATAAACTTCTTTCGAACTAAAATTATCTAATAATCCGAAAATTGCAAATTACAATTGCTATGGGTGCATTTTTTTCTTACCCACATACCATTTTATTTTATTTGCAAAGTAAAATAAAGTATAGTCATCATGAAAATTTTCAAATTAGACACGGCCAGACGAAGTGTATTCAGTACATCCTACATAATAAAAGTTGAGAGAATAATGAGCATTGTGCTTTTTTAAAGAATAATTTTAAAAAATATATATTTTCATTAGGCATCCAAGCAAGAAACTAGAGTTTCCCTCAGCCAAGTATCGTCGATTTATTTATGTCGATGTGGGAAACTACCGCGTTAAAATTAGATTTACCAAAAACAACGTATGTAACTAACCGCACTCCAAATTTTTCCACTCGGTTGAATTAGTGGTAGGCTGCATTCATATTTGGCTTAATCGCTCATCTGAAACGATTCGGCTCATCTCAACACTGTTCATGCTATTTTGTACAAATGTACGTTTCTTTATACACACTGAACTAATTGTTCTAATGTTCACAATTTCCCTTTAGATAACCACTCCTTTATGTGTAAAATATGTTAAATTTTATCCTATACGTTATCACATGCTGAAAAACGCCACTTCAAACAAAATCAAAAGTAAAGAGCGCCAAGACTAGCACCACCTTCGTGAGTTATCAAGCACGTGACGCGCAGCCTCACACCAACAGTTGATCGGTCCATTGTAACGGGCAATTTATCCACCGTGAACGGTCACTATCTACTGTAGACTCGATTATTTCTTTGAGTTTTATTTTTGTTTTAAACTAACTAATCTGAAATCATACATGTAAATCACAGAATAAATTTCTTTAAATAAATAAATATGCGTGCTCAAAAAAGTGGTGAAAAATTGAACATCTCGCATGAACCACTTGTAGCCGTGGCCAACATTTACATGAAATAATCTTTAAAAATTAAATGGCAAACATTGATTTAATGATTCAAAGAAAAATTTCATACAGTTTAGCAATTTTACTGTGTTTTTTTTTTGAAAATTATAAACCAAACGCTTAAGAAATTACCCATTGTTACAAGAGCAAATTTTCACTCAATTTTTTTAATTTCGATTATCGTACACCAATCGATTAAACTTGAATTTTGTTTTTCATTTAGAAATAAATACAAATTCAAATTTTTTGCTGACTCAGCAATATCCGGGAGATATTCCAATATGGGGAGCTTTTTACAACACGATCACTTTTCATGTTCATTTTCCAATTTCAATAAAACTAAAATGAAAAAACAATGCAAATTATCTTATTGAGACAAACTTGCTTAAATGTCACAATGGATTTTAAATGAAAATTCGACAGCAACATAAAACTTCTCGTGGGTTTTTTGATTATAACTTACTAAAATTATGACTTACTAGAACCCGGTTGAGAAAAAATTATATGTTTAATAAAAAAGAAGTCAGAGAAGAAATGTCGTATGTAGCTCATGAGATTATTGCTCTCGAATCCCGGTATCTCGAATAATTCTTGAATCCCGTAGCCCCGGGATTGTTCAAAAAAAAATCTCAGAATTCTCTTAAACTTTAAAAATCATAATTTTAAAAATACTAACAATTTTTTTGATTAACGATTTTGTGATTTCGTGATATTACAGAGTGGGGCGGGAAATGGGGCACATAGGAAATTAGTTTATTAGTAGTTTGGCGACGTAATTCATATTTAAATTACTACAACATAATAATAGATTGGTACCAATGGAAAACTGGTTTGTCAGGAATAACACCGCATCAAACTTAAGCCTCATGTGAGTGAAGAAAAAATATCTTAATTTGACTGATTAAGGAATCCGGGTACGGGTGGGTACCTTACATGCATTTTTCCTGGAAACTAATTTTTTTTTTTTTTTTTTTTTGGAATTATGTAATTTATAATGGGTTTTGCTAAAATTTTATAAATTGAAAGCAATCTTGCTTAATTGCAACATGTCAGTTAAGACAAGTACATTCTGTAAATAATTCAACGTGTTACATCAGTGAAGAAGATTAAGGATAGTAATAAAAAAAATGTTGGTTAATTTTTTTGAAATAAATAAAAATATAAACATAAATTAAATGAAATAAATAAACAGAAGTACAAACATTGAAATACATTGACATAACACAAAACTATAAAATATTTGCATATTATTTCTTTTAAATATAGTGTAAAATATAAAAAGGTGGGTACGTTTGTTACTCTAATTCGTACAACTAAACTACTTTTTGCTCTCGCGCTCGTTCAAGTTGTAAAACTTCTCATTTTTAAGTGTGATCGTAATCTTCAATTGAACTAGAAGTTCTCATAAAATTAAAACTTTTTATTAGGACTGAAACATACAACGCTAGACGTCTAACAGTGCAGACTACCGAGTACCTACTCACTTACATAAGGATTAAAACTGGCCACTGTATTTGGAAGAGAGACGAAAACATACGAATAAGAGAGATGAAAACATACGGCAATACATTTGCAGCGAATTTACAGGGATCTGTTAACCATAGATAGAAATAGATCTATCTACGATATAGAGTCGGAACGTGCATTCTCAGCCACTGGAAATATGTATAATTTAAAAATAAATAACCATAGGTTAGAACATAATTCTATTGCAAATTCCTTATAGTGACAATTTTTAATATTTTTTATTTTTGGAAAATCGATTTTGAATATAATTCTTCCGCAGTTCCTTTACAACTATTACCCTGAGGAAGAATTATATTCGAAATCGATTTTCCAAAAATAAAAATATTGAAAATTGTTACTAGAAATAATATTTACAATTGTTTTATTAATACAATTTAATTTAATTTAACTTAATATATAAAGTGTCAAAAGATAACAGTATTGCTAAAATGTATTTAAACCATAACAGCGAAAGATAAAGGCCTTATTCCATGGGAAAAATCTGCGTCAGCAAAAATAAAATCGAGAAAAAATATAGATTTTACTGGTTGTGTACGAAACAAAAAATGTTGTCAGTAAAATTTTACTTACAGAATAGTTGTGATGGTGTTAGTGAGCTGCAATAATGCTGCTATAAAAAATGTAAACTGATGTATTTTTTATGGCAGCATTGTTCACACATTTACAAAAAATCAATGTAAAGATAAGAAATTTTTCTCACATTCATACAAAATAAGTCGTTTGCCATTTTTATAGTCAAATGCCGATTTGTTTTTTCTTTCGAGTTTAAATTTGTTAAGTTTAGTGGTTTTTTGTGGTAGATTAAAAAAAATTAAAATATTAAAATATGTATATAAAAAAAATCGAAATGTATGAAAATGTACAATTTAAAACTTATGAAATTTTTAGGATATGCCAAAATATAAAACCATAAAATATTACTATAAAAATGAAATAAAAATATTTCTTTGCTTTGTCACTCTTATGAAATTCTAAGATTTTTTTGTTTTGCGTTTTATCAATAAAAAAATTGCAGTCAGCAAGTTTTTTCCATGGAATTAAGGCATAATTTTGTCAGTGCCTTACGTTTTGTATTTTAAATTATACCGAAATCTATAATATGTCGCATAATTGTTTATTATACATTTAAGTTTAGTTTTATTTCGATTTTGTTAAAATTTGTTAAAATGTCGTTTATAGATAATAAAGAAATAAAACTGAGTAATAAATAAATATTGTAATTAAACATGTATTAGTCTTCTCTCTCAGAGAGAGAGAGGGAAAGCGAACACTGAAAGCTTCGATGCCATTTGATTGATAGACTGAAAACTCAATTTTGGAACGTTCGAGGATGACCCCTATTTATCTTTTAACGATATAGATGTAATAAATCTAACTATAACCAAATGAAATATTACTGCAGATCACCCTGATTGTTGGAGCCACTTTTTATGAAAGTAAAATTGTATAATTAACTTTTTGAAGTTAATATTATCGAGAGGGTTTTATGTCGTTTTAACATCAATAAATACTTCCTTTTCCATTCATTATGCATCAATCATCGCCAATTCACTTACTCGCATAATTACAGTAGAACATACATGTGGATGTTATACTGTACATGGCGGATCTGGACACGGAAGATGGATTTAATACTTATAAAAACTTTATGCTGAAACGGTACAATGAAATTTATTAGTAGTACTACATTAAGTATAAGTCATCTACTGTAGTGTAAGTCATCTAGTACAGTAAAACTATTCCAACCATTCGCCTAGTTCTTTGAAATTTTGAATAATATTGCTTGCTGCTAATAGAACAGAACAATTATTCCACTATTTGCACACACCTTAAAAAATTAAGCAAATCAATAATTTGCCGATTCAATCGTGGATCCAACTCCTTATCTAAAATATTGCATGCAGAATCTAAGGTAAAAAACCGAAGGCAAAAAATCTATGAAATAAAAAAAAAATTTTATAGACTAAACAGTATGTTATTTCTACTAACAATAAGGAAAAAACGAATCGCAGTGTAGCTGTTGTTTCCTATAGTTGTATTGAAATGATTTTGAATCTGATTTGAGAGCATTTTGGAGCCAAATATGACACATGTTCAAACTCAAAGATTCTACAACTAATTTCGCTGAAATATATATTTCCAAGCTTTAATCTCTTATCACTTTAACAAAATCCTTAATTTATATGCTCTGACCAGCCTATAAAGAAAAATTAGGTAAATTAATTTTCCTGATCTTGGCTTAAAACGAAAAATGTGCCTTATACATTGAAAAGGCGGAGAATTATTGGTATTTTCTATTAGCGTATACAGCATTACTTTATCTGTATGAGTAGTAATTGAGGTCAGTAAAAGCAAAGAGTAAAAAGAGTAATGTAAAAGATAAAAACATTTCATCAAAAAAATTGTGGATCATCAAATTAAAATGGCCCTTATTTTCGAAAGTTTCAATATCTAACGGGACACTCCACTTGAAATGTGAGGTTATGCTCACTAAACTTAAACAGAAAAAATATTGGGTCAGTCAAAAGTGGTTTATAGGTCGCGACTGTTCGATAAAAACGGAATTTTTTTTTAATTTTCCACTTTCAAATGAACAGAAAAATTATTTAAAAAATATTCTCAGCATAAATGAAAGAAAATTACCTTTCCAAAACATGAAAGATATCGAAAGTCGGTTAACAAGTAGCAACTTTATTGCCAAATTTCCAAAATACAAAAACAAGACAAATTTTTACTATTTTTTTTTTATTATAAATGCATAATGTTTCTTCTATACAATGATATTATGAATTAATTTATTTTTATTATGAAAATAATTAATCTAAGATGATCTTCTACCCAAACGTGGTTTTGGTATATGTATACTTCTGTGTGTAGTCCTGTACTACTTGTAGTAAATATTGCATGTGATCTTCATTTCTTGTTAATTTCTTATTATAATCTTATATTAACACCAAGTTCTGCGATATCATTTACGACTTTTATTTGACTGATATCTTCGTTCCGTTCTTGAAATTATCATCCTGACGCGACATATCCGTATCTTTATTTAAGAAATCTGGGGAAATCTTGAACCGTTTAGAAAAATCGCCAAAAATCTGCTAGTTGACTCTACGCGCTTACTAGACGCGGCCTCTACATATCCCTCTTCATATCCAACTGTAGCACCATTCTTCTTTTCTCTGCACTAGTGAAGTTTTCGTCGAAAAAAGAGAATGCTATGCTTTCGGACAAATACCACAATTGACCACATAATTTATTTAAAACAGTCATCGCCAACTTTTCGTCATATGTTTTGGAGAAATAAGTATGTACTCGTATTTCATAAATAGTTCAAATCCAGCTTTGGTGCTTTAGCAGCTCTTTGGCACTGATTAAATGCATTGCTGCACGATCGGTAATTTTTGACTTATCCAAAGCTGACAATATTCTATAAGAGTAATGGGACATTTGCTTCTTCTAGGGGCTGCTTCTGCGCATGGGCAAATCAATATTTTCGAAGCTCATGTCGTTATCAGATATCCTTTCGCTGTCACTCTCCGATGACGAAATAATGCTTGTGAGTCTATTGTAATTGATTTAAGTTTTTCTTCAAGTATTCTTCCTTTATAATTTTTTTTCTGTTTCCATTCGTTCCGATTTCCGTTTTTTGCAATTTCATTTTGTCTGGCTCCAGCCAAATATCCGGGACGCCCTTTCCATGCTGTGAAAAGAGAAATCGCTTGTCGTCTTCATTGGTCATCATGGACAAGGCATTGGTATGTGCGATATGGAAAATATCATCCAGTTTACTGTTAAAGGCAATTTCTCTTTCACGGTAAACTTTTGAACTATTGACATTTTTTGTAATTTTGAATATAAATTCCCTGATTTAAAACAACCCGTTTATTATTTGGGGTTTTATTAGTTTCGAAAATTGGCAATAAACTCGCTATTTGTTAACCGATTTTCAATATCTTGAATGTTTTGGAAAGGTAATTATATCTTCTATTCACCATAATTTTTATTTAGGCTGAGAAAAATCAACCGTTTTTATCTAACTTCGCGCTCAAGTCGCGACCTCTAACCCGTCTTCGATTGACCCAATATTTTTTAGCATAACCTCACAGTTCTAGGTGGTGTCCCCGTTAGATACCTTTACATTTTTTCCGCGCCATACAAATAAGGACCATCCTAAAATATTTGGAAAAATTTCAAAAATACTATATTAATTTCAATTTATTCTACGTTTCCTACCAAAAATATTCTCTGTAATTTTTCAATTTATATAGATAATGTGAAAATAGCACCACAAATATTAAGCAAAAACAACAGAAACGGTATCGTAAAATTTCAGTATGATCTTGGTATTTGACAATAAATTTGAGGAAAATTACTGGGGCAAATCCCAACAAAAAATTTGGCTAGATCACGTGTCGTTAAATCCCAATCACCAATCAAAACAAACAGCCGGTAAGCTGTAAAAAAATATTTTACACATACTATAAAAAAATATTTTACTAATTAGTTCTTTTCTGTGCTTCAAACGTACATGGCAGATCAAAGTAGTTCAAATTATTTATAAATATATTTCAAAGTACAAAATTAAAATTCAAATCTTAATAATATTTTTATTTATTATGCACGTTATATTTAGAAAAGATTTAACAGAACCTATTCAAACCTAAAGTAGGAGAACTTTGCTTTTAAGAACATGGTGGTTGCATGTTTTGAGAAATATTTGCCGTGTTTTTTTATTAGCGCCCGATATATGTAACCGGAGCAGCCAATTTTCTATGTCAAAATTTATATTTAGCGAGCTATTTTTACATATAACTAATTTATTAAACTCTAAACTAAGATTTCTCATTCGACTTTAAAGTTAAAAATCGATAAAAAATTGTTTGCTCTACTATTTATCTGGAGCGCTATCCATTTCAATGAGAAATCTGAAAAAGCCTTTATTTTGTAAACTCCTGAAACCATTAGAAACTTAGACTGTCTTTTATAACGTCCTATAAAAAAAATGTTAATTAGGACCTGTCCGAATACTGTAAAAATTTAATTTTCTGTAATAATTATGACATTACTGAACTAATTTTATCTTCCATAATTTGTTACAGTTCGATTGCTGTCCGAATACTGAATTATTTTTGATATCATTAAAAAAAATTGTAATAATCGTTATTGCATACAGAAAATAAGATACAGAAAACTGAAACTTGGATCCAATATTTCAATAATTGTATTAATTTAGGCGAATGTAACAATTCATAACTTAAGCAAATATAATTTCGTAATTCAAAAAATGGCGCATTTCCAACAACAACAATGAAATAATACAAAAATTATTTCAGTTACGTCAAAAATTATTACGCATAGTTGGTGTAATAATTTGGTTGCATTCAGAAGCCCGTCAAAAATACTACAATAGTAATAATTATCACAGTATTCAGACAGGTCCTAAGTATATTTCAAGTGATAAATATTTGTTTTATGGATGCATTTATTTTTCATTTTTATAGTATAGCGACACCAGTGAATAATAGCTGCAGTTTCAGTAGAAATTTTTCATTCAGCTCCGGATAGTACGCGAATAATAAAAGATGGCTGTTATTGTGAAAGGCAATAAAATTGCTTAAGTTTTGTCATAGTACCTAATTCTATTTAAAAAGAATAAAATTGGATTTAAACAAACCGGTTGTTTGTAAAAATATGTTTCAAACATGTTAAACGTACGTGTACTTTGTACAATGCAATAAGTTATAACTTTTCATTTCATAAATATAATTTTTATGCTAACAAATTTTTATATTTCATGTTGTTTTCCAATCCGCAGCCGAAGAGATACATAGGAGGGTATATTTTTCAAGGAGTTGTACAGACAATCCTTGATAATACCACACGAACAAACATATTTCAAATTATTTATTTTGCTTTGAGGCTATCATCATCCACTTGTGCACAAAAAAATAGGTACATAGAGTCTACCTTTTTTTTGCCGAGTTTAATTGGATTCGAATTGTACACAGATTTAATTTTTTGCAGTGTTGATGTTTTTCGATATCGATTTTTCATGCGATTTTCTTTTTGTTTCGTTTTCTGTATACAGACATCATGCATTTAGCAATAAACTATTATTAAGATGTCACGATGAATATTGTTTCTGTAAATTTGCAAACATGCTCCTTTGGGAGCATCTCTCTTTTTTCCAATTAATTATAGTTTTCAGTCAATTAAGTTACAACATAGATTTATTGTTAAGTAATTAAGTAAAGATAATTTTGGAAAATAAAAGAGATTAAAATATGTACATACATATTTATTAATTTGGAATAGTGTCACGTGTGCTCGGCGTGTTCATGGAGGGTTGACACACCCTTAGAATCAAAAACTGAAATAGAATAATTTATATTTATAAGTTTATATCGTTCCCCTTTATAGTTAGTGGAATTGTCTCTAACTTTCACAACGCCTTCGTTAGACTTACTAAGAACATGATATAGTCTATTTTGTAAATTAAACAGTAAGAAATCGCAAAAATATTTCATCAACAAATTCTTTAATATTGAACCTAATTTATATCCTAAATCTAACACGTATATAAATTGCAATGCATTTGCAATGGGTTTGTTATATGCATATGTATATCAAATAAATGCAAACATAATTTTTTATTATAAGGATCCTCCGATCGTTAAACAGCTTTATTTAGTGGTGTTATAATAGTTAACATACAAATAAATGTAACACACAACTTTGACCCTATTGATATTATGAGGGAGTAGTAAAATAATATGTTCACCCTTCAAAATACGAATATGTAGTTCTTATGACAACATTATAACAATGACAAAACGAAATGAATTAGGTTTTGTCTTTTTATGTAAACTGGTGAAGAATGTAGAATCTATTACAGACGTCCTGATTTAGAATGAGGACTATTTCGTGGTTGCTGATTGCAATTAAAATTTCGTTTTTATTGTTTTGAACGGACGAACAAAATTATAAAATGAATAGAAAACTACCTGCCTAAATCAATTAACTTTTTAGCAAGTGGAAAATGTAAAACAAAGAAGTTATATATTTTGGGAAACTGCAGCATGGTGCTATGTAAAGTATTTGCAGATTGACGAAAGAAACAGTTATTTTTCTTAAACTAAGCAGGCCGTTCTTGTGACGTTGGATTGTTATAAATAAAAAATTTCGTTTTGCCCGTACTTGATAAAAAAAAGTTGGAGGTGACAAACAGAAAGTATTGCAATATAATTCTAAACTGCCACGTTGAATGGCATTTTTGCTCAATTTTTTTACAAAATTTTTGATATGTTGAATGCACTCACTCTTATTAATATAATTGATTGGTTGATTGATTCGCTTGTATGACCAAGTACTAGATAAGATGTACCGGGTAACGCTAGTCTCCTAGAGCTTTCTACACATAACAAGAGGATAGGATAGGAAAGATATTTTTTTTTTACTTTTTAGGACGGAACGACCCGGTTGCAGATTCCTAGCGATCGTACGGCATAAGACAACACAATTCTAATCTACTAGAAGGAAGAGTAAAGGTATAATAGGTTTAAATGTTGAACAGTGGTATAAATCATCAACAATTGCTTCTTTAAACTAACACCTTAGAAAAGAAATATTATTCTTTCATATGCATCTGGAGATGTCCTTAAATTGAATTTTAAATTAATACTTTTCGACTTCCTAAATAAAATACTTCCTAATAAAATTTTATAATTTAATTTTCGCCGAGCTACTAATTGATTGATGTTGAATGTACGGCCTACATAGTTTTTGGGGATTGCATAAGTTAATTAGTTGGTACAGAAGCGGCCCGTTTACAGACACCCAGGTACAGCCGATAGTTAGTATCACAATGACAGTACAATTCTAGACTACTTATTCAGATTAATAGTAATATCTCCTTCCATGGCTGGCACACCCTACTTTTAGTAATAAAATGTTAATTGATGTTTATATAAGGGTCTTATAAAACAAAATATGAATTTCCTGACATTTTAATTTTAATTAAGTAGTTTCACAACTATCTGAAATTTCAAAAAAAATTTAACTTCATCATTTGAATATTCCACCATTTCACAATAAAAATTAATTTAGTATTTTTGGCTTCTCAATAACCAAACATTAAAAAGTTGCGCACAGCTAAAAATAACCCTATTAATATATCAATTCGTTTCTTCAATTACTATTAAATTAATTAGTATACATTCATTGTCACTCAAGAGAAAATATTTACTATTCTACTTTAAGAGAAAATATTTACTATTCTAATCTAAATTACATTCTAATCTTAATTATATTAATTGAGTATAAGAACCCCATAATATAAACAAAAACTAACGGGTTGTTCAAATTCGTAGGTATTATATATTTTATAAAAATTAACAAATGCGCAACATGCGCACAATGCGTTTTTATTTGTAAACTGTGCTTACACAGTGCATACCCGGTTCTTTAAATTTAATTCTGAAATGACGAAGACGTGTACGAAAAGTGAGCAAAGTGGAAAACAATTGATTACTCTATACACCGCATCATTTGGCCCTGTACAACCTTTGATCAGTCTACAATAACCCAGCTTGCTCGAGTTGAATTAAAAAAAAAACTCATAATATAACAAAAATAATGAATCTTTTCTACGTGAAATGTAAGGTCAATATAATCGACCTGTAGAGCCTGTTATTCGTAATGTAATTATAAAATTGTAGACATATGTTTGTGATGTTAAGAATCCAGCCCGTCAAAAGCGTAAACGTACTGCTGAAAATCACGATGCCGTGAACCAAAATGTTTTCATCGTCGAGAACAATCAATTAGACGTCGATCTCAAGAACTTGAATTTTATTATGGCAGCACATGGAATTTCGTATAAAATGCGTATAAAATTCAATTGACCCAAGAACTTAAACCAAATCACCATTTATTTATTTTGCAGATTGGGTTTTAGAGTAACAAATCCATTATTTCATGGAAAAATCATCTTCAGCAATGACGCATTTTGAGTGAAAAAAACCCACATGCTGTTCATGAAACACGTTTACATCCACAAAAATTAACAGTTTGGTGTGGTTTATGGTCCGGAGGTTATTGGATCATATTTTTTTGTAAATGAAATTGGCATTGCAATTACCATCAATGGAGAATGCTGCAAACACATTACTGATTTTTTGTGGCATGAATTAGATGATTTGGACATGAACGATATGTGGTTTCAACAAGATGGTGCAACATGCCATACATCTCAAGACACAATCAATTTATTGAGAGAAAAGTTTAATGACCGTGTAATCTTCAAAAATTCCGTTGTGAACTGGCCACACAATTTCATTGGAGTTTTTCTGTGGGGTTATGATATTAAATCATTGGTTTTACCTTAAACCAACATTATTCGTATTGTTGGTGAGGAATTAAGTGCAGCTGTATGTGAAAAAGTGACGAAAAATTGGTGTTTAATTAATTGGTTTAAGCTAAAGTTTTTATCTGTGTTAGGTGACGCGTCAAATACCTCTCTTAATCTTGTTGTAGTACTTGTTGCGACTGTGTGATGAGGACTGTAATATTCATTATGATGATATTTATTATTTTCAACTAGATATGCTTGACTGAAGTAGCCTTTCATACACTCCTGATATCCCTTAGACAATTCACTGGTTGGCAAAAGTCGTTCTAAGTGATTGACGCATTGCTCGCTATTTGGACGACCCGATGCCTACCATGCATACCAAATAATGGCCATTGGTAACTCGATGGTAATTCTTCTGATAATATTCTTTATACAGCTTTTCTTTTTCTGTCATAAACTTCTCGGTTTGTATTTCTTCCACTTCCCAGAATCGCTTTAACTGGTTTTCAATATTTTTCAAGGGGACCATTGATTGAATGCTCAAAGGTTTGTTATTTAAAATATTCTCAAATATAATACATCCATGGCTCCGTTTATTGGGTGTTTTTTAAATTTAAATATGTCAATTTTACGCCTTGTTGTCAATTTTATTTGGTTGGTTGTAAGCAGTAACAGCCCACAATAGAATTTTGTGACAGTTGTGATTCCGCTATCGCTTAAACCAATACTACTAAGACTATACTAGAAACAGTCCTTTTTAAAAGCTATAGTAATAAATAATGATATACAGATATGGCCAAATTATTATCACCTCATACGAAATTCATGTTATGTGATTTTCAAAGCCCGAACTGCAGCCTTTTGTATAATTGAGTCATTAAAGATCGACCAAGGAATTCGTGCAATAAAAATTTAATATTCCTTGAAAATACGCCTTTTATGAGTCATTAATACCTGCGAACCCTTTTCGATAAAATATGAATTCCAAGTAATTATTGGCCTGTTAATTAGTTTGACGTTCGAATTGTTTTGATATTAGGACAATTAGGTAGTATTTAAGAATTAGTAGTTTACCAAAGAATTTCAGTCTCGTTTGTGACTTTAAAAAGTGAAAGTGGTTTTGTAATATTAGTGAAATTTCCTTTGGGTAAAGCGAAGGACATCAGTGCTGTTAGCAGAGCCAAAATGTCGACGTATTTGGAATTAGGACAGTATACGAAGAGGAAGAAGAGGGAAATGTGATCACAATCGTAAAACAACGGTCAGGCAGAAGAGATTTTTAATGCGGAAAGCTAAAAAAGATCGAACATTATCCAGTAAGTCTCTGAGGGGCCCAATGCGTAACGTTGGTGTAGAAATATCGGAGAGAACAGTGAGACGTAGAATTTCTCAATATGGGCTATGTGCAAGACGACCTCGCAAGAAGCAACGGTTAAACCGTACAAGTGGCGCAGTGGTTAAAGCCTCGGCACTTCGACCGGGAGGTACTGGGTTCGAATCACACCAGAGGCGCGATGTAAAGCCAATTTTCTTCATCGATTACGATCGGTGATGTTAATAAACACAAATCAGATCCTCTGTTGGAGTGCAGAATTCAGCGCCGACCCACCGTTCCTGTCAGTATGCCGGTTGACATGGAGCTTGCAACGTGCAGGTGGTATACTGTAATTGTGTGAGAAGGTGAATGGCTGGGTGTGTGCGCGGGTGGAAAGGCGAGTATTAATTGGCATTAAAAGGACATTAAATTCATTGGATGATTAATATTTTCAAAAAAAAAAAAAAACGCTGGGATGATACAACAAAGAAAATACGGGCAAATGGACATTTTACATGGTCTAGAGAGGACAGGAAAAGGTACAAACAATAAAAGTCCTTCTTTTAATAATATTTTAAAGTTAAACTTTTCAATAAATGTCTCTTTCAACTTTTTCTTTTTCTATTTCTTGATTAGGTTGTATTCAGTGATGAGGATATGATAACTTTGACACTAACCAATGCCCATGACGGTTCGTAGATCAAAAGGAGAAGAATATTTACCTTCGTGTATCCAACAGTAGGTCAAACAACCAGTTAGAGAAATGGTTTGGCCAGCAATATCGTCAAAAATACTCCTCACTTTATGTAGTAAACGGGATAATGAACGCGAATCAATATTTAACTTTTCTGCAATCATAACTGGTACCGAGTATGAATGAAAAATTCAATGGAGACGGAGTTTTTATGCATTACAAGGCTGCTTGCCATACTGCGAAAAAAGTCACCGAATATTAAAAGACCAACGGCATCTAAATCCTTGATGGGCCAGCGAATAACCCAGCTATGAATTCCATCGAAAATCTACAGGCTATTATTAAAGAAAAAGTAGCAGAAAAGTGCCCGCGCACCAAATCAGAATTGATCGAAGTGATGGAGGAAATCTGGGAAAATGACACCGAAAAATTTACTTTTTAATGCAATAATCTTCCAAATATCTAAATGTGATAATAATTTTGCCACATCTGTACATCTGCAGGCAAAACATTAAAAGGAAATTTCGGTTATATGCTGGTAATGCAGTTCGAGGAAAATATATGAATGCATATTTTATATACGCCTGAGTGAAAGCAGACCCCAATTGAATAATTGTAACACAAGGCTCCATAATGGCTCGACCGAGAATCCAATAAGTCGGTTTCGCCAGATACTGGCTTAGTCAACTGGATTCCACCTGGGGTATAACTCCCTGCTTGTTGATATCTCATTGCTTTACGGGCTTTGCTAACTAGCAAAATTGGTAGTTGGTCATGGAGCGGAACATCATTTGCTGCATTCTTCGTTTTCGATTATCCCGCTGGTTTTTAACTGCCAAAAGCCTCGTTGTTTAATCAGCAGGGAGCACCATGTGACGTTGACATTTGGGATGATATATTTATGCCATTTAGACCGACGCTCCTTACGTTCCGAGATTCCACAAATCTTGGATTGTACCACGACTGACCGTATTCTGTATATCTTAGCTTCATATTAACTTATTTTGTACTATGGGCTTAGAATTTTAAAATAAGTTTTGGATGTGTTTCTAGTTCTAGTAGTATAGTTGCAAACAAGGTAGTAAGGGAAATTTCAGTTTCTAAGGGTGGTACAATAAGAACACTAAAGCTTAATTTTCAATCCATCATGAAAAACCACATTATAATTGTAAAATCCAACTGTAAATTTGGGGAAAGTTTAAGAGACATAGTTAATTACGAGTAGTTTTCGATCAAGAGAAAGGGCCACATCGTTCAACAGTTTAGCATTAATCAACAAGTTTGAGGAAACTTGAACAGTTTTTAACAAAAATCACTCGGTACGTTCTATGTGGAACATGCATGTAACGTCCCTAAAATTAGGGGATGCCACCCTAAACATAATTATTAGCGGTTTTAATTCCAACCCAATCTAAACCAAAAACCCAAAACTTTCAACTAATAATTTATTAATTTATATTTATATAAAAAATGAATATTTCAGATAATAATTAAATCATTTGATTCTGTTACACCACAATCTATATTTATTATAAAATTTTATCCAATTTGATAATACTCCAATCACCATCTAAATGATCAAAGCAAAAAATAAGTTCGTTATTTACTCGTACACCATTTAATCTTCATTATAAGAACATTTCATGATTGGTTACAGTCCTCTTTCGATATTTCTTGATAAAGCTCACCACATAGACCTTTTTGATTGTATTGAAATTGGGGTGCCTCAGATATAAGTTTTAAATGTTTTTACTTGATGTTAATGTAGTGGTCTCCTCCACTATGTGTTGTTTCAGCTCCAATTGATCTGGCGTTTAAGGACCGTTCCACCATAAATTGTGCTTGATTATTTAAATGGTGTCAATACCCCGGCATGCTCAATCCGTGGGATCGTCGGAAGATTTGATATAAAACCACTAAGTTGGGGCATTTGGACTTTTGGATTCTCGAGATTCGATTTACCACAAATGATTTAAATTTATGAGGCTTGCTTTACACCCATCCCATATTTTGACGTTTTATCGAATTTCATGTGTTGTACCTTGTTCATTAAATTCGCGAGTGAACTGGCCCTACATAATTCTAGCCTTGGTAACGTTAATTTGTTTGCTATTGGTGCTACTTGTGTTTTTGATAAACCTGCCTTATTTAAATATCTCTTGCAGGTGGCACTAAAACAAATTCATGAACGATCGTTAAAAATGTATAAGGACTCGTCATTTTCAATTAGAACAGTAGAATTTTATCATTGCACGATATTTTAAAAAATAAAACGGCGAACCTAAAATCGCTATTACTTATCGAACAACAAAAACTTACTCAACAACCTAGTATTTGTCAAAACCAAAAAGAGAAAATTTAAATTTATTAAGGAATGCTAAATAAAATTAAATTTGTATGTATTTCTTCTAGTTCATTTTACTGGAATTTTTTGTTGCTGGATGAGGCATACTGCTGCTGGATGAGGCATACTGGCATGCTGGGGGTTCATCTCGTTTTCTTTCCATTTTTTTACAATTACATTTTATGATATTCCCGTGCGGTCACCCAAAATTTGTACTAAACCCAAGTAACGGTTGTTTGACTTGATGGTGTAGTTGTCACATTATCTCTCTGCCACGCTCCTTCGCGTTGTCATATTGATGACGCTAAATATTATGGAGGCACACAAATTCCAATTATTATATGGATTGAGCCAGATGGTTGCGGCTCATGTATCAATAATCTAAGATTTTCGTTTGGTCATAGATAAGAAGTTTAAACGTTTCGGTGGTTAGTAAAGTAGTAATAGTTAATAACTGAATTGGCAAATTAATTAACAAAAAAAAGTGCGAAAATAAAAATATGAAAAATCTTGTTTTCTAAATCTGCTATATCTTATACAATATAATCGTGGATTGCTCACTGCCAAATCGAAACATTATAATCATAATCTCGGTAAATCAGTGGCATCAATTGATAAAATAGTGCAGTTTTCTTTTCGTTTTTATGAGAGATATCTCTCCCGATTGTAGAGTTGCTTCAAATTCGCAAAAACACGCACACAATCGTAATGTATACGAAAGTAAAAATAATAAAAAAAGTTATGAAGAAATATCACGCGATTTTAGATCAAAATAGCCTTGTTTTAAATAATGTACTTAATACTTACGTGTATGCATAATTTTGTTATGATCAGTACCAACTTCTGCCAATTTAGAATGTTTTTGTTTATTTTATAAAGAGGGGAACCAACCAAAGCCGCTTAAAAAAATCGCATTAATAATTCACAGGTTAACGATTGAGGAAAAATATAACCCTGAAACACAACAAGAGTTTCACCTATTTATGTTGCACGTTTTCTTTTGAATATGTGTCTGGCTACGAAACAAAACTATTCGGCGCAACTATTCGACCACCAATGTGTACCCTTACAGTTTATAACACTAAAGTTGACTGAACCTTAATATTATTTTCTACCAGTATACAGTAGTGAGTGGATTCTTTTTTCGTCAATATTACATTTTTTTAGTTTACATATATTTTTTTTATTTAGTTTCTCTCGCAAACACAAAAACTTTAACAAAATTACTGTCGGCGATGATTCATAAAATTCTGTATATGAAAAAAACCGGCATTTATAATTTTAATATTATTATAAAATACACACTAATATTATAGAAATTTCATATATTTCCTGTGAAATATTTTTAAATGTATGTATGATGCACGCCTATATGTATAATAATCGTGTACATGTGTGCAGTTAAACACAGAGATTTGGAGTGGAACAACACAGTTTATGTGTAAACTATTGACTACACGAGAATCATTCTACCACATGTAAACTTAAAATATAGTCTATATACGAACCAATTTCTTTACTGTGCTATGCTTGCACTTCCATTGAATAAAAAAAGAGGAAAACTTTTTTTTGTTTAATTTTAATTTTTTTTTTTTAGTCTTACCAGATACTTTGAACCATTGAGATTGAAATTAAATTATTTTAAAAATAAATTTATTTAAATATTTAATTTTATAAAAATACAAGTTGATACAAAAATTTTATGGAGATTTAATTTTTTATTATTTTATTTATTAATTTTTTTATACAAAAAATATATATACTTATATAGTTATATATTGTGATTATTTAATAAAACAAAAAAAATATATTAATTTTACGCTAAAAACAAAATAAAATTTAGAAGAAAACAAACAAGTGTAACAAAAAAAAAATTTTAATTTTCTAAATAATATAGTTTGGTGACAAATTTGTTTTGTTTTTTGTACAGTTTCTATATTAAGTGTGATAAAAAGTTTAAAAAGTGATAACATAAAAATAGGAAATATAAATTATATTTTTATTTTGAATTATTAATAAATATAAGTTAGAAATATATATTTTATTTATATAATATTGTGATAAATTTTTTGTGTCTACCCTGATTTTATAAAATTTTTGGAATTTTCTACGTGCGAGCGACGAGATAATTCGAGGTAAAATATATATGTATTTTGATTTTTTCATTGCACCGGTTGAAACAACACCCTAAAAAACAATGATAAGTGCTTTAAGTTATAGATAAGAGAAATTCTTTTTTTATAAGTGATAAGAATTTAAACTTTAACTTTTTACATGATTACAAAAAACAAACACGGCAGGTTCTTTTTGTAAAACTTGAAACCTCTTCTCTTTTATTTATTCATCCATTATGTGTAGCTTAAACATCTTTACAAATCTATTTGTTTAAACCGGCTAATTTCCACCGCCACGTTATTTAAATTTATAAAACCCAAATTGAAGATAAATTAAATTGTTGCACACGTCACAAGAAATGCAGCATAATTTCTTAGCTTTGTTCTAAAGATTGCTTTCCATCTATGCCTTGGTATTCGTGAGGTTTTATAAACAAAAAATTCAAATATGTAATATGAGCACATTATATAAAAATAAGATTTGTTTCTGCAATTTTCAAGGATAAGATAAATGAATATCATTCCTAATCCTCAATAACATTGAATTCGAATTCTAAAAATAATTTTTCTTTACACTCGAATAGAAAAAGTATTGAGTTTTTTTATTTGCACTGAAATTCTTTAGGTAAACAAATTCAATATTTCTGCGTCTGCCTCTGGTAAAACAATCGGTGTTTTGTTGGATATAATAAACATTAATATTAATGCATTGTAGATAACGGCAACCAAAAAATTGCGCTCGGCCGACCCAATAGCGGGTGATATAATTTATTTACGTGTACAGCAAATTATACAATTGATAAAATGTACAGAGTGGTATAAATTGCATTTGCGTTGTGTGTGAATGGCATTTTTTAAACAGTTGAAGCCTGAACCTTCAAGTGGATAACTATATACCCATTATTATTATCTAGTTTACTCTAAATTGCGTAAAATATTATTTTTATATCTTATCAGCTTAGGAAAGTAAATCTTGAAATGTTTGGATAAGCGAAAAGGATAACCTCAAAAATCGTCTTTAAGTCACGTACAAGGAAAATGTTTTCAATTTAGGCTTAAATATTTTTGAAACAATTATCCCAATTTTTATAAATTTGTCATGTTCACATTTTACAGAGCTTTTGGAAAAATATATTCACAAATACTTTGAAAATCAGAAATGAAATTCGATTCTTGTATGAAAATATTTTTGATTTTTAAATGTTATCGCACGCACGCAAACCCTATAAGCATGATAAGCAAAAACTATGTAACATTATATTTGTACTAGTGCCATTGAATTTCGGATGTCAAAAATTTTAGCAAAGGGCCCAAATACTTATTTTGATGTAATTTTAATCCAATAATGTTTGCTTATTTATAGTCGACTGATTACCAAGTCAAAAATGGCAACTATTCGATATAATATAAAAATCACAGATATTGCTGAAAAAAGAATAAATTTTTCAATTCTAACGAACAACAATTAAATGTATCTTAAACCCGTTAACATGCTTCTATTCTTTAAAATTAAGACATGTTTAACCAAGTTTAAAAATTGGACGTCAACGACCTCGATTGCGACATAAATGAAGATATTTTTTCCGTTATTTTCTTTTGAATTACTAACATTTTCAACTTTTCGTTCAAATTTCGAAATGTCTAAATACATATGTTTTTTAATAACAAATACTTTTTATCGGTTCAAATTACAACGGCGTAACGGTAATGAATTTCGGTAAAGCACCGGTACGTTAGGCTCAACATTTTTCTTCTGCCACCCGTGCAATATAACTTCAGTATCGAACTTCCAATGTTGGTGTCCCTCAAAGGCTCCAAACAATGCCCAACGGATCTCGAATCGCCGAAAAAATTGATTGGTTTGTAACCTTGAAGGGTACCTCAATTTATAAGTTAAGTTTATAACGACTTTACTGACAAAAAAATTCGTATGAAAATCGGTAGAATGAAAAAATCACATAAAGGAAAATGTTGGTTGGCTTCTAAATCACACTAATTTGGGAAAAGCAGATCTCTGCCATCATGATAAAGGTGTTTAAAGACTGATTTAACTTGCCAGCAAATATTACAACCGTGCGACTTTTTGCTATGGCCCACTTGAAAGTTTGGTTATTGCTTTCAAACTTTTGAGGGTGTCTAATTGTTTGAAATCTTTAAAACTGATAAGAAAAAATTCGTATGAAAATCGGTAGAATGAAAAAATCACATAAAGGAAAATGTTGGTTGGCTTCTAAATCACACTAATTTGGGAAAAGCAGATCTCTGCCATCATGATAAAGGTGTTTAAAGACTGATTTAACTTGCCAGCAAATATTACAACCGTGCGACTTTTTGCTATGGCCCACTTGAAAGTTTGGTTATTGCTTTCAAACTTTTGAGGGTGTCTAATTGTTTGAAATCTTTAAAACTGATAAGCGAATCGCATGTGCCAAAATAAGTTTATTCCTAGAGAATAATGCCCGATTTTATCAGTAGCTATTATAATTTCGCCCTATAGTTTTTTGTGAAAGTACAAAAAAACTAATTTGTTCGTAAATTAAGCTTAAAAGGTTTGTAGTTTAGTGGTGTTTTGATGAATGATAAAAGTCATTTATTCAAAAGTTATATAGGGATAAAAATTCTATAATATGGCGCTAAATGGATGATCTTGGAATGATTTTAAAATAACCTGCAAATGTCAACTGGAATTTTAAGATTATGATCTCTACTTTTTATTGTAAAATTGTATAGTTGCAGTTAAAATCTTTTGAGGCAAAAAATTGAATAAACTTAGAAATTTGGTTCAATTACTTGTGCCTGTGTGAAACAACTCGAGAACCTAAATGTTCATATTTTCCTCAAATCGTTTATACACTAAGACCTGAAAGGTCATATGTGTAACAAACACATATTAGACCCTAAACTTATAAATAATCCTTTTTTTTATTAATGCAACATGTAAAATAATGTATTTGGTGAAAATTCACACAACAGTCAATCGGACTCGATTCAAAAAAGCATTTTGTAAACAACTAAAATGCGCTTCGGTTCATATAAACCCGAAAGGCAATAGGAAGATTAAATATTAAGTTGGTACAAGAATATTTTAATTATTAATTTGGTAAGGTTTTATGCCGAATTGGTCGATAGAATGAATCCTATATTGCTACTATAATAAGTTGAGAATAGCAAGTGATATGAGGTGAGTCGTAGGGAAGGGAAAAATTAAGTTGTATATTTTTCTGACTCATTTAGTTCTTATTTTATATAATTCCTACTTATCTTATTTTAGTAGCACTTTAAAATTAGTATTTTTTAATTATTTAATTTCCTTGCATTATTTAGTTTTATTGTTGTTATAAATTTCTCAGAAAAATACGGCTATTATTAAACAAAACATGGTTATTTTGTAACCGAGAAGTATAACTGAATTATTATTAATGAAGACTTTAAAACTCCTTTCTAAAATTATAAAATTTGATTGAAAGAATTGGGCTCATTATCTGAAAATAGAATGTTATATGACTATAAGGTTATTGCAAATATAGAGAACGAATTCGAAAATATTAGGAGGATATGAGGTCAAATTAGTATGTACAGACGCCCTTCAATAAAAATCATGAAAGAAATACGTAACATACAATTAATTAAAAATACTTCGACGGATTTTCGAAATTAGTTCCGTTAAATCGTTTTAAAGTGTTAAAGTTAAAAATAATCATTTCACCTTTTTACCAGTATTTTAAAAACTGTAAGTGATGTCATCTGAAAACTACGAAACAAAAACAGTGGTATTCTACTTTTTTGTATTAAAAATCATCAGTTAAATTCTTAGTGAAAATACGCAATACCTAACTTTTTTCCTCGTTATTCAGTTTCATTGGAAAAATTTTAGCTTTGTCAGTAAAATCAAATTATAACAAAATAGTTATTAAAAGTATAAATGGTTCTTCATCGAATATAGCCAAATTAGACTAATACCATTTTGGTTTTAAAGATACTGATAAAAAGCGAAACGAGTTTTTTTAATTTAACAATTTATCAGGACTTGACGGTAATCAATCTCTTAAATCGTTAGTAGATTTCTACTCAGATCTATTCAATATCAATATAATACTGTTAGTTGCAGACACCCTGTAATTTAGTTCTTTTTCGAACTATTTTAATATAGTAAAACATACGGGAGGCACTAGCAACAACAACACAGAATTACACATAAGTTTTATTCATCGCTTTCACTCGTATTTGATTAAGACGAGAAACTTTTTTATTTACTTATTATTCAAAATAATTACGTATATTTTAAATGCATGTATGACGTATCATTGTGGTTAAAAATTCGTTTAATTACTGTTGCAGTTTTTAATTCCACCGAATTTCTTCAATAGCATTCATTATTCACTGCAGGCCAGTGCAGACAACTCCAAAAAAGTTACATTTATGTTTCTTGAAATATTTTGTTCTCCAGACAAATTTATAAAACAACTCACATTGTAAATGATTTTCGAAATTTATTATTATTGGCCATTTTTTATTCTACAATACCTTTCAAATGATATATCACGTGATACTCACTGTCATTTGTAAAATATTAGTCCCTTGCCTCTGGAGTTGGACAAGAAAAATCGACTCCTATGGTTTTTATGTAAAAGGTATGCTCCTCCAAAATTAAGTTATTGATTGTACTTCGTTTTAAATGGAACATTCCCTATATATAACCTTCGTCATAGTAATAATACACAGATGATTCATTGGGAACATATTTTCAAAACACCCAGTAAACGACCATAGATATATAAATATGCATAAATATATGCATAAATTTGTAATGTCCAGCGGTGGAATATCAAATTTCGTTGGTTTTTATGTTTCAAGTGTTATGCTGGGTTCCTCGATTTCCGGACAAAAATTTGTTCCCAATGGATCATTGGGCAAGTTTTGGTTCCCAAAATTTAAAAAGATTCTATACTTACATATCTATACAAACAACATATGTATTTATCGTATGTATCGTTTTATGCCTCAGGCGTAACTGTAGAAACAACGTTTTTCTTCTATTTTGTTATTCTTTTTAATAGTAAAAATAATCTTTGTTAGTACTTTTTATACCTACGCTGAAAACGGATTATGATCTACTTTAGTACACTAATCCTACTATATCTTGTAGCACAAACTGCAAAACTACTGTGACATCAAATTGTGTATTACTTTTTGTAGAATTTTAGGCGTTTCTAAAAAATAATTTCAAATAAGTAAATAAATTAAATGATTTTATAGTCATGATGTTAATTGTTCCTAGTGCAGTGGCACTATTCTGGCTTTCCTGGAAATTAGGATAAATATTTTAATAGCATGTTTGTCTTTTAATTGCATTTTTCTGGCCTACTCTGATAGAATCAGTTTAGTGTAAATATTTTCGAAACAAAGCGTAATTAAGAATTTTTTCACTTTATAAATTGTAGGGAACAAAAGTTTCTCATTTCAATTCACAGTACAAAAAATACAATTTAAATAAAAGTGCTATGAAAATATTTTCCCAAATCCCAAAACAAAATTTGCACGGACACATGAGTAAACAAGCAAAATAATACGCCCATAAAAATAAATTTGGCATTAAAAACAGTTGCTGAACTAATCCACAAAATAAATAATTTCTACCTGCGCAATGTGTTTACTGATTGAGATTAAAGACTAAAAACGATCAGACTTAGATCATCATTTTTAGTCTGCACATATTTGTCGTTAATCTAATTTGGTAAATTCATTGCACTTTGAATTACTGCAACAATTGTTTAATGTACGCTATTAAAAGATAAACTCGTCAATTCTTTTAATTAATTCAGTAAAGAAACTTATTTTCCAAAAACGCCTAAATGTGTGCTCCAAATAATATGTATATATTTTTAGTTACACCCACATAACACGGACTCACGCCAACTTCAAAATTACGTAGGAGTAGTGTACTAACTAGATCACAATAAGTAGTCAACACATTGTTCCAGAAATGACACGCAATAATGAAATAATGATAAATACTGTCAAACCTGACAGATTTAAAAAATTTTACTTAATTTTTACCATAATTGTATTCTAAAATTATATTTTTTTGATAGTTTTAATATCACAAATATATTAAAATAGCCAAAGAAACGAATATATTAAGACATTTCCGTTTGGCTAATTGTTTTAGAAAAATTTATAAAGTCCAGATGGAAAAAATAAAATTTTTGACATAAACGTCATATTTTTATTTTCTTTTGTTTAAAATTGTCGACATAAAATCTAATTTAGAATCCAAAACTGTTTTACTGCTATTATTGAATATTAAATTAACCAATATTATTATTTGTAACTGTAATTATGGCATTTCATATACAGCTAGAGCCGAGTTTAGGAAGATAATTATATTGTGTGTGGATACGAGAAATTGTTAATTTGTTTGTTTTGATCATATTTAAGATATGTATACACGCAACCTAACTTTGTTACTGGCAAATTTGAGAACACGAATTACATTTATGAACATTTAGATACATTTGAAAAGTTGTGAACCCAGACGCTATAAGATAAGGTAATCAACAACGGAACACGCATAAAAATTCAAGGCAATACGACCTCAATTTGAACTAATAAAAATATGGATTCACAAATAGTAAGATAGGGCAGTTTAAAATTACTCTTTATTAAACATAATAAGAACAACCGTTTCTAGTTTAGTTGCAATGAAATAATAAAGATGTTTAGTTTATATTGTATGATCGATTTTAGTGATTTTCTGGAATTTTTAAATATTTAACCGCAACCTTTAATGCAATGGCTATAGATAATTGTTTGCAAATCCGAATTATACTCCTTGCCCTTTTTGGAGTATCTTTTGGTTCTGTTCAAACTATAGAAATTACTAATCGTTTGACATCACGTCTTTCTCGTCTGGCCAAATTGAATTTCTCAGTATGTGTTGCATATTTTGATGAAATTACAACATAACAGTTAATTTTTGTAATCATTCGTGATACATTTAATTCACTGAGGTCTCTCTCCGGTGACCCCCACGGCGCTGAAAGGCACTGTTATTAAAAGCATTAAAAATTTACTCGAGTTATGTGTTCTAATAATCTTGGCTTCACCGGCGCTACGAACAAACTCAGTGCCGGTCACCGGTGACCCCCATGGCATTCAACGTGTTAAAAAAATATTTTTAAGTGTTTTGAACTAGAATTGAAGTCGACCTACAGTTATCTTTGTATATGGATATACTTTCATTTCATACATCACACAGATAAGATTACGTTTCAGATAAGATTGTTGTTTTATTAAATTGTTGCTATTTCCCCTATTCTTAAGCAAATGCAATTAAATTTCAAAATATGTCTCTTTTATAGTTTGTTTAGTAATTTTATTTAATGGTATCTTAAATGGGTTATTCTCCAGAGTTCCTGGCAGACTAAATGATGTAATATTTTAATTAAGATTTTTGGTAATGTAGTTATCTTAACCAGAACGGCATGGTACATTAAAATAAATTCTGGACGCCAATATGTATTAATCGAGCATATTGACGTTCAGGAATAGAATAAAGAAAAACATTGGAAACCTATATAAAGGGTCTTTTTTTAAGCCTGATCGAACTTGAAATTGTAAAAAATTAAACAAAAAATTAAATTTTTATGAAAAATATACTCTGGCAGATCTCAGTATACTCTGGTAAATCATCGCGGTCTATTCACGCTTGAACAACGCTACGAAATTATTAACAGAATGGCGCTACGTGCCATACGACGATTGCAACCATTGACTTGTTAAAATCAAAATTTGGCGATAAGTTGATTTCGAGAAATGGGTCTGTCAATTGGCCTCCAAGGTCGTGCGATTTGACACCTCCCGATTATTTCCTGTGGGGCTACATGAAGTCACTGGTTTATGCTGATAAACCAGCAACGATTGACGACTTGGAGTCCAGCATTGTTCGTGATATTCGTGACATACGGGCAGCAGTGTTTGAATTTTTTTTTTTTTTATTAAGATATCTTTATTTCTGTATAATATTACAACTTATCATATGGATCATACTAATTGTTTTAACTCGAAAAAGTGGCCTAAAATTTGACGTCCATATATACTTGCCTATATGCACTATCACTATCTACTAAAACTTTTCGAAATACATTTCGTTGGAAAAATATTCTCTTACAATTTTTGCTGTATCCCAGAACGCAAATTACGGCGAGCTTACATATGAGAATGACAAGCCACAAAATTTTCCTTTTCCGATTAGATAGTCAATTGTCATTCTCTAAACGTCTAATTTATTTAAAAATCCAGCCATTCAACCATACCCAAATTTTACATGAGAACTTAGTACATTTTTTACGAATATAATTGTAATTATTATACTGCTTCTTAAAAAGTGGTCGCATTCGATTCAATTGAAAGGCACTAGTATTCCCATTTTATATATAACTGAGTAATGTAAATTAATAAAGTGAAGAGAACAATGAGCTCAGTTAGACGAGGTTTTCAAAGATAAGCGTTATGGTATATATGTTTTCTACAATAAACGATTAACTTGCCACCACACTAAAATGGTGGATTTTTGAGTGTTGATAAAAATTGTTTCTTAGTCCTTTGCAACGATATGGCAAATGATTATTTGGGAATAGAAAAAATGTATCTGCGTTCAACACTTTAGCGGTATTTTTGGGTACTAAGGTGAGCTAACTTTTTGGTATTTAAATTAATTATTAATTATTATTTTTTATTAAATTTAAATTAAGTAATTTTTATTAATTAAAAATTTAAAAGTTTAAATTATTAATTTATTTTTACTAACAATTTTTTTTATTTCTCAAAACAACGCTCCTCTTTGATGTACTCGACACCTCAAGAGCTGTCGTAAAATATTCGACGTTATCTAAAAAAAACGCGTCATAAAAATTCGACAACGTCGAAAAAAAAACTCGGTCGAAAATTTCATAATAGACCCCATGAGAAAAAAATCATATGAGAGGGAATTCAATATTAATATCGAAGTATTCTCCCAGCCGTTTAGGTACCGTGGTGTTTATGTTGTTATTATGTGGTGTTGAACTGGGCATTTTTAGAAAATTTACTTAGTTTTAGTAGACTAGTATTTGAATTGCAGCTGAAAGCACATAATATTATCTCAAAACAATAGAAAATATTTTATTTTGGTTTTCTACATATAAGCAAACCTCGCATGGAACTTAGGCCCTCTGATCGTACCTTGTTTTTCCAATCAGAAAAAAATATTCTCGCAATATTAATACTAAAAACTCATAATGGCATTGTATTGATGCGGTAAATCTGAAAAACTATGTCAAGGGATGGAGATAATGTATTGGAGATTTGTAGAGAGCATCATAGCAGTTTAAATGAAATATTTAAAAAATAATAATTAGCACAATTTTACGAGAAAAATTATAAGTTAAGAAAAAGGTTAAACTATCTATTTATTTTTATTTTGCTTTAAAGCACCATAGCTTTCAAACGATACAAGATAATTAGTTAGGTCAAAATAGGGTCTAACGGCAAGTTACACAAGTCTAACTTGGCTCCATTGCTTCTACGTTAAACATTTTCTAAGTTATAATATAATAACAGTGTGCATTTTTTATCTGAACAAAGATTTTTGTAACTTAGAGAAGAATAAATCAAGGAATCACCCAGTAACGGATTAGTATACCAAATCTGGATGCCCTGTACATATTTTATAAAAACATAATTTGCCAACAGCACCAAAACAAATTTTGATAATACTGTTTGGTTCATAAGAGATTTATGAACTAAAGTAGTATGTCCGTTTTTGGGTAAGTTCCACTAGCAGTCCGTTTTGACGTACAGGTTTGACTTCCAGAAATAAAAGCTTCCCAATCCTTCAAATTAAAAATAGAAGATTGGTCAGAAAAATCAAGTCGCAAAGCATTCTAGAGATATCGTACCGATTACATCCAGACCGAAAGATTTTTTTTGCATGGGCTCAGGGACTTTGAAAGCGTCGACAAAAAAAGTTAAACTCAATCATTTTTTGTGATTTTTATCAGGATTTATAAACCGCCATTCTTACATTACTTGGTTTTTCATCGATCGCTCGACATTCCTTAGGTTTCTAGGTAAGGCTTAAGACTTACTGGTGGCTTTCGGGGTTATCACAAGAGCAGTTAACAGAAGACAAGGAAGGTCTAAAGGAATAAGGAGTAATTTTATATAACGAGTTGATTTTTGAACCTGTATACTTCATGCTAATATTCCTTAATTCTGCAGATAATTTGTAAATCCTAGCATATTAACTTCTGCTTAAAAAAACTTTTATCACCATATAAGATGGTGTATATAATGAGTTAATGATGAGTGACTAGCAGGTGGCCCGATATAAAGTGAATATTCCGAGTGTTTTTCAAAAATCAAATCAATAGCCAAACAGTTCAACAACTCACAAAGGTCGTGCAAAATATGTAAATGTAGCTCCTTTTCGTGCAATTTGTTTCTGAAATATAATATAATATAATATGTGCCTATAATGTGGAAGAGTTAAAATATAAAAACCGGCTGTCATTTTATGTTTCTTTAATTAGTTGATTTGCAATGAAATGAATGAGATGTGCAGTGCAGTGTTGATGTTGACTAACATGTTATATGACATCATATTTCATGTTGTGAAGTAACATTAATCTAGAATAGTTTCAACATACTAATTTGTTATAGTTTTTGATAAATTACAATGTATCAAAAAAAAACTAAAAACAGAAAATGGTTGATTGTATTGTACTCGTATGACTCGCGCCGCTGAACCAAATATGGACATACAAAATAAACTACTGTTTTGTTGTTGTTGTCATTAGATTTAATGATAGTAATAACTAACTATTTTAGTTTTAGTACAAATTTATTGTTCGCAGTATAAATTTATATTTTTTATTTTATGTATTCACATATTAAATTTGATACGTGTTCATCATTCACTAATGACTTCAGAAAAATTACTTTTTGTGTATTTTATACGAACTTATAATAAACATTGTCTTCTAAATGTGCTATTTATCATTCTAGTTTTTGGGTGTGGTGGACTCATCTTCATGTACTACTTCAATGTTAAATTTAAAATATTATTCATTGTTATAATATGGATTTATATATGACGAGGCCATCTAAAATTTGGGGCGCGATATTTGTATTAAACTTTGTATGCTTCATCCCTTTGGTAATACTATCTTTGCACGTTCATATTATTGTTTAATATTCATAAAATTGCCGACCCCTAAATTATTCAGTCTACTCGTATTTAAATCAAAAAGTAAAAGTTATGACTAAGCGCGTTAGCATATGACTGTATTATATCTAGACTTTAGTATTACGTCAGTTGTGGTTTTAATTAAATGCTTCCTTTTGTTATTAAATTTACATAAAATAGCATTACTTGATGTTTGAAGCCAATACACCTTATATAACAATATTACAACCTTGTCTCAGAGCGACCACCAGTTACTATTCGCTACGCAATTTCTACCTCCATTTGTGATGTTATTTGTACATACAATAACAATAATCGAAAAATATTTTTGTAATCTAAGATTAATTTTATTGGAAGGAAGTCACGTATAAATGCTCACTTTAAGAATTATAATTTATTCATATAATGTTGTGATTAAGAAAATATGAATTACCTCATTCGCCCGTCAATGAAATATAATTTTGCAGAAGAAAATTAATATGATTAATACATAAATATACCGTTGAGTTCATACATATTTGGGAAAAGAGCCAATCTTGTAGCATTTCATTGTCACGTGAAATCGTGTGTCACATTTTGCGCGATGATATAATTAATGCGGTGGAATACCAGTTCATGATACATAAAATATTATATATTATATGTTTCACGTTATCTGCGGTCAACCTCATATACAACGAAAATGGTTATTGATTAAACATTAATAATTAAGTATTTACTACGTATGCATTCAAATTAATTAGACATCGTCTAAAATTAACTAATGATTATTATTTTTATTAAAATTAAAAGTATTTTTAGCGAAACGTGAAAAATATATTTTTGGAATTTATAAAAAAATTCTGCTTTGAACATTAAATGACCTGTTCTGAACTTTTATTTAATTGTAATCTAGTTTTTTTGTTAATAACGAAAAAAGCATTAAAATATATGTTTATAAAAATGTTCTCATGCCTTAAAGAGTTTATCCAACCCAACCGCCAATAATTATTTTTTCTGTTTTTTTCTGGTTCGATAATTTCTTTAAATTTATTATTATTTTTTTTTTTTTTGATGAAATAAATATATCTCATATAAATTGTATTGGCCTTGTGATATAGATTTCTATTCTGTATATATTTCAATAACACAGACTTTTTTAATCCACACTGTAAAGTGTTTTATTTGTTTCGTTACAGCATTGACATGCATCTAAATTTGGAGTTCTTGAAAAATACTTTTTTTTGGCTGATCTATTTTATTCACAAAAAATTGCATGAATAACTTTTAATAGTTTGCGAAGTGTAAAAAAATTTACTGACTAACAACAGTTTGTAATTAAAGAGTGACAAAGGCAACTATATATTTTTTATATTTTATTTTGCGTAGAAGATATTTCTAGAATTTTTTGCTTAAATTGTTTATACAATTAGATTTGCTGCCCAAATTCAGTCGACGTATATTTCTTTCAAAATCAGTATACATATTTTCAAGTTTATGTCGAAAAATCAAAATGTGTACCTCATTACAAGAATTTATATATGATGGCGGTTTGAGATTCCAATCCGTTAAGCGAAGTGGTGTAAGGAATAAATAATAAAGAAATAAAATAGTTTGCGAAATTTTTGAAATCATGCAGCATTTAAGATGAGACAATTTTAATAAACATTAAATATACAACGTTGCGCTAGCAAGTGACATTATAAATCGTTCAAAATAAACGTCCGATAACTCAATATTGATTTTGTTGGGAATACTATTCAAACATTAGCTATATACACTGTATATAGTGGGTGATTATTTTGAGATACTTTTTCAAAAATAAAAAAAATCAACTTTATCGAGTAATCTTTATTATCATAAAAAAGAACCATTCTACATTTATTTTTAAAGATTATTTCTTTTAAATGTTGCCCGTAACTGCGGCTAACATAGGCCATTCTGAAGTTCCAATTTTCGATGATGCGTTCGAGCATTTCGAGTGGTATTTGGCCAATGACGCGAGTAATGTTGGCTTCTAATTAATTCCTCAATCGTAACCGGCTTATATGTAGACTTTGAACTTTACGTAGCCCCAAAGCAAAAAGTCTAAAGGTGTGATATCACATGATCTAGGTGGCCAATTCACTGGTCCGAAGCGTTAACTGTTCATCGAATTGTTCTCGCAATAAAGCCATGGTTTCACGGGCTGTATAGCAAGTAGCACCGTCTTTTTAAACAAAATTTCGTCGAGATCACGGGCTTCAATAATAATGGGCGCCATTCGCAGTTACGCTCTGGCCGATCTCATTTTTGAAAAAATATGGACCGATGTTTCTACCAGTCTATAAACCACACCAAACCGTTGTTTTGTCTGGATACTATGGTAGCTCTTGAACCTCTTCCGATTGTTCAGCCCAAATATGAGAAATTTTCTTTTAACGTAGCCATTAAGCCAGAAATGGGCCTCATCGCTGAACAAAATTTTGGTCAAAAACAGTGGATCTCCTTCAAGCTTTTCAAGAGCTCACAGACTGAAACGGTAACGATTTGGAAGATTGGCCGGATTCGGCTGTTAAAAGAAATGTGTTGCTGAGGTATAATTTCCTTGAATGAATCATACACTAATATTTCAAAAATTTTACTGGTAACTGACGTTGTTGCGATTCTATAGCAGGAAGCATCGTTCCTTCTATGAGATTTAAAGATAGGTGTTAGATACTTTCCATTTATCAGGGAAGATTCCAGAAGCCTTTATTAAACAGGAATTCCAGAGAGATGCAAAACTCATTCGCTAATGCTTTAATTATCGATAATAACAGTAAGTATCTCAGCTTTGAGATGTAGAGTACCTGTATTGAGCACTTAGCATTGAAATGTGGTTAGTTAAAATAGAGGTAGTCATCTGGAATGTATATCAATTGAAAAAACGATGTAAATAAATTAACTATTTCCTTTCATTAACTATTTAGACGGGTGGTGTCCATTAGTTTGCCTTCTATCACTAAATTATTTCCACATACTCGTATATTTGGGGTTACTTTGCGGTTGCGGGACAAAAATGACAATGTTCATTTACTAGTCGAAAACTGGCTACTACAATCAATTATTCCAAGAAAATTGGAAATTAGTTATTTTTTTGTACAATTTTCATTTATTTTTACGCAGATTTGCTTTTGATGTCAGTAAAACAACACAAAAAATTTACAGGATATTTGCCTAGCGGTAATCTTTACTGTGTAATTGCAAAAATAAACAAAAAATTTCCAAATAATTTCAAATTCTAATTTTCTTAGTAAAATTGATTTGAGTTGTCAGGTTTTCGTCTAGCAAAATACCTAACTTAAATACTTGCTTGCTCAAAATATAAAGAAATACAAAAATCGTAAAGATAAAATTTTACTTGCTATTTGTAGCAGATGAAATAAATCTTTACACTTCAAAAATATTAGTTCAATAGAGTTAGTTTTGTTGAATAAAAATATAGTGTCATCTTAATTTTTGATAAATAGCGCTCGTAATTATCGATTAATCAGCACGTTAACATTTTGTCGTAATAAATTATGTATTGATAAATTTAAGAGTAGCTGTGAGTTTTTTTTCAAGATTTATTTGCACAATTACAATTAAAATATCACATTTATTTAACTATTTAATTTTAATTTTTCATACAAAAAATAAAATGTCTCTTTAAAGTTGTTTCTGTAAAAGTTATTTTAAAGAAATTGTTATAGAAAATTTTGACTCAAATTTGATATACCCTGTATTTATGTAGTTATAACTATCCACTCTGTTAACGAGAAAAATGCATTTCTGTGTTCATATTATATTTTTATGGAGTTTGCTCACAACCTATTCTAAATATAGCTTTTTTACGTTACATATAGTTTTTGAAGGAATAAAAGACGAAAGGGATATCATTTTGTATGAAATGACACACATATAAAGCTATATTTGAATTTTTGGGTGTGGTTCAATTAATTCCAGTTCTTTGAAAAAAAATCTCCATAATAGCATCTTTAATGCATTTCAGGGCATTCAAATTCCCACAATTTAATTTAAACCGTGTCATTAGTTAATAAAAACAACAATATAAACACATTATTATGTCAACTTAAATTCTCAGCTCATACGTTTCACTAAAATCTCAATCCTGTCATAAAAGTGACTTGAATGCTGTGAACCATAATATTATTTTTTTAATAGGAGAAACTATAATAGAAATTAGAAAAGTACTTTTAATGTAGTATAGAATACATACTTGCGATACAGAGCAATAAACATTATGCAAACCATACAATACAACAGGAAATGATCTAACTGAAGACTTACTCCATAGCTTCAACACACAAAATTATTTTTAAACCTATGTAGCTGTCGCGATGCTATGTATATAAATTTGGCAATCATTACTTCTTTGTTTTATATACGTGAACACAAAAAACATTGGAAATGTGTTTATGGTATCTATTTTTGGCGAAACAATTGCAATTGAAAATAAGAAACTAAATAAATAATAATAATAATATACAACATTATAAAACTTATGTCACGCATATTCTATACAAAAAATAAAATTGGAAACCATATATTATATATTGGGGTAACACGAAGAAAAAATGTGAATGACTCATATAATGTACACGCAATTATACATATGGCAATCATTTTATTATTTCCTATTGATTTATTCTGGTTGTGAGCTAATATTAGATTGCCCAAAGAAGTCATTTTGACTGCTTTTTTAATTTCAATTAGTAAACAAATTATAGGGTAGATACTCGATCCGCTAGCAAGCAAGCAATTTGCTAGCCAAAATCCTGACCACTTAATCAATTTTACAAAGGAAATTTAAATTTCAAATTATATTTTCAATACGCTTTTTGTTTTATTTTTTTCGTGCGATGCACCGTAGAACAACACAAAATTTGCTTTTTAATTTTTGAAGCCGTAAATTTTACTGTAATATCGCAAAAATAAACGAACTTTTATGAAAAATGTATTTTGAAATTTAAATTTCCTTGATAAAATTGATTGAGTAGTCAGGATTTTTGCTAGCAAATTGCTTACTTGCTAGCGGATCGAGTATCTACCCCTATATTTATAATGATACAAAAGTACTTTTTTTGTTTTTCAAGGGCAGTAAATTTTCTTTATTATACTTAATATTTACAATAACATATTATATAACTTTAAGTTTATATACACTTGGGTGCAAAAAAATCGCACATTGCTCAATTTTCCACAAAAGTTCAAAAATATCAAAAAAAAAATCCAATATTTGTTTAATTTTTTTTAATGCAGATTCAAAGTCTATTTCAATGCCTATCCAGTGGTACCTTTTTTGTATAGGGTTTTCCAATAAGAGTGATATGATTTCTTAAAAAACACACTAATTGTTAAGGAAATTGAAATGTTTTTTTATTTAATGTGAAGTACAATCGATACAATTAAGTTCTGAATAAAACGTCATTCAAATGGCCTCCACGACTTCTTCTGCAGGAACGAATTCGATGAACCCAATTTTCGAGTACTTTTTCCACTAAATCAAGTCGTATGTCGCAAATAGCACGTTCAATATTGTAAATAGCACGTTCAATATTGACTTGTAAAGCTTGAAGAGAGTTTGGTTTATTGCTAAAGAAAGACCAATGACTTCAAATAACCCCACAAGAAATAGACTAATGGTGTTAAATCACAACTTCTTGGAGGACATTCAATATCACAATTTCTTGAAATAATCGAATCTCCAAACTTTTCTCGCAATAATTCATTTGTTCCACTTGCTGTGTGGCACGTAGCCCCGTCTTGTTGGAACCAAATGTTGTCAAGATCAACTTCTTCCAATTTCGGCCATAAAAAGTTGGTTATCATCGATCTATACCGATCTCCATTGGCAGTAACGGTGTTACTTGCTTCATTTCGAAAAACATACGGACAGATGATTCCACCAGACCAAAAACCACACCAAACTGTCAATTTAGGTGAATGTAATCGTTTTTAAGAATAATTTATGGATTTTCTTCGCACCAGAATCGACAGTTTTGTTTATTTACCGCACCACTCAGATGAAAGTGAGCCTCATCGGAGAAGATGATTTTCTTAAAAAAATCGTTATCGTTTTCAAGTTGTTCCAAGGCAAAATCAGCAAATTCACGATGTTTACGATGGTCCAATGGCTTCAGTTCTTGAGTGAGAACAATTTTATATAGATGCAAACCCAAATCCTTTCTCAAAATCCACCAGGTTGTGGTTTGATACATTACTGAATACAATGAAACAAAAAATGACAGATCATGACATATTACAAATGGCCGAAACGTCACTTAAAAATCATATTATTCCTATTGGAAAACCCTATACTTGTACCATGCCAACAAAGTGATTTTTTGTCAAATGCATATAGCAGGCTTTCGAATTAAATTCTAAAAATAATTCAACAAGATCAATACAATAGCATGCCATGAAATATCTCGCTCGGAATTGTGATCATTCGCATATCCACTATTTTTATTATCTATTGATTACGTCTTCAACCGGAGGAAAGAAATGGATACCACCACAGAGGTAGCCGCACAAGTGGTTGCACTAATTTATGCGGGGCAGCACCAAAGTGAAGTGGCCTACAACTGAATTTGAGCTGATTCTCCATTCGTCGAGCGTTGCAGAGATATCAGGAACCTGGTGGCTTCAGACGGCGACAAGGATCTGGCCGACCTCGTGCTACAGCACAGCGTGATGACCGCTTTCTTGTAACAACTTCGTTGCGAAATCGCCATATGAATGCGGTTTAACTGGGACGTCGGCTCTAAGAAGTTCGTGAAGTCGAAGTCAGTCTGTGGACAGTTAGAAGACGACTTCGAGAAGTTAATCTGACTGCACACAGAGCAGCAAACGGGCCGAAATTGACCGCAGCCCACCGTCGAGCCCGTCATGAGTTCGCTCGAGAGCATTTGAATTGGATAGAAGAAAAATGAAGAACAGTCCTGTTCTCTGACGAGTGCAGGATGCACCGATGGACGCGGAAGAGTATACAGAAGTCAAAGAGAGCGATATGCACAATGTTGCATTGAAGAACGGTCTCCTATGGCGGTGGATCGTGCATGTTCTGGAAAGGCATATCATTAGAGGCGAAGACAGATCTTGTATTCTTCATACGAGCCAATACTGGCTGTCGATCAAAAGGAATGAATTCTCAACGGTACATTGAGGAAGTACTCGAGTTGTACGTCGTACCTTTTGCCGGGTTTATTGGTGAAAATTTTCTATTTATGCATGATAATGCGAGACCGCATACGGCTGGTGTAGTATTACAGCAGTACCTTCAAGAGGTGGATGTGCCTGTTATATACTGGCCAGCTCGAAGCCCGGACCTCAATCCCATCGAACATTTATACGACGAGTTAAAAAGAAGGGTTCGAGCCAGAGATGTTGCTCCAACGAGTCTCCAGGAACTGCAACAGGCGTTCGTAGAGGAATGTGAGGTGATCTTAGCTAGGCAGCTTTTCATCTTAGCTAGGCATTGAAAGTCATACCAAGGTATTTGCATATAGAATGTGGTTTGAGTTAAGAACCACGTGATCCAGTTTACATTTTGGTTCGTAAAGTTGACATTTTTAAGAAGATGCGTCATTTTCAATAATTGGTGTTCGATCGTTTTCATAGTTCGATAATGGCTACCTAGCACAATCACAGAAAAACATTAGTAAACATTATTACGACAACAAAAAAACTTTTAGATATTTGTCGTTATTATATAGTTAATCAAAAATAAGAAAACAATTTTCATTTAACCCTGAAAGTTGTAAACAATTATAAATGAAAATTTTCTATTCAATTTATATCTAAAAAAGTAGAGAGCATCCTTGAAGCCGATTGCACGAGTGGGAGCGAAAATTTATATTTTTTGATCCGCCTGCTAAACCAATAAAAACGCTTGAAAATATTTCTCCTTGTTTTTTTTCCATATAAAAATTCCACTGCGAGTTAAAATATGTTTATCTTTGTGGTACTTGGGCCCGCAGACGACCAACCTACAGATATCAAAAATTTTGCTTAAAAAACAAAATGAGCAAGAATTTTGCTATTTTATGACAACATTCAAATTATTTTATCTTCGGTTTGTGTTTTTGTGTCATTTGGTTTCATATAAATTTATAAAACTAAAAACTTACTTTATATAAGTGAAATAAATATTATAAAATATTATACATATAATCATGGATAAAAGTAAGTATTCATTTATGCATATAATTAAAAATATATTCGTGTGTTTGAGTAAAAAAAAATCAGTGCCGACATGTTGCAACTATCACATTTTTCGGCGATACGTTTTCGATAGAATAACGGTATTTTAGAAGTAATACCTTTACAAAAAAATATTTTTGAACTACAACATGTCGGCACAGATTACAACTGAAATGTTCGTGTTTTTAATGGGTTGATATAATTCAGTTAAAATAGCACCAAAAACAAATAAATTAATTTAAAACTCGTTTTTTATTTTGGAAGCCGATTTGGAAATATTTTTTAAAATTATGGCTGAGGTCAGGAAACCGGGAAGGGCGCTCCTGTACGTGCGGTCGCATATAAACTACCGCAACATTATATATTGAAAACCGTTGTGTGGGGTGAAATCGCCGATGAATTCGGTATTTCGCACACTTTGTGCATGACA
This sequence comes from Nephrotoma flavescens, assembly GCA_932526605.1. Lineage (NCBI taxonomy): Eukaryota > Metazoa > Arthropoda > Insecta > Diptera > Tipulidae > Nephrotoma > Nephrotoma flavescens. The sequence goes on from OW052222.1 coordinate 114,577,175, forward strand.
CGGTGGAAGTCGACCCGGGCAATGTACAATAGGTTATTGAAACCTGCCAAAAGCGGAAATCAGGGAGGCATTTTTAAAAAAAAGATGGGGTGTTTATGTGAGAAATAGGATTTCTAAAACCCCATTTGCTTCAAGAGTAAGTATAATAAATAAAATGTGTTTAGAGCTGGTAATAAAAGATAGTCGGGAAGAGTTGGATTCATCAGATCCCTTCGATACATCAGTAATGCCACCAGAAACAGATTATTCGCAACACACAGAAGAATATTCAGCGAACGAGGCAACCCCCGGATTATCATGCCAGCAACCGAACAAGGTTACGTCGCCACATAAGCGAAAGCAATCGATATCAGGCCACATTCAGGAAAAAAAAAACAAGAATACGAGTATATTGATATAGGCAAAGTAATTCAAGAGGCGATGAAGAACATGAAAGAAAGTACCTGAATTTATATAACTTATTTGAAATAAATTAAAACATTAATTTAATTTAATTTTAAATTTTGTTTTATTTAAATTTATTTTAATTGAATACAAAGTTTTAATGAAATATTGAAGTTTATCAAGGCAGAATATCAACTTCATTGAAATATATTTTAAATCAATCTCGAATTTCAATGGTATTTCTATTTGGATTGTTGGACCCGACTCTGCGTATATTCCATCCCTACAGTTTCTTCGTTTCGCCATCTTCCTGGTCAACGTGTTTCACTAATATAACTGTCGACCAAATCGGCACCCATATATTCCCGGATTCGTTTCTATCTCAGCCAATTGTGTAGTACCACAGTTGCCTTAATTATTACGATTATTATTAAAATGAGTCTCCTGTAAATTTGCCATCTGCTATAAATTCCAAATGAACTTTCAATTACTCGTCGGGCTCGAGATAGCCGGTAATTAAAAACGTTTTCCGCCCTTGGCAGTAGTGAAGTGCTGCGGCCAGGATATACCACCACTTAGGACAGCTCTTACAAAATTGCTCTACTTAAATACGGTACTGTCTCCCACGTGGCCTGGTGCTCCAATCTGAACCATTATAAATTTATGGTTTGTGCCTGCTACCGCAAACAATACTATACTGCGGCTATGTTTGTAGCTATAATTTTCGGATCCAGAATTCCCAAAAGCCTGTAAATAAATAAATATCTTGCTTTACCAATGGTTCAATAAACAATTTATATAAAAGGCTACTTGTATAACGACGTGTTTTCCGTCCATTGCACCCAGGCGTTTCTCTGATTATATAATATATTATGAGGTAGTACTTTGCCCAATCCGATACCCGTATCGTCAGATAGAAATCATACTGTCGCCACTAGGGAGGTAACTGAAAATATTGAGCATACAGTTTTAAATTAATTTAAATTTCATACACATAATAAAGCGGCAGGAGTCATTCGATGGCAATTGATAAATGTCTCGGCGTCGTTTAATCGCGGCTAGGTTTTGATAATATCCTTGCCTTTTTCTATCCCGATTTACTGGATTAACACCAAAACGACGTCGATTTCTACCACGCCGATGTTTAATTAAATACGCGATGAGCACCGCACCCATCGTTTCCACGACACACGAACATCGTGTTGTCTTGAAAAAGACATGTTTATTGTTAAAAAAAAAATAAAATTAAGTGTGCTTTAGACCACACTACTGAAGTAAAACTTCTAATATATATTTAATATTTATAATATAATATAGAAAAATTATAATATTGAAAAAAAAAATAGTCACCCTGTGCGTTCTCGAGTGTCACCTAGCCGTTTATGTCTGATGCCACAAGAGGTAACCTTGTAACTTGGTAACTTTTTCATGGCCAACTAGTCGTAATAGATAATGTTTATGTATGTGTAACAAAATGGACAAAAAAAATCATTTTTGAAATCTCTTCGCATAGCAAAAAATGGCCTTGAAATATTTTTTATTTCATTTATGTTTGTGTAGTGTGGTTTCATTGAAAATTTGTTTAACCTTCGTCCGGCGGCATAATTTTACAACGCCAAAAGTGTTTTATAACGCTAAAATCTACTCGATCGCCTATATCTGAAGAGGCTGGGGATATTTTTCTAAAATAAGGTCTGAATGGCCCAGCAGAAAAATGTAGAGATCTCACAAAACTTTACCCCTCTCCGGGTTCTACAAGAAGATTTATTAGTATTTAAAAAAGGAAAAGGTATAATTGCACCTATTCCGCCCGACGAGGGCTAAGTCGCATTAAAACCTGTATCATACGCAAACGGGGAAAGAAACGAAGAAAGAATCGGTTTCTGTGATCCCTCGTGTGGAATGGAGCTATAATATAGAAAAAAATATGTACATATATATATATCACAAATAAAATAAAATATATCACACGGACGAATTTTTTTTGGTCACTCTGTGCGTTCTGGAGTGAGTAAGTGAGTGAGTGACATAGATGTTATAATATAAAAAAAAAAAAATTTCACCCTGTGCGTTCTCGAGTGAGTCAGTCAGTGACATAGAAGACTATATTATGACTTTCCAGTTTTTCAATTTTCCAATTTTCAAATTTTCCAATTTACCAACTTTCCAAATTTCCTATTTTCATATTTTTTTATTTTCCTATTTTCAAATTTTCCAATTTTTCAATTTTCCAACTTTTCAATTTTCCAATTTACCAGTTTGTAACGAGAGCGACTAAAATCCAACGACGGAGCGATCTTGATGTCTCATTTTCGCTGGTTTATTTTCGCCCTGTTGACAGAAGTATCCATACAGAGATTTCGGGCGGTCAGTTAACTCCGGCTATGAATGTCAATTGGGTAAAAATCCTATTGGGGAAAATACCAACATTTCCAATTGAGAAAGAAATTGAAAATGAAGTTTTAAATTTTGAAATACAAGGTGAAAATCATTATTCGTGTCCATTTCTCACAATATTGATAGATAATTTTCTGACCTATTCGAAGATCCCGTGAACATTTCTGGTATATGGGATATAACCGTAAACGTAAAAATGTATCTGGGCAAGTTAAAAATCACCAGAATTAGATCCCATTCGCCACACTCGTAGGGTTTTGACTGATCTATCTGGCCATGTAAGTGAGACCTCGTGAACATCTCTAGGATCGATGAAATAAAATTTGAAAATTTATGGAATTTCTATGTAGCCTGTATGGCACTGTAAATATCATTTTAGACTATCTATGTTCATTTCAGTGTTACAACTTTGTCTACGCTATTCTAAATTATATTTTAAAAACTGTGGATGTCTGTAGGATCGTTGACAGAAAATAGATTGAAATCAAAAACCATAGTTTATTAAAAATGCGCTGGACTTTGTAAAAACCATCATAATTAAATCCTGTTCACTACACACGTGGGGTTTTGATTTAGCTATTCGGTCATATAGGTGGGACCCCATGAACATCTCTAGGATCGGATATATAAAAGTAGAAACATAGTCTAAAATAGCCTTCTTTAGAATTAAAAAAACGTTAGTAAATCGTTTTACGATTTTCTCGTGTTTTTTTTCAAATCGTTAGAAAATTATTTGATCTTTACAGCGACACTATTAGGAACATAGGGACTTATCTAATATAAATGTTAAAGATTATATAAAAATGTTTCAATTTCGCCACAAAACAAATCCAATTGGAATATTGTTAAATTTAACAGTGTAAATTTTTTGGTATTATTTTTGGTATTTCACAATCATACTATTTCCCTCTGTTGGAACGCAGATCTCAGTGCCGACATACTATAATTATGAGTGGATGAATGAATGATTTCGAGTGAATGTTGGAGTGAAGACCGCTATAATGTGTAAATTTTTAGATAACTTTGAAATGTTTAAAACGATTTTAAAAAATTTCTTTCAAATACTGCAACGTATTGACCAATTATACTCAACATTTATTTTTGTTTCACAAAATACGCTTGATGAGGCACCAAATCGCAAGAAAGTGTATATGTATCTTAAAGGTCGTAATTTTATATGTGGGAATCGCAATTATAACATTTTTTGTGCACAAACAATAATTTAATGATAATAATGATTAATTTTTTAAATAAAGCAAATGATATTAGTACTTGTGTATTTTATCGTTTAAATACTATTTTTTGGTGGGAACGCCTGCTGCCCAAATATGTACGAGAATTATATTTGTGTCGTTTATCAAGTGATGCATAGATTAATAATAGCCATTATAATTATTCGATCTAAATTTATATTTGCCAATTAAGACATAATTTAAATTCGTCATCGTTAAACTAAAAAATATAATAAAAGAAATGTGTAGTGCTATATCGTCGCATGCACCCCTTGCTTATATGGTTATATGTGCATATTTATTTTAATGAAAATTAAGGGTATGATGAATAGAATCATTCAGTCTTTTATGAATACGACATATTTGTTTTAAAGGCAACATAAATAACCTAAGTTTTCAAGCGAGAAAAAATAATCTGAATTTAAATTTATTTGTTTTAAGTATGCCGAACGTGTTTCGATTATTTGTACATAGCGTATTTGTACGCGTATTTTAAGCAATAGTAATTTTTTGTGTAAATACAATAAAAGCATTCTTAATTCATTTTCGATGTATAAATATGGCACTTTTTAACATTGTTGTACGCCAATTAATTCCTTCTCCATCTAAAATTGGAATACCTATTGTCGCATTTGTATCGCCATATTATTAGCGAAAAAGACATCTTTTATAAATGCTTCCTTTAGTATTTTTCATATTGTTAAGGAGCAGGTAAAATACATTTGAACACTTATGTGAGTGACGTGGGTGCTCTGGTATCTTTTGCACTTTTAGACGTCTATTTTTGTATGTTTTACTGTCAATAAAAACTTTAAATTTTATGAGAACTTCTAGTTCAATTGGTAGATTACGATCATACTTAAAAATGAGAAATGTTACAACTTGGACGAACGTGGAAAAAATAAGTGTCCATACAAAATGCATGTAGGTACTAATCACTCAAATTAAGATATTTTTTCTTCACTCACATGAGGGTTAAGTATGAAACGTTTATTTTTTCCCAAATGATAGGGTTTCCAATAAATTGTGCAGCAGTGTCATGAGTAACTGAGACGTTTTTTCTAGGTTCACATTTTTAAATTTGTTTGTTTAAATTTAAACCAAGTGTTGTTCAGCGATCAAGCTCACTTTTGGTAGAATGGGTACGTTAACCCTCATGTGAGTGAAGAAAAAATGTCTTAATTTGAGTAATTAACTTATTTTTTCCACGTTCGTCCAGGTTGTAACATTTCTCATTTTTACGTATGATCGTAATCTATACCAATTGAACTAGAAGTTCTCATAAAATTTAAAGTTTTATTGGGAGTTAAACATACAAAAATAGACGTCTAAAAGTGCAAAAGGTACTCGGGTACCCACGTCACTCACATTAGGGTTAATAAACAGAATTGTTGTGAGAAAATCACTGTTTGGTGCGCTTTATGGGCCTGCGGAATCATTGGTCCATATGTTTTCAAAAATGATGATGGGCGGAATGTTACATTCAACGGTGAACGGTATAGAGACATGATTTCTAACTTTTTTGTACCCCAATTAGCTGGCATAAATCTTACTGATATGTGTTTCAAGACGGTGTCACATGCCACATCCCGCAGGATACAATTAATTTACTCAAAGAAATATTTGATGAAAGACTAATTTCACACGTAATGGTTCTGTTAATTGGCCACCGAGATCGTCTGATCTGACTTCATTAAAGCGATCGTGCGAAAAGTGAAAATTGGACATCCAGATTGCGCCATATACGCGCCAGCCGAAGCGGCCACATGGCCGAAATTATATTCAGGCATTAATGGCATAAAATTATCAGTCCAATAAAGCTGATTCACTGATATTCAAAATGTTTTTCTTTGTTCTATTTTAATTTAAAATTCTGAACCTCTAAAAACACCCTTTACGTGAATCAAATGTTATTAATTTACTATAAATCACAAAATAAAATTTGTTTTCTTTCGTTCTACTAATAACTTGATTTAAAAATAAAAATCTATTGTTATACCGGTAGCAACATTACCATTGTTAAGAATTCTTCTATATGTGTTTTTGCAGAAAGAAGTCCCTTGTTCACATTAGAAATAAAAGAATTAAAAACTACAATACATGCTATATATACGACTTCCAGAATTTATACAGGGTGGTTTATATAGTGTGAACATGTTTTCTTGAGTATCCATCGGTACATTTTCATGGCCACTGTTGAATAACAGCGTAATTATTTTTATAGATACATTGCTCATTTTCGTTTTAGGCCGGATTTATGGTTGGTGTTCGATCCTTTGTTCTAACAAATTTTTCGACAAATCGCATATTTCTCAAAAATAACGGTTTTTTTCTTCTGGATTTTTCCACAAGAGATGATTGGTCGAAAAAATGACCGAACGAACGAACGCAACCATAAACTTGCCTTTAGTGTCAGTATTTCAATATAATTTATAAAGAACACAAGCGTTTTTCTAATGCTATCTATACCTGCAACGTGTGCTGTCCTTTTTCCATATATTATTTTAAGTGTATATTGATAAATTTATAATATAAGTGAGGTTTACTCACTTAGTCACTTATATAAATGTATCAGTACACTTAAAATTTAAAACTACACCCATGAATAAAAAATATTAATTAATCACAATTGATGATTGAAATTTAAAGCATGTTTTCGTATTTTCTTCGAAAATTTTTAATTTTTCTTATATTCATCTCAAACACAAACAAAACGGATATATTAAGATATAAACATATGGTGTTAATGTTGTTAGATGTCATGCTAGTAATGTGTACATGTATACACAAAGCACTCCATAATGATTAACAGATTTTATTTTAGGGTTAATAAACGTTAACATTTTACGGTACCTTAAATTCTAACCAGTGCAGACACATATATGAAATATTTTATGCAATTGTACATTGTACGTACATAAAACATACTGAACTATGTATCATTTTATTATAAAAATGTAGCATGCTATATAAGAGAAATACGTAGGAGGTTTCAAATTTATTTGCGCAATAAAATGAAATTATTACCATCTAGTTAAAAAGTATCGAAGATATCGTGCTCAATAATTTTAGTGAATTCGATATTTGTTGATTATTTTTGGAACGGTAAAAATCTCACTTGTATCTTAATACTTTTTATAATAAGTACCTCATAGAGGTCAAATAAGCGACGATGAAAAGTAGCAGACTGCAGACGTATGGTAAATATTTTTTAAGTTTACTTAGTGTATATATTTGTAATGTGATTTTATTCGATTGATGCTCAGGCTTCAATGTGCAGGAAGAAGTAAAAGCCTTGACATGTTAAACCACGTGCGGTTTATCCGGCATGGTACTTCGATTTTAAGTTGGATCATTTATCAAAACTAAATACTTTGATTATGACAGATGACTTTCCTCATCACTGTGGTAGACTGCGAAACTTTTAACCTTTAGGTGACTGAATAAAAATACATCTTCAGCAGGCTGGAATGGGTACAATTGTACTCAAATATAAATTAACAGAGAATTTTATTAAATGATTATTTATAAAATAAAAAAAAATGTATTTATCCACAAGCAAATCGAAGGAATAAAATAAAGATGTCAGAGAGTTCCAGCCACCTACGTAAATTGTATCATAAAAAAATGTAGAGCCAATTGTGCGTTTGTGTACAATTGTATCCATTCAGTCACATAAAGATTAACATTAACGGTGTGTGTCCTATGCTTTTCTTCTGTTTAAAATGCTTCAACATCATTGGTTAGTTCATATTGATTACTGATGTCTTTATAAATCGATATGTGCGTCTAATTTAATATCAAAATGGGACAACTAATGCCAACTAATTGTGGTGACTAGTTGGTTCATACCACTTATTGATGTATGTCGCTATAGTTCATAAACTAAAATGTACCAGGTATTTAATTGTAAACCGCAAGGTTAGATCAAATTTTATAAAATAAAACAATAATCGCCGATTAGAAATATTTTAGAGATTGATAAATCTTAATTAATTTAGAATATTTCATTTAAAGATTAGACAACGGTTTAGTGCCATCGCACTGCAAAAACTTAGTGAAAATTTTCCAGATAATGCGCATAAACAAATAGGACACAGTGCTCTATTATACTTTTGATTATTTGTTTATGTCCGTGTGTTTCAAATTCCTTTTTTTCATTTGCAAACGGTGCAGAAAATATTTTATCAAATTTTAATTTTCATTTGAAATTTTAGAATTTGTATAAAGTTATAGTGATAAGTTCGGTGATATGTATGTGTGGCACCTGACTAAAATGACTCCTAGTTCTACCTCTTTTGAGTAGGGGTCAATATCGAATTATACGCGTAATCACGTTACACATATTAAATATTTTTAATATGTAAAATGTAATCTAAAAGAATTTTTAAAATAAAGCTATTTATATATTTTTATGTTTTAGTAACCGACTTCTCGGAATATAAGTATGGATTTATTAGGACTTCACTAACAGATGTGCAGAACGAATTAAAAGTTATTTTCATTGACATTTGGCAAGAATTACTTTTCACACGGGTTTCATCCATAAACTGACATTTTTCTAATATTTATACTAAAATCGCTGTTTTTAAAACTAAGTTCAAAAGCACTTTTCGCAATTGTCTCATTTTTTTGACATTCCAGTCCCACACAACTTATAATTAGTAATTAATAACCAAAACAGCTCGACGTTGATTAGCAATTTTTATGAATAAAAAATTATTACATTTTTGAGTATTTTGATTAATTTAAAATAATGATGATTTAATAATAGGATAACCAAGCTTTTCAAACGCATTGTATTGTATATGCACAGTTCAATATTATTTTGACATTTTACTTTTGCATTAGCAAAAGTTTATTCTCGTCTAAATAACATCCGTTTTAGGTGTTGTGTGAACGTTAAGAGTGAACATTAAAAAGCTGACTTTCTAAAGGCCATAAATCGCAAAAGTACATTTTTTTGTGCAAGAACATCTTTCGATTTCTATCCTGTTCTACAATATTCACGTGTACTATATTGTCAATTGTAAAAAGCCGCTCGTGGAAAAATTATAAACCGGAATAGATCCAAAGTAATTTCGTTGAGTCGGAATTTTCGATTTTTTGATTTTGTCGGAACGTTTCAAAATTGTAATGATCTATTATTAGCAAATGTCTGTTATATATAGTACTTTAAAATCATAAACGATTTAAAAACAAAAATTTTAACGCGCATTTTTGTAGTTATCACAATTCAAAAACATTCCGCCTCGTTGATTCCATGATGCTCCAAACGTCAATTATTAATTAACATATTTTTTTTTACCAGAATTATAATATTGTCTGCACATAGAACACAAAATCATTATTGATTCCAGTAATAGCCAATTTGTTTTTAAAACTGTCGTTTTTACAAATTTCAACATTACACTACAATTATTGGATTGCATGCTTTATACAGACTTTAACTTTTTTATTTAATTTTTTCGACTAAAATCCATTTTCCGCCCTTAGTGGTTCACTTAATATAGTTATTTGTAATATTGAAAATGCCCCCTTTTACATTTTCTTTTGACAATTTTAACCATTTTTTACTTCTATAGGTGAAACAGGAACCAACTACAAAAAAATAATTACTAATGGCTAACATAATATAATAATGTAGCATGAAAATAATCTACCCCGATAAATTTGTTATTAATTGACTTATTATTTTCGTACGTCGCCTGTAGGTAGTAGTTTAACAATTACCATCTGACGCAAAATTGCGTTTTTTATTTTGTTTGCATTTCAAGTTAATTTTAAATCTCATCTCGTGTTGTTGCTTGCTACAAAAAAAAATTACTTAAATATTTATTTTATTTTAAATTAATTTCTCCTTTTTATATTAAACAAAAATATAAATATGTATGTATAACTTGCTTGAATAATGAAAAAAATAATAATTATAATTTATAGTTTATTGAACTTTATTATTTTAGTTTTACAATTATTAATTTATGTATTTTAGTTTTTTCACTGTAGATTCCATGGAAACATGCTATGGAAAATAGAAAAAAACGTTTTTTAATTTATAGCAGCCTTCTATACAATGTAAATTCCGTCGATAAAAGAATGAAAAGTAGGAAGAAAACTTATATGAATTTGATATTTTATTTGCTGTCTAATCCGTACATTTATAAAGTAAAGAAAAACATTAAATGAATCTTACATTGTGTAGATATACAGAATGACTAATATTCATATATACACAATGATTGCGTTTGGAAAATTCTTCGCCGATTTATCATCTTTTAACTAAAATTATAGGTCCATATTCATACATCTGTTGTGAGTTTTCATCCAACCCAAATAGCACACAATAATTAATTGATTTTATGTAACACGATTCTCATATTTTAATAAATTATCTTTGATGTTTTTTGCGGTTGAGTGATTAAAATCAGTTAAATAAATTAAAAACGAGGCACCATATCGCGCAATTCTTCTATACACATTACCATAACTTTTAACCAGCTTCACAGTGTAATTGTAAGCTGGTAAAATATTATCGTATCTTCACTTCAGTAATGGATTATCTTTGTAAGTATAACGAAGAAGAATAAATTCTATCATTTATCCGCCTTTTTAATATCATTTCTTTATTTCCATTTCATTTTTGTAATTCACAAATCTTGTGTAAAAAATTTGCTGATTTTCATTTTAATAATATTAAACATGACGTAAGCAACCTACATAGGCGCCATGGAATTAAATTAGTTTTATAGTAAAAAAAAAATAACACAATCGCACGCAGTTTAACCACTTTCAAAATATTTTGATCTCTATACACTAAATAAATAAGGTTCAGGCCATATAAAAAGATAACCATTTCTTTAAAGGTAACACTTATTTATTACAATTACAATGTGACTAGTTGAATTAATACTTTAACCAACTTAATATGGGTCGGTAATATGGGGTTTAGTCTTATAATGTACTTGAGCCACATAAAACAATAAAAGTTATTCAAATAAAAATATATGCATAAATTAAACTGTGTTGGTTCGGTTTTTCTTTAATGCCCATATATAAAATATTATATCAAATTTCAAACAATAGAAACATCTTATTTCATTAATAATTATTTAAAGATGAAATTTAAATATTTTTCTTATGTTTAAAATTAAATATCGGTCGAATAAATATTATTAGTTGATTGTTCTTCATTACCCGATTATTTTGCAATAAATCTAATTTTTTAATGACAATTGTTAGTTTTTTACCTAGTGCGTAAGCCGTATATTTTTCGCATGATAGTGAAAGTTGACTTTACGAAACCGATATGTAGATCGATAATAAATATGTAATAGATAAAGTGATTTGTTACATGTTCAAGAAAGTCTTAAAGGATTTTGAATAATTATTTTTAAAGGCGACAATAGCTATTATAATAATACAAGTGTTAAAAGTAGTTTTTCATTTGGTTTGATGTGTTTATAAGAAACAATTTACCTCTGGCATTTTTGACATTGCTGTTATATTTCGATTTTAATAATAATGAACTATTATTGTTGCTTATAATATCGCGATATCAGGTTCGAGCCTCGACGATAGTTGGGTTTACAATAATATTTTCACAACAATCCCTAAAGAAAGTGTCGTTTGTATGTATGTAATAGTAATGCAATGGTTGTAATGTAATGGTTAAACTAAATGGCAATTCCCAAGTATAACAAAACTGAAAAGTTGAACCGGTAAGACACTGTTTTCCGGTTTTTGGTATAAAAATTCGGAAATGATGATTTTTGTTGTTGTGTTGTTTCCAAATAAACAACATATCGATTTTTCTTGTTGAGTTTGAGGTGCCCTTTATGGTTATTTGTGTTTACGTCGTTTATCGAGGCTAAAATTTTTGTGATTAATTTTAGTTTAAAGTTTAAATATATTATTAATATGTATATAAATACTAGTATATTAAGTTAGTTTAGTTTTTTTAAGCTGTACATATATATAGTATAATTTTAAGCTGTCTGTAAATATATTTTTTAAATTAATATTCTGTAAATATATATCCTGTTTATAATTTTTTTGACGCTTTTGGATCTAAATCCGTGACGTAAATATTAAAGAGTGATATTTTTAAATATTAATTAAGTTCTTTCCAAAAATATTTTTGTGATAAGCAAAACAGTGAATTTATTAAATTTATTTTAAAATCAAATAAAATAAATAATTATTTATTAAAATAAAATATTTACTGAAATGAATCAATTTATTGTTTTTATTTAAAAATTAAAATTTTAAAATATACCGCTAAAATCCAAATTAAGCTCCACCCACTTTTTTACCGGAAAAATATTACATAACCCAACTATTTCTTTTCATTATTTCCGAGTTTTGGCGACAACATTCATAGTAAATCTTAGATAGAATCGGACATTCGTGCTGAAAAAAGTCGGTGATGATTTCAGGTAGATGTCAGAAAAATTTAAAAATTTTCGGTTATAAAAATACTTGGGTTGTGAAAATTAAGCCAAAGCGTAGCGTGAAATGCTTCACACAAAAATGTACTAAAATTATGTATTACGATCTGTTTTGTTTACAAATCATTTCTTAACAGAAAGAAACAATACAAACTGACATTTTGATGTATGCGCAGATGACTAATTTATTTCTACTAAAGCAAGCGGGGTTTTATTCAAGCTGTTGCGGGTGGAGATTGGAATACGGGATCCACTCTGTGTTTTGTGCCTTCTGTTAGCATATCTTAAATTATACTTATAGCATTTTACTATAGAATTGATGCCGTTCTATGGAATCAATGTTAAGTATGTGTATTATAACCCTTTTCCGACGTACACCTACATTGTGTATGTAAATTTCGATGAAACAAAATGAAAAAAAAAATTCTTGAAGTCAAAAGGGATAAAACAGTCTACATTCCAGAGTAAAAAGTATATAGACAATGAGTTTTTTTGTTGTTTTATTTTTTGTTTTCAAATAATAGAAGTATTGATGAGATGTCAATGAATTCTCAATACTCCTTTTTATCCATTCAAACATCATCCATTCGCCTCAACACACAACAGTTTACCACCTGTGCATTTCATAAATCCCTGTCAACCTGTACATCTGCATGGATATAATATGTAGGCACCTGGTTCCCGCACACTAACATGATGTCATAGTTGTTTTTATTGACATCGCCGATCGCGACCATGTAACGAAAATTCCCTTTGGTACCTTTGCGTGATGTGATTCGAACCCTGTATACCTCACGGTCCAAATGGCCCAGCACTACTACGCCACATGTGGGGCAACAAAACAAAATAATTTAACTTTTTTAAAAATCATAATTATTATCATCTTCAAATTTAAATTAAGTTTAAATGCAGTAAAACCTATTAAGTTGAATAATAGAGGTATTAGTCTTAGATTTAGACATTTATATACCTTGGACAAACAGTTCAAGTTTCTTCAAAATCTTATGCAACTTTGTTTAAAAATTTGAAATTTTACTCTATATATTGGACGACCTTCTATATCTTTTATTGTGGACCATTTTTAAGGTTATATTGCTTTAAATTTTCATCACAGTTCTATTTTTTTAAAATAACAATTAAAATGTTGTTTTAATTTAATAGTTTGTAATTTACCACATTGGTTGAAATAATGGTTTGCTCTTGACAATGTGGCATATAATTTATCAGTTTCTTGGTCGTATCTCCTGCTCAATTTTGACCTGCTTCCCTATTCCTGAATACGATACGAAAACGAAAATGCAAAATTCATATTGTAATTGAATCAGATTCGTACGATTCTTATTTAAAATTGAATAGGAATCTTATACTTTCGTTTTCGTATCGTATTCAGGAATAGGGCTGCTGTTCAATCTTTACAGCTTCTTTTAGTTATCGGACACAGTCGAATTGATAACAATTATTTTTGAATACCCCAATAACGGGACCCTGTAAAATTTAAAAACTGCTTGGTTAGATGAGCCGGAAGGGTAGGGACATTATCTTGTTGTAAATTATAATTAGTATATTTTTCACCCTTCTCGTCACTCAATAGGGTTTTGGGTTAAACAACAGAAATCGTTAAAAAACTTCATATTAATGATGATATTCATTTTGATTGGAGGAAAACTAGTATGTGTATTCTCATAAGTAAATGCAATAAATTCGGAACAAACAATTATATGGCAGCACATATCCTGTGACCCTATTCTGGTAATTCCCCGGGAATAGGGAATAATTTCTTTTTGTAGCAGCTATTCCCCAGACATTTTCCCCAATTCTCTGTTTTCCAAAAGTTAATTCTGGCGATTGGGGAATAAATTTAAGAGAAAATAATTCTATTATTAGCAGCCGACGCGCGATCGCAATAAAACAAAAAAATGCCTAAAAATAGTTTACTAAGTTTAATTGGTTTTTGTTGATATTTTAGTCTAAAATTCGATTCTAAAAAAATAAATTTTGTTTATTAAAGTAAAAAATTGGATATTGATATTAACCAATTGATATTAACAGTTTTCAGTATAAATTTACAGCCATAAAATTGCTATAAGTAAATTCAACAAATTTCCATTAAATTCTATTCCTAGTTAATTCTTACCTAAAATAAGTATGGAATAATAAAGGTTCAAACTGAAATAATTGGGAATAATTTTTTCCCAAATATTTTTTTTCTCAAAAGCCAGAATACAATTTTGGGGAAAGGGAATAAAACTGCTAAAAAATTTAAAATTTCCATTCTCCGGGAATTACCAGAATAGGGCCACAGTAACCATTATAGAGGTAATCAATATACTGTAAAATTAGTATGTTTGAATTTCACTCACAACTTAAAAACTATTAATCACAAATTTCTTAAATAAACGTTTTCTTATCGCAAATTATTTAGTTTTTCAAACACAAGTAAATTGATAATAAGTACACTTCACACAAAAAATGTCGTGAAATTTATTATTTATAATTTATTATTATTAACGTACATATGTAATATTTTTTGGATATTTTCAAAATATTTGGAAAATTTACTGTAATTTTGATTTATTAGTCGTACTGATTAGTTACATATTTTCCGAATAAATGCGATTATAACATCAAACTTCAATAGTTTTTCATAAAATGTCAGAAAAACGAGAAAACTTTATTATTCCAGTAAAATTGGTTGGTACATTAAAAAATAAAAATAATCAAATTAAATGTTCAAAATGAGCACCTTCATTCATGTTACAACATTCAACTATCCTTCTAAATGATTCACGTACTCCATGAAATATACATGCGGAGTATATTACGTATAGTATCGCAAGCACCTATTATCCGTTTATAAGGTTTCCCAGATTTGGAATAGGTTCTATATAAACATTTGATTTTTACCTCACAGGAAAAATCTATGATTTTAATCCGGAGATTTGCATTCTTGGTATGGTTTTTGAACACCTCCACCTATCCATCGATCGACAAACATTATGTTCAAAAACTCGGGGCATGATGGCGCTCCAGCTCGCTGAAGTGAGCTGGTGCGCCTTCATGTATGAACTACATTCTATTTCTGATTAAAACTGGTACATCATCTAGCAAGGTAGGTAGATCAGCTTCAAGAAAAAATATGATGGCCCAACAAGTCTCGGAAGGAAGAAACAAGCGGGACCAGTTAAATAATTATCTCATCCACACATTTAGCGTAAACTTATGCTGGAAGTTATTTTAGTTTATTTCATGTAGATTTTCCATACACCAAATATGAATATTGTGAAAATTCATGATGGCGTCTTTTGAGAAATGTACCTCCAGTAAAAAGCACCTTCCCTACCTATAAATCGCGGATATCTTAAAAATTTTCTTTGAATCCATTGACAAAATATTAAACGTTTCGGGAAATCACGTGGCAATAGTTCCTGTACACGTTGAATATGATAGGAGTGTAATTGTATAATTGTTTTGTTTTTGGTCGAAGGAATAGAAAAAATATTATTAACCTCTAGTCGAGAAACAAAACTCCGCGTACTGACGCCCGTTGCATACTTGGGCTATGTTTTTTTAACGAAGTGAGCGAAATCAAAACGGGAAACTGTAAAATGTAAACATCGCTCACATCAGTCAAAAAACAAAGCTCAAGTGCAAAACGGGCATAAAGCTTGGTTATTTTATGAACGATTTTGTTCCGATCAAAAAAATTTTCTCTTTTTATGATTTTTTCATCGGATCAAAATGCGGGCAAAATGCTGTCATTCCAAGTTGAACACTTATATAATGGTTATGTCAATATAATGTCCAAATAGGTAATACATTTTGTACTTAATACTGGTGTTCACAACTTGAATTAAGCGAAATTCGCACTCAAAAAAAATTCTGTAAATATACAGCACACAAAATAATTTGTAAATTATAAAAATAAATTGTAAAAATAAAAATTTTTTTTAATAAATTCAATAAAATTTTCATAAAATTGAAAACTTTGAAAAAAATACAATAAAATTTGTAAATTTAATAAAAATTTCGTCAAATATACAAAATATTAACAATAAAATTGAAAGTCACGTTGTTAAATTTACAAATTATTTTGTGTGCTGTATATTTACAAAAATTTTGTAAATTTTTTTTTGAGTGTGAAACGGAGTTCAAACACAAATATTTTCAACAAAAATTTCAAAAAATAATAAAAATTAGCTAAATCTTACACCCTACAAAAAATAAAAACTATACAAGATTAATTCCCAGCAAATTGTAGTAAATGGCAAAACTCCAAAGAGCGAGTTGAAATGCTAAATGCAAATTATAATTATATTTTCAGAAAATAAAAATTTCAAATTTTAGTAATTCACTAGCATACTAGAATAAGTTTACATTATATGCAAACTGATCGGGTTTAGATAACCGGGGAAAGTAACAATAATTTGAAATAAAAGATTTCCCTTAAACATCTCTTGAAGCGTATGTGCCTCTAAACTGTTTATAAGTTGATTTGATGTTGTGTGAGGGAAAGAGAAACGTTTTTAGCAAAAAATTAATCAAAGCCAAAGTCAATGGGTTATTAGTAATCAAGGTCTTGACATATGATATGGCGATGAGTCATGGTTAGAATAACATAAAATATGCATTTGTGCAAAACAGCTAACCAAATATCCCCGAGCAAGCCTTATGATGAATTTAATTGACTGTTCTTTAACACTTTGAGTGCCAAGGAGCGCGATCGCGCTCCTCAATACACTAGCCGAAAATGTAAAGGGCGCAATCACGCTTTTGCTCCCGCGCGAACTAATACGATCTCTATTTCATACTTGTCTTATCACCCAAAAATTGTTGTGGATGACACACGCGAAAAATAAAATAAAATTATTTTTGAAATACTTTTCGTAAATAAAATGGTTCGAAAAATGAAATATATTTTTAAATGTCTCTGTTCCTCTGAGAGCTGCGTGGCACGTTTAGCTAATTATCTAAAAATCATGTTGGCACTCAAAGGGTTAAACAATTTCATATTTTTGTTTTATATTTTATTCCACACAAGGGCCTCATAATACCAAAGCGTACACAACGTACGCGAACATTCTTAAGCTGAGACATGGTCAAGCATAGTAATAACTAAATAACTATTTCATTGTCTTCCGTCGATTTATAGGTTTATTCTAAAAATTCATAAATTAAAACTTTTTATTAGTTGAGTTGTATGCCTTTGGGTGCATACATATACTAACATATTTCAGTCTGATCTATATTTTATAAAGGTATAAATTAATTTAAATCAATCAATCAATTATTCTAAATCAGAAAAGGGCAAAAGAAGACAGACAGGTAATTTATATAATGACATTTTTCTTATTTATTAACGTAATCAACACATGGCATTTACTTTCTTGAATTGAAAAGTGAAAAGTGTACGACATTCCAATAACGAGTACAGGGTTTAGTTGAATATAGTTCACTCGTACTCTAAATTCCTTAAATATCAAATTTATTTTAAGTAATTAGACTTTTGTGGTTTGTATAGATTCTCTCCACAATAAGCTTAATTGATTACAATCATAACTGTTTGCTATTTTAATTAAAGTTCTCTTTCACTCGGTTGATTTTTATTGTAACGATTTTTATTTAAAAGAAATTATTATCATAATTGTAAGATATTACAGTCGAAATAAACGGTAAAATAAAAAAAATATATTTTCTAATGTTGTTTTAGTTTCAGTTTGTACAACGTATAACAATAAGAAACTAACGGTATTTTTTAATAATACAATCTTTTAATGTACACCTATATATTTTTATTTCTTTACAGAAAATCTTGATTTGGTAACACAACGTCTGGTAAGACTATCGAAAACACAGGGATCTTCAGATAATATAACCATTATTGTCGTATTCTTAAAAGATCCACATATAATTGCGACCTCCTCGTGGCCATCCGAATCTATACCTTTTCTGTCTGAAAATATGGATACCGCATATGATACAAACCAGGTAAGAAAGTTAATTATTGTTATTTTTTAATGTTCGCGTGATTTGTAAAACATGTTTTCTCAAAAATTTAAGTTTCTTTTTTGGTAACAGTGCAGTCACCTCAAAATTAACCAAAATTGTATGCTTCTTATTAACAATTCTGGGAAAAATCAAAAAATACCGTAAACGCGTTATTATTTTCTTTTAAATAAATTTACTTAAATTTTGTATTTTCAAATATGGCAAAAAGTACCAAATTTATATTTTAAAAATATATTTCCATGTTTAATTTATTTTTTCGTTTCATTTGCAATGTCTACATACTTTGTAATCATCTGTGTAATTTTGTATGGTAAAAAGTTGTATAACATATTTACAAACAAACTTTTGCGTCAATTAAGTTAAATTGCAACAAAGCTCTAATTTTATTTTTCTCGCCAAGCTTAACAATAATTTTAGTTCCGATTATTTATTGGAACATTATAAAATAGAATCATTTACGCGACATACATTTGCATACGTACGAATACAATTTTTGTCAAAAAAATAAATTAATAATAATTTAATTTTAAACCTGTCCCAGCCCAGCAATAACTACTCCAGCAATAATTTCATTAATCATAATTTCTTTAAAAGACTTTTCTAAGGTACATGAAATCAATAATGCTTACATACGATACGGCAATTATGTCTCCCATGCATTAAAATTCATGAGTACAATACTTACTGTATAGTTTTTTTAATATAAAGATGGACTTAGAGGCGAGCGCTGTGTATGGTATGCATTACAGTTAATCTATCAGTTAGGATTTAGTTCCTTAATAAATGCCACTATTTGAGCTAAATAATGGACTTGGTGATGACCATTTTATAGTATAGGCTTTAAGAAATTTGAATCTTTTAAGTACTGGGGCATCACATGTGAACAATATATGTTCAGATGTTACTCTCGCTGTGAACTAATGCTGTTTGTTTGTTGGGTATTCTCTTTTTGTGCAACTGACCGTTAAATGGGTCATGTCCTGTCATGTACCATCCAAACTAGATATCTTAGTGATTGGCGGTACAACTAGAGTACTGCGTCTGGTGTTCGATGTTGTAGCTAAGTAGCTTTTTAGTTTACCACTTTCCAAGCCGATGTTTTTAACCTGCTTCGATAGTGCTTTTTAGTTTTTTACCCATTTTGAATATAACCCCGCTCTTGTAATATGCCATGCTCGGTGCGAGGACAATAAAGGTTTTATCTACATCCTTCCGCATTCCCCCTGCATCTGAATCCTATCGAGATTTCTCTTCAGTATTTGTTGTTGATGATAACTTGATGATAAAAGTTTGATAATTGGACAATTTCATTTGTCATATCTAGTTTGGTCAAGATACTGATATCACCTCGTCTGTTGGTTTTCTATGATTCAATATTTTTAATTTTATGGTCCTAGAACCGACCATGCCATTGATATGTTGGATGTGAGCCCTGAAGACTTCTCGAGAGCTGCAGTAGGGCAGGTTTACTAGCTCTTGTTGCACTTAGACAGATTAGCCCCTAAACTTTATTTAATGTTTGCAAGTTTTTGTTGTTTTGCCAAACATCTGTTGAAAGGTGAAGTAAGCTTTGTTAGCTATGTTGGTGTTCCATGATAGCTTCCGCCATTATGTATGTGTTTTATCTTTAAACTATAGTACGGCAGATTGAGTTTTCTTGCTTTTTGTAAACAGGATGCAGACAAATTTTCTATATGGAGACTGAGATCAACTTACCTCCACCAGACCATATTATAAACCAGGCTCACTATAGCAAGTCTTTAGTCGCTGCGATATTAATTGTTTCATGATCGAAAGACCCCTGAACCCTCCTGCTTGCTCTTCAATATTTTAAGAGCCCTTCTCTAGCTCGTTCTTGAATTGTTAGGAAATCGGTGTTGTCAAAAGCGCCTTGTATATCAATAAAGTCCTACAACCATATGTTTTTATTCCGAAGACTATCTTCGGTTTCTATTGTCAGCTCGTGACGTGCTCTCTCTTTGTTGATTTTTAGTATCGTTGGAATGTATCGCATCTAAAGTGACCAGTACCTTATTCGTGAGTCCCTCCATCTGCATTTTGGAACTTATTCTAAGCTATAGGTTGCTCCGTACACCCTAATAAATAGGGGTTCTATTAAGATAGAGATTCTAAGTATTTCAAGTCAGAATCTTGCAATTACGGATTATGGGGTTGAAGAGTTTGTCGGGATTCGAAATGTCTGTCGGGATTGCAATCACTAAGGCAGACAAAGAGAAAGATACCACATCGAAAATCACTTTTCGGACTTGGCAATATAGCGAATTGTAAATTTCCAAAAAATTCTCTCAAAAATACAAGAAAAGCTGGTCGATTTTCTGCGTCTAATTGTCTAGCTGAGGTAATTCGCAGTGTTATCAAGATCTGTGATATTATTAATATCGGTTTGAACAACGGTTATATTATATCTATACAGACGTCTTGGTATAGACTTTTTTTTTCAATTGTTAAAGACTTTATTTACAATAAAGACTTACCTCTTGATGTTTGTCATTGGCATATGCGTCTCTAATGATATCGCCGTTAAACCTCTAGAATAAATTAGTTTATGGAGAAGATATTAAGAGAAAGTCGACAAAGTATTGTTGCCGGTATCTCCTCTAATTTAACTGGTATAGTACCTATATTGCAGATTTATTGCTTCCTGCATTTTCGATTAATTTCTCGCGGTTTTCAGGAAATATTAAGGCAATAAGTTCAACTATTTTTTCTTTAATCAAAAAAAAATCATTCTCAAATAAATATCATAAATTCGTAAATTCATATTCATTGACTAAGAAAACCAGATTAATAATAGAGCATAAGCTAACATCCTCAGCATTTAATAGATAGTTGTGTAATGTGACACAAAACATTTTGTATCTTTTTTTCAGTTGAAGAATGTTTAAACTTGAGAAATTCACGAAGAATCTGTTTATGATGGCCTATAGCATTGAAATCGAATAAATATACATTTCCACAACAAGGGTACTGAAATATAATAATAAACTCAAATTTAAAAATTCAATATAAGTTTTTTAATTGCTTAAAATAAAAAGAATGCTTATATTAATTTGCCAATGAATTGTAGGTCATTTTAACGCCAATTAATTAATATCATATCTTTTTTATTCGTTCTCACACCCGTTCACCTACTCATCCTATCTACATAACATCAACGAACTCGAATTATGCACTACAACAAAGGGTCATAGTTGTGAATTTAGGAATATCTACAATGATCGTAATCAGATGAAGAAAATTCACTTTTGCATTCTGCCGCTGGAGGAATTCTAACCCATTAATTACTGGTCCAAAAGAGCAAAGGGTTTCTTAAATTTTCATATACAAACTAAATCTTAAAAATCAAAATAAGAAATTCTAAAATTCTTTAAAGAATACCCGTGTATGTATACCCGTGTACTGCCTTAAATCACTACTTTGGAAAAAATTTTGTTAGAAAAATCGCATTCATCTCTAAACAACGTGAATTCTTCTGAGATTAATATATATTATGGCTTCCATTAAATCAGATTGCAACATAAGATTAATAATCTAGATGTACGTCGTCAGTTTTTCAGAAGATCTTTGAACACAAGATTCACCCAGAAAATGTTTGATTCATTTTTTGTAGAATTGAAACAAATAGTTGCGTTACTTACAACATACATTATAGTCTTTTAAAAGAACGACGAGTCAATACAGCAAAATATATTTTTGAATAAGCTAGCTGGTGGTGTATTGATAAACTATTAGGTGTAGTGTTTATTCGAAAAATTTTCCCGATTCCTTTCCTTATAGAGTAACAGAGTAAATTAAAGATTCGTCTACTTTCCATTCCAAGTCATATTTCAGACACTGAAAGGTGACCTTTTATATTTTAAAGATCCTGTACACTTTCATTGTGATCATGCTTTATGCTTTCATTGTGAAATGGGTGCTGTTGGTCTATTAAAATGTTCTTTGAAACTTCCATCCTTTCTTCGAATGTTACAAAGTTTTTTTCTTATGGTAGTGAAATAGTTTTTCTTAATAATACATTTTCAAATAAAAACTCATTAACGGCTCAATTGTAATCAGATTCAAATGACAGCGTAATTTTGGATAGGAAGTCTTATGATTATTTCAATTGTTTACTAATCTGATTAATAAATGCCATTTGAAATTTGGAATATAGTGGTAACTAGAGAAATCGACCGTTGTGTTGATGAGTGTTGGTTTCAGTGAAACAAGCATCTGGAAAGAAATGTTCATCTACGAACGAAAGATAATGCAGCAAAAGAGCATTTGGTAGTAACCAGAATTCGCATTTCCATCAAGATTTCCAATCTAGAAATGATAAATTTTACGACTGTAACAAATTAAAAATTTGATTTTCAAATCAAACGAAAATTAAATATTTTTCTCAGCTTAAAGATTTTAAAATAAAATTAATTTGAAACTCCAAATGCAGGAGATTACGAATAGCACAATAAAGAAAAGAAATGTTTGTTTTTGGTCTTGTATATCTCTTCTGACCCTTGGTCAGTAGGAAAACTAAATAAATGATAAACTGGTTATACAGTTGAGTATTTTTATTTCAATTCCGACTAACTTTCATCTTAAATATTTAAATATTTACATAATTATATAGTAAGAGATGGTCTATAATAAAATGAAAATATTCTTATCTTTACAGGAATCCCAAAAGAATTTATTTGATATGGACTACGAAATAAAAGCCACAACTGGTGAATTCACTGGAAAGCTATTGCCATCTGATATAGACAATGAAAACTATAATAATGGAAATTTATTGGATTATAGCGATGTTCTAGATAATTCAAATCAATTAATAACAACAACGGAAGTTTTAAAAACAAAAGCAACAAATGGTAAACGATCGGCTGATGATTTAATCGACGAAGAATATGATGAAGATTTAGGGCCTGAAACTGATGTTGATGCGCTCGATGAAGTGATGATGAGTCCAAAAGAAGTCAAAGAAGAACACCAGGTTGAGAGTAAAGACGTTGATGAAGTAGAAACGACTAAAGTAATTACAGGCATTACAGACGAAGCCACTAGTTTGTTAATTGATGAAGCAGCTAAAAAATTCGAATTAAACAGTGATTTAATTGGTACCAATCCATTTGAGGATAATAAAGTTCGTGATTTACTCGATGATGACGAAGTAGACGAAATGAAAGTAACGTCAGAATTAGTTGATCGTGTTACGAACGAATTACTAATGACACGAGATATTTCGATTGAAAAACAAGATCAAAGCTTTGAAAAAGATGATGTAGATGATTTAGTTGCTGCCAAAGAAGACATTATGCAAGAAACTGTTATTAGTCAAGGTATGTAGATTGTTGTATTATTATTATTTTTCAAAACAGTTATTCTAGGCGTCATCGATTCCTCTAAATGTGCTAACTTTGACATAAACCAGATATTCGGTTCCGGCTCGTTGTTACATATTATATTTTCTTCAAATACTTTCATCTATTTATAGAATTATGTACATCGTATTAATATGATATACCACCTTTGGTTTTAGTACTGTTTATTTTTAAAAATCGAACGTACATTATGTCTGATCCATTTCAATAGCGGATTTTAATATACCAGGGGCGGATGTTGTACCATCACTTCGAATCGAAATTCGAAAAAAAGTCAAATGGCGGTATGTTGTATCATTTTCGAAAAGCAAACTTTTTCGATTCGACTTTTTTCGAATTTCGACTTTTTTCGATTCGAAGTGATGGTACAACATACCGCCCCAGGGGCGGTATGTTGTACCATCACTTCGAATCGAAATTCGAAAAAAGTCGAATGGCGGTATGTTGTATCATTTTCGAAAAGCAAAAATGATACAACTTTCACTTTTTCGATTCGACTTTTTTCAATTTCGATTCGAAGTGATGGTACAACATACCGCCCCAGGTGTGTAAATATGAAACCGGAATTTACCGATAAATGGCGCCACCTGTCAATATACCTTTCGACAAACACGTCATCGGCTCCATTGTTTTCTTTTGACATCTGTCAACAACATTCAATTCATAAACAACAGTTTCTTACAATAACGCATGTTTTTCACGTGTTAAAAATGTCGAGTTTTGTGCCTAAATATTACGATTTGCGTACATCATCGTTCTTTTGTTATCATTTGAAGAAACTACTGCAGAATTATATCGTATGCTTGCTAAAGTTTATGGTGAGCATGCTCTTGATAAATCACAATGCTATGAATGGTTTAATAAATTCAAAAGTGGTGAGGAACGAAACGTGAGGAACGAAGAATGTGGACGACCACCAAAGTGAAGACAGTGAATTGCAAGCATTTGTTGGATGAGGATGACGCTCAAACGCAAAAGCAACTCGCGGATCCAACAATTCAAAGATCCAAAAGCTGGGAAAATAAGTTCCGCATAAACTGAATAACAGGCAACAGGAAAATAGAAAAACTACACGCGAAATTTTGCTCGCCAGATACAAAAGAAAGCAATTTCTACATGGAATTGTGACTGGCGATGAAAAATTCATCTATTTTGAGAATCCAAAGCGCAAAAGGTCTTGGGTTGATCCAGGACAACCGTCGACTTCGACTGCAAGGCCAAATCGCTTCGTCGCTTCGTACGGAAGACAATGCTCTGTATTTGGTGGGATCAGAAGAGTGATTTATTTTGAGCTGCTAAAACCTGATAAAACCGTAAATACTGCACGCTACCAATAACAAATCAATTTGAATCGAGGCTTGCGTGAAAAACGACCAGAATATGATAAAAAGCAACATTAAGTGATTTGCTTCATGATAATGCACCATCACACAAAGCAAAACCGGTCATGGAAACTTTGGAAGCACTTAATTGGGAATACTTGCACATGCGGCTTACTCGCCAGACTTAGTTCCGTCCGATTATCATTTATTTTCATCGATGGGACACGGGCTTCCTAAGGAGCACTTCACTTGCTACGAAAATGGCTTGATAATTGGTTTGCCTCAAAAGAAGAACATTTTTTTTGCGTGGCATTAACGCATTGCCAGAAATATGAGAAAAATTTATAACTAATAATGGGCAATACTTTGAATAAAATACTCTAAATCATTATCATACGATGAACGTGTACCTTTTACTAAAATATCCCGGTTTCATATTTACAAACCTGGCAATAAGTAATTTCTATTTTCGGTTAAATACAGCGGCCTGAAAGTTTTAAGGTATATAACAATTCGTACAGTTTGAAATAAATGTTTAGCTAAAATTTTAATTTACTCATTTGGGACTAATACTATTTTAAAATCTCTTTCTTGACCAGCAGAGTTAAGTGATTTATATGAATTATACTATCGTAAAGAATTTTTTTACGTTCAGAGAATACAAGGGCATTTGGAAAACAAGTTTTAGTTAAAATCTAAAACTTTAATAGCCGTGGCTTGGATAAAATGTTATATGTATATTGTGTAAAAAATTGTAAAGATATCGATATTTTTAAATATAAACCATTCTGTGTACTTTTGATAACAATTTTTGTTTTCTGAAGCACATTTTTTGACGGCGTATATTTTGTCAAACCAAATTAAAACTCTTCAGAATGTGTAAATCGACAATGCTAAGTCACAATTCAAAATGAATGCCTATTTTAAATTTTATTAGGTTGTTCGCTTACACCATGTGGACATCAGTTTAAAAAAAATGCATCCATTTTACGGCCAGGAATTCACAGTAACATTAGTAACATCCCCAATTTGGTTTAACCCTTAATTTTGGGCTAATGTAAACGGCCAAGTTTCGGTTTTATTTATTAGAATTTTTTGAGTTTTTTAAATCTGCACGTGCCAGATTTTGTTGTAATTGTTCATTGTATGACCACAAATATTGTTGACGCCAATATTAAAATAAATTATTTTGCCTATGCTACAACTACTCAAAATTTAGTTAAACATGCGGCGCAGTACCGATAGCGAAATTCAGGACCAAATTTTCACGGAAATTTTATATTTTAACTGGGCTTTATCCATTGTCCACGTTAAACAAATTTCCACTGATATTTTTATGACGTCTTTGTTAGTTATATGATGTTCTATGGGGAAGTGGAGCAAATTTTAAAAAATAAAATGAATTTCCAAATGTTATAGACTTAACACGCATATTTAGTAGAAAAATTAAAACTTTTCTAGATAACATCCATGGGCAGTAATACATAACTTTAAACTATACTACTATACTATTAACTTCAAACCAAGTATGTATGTCTAAACAAAAGAAACGAGGGGACTTAAATTCTCAGAGTACGGCTGCCGTTACATGACGTCGATATAATCCAAAAATTACTCTAGAATTCAATTTGAGTCAATGTCACTTTGTGAGCCAGAATCTTATTGGGAGTTATTATTGTTTGGATAACGCTCACAAGTCCATGGAAAAACTACTTCCTCGAGAATTTCACGGCGAAAAATTATTGGTCTTCTTTCAATTTAACCTGTTCATTGATGAATTTCAAAGGTAGATTTTCCAAAGCAATAAATCAAGACCAACTCATAATAGATTAAGGTTTTTGGCCTCAAGCAACAGGTGCTGTTCAGTAGTAAAAAGGTTTTCATCTGTAAAATATTTTTTCGTTTTTTGCTCCCGAATCGCTCCAATAACACTTTTCATCTTTCAAGGCGTTTTAACACGCTTCTGCAGTAAGAAAAACTTCTATGGAATTGATTTTTAAGGTTTTTTGGCCACTTATCGAACTATTTCGCGATTTACTTAAATTCTCTACATGAAACTTCTTGGTTTGATTTGTGGATTTCGGTGAATTCGTTATTTATCAATCAAATAGAATTCTGTTTTTCGTCGTGGTGACCGCCAAAAGTCGTATGTCACGAAATATTCAATTACGTTTTTTTACCATTGTAACTAAAATAACAATAACTTCAAGCTGCAATAGATCTCAAGTCGTTCATCTTACTTTTTTCTGATTTGCTGAACATCATGAGATCTATTAGAGCTTGTAGTTATTGTAATTTTCGTTACAAAAAAACGTAATTGAATATTTCGTGACATACGACTTTTTGCGGTCACCACGACGTTTTGCTCCTTAATACGAAAAACGAAAAATCGATAAGATCCTAAAATTTTTTATTATTTTAAGGTAGTGATCTTGTTTAATCCAAATTTTAGAAACTATGTGTTAGAAGGGAAGAAAACGAGTTAAACCCAAAAACGTATACCTCGTCTTATCTCGGAATATCGCATAATGGAAACGAATCGAATTTACTGTTTTCGCTAAATTTCTTAATCCCATTTAACTGAAAGAAAGTAGTAGGGCTAAAACAAATTCTATCTGTAAAAAGACAAAATAAAGAGTGTTGCATCTGTTGGTTTTTTTAACCTCAAAATTTTTTTGGCAATTTAAAAGCTAAAACTATACCATTTTGAGCCGTGTGCTCGTTTATAACATAACAACGCATTTTGGTTATCCAAACTTATTACGAAAATGGTCGTTCTTTAAAAAAAAAACAATTCATAAATTACGTGAAGATTTTGGCCATCATGGACGTCTTACGGAGTCGGTAATTCGCAAAATTGTCGAACGTTTTGAAGAAACTGGATCAGTTGCATGTCGTAGAGCATATGAACACTATCGTCCAGTTCGTACTCGTAGATTGTGAGCACATTGAATAGTGAGCGCTATCGTGGCTTGTTAACTGGGCTTTTGTGGGTGAAATTGATTTATATGATCTTTGATTTCAACAAGACACGTAGACATGTCACAAATCGTGAAACACTCGACTTATTGACAATCAAGTTCGATAATCGTATAGTTTCAAGAAATTCTGGGGTGGGATTTTGTAACATCGCGTTTTTCGATACTTATCGAAAATTGTGTCTCTTTTCTCGAGAACAAATTTGCTTACTGTTTCGATTTTCAATTATCCTTTTCTATTACGATCGCAGTCTACTAGAACAATGTTGTTGTTTGTCTCTATTTCGTTTTCGTTAAAGTATCACTTATAAAACAAATAGATGATAGAAACAGAGTAGATGCATAATGTTATATTCGAGGTTGCTGAGGTGGCAATAGAAACAACATAATTGAAAAATTAGAAAATGTGTGATGATGGAAGAGACGTAAATTTCGATAGTATTGAAAATATTACAAAATCCCACCCCTGATCTCAATAGGCAACCAAAGTCATGCGATTTGTTGACACCGATAGATTATTTTCGTTGCGTTTTTTTTTTTTGGAAAATCAAGTGTATAGCAATGATCCGCAAACAACTAATGATCGTAAGAACCATATTCATATTCGAGCTGAAATTGAGGTCATTGAACTGAGTTTATTGGCTAAATCATTAAAAATTTTGACAGGACACGTGCCACAAACAGGAGCCGTGGTCGTCACATGATCCATGTTCATATTTGACACTGTACAACACTAACCCTCTGACGTGGGATGGCGGAATTAATTTAATGGCGAAATCATACCTATAGAAATTCCAACGCAACTTTAGTGACGTGCGTATTCAAAATCAAAACAGCAAAAAAGTAACCAACGTTAAAAATTTAATTTAGATAGCTTAATATAGGAAAGTTATTTAATCGACGAAACATGTTTTCTACCTTTCCTTATTTTCAGATTAATAAAGTATTCGCTATGTATAAATTTATACAGAACACCATAGATAGTGACAACACCTCTTATTTTTTAATGCAAGGTTAAATAAATAATTTGGATTTTTTTTTTGTAAATATTAAGTGACAGTTTTGAAAGCATAAGTTTCAAATGAATCTAAATTTTTTAATTATATTTGGTACTGTTGTTGTAGAGACATATTAATATAGCATAAAATGTATGTTGTATTGATTTTCATTTTGTAGACAATTTGTCTAGCCTCAAATCTCATTGAAGTATGCTTGATTTGACTAATTATAATATGTATATCGAATTCGGTACCAACGGACATCACAGTTGTTATTTATTTTTATTTTTATCTGTTAAATATGGTTTTTTATATACATATTCGAAAATAACGCTAAAAATTCAAAAAACTTTAATTTTTTACGAATGAGATCACAGACTTGATATAGTGACAAATCGGTGTTATAAAATCTATAAAACACAAGGTTTTTATGTTGTGCGAATGTGATAGTAATAATAAGTACAAACCCCCAAATTGATGACGGGTTATTTGTTATTATCATACAAATAACCCGTCATCAATTTGGAGGTTTGTTCCTAATACAGGGAATATTCTTAATTTCAAGGCGAAAATACGATCAATTTTTATTATTTATAAAATTTGAAAAGAAGCTATGATATCATTGTTTATTTAGTGTTTGAAAACACGTGCTATTTTTGTTTTTGTGTTCAACTTGCAATATTTAGTTTAGTTACTAAAGGTAGAGGCAATTAATTGAATAAAGTGTTTGTTTAATTTTTGGGTTGCATTGCCAGTTGACTAACAATTATAGAAATCATAGATTCCCTGTCTTTTATAACAGAAAATCAAATTCGTAGTTGTGAGAAAAGTCGATTTCAAAACTGTTGTCATGAAAGAGGTATTTGGTTCTAGATAGATTCTATTTATATAATTTAGTTCATTTTCTAAAATAAAAAATTATTCAGAAAAAAAAAGAAAATTCATAGAAATATGAAAATTCAGTTTATTTTATCTTCGAAAAAATAATAAAAGGAATAATTGTAAAAATCAATAAGAATTGATGACGTAAATAATAGATAGAGTAATTTTATGATTGAGAGGAATTGGATTACGAGTAAAGCCCAAAGCAGAGAAAAATTTGTAATGTTGAATATATGTTTTTTATTTTATTATACATAATTTTGTTTTTAATAGAAAATAAAACAGCATAAGATTCAAACTTACGCGGCTTTTACATCAAACGAGCATGCAATAAATATATTTGATAAACCTTTAATGATTCTTCCGACATCTATTAGGCATTGTGAATGCCATAATTTTGAATTGAAAATAAAATCATTAAAGCATTGCAATACAGTTATGGGGTGTATTCCGGGATCTAAAATTTTATGTTGTTATTTTATTTCCCCGCTTCCTATTGGAATTTGTATTGAAAAAATAAAAATAACATAACATAAAAGTTTAGATCCCGAAATCGACCCCATGTCTATTAAAAATTCTATTTATTAACTTATAATGGAAATAATAATCGAATGGAATGGTTAACATATTATATAAAGCTGCCAATTATGACGGAACATTGTTGTTAGTAAGTCCATAATTGCTTAAATCTAATGATATTCTATTGGCAAATATATTCGTATAAAATAATAAAATTGAACAAATATGTGCATGTTATTATTTATCTGCCACAATTATTTGAATATTTTGACATGATTGAAAACTCACATTCTTTTTGCTGATTTAGCGCTTGTTTAATAAACTTTTGAGTTCGATAAGTTAATTCTTTATCGAAGTTTTTATAGAATATTAAATTCGCAAAAAAGTTCATAAATCGCATGGCTTTAAATTTTTCTATATTTTTAATAGCTTAAATAAGATTAAAGTTTTTAAAAATAATCTTTATTCATATTAAAAACAGCTAAAAATATGGTTTTTCGAAAGGAAAAATGTTTATCAAACAAAAAGTTTACTTGATGTAAAAGCCGCTTTATTGTTTTAATCTAAACAATCAGACGTACAAGCGGCAATATCTAAAAAGGGGAAAATTCATCCATTGAAGTAACTAGTAGTTTTTTTTTTTTTTTTTTTTTTTTTTTTTTTTTTTTTTTTATTATTAATTTATGAGCCTGGTAAAAATCCAATTTGCTCTTGTTTGTAAAATTGATTTTTATAATTTTTTACTTTCTATATTATATCTGTATATCTAAATATTACTTCTCTTTTTAATGTTTTAATTTGACGTGTACTTTAATTTTGAAATTCTGTGTTTGCTGCCCTGAAGAATTGGGCCAATTCTATAAGATCTTCTTTGCTACCTTCTTTGAGTACTTCTATTAGTTGTTTGTTTTTTATGCTTTTAAATTTTGCTTTTATTTGTTTGAATCTGGGGCAATTGTCAAAGACATGGAGATCTGTTTCTCTTACATTACACCTGTTACATTCCTCACTTGCCTCTAATCTCATTCTATATTTAAAAATTTTATTGTAGGTATGTCCTGTTCTTAATCTGTTTACCAATTTTATGTCTTTTGTTTTCATGTTAACATTGTTGAACCAGTTTGTTTTAGGTAGTGTCGCATTATTTATTAATCTGTTGAATCTGCCTTTTGTTCTTGTTTCCATTTCGTATTCCTCTTGCCATTCCAATACTATTTTATTTTTGATCAGCTTCATCACGTCTTCTAGGGGGATATAATTTTTGTATATTGCTTCATTTTCCACTTCCATTGCTGCTTTTGCTAGTCTATCCGCTTGTACATTTCCGTTAATCCCCATGTGCCCGGGTATCCAATGTATTATTATATCTATATTTCGGTGGCTGTTTGTTAGTTCCATTATTTTATATTCATAATATTTAGTCTTTCTATTTAGGATACAATTTTCTAGCGATTTACAAGAACTTTTTGAGTCAGTAAATATTATAATTTTGCTATAGTTTTTCTTTGTTAGATTTATTAATGCTAGATAGATTCCTATTAATTCGGTTGTCTTGATACTCGTTTCATGTTGTAGTTTTATAGCCATATTCGTAACATCCTTGCTATAAATTCCTATTCCACATGTATTATTTTTTTTTGACCCGTCAGTATATACTTGTAAGTAGTCTATGTATTTTTCCTTAATTTCTTTAAATTCCATTTGATGTTGTAATTCATTTTTATCTGATTTGCTTGTGTTTTTGCTTAATGTGGTGTATATGTGCAGATTGTCCGGTCTCTCTATTAGATGTTGTGGTACTTCTCCGATTTTTTTGATTATATCATATTTTAAAATAATCTCTTTGAATTTATTTAAAGATTTACCCTTAAGTATTTTACTACCTGTTTCCGTGTTGTTCTCTATTTGTTTACATATGTATTTTGCTGTGGCATATTCATTTTGTTTGGAATATTTGAGCTCCCCAGATTCTGCTAGAAGAACAGCAATTGGTGTAGTTTTAGTAAGGCCTAGACATTGTCTTATTCCTGCGTTTTGTATTGTTTGCATTAACTTCTCTATAGTTTTGTTGATCTCTGTAAAAGCAACTGAATAGTTAGTTTGCGATGTTATCAATGCTTTATATATGTTCAACATTTTTTGTGGATGTGCCCCTCCGTTTTTGAAGGCAAAAGCTTTCAGAACATTAATTTTATTATTTATTTTATTTTTTATTTCTCTGTAATGTTCAGTCCATTTTAGCTTGTTTGTAATTGTAACTCCCAATAGTTTTGTTGATTTTAAACATTCCAGCATTTTGTTATCTATTCTTATATTTAAGGTTTTGTTTCTGACTGTGTTGAAGTTTATAATTTTAGTTTTTTCTGGGTTTATCTCTAATTTTATATTTGATAACTCTTCTGTTAGTTGTTTAAGTCTGTAGTTTGCGATTCTTTCTAATTCTTCGTGATTTTTCGCATATATCAGAATACCAATGTCATCTGCAAATTGAATTAGTTGAGTATTTTGTCCATTAATTTGATGAAGTGAAGATGTATATATGTTAAATAGTAGTGGGCTTAATGAGCATCCTTGGGGAACCCCTTGATTAGTTATCCTTGTCTTTACTCCTTGTTTTGTCTCTATTATTATTTTCCTATTTGTAAGGTATTTGTAAATCCAATTTATTATTCTCTGGTCAATTTCTAAATCTTTTAATTTTGTTGTTAATATATTTTTATCAATGTTGTCAAAAGCTTTTTTTATGTCTGTTATGATCAAGAGAGTTTTAAGTTTTTTATTTTTATTTTCCTTCACCTTATTAATAAGAGTAACAAAATAATCTGTTATGCTTTTCCTTTCTCTGAATCCATACGAATGTACCGGTAAAAAGTTTTTTTCCTGAATTTTTATGTTAATTTTGTTTTTTAAAACCTTGTTAACCATCTTAGTGAAGGTCGATATCAATGCAATAGGTCGATAGTTTTCCGGGATTTCTTCTGTTTTCCCCGGTTTTTTTATAGCTATAATTTTGATTTCTTTCATTTTATTTGGGAATCTGTTTCTCGTCCACATTTCATTTAAGTGGTTTGAGATTGTTTGAATATGGTTGTCCGGCAAGTTTTTAAGTATATAATTTGATATTTTGTTATATCCTGGTGCTGTGTTCTTATTGTTTTTTATAATATTAGCGATAATTTCAAAATTAAACTCCTTTTCTGCTGATGTAGAGTGTTCCGTTGGACATGGAACTTGTATTTTTTCTCTCGATTCTGGAAAGTTAATATTTAGAAAGTCTACTGCTGTACTTTCATCTTCTAGTATGTTAAATGTTTTCTGTTTCTTGTTGTTGACTCGGTTGATAATGTTCCAAAATTTGTTGTTGTGTATATTGTTTTGAATTTTTTCTGTTAGTTCATTCCATGATTTCGTCTTGTGCTTTTTAATTTCTAGGTTGACTTTAGATTTTGCCCGTTTTAGTGCTATCGCAGAATGGATATCTTTTAACCTATTGTAAGTGGTTTGTGCTGTTTTTTTCTCCTTCCACAGCTTGTCTATCTCTTTATTCCACCACGGTTTATTTCTATTTTGAAATCTTCGACTGGATGTTGTGTAACTGTGTTTATTTATTATCGATGTTATAGTGTCTTCGTATTCTTCAATGCTACTGGTTTGGTATGGATTGAGCACCCTTAGATCTTCCAATACTTTTTTATTATTGGTTTTTATAATTTTGCTTTGTTTATTTGTGTCTTCAAATTTAGGCGTATCTATTATTATTTCAATAGCAAAATGGTCCGATCCAATATTTTCTGTGGTGCATCTCCATTGGGTTTTCCCTACTAGATCCAATGATATCAAAGTTATATCTACTGCGGAATCCGTAAAATTATATAGGTCTTGATATGTTGGTGATCCATCGTTCAAAATGTAGTATTGATT
Organism: Nephrotoma flavescens; assembly: GCA_932526605.1. NCBI lineage: Eukaryota > Metazoa > Arthropoda > Insecta > Diptera > Tipulidae > Nephrotoma > Nephrotoma flavescens. The sequence goes on from OW052222.1 coordinate 114,611,642, forward strand.
GTCAGTTATAGTGTTTTCTATTTTACTTCCTAGTGTGTTACTGCTTGAGTTTCCCCACAATTTGCTATGTGCGTTTATGTCCCCTCCGATAATAGTGTTGTCAGTGTCTTCATATTTTTTAAGTATTTTTTCAAATTGATTGTTTACTTCTTGCACTTTATTTTTATTTCTCGTAGAATTATAGAATGAGATTATTGTGTATTTTGTATTATTGTTTTTTATTGTTACTTCTATGGCTTCAATAGGGTCCACTTTTAATTCTTTCGATGATAATAACTGAATGTTGTTTTTTACTATTATTCCACATCCTCCATATCCATCGCTCCTACTATTTATTAATGTCTTATAATTTTTAAAATATGGTTTGTTATTTTCTGAAGTCCACGTTTCGCATATAATTGCCACTTCTGCATTTTGTTCTGTTATGTACTTTTCAAATATGTCCTTTTTATTTTTTATGCTATGCAGGTTTATTTGAATTATTTTCATTGAATGTTTAGTTGTTATGACCATTTGTTTGGTCTTGGTTATGATAATACAGTTCAATAGTGAGAGCATCTATTATATTAGTAACTTCTTCTGGGATCTTCTCTGTCGTCATTGTTGTTCTTATAATATTAAAAAGTGATTTGAATTTCTCAAATACTTTATAATTCCTTTTCGACTGTTCCTGTAGTTCTGCCTTTTGTTTTTCCAATTGCGTTGGTATTTTTGATGTTCCAGGTTGATTTTCATGGTAATTATCATATGATAATTTTTGTGAAATATCTTTCAATTTTCCTATCGCCGGGAAGTCAGTATTTTTGTGAATGTAATCAGGGTATTTCTCCTCATATATTTGTTTTGCATTTCTATATGATTTTCTCATTGTTACTTTAATTCTTTGTATATTCATTTCCTTTTTTTTCCTGGGACATTGTCTGGAGTTAGTGCGATGATTATCTTTGCAACTGTAACATGTTGTTTGTAGTTCGCATTCTTGGTTATCTTCAATTGGATGTATGTTAGTGCAATTATCGCATCGTTTTTCTTTAGAATGGCAATATTTTTTAGTGTGACCGTAAGTCAAGCAGTTTTTGCAAAATAGTGGCATTGGGATAAAGTATATCACCCTGTAATTAACACCATATATTTTTATAGTATCTGGTTTAAAATTAGCTCTAAATGTTAATTTTACTGATTCTGTTTGCTGAACGGTTTTATCTTGGATATTGTATCTGCCTAATCTTTCTGCTTCCGTAATTTTGACTTCACTGCTATAGTTGTCTACCAATTCCTTCATGCTGATGTCCGTTGGAATTCCTCTGATTAATCCGTAAGTATGATTAAAATTTTTTGGTATATAACATTTAAATCCTTCTCTTTCCAATATTTCATTTTTAACTAATCTATTGGCACTTGATATATTTTTGTATATTATTATGTACCTCGCTTTTTTTATTGTTTGAATTATGTTGTCGTAATCTCCTAAATTAATTTGCCTTAAAATTTTTGCAATTTGAAATATATTTGAACTCTGTTTTTCCAAAATTACAGAAAATAACCCCTTGTCTTTAGTTGAGTAAAGATTTTCTCTCTGATCCTCTTCTTTGTATATGTTGTTAGTTGCATACGATTTATTCTTATTTTTATTCTCCATTTCTATTTCATTTCTGTGCTCCATGTGGTTGTTTTTATTTTTATTATTATTACTGTTATTTTTATTATTTGAAAGGTCACTGTTATTTTTCGTCATTTCTTCTGTTTTTCTCACTTCACTGTTATTTTTGTCTACAATTTGATTTTTATTATACTTTTCTTTTGCTTTGAAACTGGTTTTCTTTTGTATGTTCACTTTTGAAACGTGTTTTTTTTCATTTCTTCTAAATATTCTAAATTTTTCACTAATATCACAATTCACTTCTTCGTCGGGAAATCCAAGGAATCCCTCCGAATCATCGTCCTCTTCCTCCTCCACCTTAACTCACTTCTGTCACTTTTAATTATATGAATTTATTAAATTAATTTATAATTTAAATCCGGTAATATTTTATAATTTTTACTGTTAAATTACCAACAATTGATGTTGTTCACTCAAAAGTTGAAACTCGAATGAACTAGTAGTTGAATAATGTTTTATAAAAATGTATTGGCAAGCAAAGTTTGCTGTTAACTTTTTATAAAGCATTATCCAACTACTAGTTAGAAAGTTTCAAAGTAAATACTTTCTTCAGACGTATATGAAATTTTCAATTTCCATTAACTACTACACTTCTAAAAACTAAAACATTACTTATTCAATTCGAAAAGAATCAAATTAACGGCGAGATCTAAATCATAACGCATAAATATTTTTTCACAACAGCTTTTTCACGAGTCAGATTTAAAATGCTTGAATTCCGACTACATAAAGATGATTGGAATCCTACTACTACGTTACTTACCTACGAGATAGAAAAAAGTCTGTGTCATACAGAAATTATGTAATATATGCTTTACAATAAACTATGATTACTTGAACTACACAATCAGTATTTTGTAAACCAAGATTTTAAAAACCGATGTTGAATATGCCAGCTCTTAATAATTAAGTCTAAATGCAAGGGGTCTAAATGCAAAAATCGATATAAACCAAATTTACAATATTACTGGAAGCAGAAAAAACTAATATTTATCAAAACTTTAAGTTTTTATAATGAGTTTATATTTCTAATCGAAGCTTATGTAACTAGCTATGAATTGCATCATATTCGGGTGTTATAGAAAGAATATTAATTTCTTTATTTAGATTATAAATTTGGAGTTATCGGTTTTTGTAATTAAGTATGTATGTTATCGTTTTTTGCATCTCAATAAAAATAAGAAATTTTAAAAATAAAAAGTTTCTTTATTAAAAACAGTTCAATTAAACAATAATTTGGTGTAGTTATTCATTTCTTAGTAAATTAAGTCATAAACTCATTAATACAAAGGTATCAAAACAATCAAATTAAATTTAAATTTGAAAATCGTCCTGCTCTAACTGGCAACATTCATCAACGTCATGATAATGCTCGATCGAATTATTGCACACACGATCCAAAACGTTTTTGTAAAATCGTAGATTATTAGAATTTCGCCATTCGTCACCGTAATGAGCTTTCAATAGAGCCTCGACATCTAACAATTTCTCGGGTTTGACATGGTTGCCTAAAGGTATGACTCGTGGTTTTATTGCAGACAGTTTACTCGATTTTTTCAATACTGATTTTCCGCTATTAATGTTAACCATATAGTTAGGTTCCCCCCGGACGAGAATGGTACCAGCCTTGTCATCTCTGATCAATATCATTCTTTTAGCAACGTTAAACTTAAAATGCCATTGCCCAGGCAACTTTACGTGCTTCTTAGCCTGCTCGCGCCAATCATTTATTTCGCAATCCGTCGACAATTTTATAACTCTCCCGAATTGCTGGAAAATGTCAAAATACTCATTAGGTTCGATAATGTGATCTTTCGAGCGAACTATCTTCTCAATATTGCCAAACACACGATCTGGCGGCATAAAACTATGCCCTACAATTGGAAATATGATTTCAACTGCCTCTAAGGATGTAGGTGCAGTGCTAAACCATTTGATTAGCATAGTAAGCATGGTTGTATTCTTGTTTTGCCCACCACATCCGTCGGCAATAAGCCTAACTACTTTTACACATGCTGGAATAGTAGTCTCATTAAGTTTGTGAAAGACGGCCGATGCAATTTCATTAGAACTTTTAGGTCTATCCACCTCGGGCCAGGCGTAAATAAATACATTATCCTGAGTAAGAGGACTTTTGGATGTCCGTTGCACTATGGTAAAATTGTACATATAAAATTGCCGTGAGTAATACGCTTTTTGATCTGGTATTTTAGGCATCGGCAAATTTTTCTCACAATCAAATGAGAATATCATGACATCTGGTGCTTGTTCTTTAAGCATTCGATAGAAAGCGGAAGCCTTTAAAAGGTGGACCTTTTTTCCGTTATTAATGCATGTTTTTGATCAGGATCTGTGATAAGTTTCAGCCGCTCTTTGAATCTTAAGCAGGTGGAACAAGCATCTGTTAATGGTGAACCAAATCCAATGTTATATTCTTTATTGAATACTGAACGTAAAAAGCATTCCTTCACACTACTCGACTCATTCAATTCGTTGTACATCCTCCACAATTTTTTTATGGACAGCTCGCACGACAGGTATTTTCGTTGTGTTTGCGAACGACAATAGTGACTTTCAGTACATTGTAACGATTCAATAAAATGCCTCACCGAGTTTTTTTTGTTTAGCTGCTTGTGGGATGTATGATCTCCTCCTCGTCTTTCTTTAGGCAGAGTCGCATTTTCATGGAATTGCTTACCAATGTTACAAACACGATCTTTCCGAATGCCTAATATTTCTAAGAATGCCTTTTGGCAAACCCTTTTTTTTGTGTCTTGACAAACAATAAAATATTTAATACTGACGGAACGATTTTTTTACGAATCTTCTAAAACTCTTCGTCTTTTTGGCGTTTCGGATTGCAAATGTTTTAGAATAAATGTGTCTTGGTCGATTTTGGTTGTGCATTTGTAAAATCGCGCATGAAAATTCATTATATCCTTCATTGTAAGATTGCTACAAAATAGTTTTAATGACCCGGCTATATGTTTACAGGTTGGGAATTTCGGTAAACATTTAGGTTTATATCTAAGACAGTAACAATAGAAAGATTAAACAAACTACTTATAATTTAGTTTACTATTATGGTCGTTAATTACCTTTCCCGTTTTTCTTGATTACGCTTGGAATGGGCAGGATTGCATGATTTTTTACGAGCATTTCCTGCGGTCGCAGGTTCAATATTTTGTGTAATAGATTCCATGTTATTAAAGGTTTTCAATAAAACTTAAAATTAATTAAAATACTCAAAACATTTTGATATTTCACTACAAATAACTTTAGACGTTACAAAAATGACACTCTTCAGTCTTCACTCAACAAAAACTGACAATACTATGAACATAAATAACAGTTTCCTATAAAAATTATTTAAAAAAAATAAAAACTATGTCACGTGATCAAAAACAACCTGAATATATTGGATATTGGAGATATCGGTTTTTGTATTTTATTTCGGTATAGAAATGTCGGGTTTTGAATTTCTGTGCAAAGTTACAATGCAATTAACACGATAGTTATCGTTCTTTGCTAATATACGTTTCTAAATTCGAATTGTACTATTCGAGCTGCGTTCAGTGATGTACATAACTCATTTTTGGAAAAAGTGGATTTATCGGTTTTTGCATTTAGACCCCTCTTATGATGTCGTCCCATGAAACGACACTGTCACTCACTAGCTGAGGAGCCACTGAAATTTTCCACTATTCAGTTTCCTTGTTAAATTTGTGTACACACTCTTCATGTTATTATTTAAAGCTGTGATTTTATACTACTACACTACACTGTTACAGAGTTCATCATTGTTTTAATTTTCATAGGTTAGTTACTGCTAGAGGTTGTGATGAGAGCGTATTTTATTAAGGTACAAATTATGAAGTTGTACAAGAGTAAAGAGATTTTGTGTTGTGGAATTGTCCCTTTTCTCTAGAAACAGCTTAACTTAAATTGGAAAAATTATAAGAATATAATACAACTAAATTAATATCAAATAGTTCGCATCATCACCAAGGCCACAAGGTTTACCGTTTTGATTTGTTGTTCAGTTGTTTGTTCATATTCTGGAGAGCTCTTTCTTTTTCTTGTTTTTTTGCTTTACTTATGTTTCTTAAGAATCCAACTGGTTTCTCATTTTAATCCATCCTCGCCCAGGAATTAAAATTTGTTCGTTTCCCGTACGTCTCCGACCTTCATTGTCTGGTCTCTACGTTTTTCGTTTCATAATTCGTGTTGGGATTTGTTTTTTTCTTATTGTGCTAATTCCTTGCTGAGCTTGGATATTTATATTCTAGCTAATGGACGATTTTTCGTATAAACGAATAAACCAATATTTAAATTTGCTGCTCGCTGCTGCTGCTTGGTGTGTTTCATCATTAAATGGAAATATTCTCATTCTTAAATTTCGATTGTAATTTATAATCACATTCATGAACAATGCGATTTCAATATTCATATTTCTTTTATTTTTGCTATTTCCTTGATTTTAAATAATAACAAATCGGTGTTGTTGAAAACGATTTAGTTTACAATCGGAGGGCACTGCACATTTAAAAGTTACTAGCGCCACATTTGATACTTCACGGAACGGGATTATTTTTGATCCAACAGTTTAGCCAATCAAATCTTTATATTCAACTAAGACCGTGTCCCAAACACCGACTTATTTGCTTATACCGACTTATTTAAATAAGTCTGCTATCGAGGTGACTTATTTTGAAACCAAAAAACTTATTTGATCATGTAAACAAGCAATATACATTTGATCATGTAAACATGAAAAATTCAACAAATTATCAAATATTATCAATAATTTTCAAACATTAATGATATTCCACTTAATTAATAACTATTAAAACAATATTGTCTTAATAAATTATATAATTAATAGATTTTAGTGATATAAAAATATTTTAGAGATATAAAGAGGATTAATACAGGTGTGCTTGCATAATAAATTGTAGCTTGCGCATTTCGCGCATCTCAGCTACAATAATAAATTTTCATCGTATTTTAATAACTCAAGACACATTTTTATGTTTTTATTTATTAAATAATTCATTAAAATAAATTATTTTTTATGCATTTTATTTTTTTTTTATTCTTAAATAACAAATTCCTAAAACATTTGTTGTTTGCTATATCTGTCAAAATAAGTCAGCAAAACCGTTTGGGACGACTTTACCGACTTATTCAAGGTGGCGTCAAATAAGTCAATAAGTTTGAAATAAGTCTATGTTTGGGACACGGCCTAAGTCCCGCCCAATTTGATCTCGGTTTAGTTGAAATTTTTCCATCTTTTGAGCAAATAATCTAATTCGTACCAACATAGCAACAAAAATAACCGGAAGTATGAGCAATAATTTTGCTCAAATATTTGTTGTTGTTCATTTTTGACATTTTTCGAATGAATTTGTTAGGTTATCGCCTTAAATAATTTAATTTAAAGTTATTATATAAAATAAATGAAATAAATATGCGAGATGCATTTAAGTGACACAATTAGGATGAGAACCAAAAATTTTATTTTGCTACAACTGTTGGGCTATAAATTATTTGATAATTTATAAATTGTGATGTGTGTATAAAACCGAATATTGTGTATTTGCAATCCCCAGACATACGTTTATTCGATTAAATTAAAATAAAGCCCCATCTAATCGTAAACAAAGCAGAACTTGTAAACAAAAAATACAAAACAACAGAAAACATATCGCACATCCTCTTAAAAACTGTCAACACAAAAAAACAGTTTTGAGATACTTAAGGCCCCGATTCACGTATTTTGCAAAAACACGACTTTTCGTGGTACCATAGCATAAAAACTAACCAACCGATCGCCAATATTTATGTCTTAAAATTTTAATTGAAGTTTTTTAGGAAAATTGACGGTGGCTTTTTCCATTTTTCCCTCTAGTTTTTCCGCTATGGCATTACAAAGTGAACAATATTCGCAAAAATCGAAAAAGTTTTGGTACCATTGCGACGATATCAGTCAACAAAACTTAGATTATGATATATCAAAAGACGCAGAAAAAAAATCTGAGATGATTGACGGTGGCGATTTGCTAAATTGTAAATATTAACCGAAAAATTAGCAAAAAACCAAATTCCTTTGGTAAAAAAAAGAAAGCAAAGTAAAGACACAATCGTAAAATTTATTGATTTTATTCCTAATTAGTTTTACCAGAATACAACAGATGTAGTTAGTTTCTATGGCTTGTTTCGATGTATATCTATGTACATATGTATGTATATGGAAAATAAAAGCAAAAGTACGTTATCGATGAACAGCTGTGAAACTAACAATATTTTTTAGTGGTGTGTATGAAAATGAGGTGGTTTGCTTTCAATCGCTAATAAATACCATAGTAAATTGTATTTGTATTTTATTTACTTATAGAGAATGAAAAGATAAGTATTTTAATGAGATATGAATACATATATATTATGTACGTAGCAATTCTGTACAGATGTGTGTACATTTGGAGTAGTATGAATGATCTATAACAATAGTTGGTGATAAACACAAAAATGATGGGATTGAAAATTAAACTATGTGTTGTTGTTGTTGATGTAGTGATTTAGAATAATAAATCCATTTATCAAAATTTTCACGCGGAATTGATTAAATAAGACGTGTTTGTTTGTAATATTAAGAACTGCTGTACCAATGTTGATAAAAATTGGTGTATATACACGGGTCATGAGAATGATTTTTAACTGAAAATGGTCCACCGGAAGTTGCAGCTTCCGTAGGAGCATTTTCGGTCGATAAACTCAAAAACTACTGTATGAACTGTAATAAAAATTTATATATATGTTCTATTGGTCGTGAACCACTGGAAGTGGCAGCTTCTATGGGAGTATTTTTCGATTTATCAATTACATTGATCAGATCGCAAATCATAGCAGTAGCAATTGCTTCTTCAGGAATAGCAGGAACATTATTAGCTGGCAATAGAACACCTCATTCAGTACTAAAACTCCCATTAAATATGCAAATAATTTAAATACCAACATGTAACATACCAAAAACATCAGGAAAGGTATTGCAACAATGCAAAATAATAATCTGGGACGAATGCACAATGGCACATCAAAAATCATTAGAAGCATTAGATAAAACGTTACAAGATTTATGCAACAACCAACAGATATTTGATGGTACAACAATATAATTATCAGGTGATTTTAGACAGACACTAACATAGGTACCTGTTGTAACCCGATCAACTCCAGCTGGTGAATCAAACGAATGTTTAAAACCATATAATTTCTAGAGAAACATTTAAAAATTTAGATTTATCAACAAATATGCGTTTTCAATTGCAAAACGATGAATCGGCTATAACATTTCCAAAACAATTATTAGACATTGGAAATCGAAAAATTCAAATTGATCAATTACATTTCCACAAAGCTTTTGTATTTTAAAAGACTAAAAAGAGGAATTAATTGAAAGCATATACCCAAATATTGTACAATAATTTAAATCATAATTGGTTAAGTGATCGACCAATATTGACATCATAAAACAAGGACGTTAATGATATAAATACTGCCATTCAAAACAAAAATGTTGGAAACATTTTTGCTGATTTTCATACAAACCAATTGATTCTGGTATATTCTATGATTATTCCTTCTCCGGAACTTGTCAATAAACCTTCAATCCTGGTGTGCCAGGATCCATCCATCCATCCATCAAATTCATATTGGAGGAATGTGGAACCTGACACAATTCGAAGTCTCATAAATAGTATGGCCACATTATCGACGTGTTTAAATGTTCAATCGACATATTCCATTTCCTCTCATTGGTTTTGGCGACGTTGGCGTGTATATGATCCAAAAAATGATTGATCCAAAAAAGGTGCAAATACCCGAAATTTGAACCAGGACGAATGAACGAGGGATTCCATCTCTCATTTTAAGTTGGTCCTCAACCGTCCATGAAATGAAGAGACCAACCACCAGAAGTTGGCAATCAACCTCGTCTATGGTAAGTCAACATCAATTAACATTTTGTAATAAAAAATTACTTATGGAAATGTAACAAGTACAGCAATTACCAGATTACCAGCAGTGAATACAAGCGGGTCAATATTTATTGCTATAAAATTAGTAATATACAGATAAATCAAGAACAGCCAACTTGACAGTCAAAAGATGTAAACTATAGGATAGATCTTATATAAACTATCGGCTATCATAAGCTATCTTACCTTCGCAATCCTCTCGTATTCTAAAGAGTTGAATCAGTCGGTATTTCCATAAAAATTTGATTCGTATCAACATGTTCGTAGTGAAATATGGCGTTATCAGCGCTTTGTAGGTTCTTTGTAGTTTAGTTTTTGGTGAAATATTAACAATTTTAATGAAATTTGCTTAATCCGGTTATGTAATTTATCCATGCGATGATTCTTGCTCTATATAGAGATTAAATTTTGATCATATATCATCAATTCTAAGTAATCGAACTTTCTCATGCTTCTCATTTGCCGTGTGCTTGCTCTCTAGTAACTGATATTTTCTTGTTCACAACGCTGATGTGAAGCTAATTTTTTGGACGGTTTCGAAAACGAACTAACTTGATTTATAATATAGGGAGTTGCGCTACTCTATGTTCTGTCGAATGATATTCTCCAATGACAGGATGAAAAAAGTTTAACCTATTTGGTTTCATTGCCGAACATTATACCCGTATGTTATTTTAGAAGCCACATACCCCTTAAAAAGTATATCAAAAGAAAGAGTATACTTAAAAAGTATATTAGATTATGTTGGAATAAAAAAAGTCAAGATCAAAAGATAGGAACTGCTTGGATATTTGGAATTTCGCTCCTTACGAATAGGCATCAAATGGGGTGTGGGGTTACTGAAGTTGATTAGAATTGGTTCAGGCATTTTCAAATTTCATTCGATATTTTTACATTCCAATTTGTTTATTAAAGACATCGATTAAATTGTAACATCTATATCGTAGCTTTGTTAAACAGTGGTTGACTTAGAAAACATAATCACCAGCAAAGTTATTTACAGCGATCGCATCTTAGCCACGAGTACCATATGGACTACCTACCAAATCGTAATTTTGTAGTTTATTGAAAAACTTTCAAGAGGCGTGCGACAGCATCTGATATCTATGTGCAAATTATTAAGAACTCTTAATTCAAGGTATACAGGAAAGATAAACTTTCGGCAACATTTAAAATTGCATCGTGAGTATGAGAAAGAAATAAGATGATCCTATCGGCCAAATTCTTTTCAATTTATTCTTATAAAACGTCATACGTGAGCTCAATATAGGCTAGGGCAACTGACATTAGCATATGTTAATGACATCTGGGTTTTAAGTTGCAACGTTGTTCTCCTGAGACAAATCACCCTGCCATTATACTTCCCAGCTCATCAGATCGATCTACAAGTGAACCAACAAGAATGAAATGTTAACAATTTATTTGGGGAGACACGCGACACGAGAAGGTAAAAGGGTTTAATAACGATTTAAAATGTTTATTATATAATAGTTTCCGATTAAGTATCAATTAAAATATAAATCAAAGATCTGCCACGCTCTTGTTCTGGTGTTAAAATAAATATGTATACATAGGAACGTGTTTCCCTCACTTTGGAAATTTTCCAGATATCGGCCTGGCCAACAATGGGCATAATTTTTTATTCAACTGAACTAGTTTCAAAAAAAAATATTTATTTGTAAACTGTTAAAGGATTCGCTGCGTTTTGTTGACTCGTAATTTGCAAACAATTTCCGTAAATCTTCTCCATGATTGAAGATATTTTTATCATAACGCGTCATTCACTTGATGTGCAATGCCGTAGACAAACACAAAATTTATCGCGATTTTCATTTATCTATAGGGATAGATTGTATTTATCTAGTTATGAAAACTTAATAATTCTGTTTTGGAAAAATCGAGTACCGACCGACAGGCAGAAATAACTTAGTAATCTAATTAACGCGATTATCTATTTTGTGTCTGTCTACGGTAAAACACACGATTTTTAATAATCGGGGTTATTTTTTACATATTTATGAAGGCATTTTAAAATTAACATCTGAACATTGCGCTGGTTACACCAGTGGTCGCTATGTTAATTGGCGGTTGAAAAATTACCATTCATTCGTAATCCGGAATTATGATTGAATAACGAGATACGACCCCATCTCGGAAAAGTATATATGTTGAATTGGAGTCTTTGAAAATTCATTACCCAGCAAGGTGTGTGCCAGCAAGTTAAAACTCATTCAATGGAATTTATAGAACTGACTGAAATTTACCAGACTTCCAGTAAACACCGAAAGTGTAAAAGAAACAAAAGAAATGTTTGGGTTAAAAATTTAATGCAACCAGCAGATATTATGTATTACATATACACAAATAATTGAATCATTCGTGGAAAATGAGCAATACAGTTTTAATATCCCCCTAAAGGATACGATCACTCTCTTTAGATCTGTCTTTAGATATTTGGGTGACTAAAAAACTTATGTGAAAATGCACCCGAAATATTATTAATTTAAATCATTACGTTAAATCGAGCTCAATGAGGTCAGTTCCTGAGTTTAGGTGACCATCTACTTTGCTTCTCGTTGTGCGAGATTTCTTTATAAAAAAGTTATATTATTTCATTATGATTGTAATGTTGTAAAAACAAACAACAAATACCCGAACGCCTCATAATAAGAACTGAAAATTAACAAAAATCAATATATAAATATGTTTGTTGTTGTAACTAAACCATTAGGTATTTGGACAAATAACCTTTTTCATTCTTTCGTTTTATGTTTATTTTCGATGCACATGTCTCCAAAAGATAAAAAATGAAAAATTACGAAAATACAAAATTTGATGAAGATTTCAAAATGGTACTGTACGCTCCATCTACTAGAAAAAAATAAACCAGTGTTTTGTGTCTTAGCTTTGAAAATCGACCACGTGTTACCTTGAATCGGGGCCTTAAATGCATTTTAAATTTTTTTTTGAATTGCTAACGCTACTGTGATGATGCTGAGATTATTCATTATTAGCTTTATAAAATAAATATTCACCCACACTCACGGAATGAGATAAAAAAAGCTGGCTTTTTTACCAACTTTTGCTCAAGAAATTTGTCTACGGTTGTCTATCGCACATCCTTTAAAAAAATGTCATAACACAAAAAACAATTTTGTGATAAATGCATTTTAAATTGCTATACTTGATTATTTATTTTATAAAGCTAATAATGAATAATCTCAGCATCATCACAGTAGCGTTAGCAATTAAAAAAAAAAAAAATGCATTTATCTCAAAACTGTTTTTTTGTGTTGACACTATTTAAGAGGATGTGCGATATGTTTACTGTTGTTTTGTATTTTTTGTTTGCAATTTCTGCTTTGTTTACGATTAGATGGGGCTTTATTTTAATTTAATCGAATAAACGCATCTCTGGGGATTACAAATACACAATATTCGGTTTTATACACACATCACAATTTATAAATTATCAAATAACTTATAGCCCAACAGTTTGTAACAAAATAAAATTTTTGGTTCTCGTCCTAATTGTTTCACTTAAATGCATTTCGCATATTTGTTACATTTATTATATATAATAACTTTAAATAAAATTTTCTAAGGCGATAACCTAACAAATTCATTCAAAAAATGTCAAAAATAAACAATAACAACAAATATTTGAGCAAAATTATTGCTCATACTTCCGGTTATTTTTTGTTACTATGTTGGTACGACTAGGATTATTTGCTCAAAAGATGGAAATCTTTTAACTAAAGCTGGATTAAATTGGGCGGGGTTTAGTTGAATATGAAAGATTTGATTGGCTGAAGAGTTGGATAAAAAATAATCCCGTTCCGTGAACTCTCCATGAACCCACACTGAGCAAATAATCTAATTCATACCAACATAGTAACAAAAATAACCGGAAGTATGAGCAAAAATGTTGCTCAAATATTTGTTGTTTTTTATTTTTGACATTTTTCGAATGAATTTGTTAGGTTATCGCCTTAAATAATTTAATTTAAAGTTATTATATAAAATAAATGAAATAAATATGCGAGATGCATTTAAGTGAAACAATTAGGATGAGAACCAAAAAAATTGTATTGGAACAGCTTTAGTATCGCAGTCAAATTTTTTTGACAGTATGAGCGATGGTAGCGCCACTTTGACCAAGAGCGGAATTGTTTATAACTAAAAATGTGCATTTGCTTAGCATTTTGGACCTAGCGCCATCTATTGGAATAAAAACAAACTAAAATTTTAAAAAAATACGTTGACGTGCTAAAAAAAAATTTAATAAAAAAATATTGAATCTCATTTAAAAATAAATGAAATTTAATATTTTTTTATGAATATATTAAATTGAGAGTGGGAGTCGCACTGCGTGCCGCACGTAGGAGCAGATTACATAGAATCTATTAATGACACCGACGCTCCTCCCCGTAGCCCTGCGGGGCTCTTTAGATTTTAATTTCGGGGGGCGTAGGAGCCGGGATCTTCAAACATGTCGCACTGCGTGCCGCACGTAGGAGCGGATTATATAGAATCTATTAATGACACCTACGCTCCTCCCCGTAGCTCTGCGGGGCTCTTCAGATTTTAATTTCGGGGGGCGTAGGAGCCGGGATCTTCAAACATGTCGCACTGCGTGCCGCACGTAGGAGCGGATTATATAGAATCTATTAATGACACCTACGCTCCTCCCCGTAGCCCAGCGGGGCTCTTTAGATTTTAATTTCGGGGGGCGTAGGAGCCGGGATCTTAAAACATGTCGCACTGCGTGCCGCACGTAGGAGCGGATTATATAGAATCTATTAATGACACCTACGCTCCTCCCCGTAGCCCTGCGGGGCTCTTTAGATTTTAATTTCGGGGGCGTAGGAACCGGGATCTTCAAACATGTCGCACTGCGTGCCGCACGTAGGAGCGGATTATATAGAGTCTATTAATGACACCTACGCTCCTCCCCGTAGCCCAGCGGGGCTCTTTAGATTTTAATTTCGGGGGCGTAGGAGCCGGGATCTTCAGACATGTCGCACTGCGTGCCGCACGTAGGAGCGGATTATATAGAATCTATTAATGACACCTACACTCCTCCCCGTAGCCCTGCAAATGAAAATGTCATAATTTTCCCGGAAAATGTGATATTTTTTCCGGAATTATACACAATCCTACAAAAAAAAAATTAAAAAATTTTCATCTTATCCGATTTTCGCGATGTATACGTCATCTACACTTTAGCTAAAATAGTTCATATGTACAAAATTCAAATTTATTTTATTTATAAAAACATCTCTAACATGGCAGTCAATCAAATTAACAATTTTTTAGTTAAAATTATAACCACCTAAAAAAATTGTAGAAAAATTTTATCCAAAAGCGGAAAAAATTATAAATAATATATAAAAAATTGAAATTTATCTAACAAAAGCGGAAAAAATTATAAATAATATATAAAAAATTGAAATATATCTAAGATGGCGTCTGTAATGTTTACATTTTTAGTTAAAATTACGACCATTTTAAAAAAAATGTCGCGACAGTCAATTTTGACTGCGATACTAAAGGCTAGCCCCGAATATTGTGTATTTGTAATCCCCAGACATACGTTTATTCGATTAAATTAAAATAAAGCCCCATGCCCCCATCTAATCGTAAACAAAGCAGAAATTGTAAACAAAAAATACAAAACAAAGGAAAACATATCGCACAAACTGTCAACACAAAAAAACAGTTTTGAGATAAATGCATTTTAATTTTCTTAAATTTCTAACGCTACTGTGATGATGCTGAGATTATTCATTATTAGCTTTATAAAATAAATAATTAAGTATGTATAGCAATTTAAAATGCATTTATCACAAAACTGCTTTTGTGTTATGACATTTCTTTGAAGGATGTGCGATAGACAACCCGTAGACAAATTTTTTGAGCAAAAGTTGGTAAAAAAAGCCAGCTTTTTTTTATCTCATTCTGTGATAGATAAATGCTTTTATCTCAAAATTTATTTAATTATAATTATAGTTCACAATAACAATTTTTATTAACTTTAATCCACTCAAAATCTAACACACCTCATTTTGAGCAATAGTTGCTCATTCATAATGAAATATCCCAAGTATAACAAGACGAAACTCAAAATTGAGCTATCGTATTTGCCTTCGAAATATTAGAAAAAAGTCGAAGAATTAATACTTTTAGTAGTGGTGCGTATATGTATACTGTGTTATTGTTACTACTGTATACTGTGTTATACTTGTATGTATACTGTGTTACCACATCTTTCGTAGTAATGTGTATAGAATGTACATGGTTTGTTTTTATTTTTCATGTTCACGACATGAGTTTGGTAATTTTATAAAAGAGATTTTGTTAAAAAAATTTAAAGATGTGAGTTAATTTAAATAAAATTACATCAAAATATATTTTATATCTATTCAAAAACTGTTTTCATAAATTAATTAATTTCTAGTTGTTTTACATTTTTAGGTAGAAAACAAATGTGAAAATAATAAACGATGTGCAATAATCCTAGTAGCTATTTGGAAAATTATTTAAACTTTTAAAGTTTACTTTACTTTGTGTAATAATAAAAAATAATTAAAAAAATTAACTAAAATATAATTTAGATTTGTATATATGTATATATGGATTTATATTTTTATACCGCAAATTTAATCAAATAAAAATATTCATTTTAAACCTAAATTTTTATTTTGCTCTGTACCATTTGGATGCCGCCATCTTTTTCTTCTAACATTTTCAAATATAGCCTTTTACATTCATGTACAACCTCGCTCCCGCCATTTTGTTTTTTGTCTTTTCTGTTCACACATACATGTATACAATTGTCCTTTATTGAGTTTCGTCCAGTTTCGAATAATCGCGGCACTTTTCATACAGGATCTTATTCTAAACTAAGTCAAAGTCGAAACTAAATATAAGTTTTTACTTCGAAAAATGGCAAAATAGTCGAATTTTGTTATACTTGACATATGCAGGTCGGGGTGGACTGTACAATTTTAACATAGAACTCAGTACATGTTGCTTCTGCACATATTCCTTTTGGAATAATATTGTTCGTGTATCTTTTTTATATTATTTATTACGGAGAATACATCCGTAATACACGATTTACTTATGTGAAGTCCATTTAAATAGGTGAACCCGTATTTGATAATTTGTATTTGGCCCATTTTGGTGTATTATGTGCCTCACATCCTCTGATGCTCTGGTAAACAGTAGTAAATACGCTGAGGCCTTTCAACAGTGGTCTTTTAATCCTTATATCAGCGATGGAATGTTTTATTTTGTGCATTTGGATTTTCCTCGAGAATGCTTACATTGCCAATTCCAATTTACAATTAAAAAAAAATTTTGAAATAAAAAAAATCGAAAAATATAAACTGTTTGACTCGAAAGTCGAAGGCAACTCACTGTTTCAACTGTTTTTTTATGAGTTTTTAAGAGGATGTGCGATATGTTTTCTTTTGTTTTGTATTTTTTGTTTACAATTTCTGCTTTGTTTACGATTAGATGGGGCTTTATTTTAATTTAATCGAATAAAATTATGTCTGGGGATTACAAATACACAATATTCGGTTTCATACACACATCACAATTTGCCCAACAGTTGTAACAAAATAAAATTTTTGGTTCTCATCCTAATTGTTTCACTTAAATGCATCTCGCATATTTATTTCATTTATTTTATATAACTTTAAATTAAATTATTTAAGGCGATAACCTAACAAATTCATTCGAAAAATAAAAAACAACAAATATTTGAGCAACATTTTTGCTCATACTTCCGGTTATTTTTGTTACTATGTTGGTATGAATTAGATTATTTGCTCAAAAGATGGAAAATTTCAACTAAACCGAGATCAAATTGGCCGGGACTTTGTTGAATATAAAGATTTGATTGGCTAAAGAGTTGGATCAAAAATAATCCCGTTCCGTGAATTAAGTATGGTGGACGCAAAAAAATGTCTGGCCGGAAAAGGGATACAAGAGTCTGAACTATGTTTCCATCAAAAAATATTTATTAGCGTAATTGTTGAACAGAAACCAACTATTTTCTTAAAAAAAATAGAATTCCAAAAGTTTTCTTTAAATTTGCAATTCTTTTTACTAAAGGCGGAATTCCATTACTGCGGTTTTTTTTTGTGCAGAAAACCAGAAACAGATCTATCTTAAAAATCTTCTGCAAAATTTTGTTGAGATATATTTCTTTTCTTGTCTCTCATGTGCAAAAAGTCAATGTTATATCTTTCTCATTTTGTAGTAGCAAAATATTGGTCTCATACAAATGCCCCATTACACGGTTTAAAGGTTGTAATGCCTTCCGGATTTTAACGGATCTTAGTTAAATCGGAATTATTTTGGAAAAAAACATTATAGTTTGATAAAATATAAATTATATAACATATTAATTATTTGTTTTTGTTAACATATTAATTATTTTATTATTATAGTTATAGTGTTATTTTTCGGACGAAAACGAATTAAGTGGAATGCACAAATGTGTATGTTGGTTCAAAATATATACAAAAATAAATGTTTGACATGATTCTTTTGCCTTACCCACACAATGGGCAGGCAGGAAAAGGGTTAAAACAGAATGTTATCACCTTTTTAATGGAATTAATATTTGAAAATAAAATAGTTATTTCTAAAGATATTGAAGTTTCTTAATGCAAGGTGCTGTGTTGGAAGGCTCCTCTTTAAACGTCTATAACTTGATAGGGGGGCTTTAATGTGCGAAGTGATAGAGTGACTTCAATCACCTTCGTTTTTATCAATGAATCCAAAGGTACCATTCGTGATAGCACTTTGTAGACACCCTGTATACGAGTATGTATATAGCAATAATTTCATTTTCTTTTCTTCATTTCATCGACACATGAATTCAAATTATTTCCGGTTTGATCGGAGATGGAGATTGTTTGTACAGTATGTATTGTGAAAAACTTACAACGGAATGAAAAATAAAACAGCAAAATTGAAATTCATATTTTTTTTTTAGTAATGAAATCTTTCCAAGTCTTCGGATTTTTATGCGATTACTGTGAACATACCTTTTGCATTCAAACTCTAATAAGAAAAAGTAAGAATTCTTTCAAATCAAATGTCAATTCAAATTTTCATGTACACGCTTAAATTTAAGTATTTTTAAATTAATACGTATTCGAGACAATTAATTGAATATTACTGTGTAGGTGGCAAGCAAGCCACCATTACACGACAATTTCAAGGTTTAAAATATATTTTTCTATTTTTGTCCGCATGAAAAGGTAACTAAACCGGTTGATTTTAAATCAAACCGGCTACCAATCTAATAAAAAAAATTTACATAAATTTTGCGTTTTCTAAACAAAAAAAAAACATCGAAGAGAATTTATAAATATGTTTCGTTCAATAATTTATATGTCATCTCAGTTTTCGTTAAGTTGTACTACTTTCTGGAATTTCTTTACACAAAAAATTTTTATTTGTAGTTTTATTTATATTTGTATATAAATATATATTATATTGTTGTTTTAGAATCGTATATTATCATTAATTTGTTTAATTAAATATTATAAATTTTATATTATACGTAAATAATTATATTTTATTATCGGGTTTATAAGGAAAAATTATATAAAAAGAAATCGCGTAGAAAAATATTTATATGTTCAAGAAAAAAAAGAGAGGCAGACATAATTCAAAGAGAGAATCTTTTTTTTTATAAATACTTTTTTTTTTATTTCTTTTAACCGGCAATACGAAGAGAAAATAAAATTTTTAAGGTTAGTTTTATGTCGTCAAGTTAATGAAAAGCAAGCGAAATTTTGTTTTTCGTGTTTGATAAACTACACACAAATTAAAATAATTTTCTAATTTTAAGAAATTGTTATATATAATATTTATTTTGTTCTGTTATTGTGTTGTTTGTGCGAAGTGAATACATTTATTAAGTTTTTATTAAAAAAAAAAAAAAGAACCATAAAACTACAGCCGTGAAAAAGCAAAAAAAGTGAAATGGTATTATTACAGTAATTTTTTATGTAGATTTACGTATATTCGTCTTCTCCAATTCAAAATACATTCTATTATTAGAAATACATATTTTCTAGTTTTATATTTAATTTTTTTAATATTCGATTGAAAAACAAAATGTATTTTAATCAAAAATGAAAAAGTTAGGTTAGAAAAGGAGTATATTGTGTTGTTTTTGTGCCAGGCAGACATGATGTCCTTAATCAACATTCTAATATTTTAACTGTTAAATCGATTTTCTGAATACGTATTCCATTGCGTACATATTTTTGAATTAGCCAACCTCTGGCACTGGTTATAATAATATATCCGGTTAATTAATAACAATGTCAAGGTTTACATTTTCTTTCTCAGTCCAAGACAGTAATCTAGTCCCCCTCGCGTTGCTTATTCAAGGTTCCAAAGAATTCAAATTTTATAAATTTTCTAGTTCAAATGAAGACTTAAAAGAAAGTGCATTTGAATTTAATTTTAATGTTTTTATTTAAAATTTATCTAAATTTAGAAGTGGAAATAACAAAAAAAAAATATACCATCTCTTATTCACGTATGTTTTGAGGCGTTAATGATCTGCAAGAAACAAGAGAATTCTTATTTTAGAAGAAAATCAAAAATAGAAAATTTAAATATTGGTTGGTTTGGTTGTCATCATTTTGTTTAAACTAGGATCTTGTTTTTAAAGCAGTATTATAGACTGAAGGCAACGCCCTTTATCTGTCTCTCATTTTGTAGCTGATTAGCTATTCGCGTAGCATGCGATGGCTATTGGCACGTAAATTAAACCAAAGCCTCCGCAATTTTATCATTTAATTTAATAATTGTTTTGTTCATAGTTTTAGAAACGTCTGCTACGGCAGAACATGCAGTAGCTGAAAGTGGAGGAGAAGATTCAGAAGACGAGTGGAATTATATTAAAGGCGAAAAAAAACCCATAACCACAACTGAAACGATCGAAGAAGACGAACAAATAGAATTACAAGAACAAGAGTCACATGCTTTATCACAAGCAATTGCTGAATCGCAAGAAGCTTGTTCTGATGTAAGTACCACAAAATATTTTGACCGTTTTACAAAAGTTTTATTCTTATTTTTTATAGTTAATTTCAAGTGAGCAAGACGACGGTTTAGATCAAGAATTAATCGATATTGAAAAGAATTCTGCTAAGGAGTTGGATAAATCGCTCCAACACGAATTAGCATCACTCAAAGAAGAACTAAACGAGGATTTAAACCTAGACGACGACGAAATGAGCTCACAGCTAAATCCAGATGCAAAAGAATTTGTTCCAACCTCACCTGTAAGATCAACAAATCAAAGTCCGTTTAATTTGTTAAGTCAAAATGGTGCTCCGCTTAATCCACACCAGCCCGCTTATTTGTTTGAGGAGGACAATATTATTGCACAATCACCCCGCAAAGGCACACCAATGGACGATATTACGTTACCGGCTGAGACTGAATTCGATATTGAAATATCACGGCGTCCTGCTGAACTAGAAGCTCAAAATGGTGAGGCACCCCCTGTGGAACGTCCAGGCTCATCATCATCTCAAGCCTCGTATCAAGAAATGAATTTGAAAGAAGCGATGCATGGTGATGAAAAAATGGAGTATGCGCCAGAGGTTGATGAATTAATCGAACAGGCTAAAGAAAATGTTGATGCCGTGGTTGGTCAATTAAGTGCTAAAGTATTGAGTGAAAGCGATCCAATGAATATGTCATTCTATCAAGATAATGATAACAATATAATAAATCCATTCGATTTAAATTCAGTGCAACAATTGCCTCTAGATGATGAGTTTGAAGGAGGTGCTGGTAAAATGGAAATAACACAAAAAATAATGTTTGAGGGTCAGCAAGGGCAACGGTTTGTTATTGAAGATAATGATTTTGGAATGCAAGAAAATTTAGTGTCGCAAGATGAAATTTCAAAACCAGAAGATGATATGTACTCGCCGGTTAGTGATAATAAAATTGTGGATTATACTGTAGCTAGCAATTTAGAATCTGATAAACCAGAATCTGAACTACTTTTACAAGACAAACCACAAGAAACAGAACAAGCGAATGAAACTGTAATACAATTCCAATCAGAAAATTTATTTGAATCGATTCCCAACGAGCATCGCGATGAATTAAAATTAAACATTGAAATTGATAATGTTAGTCCCGTTACGAATGAAATGGAGCTTGAGTCAGGTTTTGTGCCACACGAATCGGAAGAACAAGCCGAAAGTGAAAGTTCATTTTTACAAAAATCAGAAAATGTATTATCTGAGGAAGTAATTAATCATTCTCTTCCAGTTTTAACACCAGAGCTTGATCATGACAAATTAGTAATCGATGCTTTACAAGAAACGGGCCTTAATGATGAGCCTACCGAGACCGGTACTCCTCCCTCGACTCCAGCAGTACTTGGTGTTGAAGTGCAGCATCGAATAATTACACCAGAGCCACACGAAATTGTTGAAGCTGTTGAAAGATTATCAATGGAACCAGAGGAAAACGCACAAAATGTAGTGTCTACTTCGCCAGTTTCATTGGATCGCGAGCCTTCTGCCGAATGTTTTTCACCTATTTCTAGTCAAATTGATGTTAAGCCGGCTGAAGAGGATGTTGCACAAGCTGATGAGTCGTTACTAAACCATGTTAAACCAGAGACACTTGAAAACAATGATATTGAAGTGGCTGCAGTAGCGGCTGTCGCAGTCACAACCTTAGCAGCAACAACTGCAGTTGCTGCGGCTTCAAATGTTGCTGAAAAAGAAAGTGTTAAAACGACAGAACCCGTTAAACCATCAAAACCAGTTTCAAAAACAGCAACGCCATCAAAAGTTTTATCAAAAACGGCACCAGCTAAGAAACCTCTGACGCCTACTAGTAAACCATCTTCCGCAACCAAAACGACCGCAAGTACATCAAGACCCTCATCAAAACCTTTAAGTAGTGTAGCGCCGAAACCTTCATCCGCGACTGCCACCAAGACTGCAACAAAAACTACTGTTACTCTTACAAAGAAACCGTTAACTAATGGAGAAGCGAAAACTAGTAGTGTGATTAAGAAGACAACAACTACGAGTACCACAAAAACCGCAGAAAATGTTGCAAAACCCACTGCCGGGAGTGTTCGATCAGCAACAACTACGACATCAACACGCATGCCATTGTCAAGCGCTCCGCGGACAACAGTGTCGGCAATCACAAAAACTATTGCAGCCAAAACTGCCGCTGCACCTCGGACTGCCTCAGCCCTCAAGTAAGTGTTCTTGATTGTAAACTTTTTTTGTATGTGTTAGTGTGAGCTATTTGTGTTTTGTGTCATTACTCAGTGTATCAGATTCGAAGATTTTTGGAAGTGCAAATAAAAGGTGCAAATCGTTTGGATTGCATCATTTTATAAAAATATTGGAACAAAACGTTACTCTCTCAGCAACTTTCCAGTGGTTCTATTCTGGCTTTGTGAATAGGGAATTAGTAACGATTTTTCTATTCCCCAAAATGGGAAAAATAATTCCATTTTATTGTAATTTTGCCGTAAAACTTTGTCCCAATTACGAATCGTGATTCGAATATTTTTTAATTTTTAAGCACATTTTGTCTTATATTTAAAAATTAATTAAACTTGTGTTACGGTCACTAAATCTTTTTGCTTGTGATAAAAAATCGTGATGTTTCGCTGAAAAAGTATTCCCAGTCTAGCATAATATACATTTGGGAACGGGAAATTAATACAATTTGTAATTACGCAAAAGATTTTCCCAGAAAACCAGAATAGGGCCACAGGTCTGATTACTGATGAAAAGAATAAATTTAAACGTTTTAACTATTCAAATCAAAACTCAATTTTGTTATTCAGTCTCCGATGATTTGTTTGAAAAGTTTTTCATCCTAAATTTCAACTTGAGGATATTTGTGTTATCAGCATGACAATTCATTTTCTGTACATTTCTTAATTTTAATGTCAATGAGAGAGATTCTATGTATGTATTTATTTAATTATTTAGGTTTACAAAAATTTTGAGAACTGCACCCTCATTTTGCGTGCGAGCTCATTTATATAATATTATGTAGTTGCTTTCCAATCGACCACCGCAAGTGCTTATAAGCACTTATGGTTTTTGTCTTTGCTAAATTAACTACTCACAACTGGTCTACCATTTTATTATGAGTAGTTGAAAGCAGTTACGATAAATTTGTCCGCTAGGTGATTGTGTGTAGTATTTTTCTGTCAATAATATAATTGAATTTCGTATGTGAAGCGCTAATAAAATTTCGGTATAGATATTTTTTATTAAAAAGTTATCACAAATAAACTACACATTTGTAGGTTATGATTTGCTTTTGTAATTTTTGTGCTTTCCAATCGACACTTTAGCCAATACACATTTTTCGCACTTACAAGTACTTGCGGTGGTCGATTGGAAAGCTACTATTATATTATAATAACGTATGCAGTTCAGTTTGTTTCAAACAAATACATTGTCCTTTGAAATGATAAAGAAATAACATAAGCACCACTCACAACTGCGTTGCGCACAAGTCCTCGTAACCATCGCTTCCCGGTATTACACCCAAAACACATAAGCTCCCATGACTTCCTTCATTACATGGGACCTCATAAATCACATTGGCCAACCCACATCGCTGTCTGAAACCAATCGTGTATTAATTATACTGCAAAATTTCGATAAAAAATTAAAATCAAAAAATAATATTTTTTTTAGTAAAATAGGAAAAAACAAAACATCTTGTTGACACTAAAATCATTGGTATTTGAGATAGGTAAACGTAAAGATATAAACAGAACCAGAGATACAGCGACAAGATACCTCGATAAAATACATTTGTCTGTTGGCGATGTCGCTTTGGTAAACACAACAAGCGCGTCAGCGTTGTAGCGACAAAACAAGAAAAATAATAAATTAACCCTAAAATATTTCATTTATCTTTTTATCGACATTTTTTACATAAAACGTTGTGTACAACATTCAGATTTGGTTGAAATTCATTTTAAAACAGTTGTAAAAAAAGTTTACCAACATAATAATCTGAAACTTATATTGGTACTACAGCCACAAAATTAGAATAGATTCTAAAAAAAAATTCGGCGACAATGTCGTTGTCGGCAGCGACATTGGTTGTGTTAGCATCCTATGGTTTATGTGTATTTTAATTTGACAGGCTTTGTATCTTGTCGCTGTATCTCTGGCTTTGTTTAACCTTAACAAAGGAATATTGAGAAATTATTAATTCGGCGAATGAACTAGATCGTATAAAATGATTGTTAAATTTTAAGGACTATGTAAGATTGACCCGAATTATCTCAGAGTGGATAGAAACAGTATAATCTTACAGAATTTGAAGACCTGTCACAAAGTAGTACAATTAAAAGCGTTTGGCATGACATGCAGGCAAAGCGCTAAACATCAATAGCATGTAGTCATGACGTGAACAATCCATTATTAATTTACTTACTCTATTAAAATCCGGCGAATACTTGCCGTAATAATAAATTTGACTTCAATCGACCAAATACGGCTTCCTTGACAATGACATTAATGTATATTCCTCCTAGATACTCACTAAAATAGGCAAAAATAAAATGAAAAATATCTCAAAGATTGATTGATTGATTGATTGGATTGTAGGACCAAGTACTGGACATGTGTCCTGTATAACGTTAGGCCTATTACAGCCCTTGTACCTTTTTTACATTATAACAATCGGGAAGGATAGGTGTTTTTAGGATGGAGCGACCCCGTTTCAGACACCTAGCGAAGATACGGCATAAGACAAAACAGGTCTAATCTACTAGTAGAGAGAATAAGGGTTATTAAGGTTAATTTTTTAATTAATTACTTCTCTATATCAGCAACGTATTTAGCAAAAAATCTATTATTATTCCGTTATGTATCTGGAGATTTCCTGAAATGTAATGCTAAATTAATACTTTCGGCTTTCTATTTGACCAAATCTGCTCCGAACAAGGGAAACTTAAACTAGGTAATTCATATGAGTGTTTACCTAAATCATTAATTTATATTTTCCCGAAACTTAAAATTAGATTAAATTTTATGGATCTAGAAAATATAAAAATTAACTAAGTAAAGCAATAAATTTCGCAAGATTTAATTTTATTAGTAGTTTCCGGCTGGAGCTATTAGATTTCAAAAATTTAAAGATTGTCAAAATAATTCTATTGACAGTTTATTGTGTTGTGTACGTTGAAAACAGTAGTGTCTTCAGTTCTTGCAAAATATCATAATTATAATTGATTATAAAATTAATTACAGGGTAATTGATTTTGATGTTGAAATCTCAAGTTCAACTCACATACGTCACAATAAATTATATTCCTCGAATAAATAAATGGTTCTTGTTTGTATTTATATTTTTGACGTTAACATTATTTATGTATATAAACATGAACAAATTTTCCGATATGTTGAGATTTTTTAAAATTGAACGTAACGGGTCATGAATTTATCACAGGTCAATTTTTGTTTTTGCTAAGGTCACATTTTCTTTTTTAATTATTGTTGTTTCGATGTTTTGAGAATTATTTCAATTGAAAAAATAATAATTTTATATTGAGGTGAGGTTATCAAGGCGCTTGAATTTTGGTTTCGAACTAATGAAACATTGAACTCTTTAAATTAAAAAAGTCGTCTCATCAGACTGCAGTGATCAAACTACAAAAATATTGAAAATACTTTGAAGTTGCATACGATGTATAATGTCTTAGCGACTTAATTTAAAGAATTCATTCTTTAATTAGTTCGAAAACAAACTTCCATCGTCTTGGTAAACCTCACCTCGATGTAAAAGTAATACCAGGCTATCGCATAGAAAAACCCAAAATTTAATAATTTTATAACAAAATATGTGGAAATTACTTTTGAAATGCGGCGAAATTCTAGACATTAATCCGTTGCCGCAAATGACGGCTATAGCCGTCCTGCATATTTTAATTAATAAAAAAAGAACATCACTCGTACGAATTGTACTAATGCATTTATTTGTTAATTACTCAGTACCTAAAACATCGAAGAGAATAAAGATGTAACATTCTAGATAACATATCAATTGTTTTTTGTTGTTTTTATTTTTCATGTTTAACAATTCGATATATTTCCGCCTACAGAGACAAATGACGGCTATAGCCGTTCTACTACGTTCGTGAAGATGAGCTATAGTCGTCATTTGCGCTGGGAAGAGAATAAATGTTGTGGCGAGGAAATGACGGCTATGACCGTCGAGAGTTTTCATGGAAAAACTGTGAGGAAATGTGATAATTTTCACTTCCAAACATATAAATGACGCTCAATTTCATATGGCAGGCATAAACAATTAAAAAAAGTGTGTTTATGTATGAGCACGGTCGTCAATTTAAAAGTGTGCGGCAACGAGTTAAGCGAAATGTAAGATTTGCTTAGTTTATTACAATTTTGGAAAGAAAGTGAATTTGAATAAGGAGTCTGAATTTTTAAACCACGTTTAAATTTATTTGAGTGATCCTCTGATTTTGCTTACATAAAATGCTTATACTTTTAGACTCCATCCGCCTTCCTCTGTTGCTGGCAATCGTTGCTTCAAAGTAATAATCGCTAATGGAGATTATATCTTGGTTTAAAGAAGCATAATATTAAAATATGAAAGAATGTGTGAATGAAAATCTTGTTGAAGATGTAAATTCTCTGCACAATGTGCTAACTCACGAAATTGGATACAATGATATGAAAATGACGTTAGTACAGATGAAGATAAATATTAGGTGTGTGAATATGACTGCGCCTTTTTTTTATTAAAATAAAACACACTTGTTTGTTTAGAAAATGAAAGGTTTATCTATTGAAAGGTGCTCCATCTGTGGCCCTATCCTGGTTATCCCAGGGAATTGAGAATTGGGAAAATATTTTGCTGTAATTACAAATTGCACTAATTCCCAAATATATATTTACCGTTTCCAAATGTGTATTCTGTAGTAGACAGGGAAAAAATTTTTGCGAAAAGACGTTACTAATTCCCTATTCCTGGGGAAAACCAGAATATCTTTCAGGCAATTTACGGATTCCTTCTTTGAAGAATTCCTGGTCTTTGGAGGCCAATTAAATTCATTAAACCACTTTTCGATCTTTGCGCGAGAACTGTACAATTGTTCAGCAGACGCCTGCATCGATCGGAATAAGTAGTAATCTGAAGGAGCTACATTTTTTGAATACAAGGGTGGGTGGGGTAGAACTTCCCAGTCCTGTCCTTTTAAATAATTTTTTATAACGTTTGTAATATGTGGTTTTGCATAGAAAAATTAATTTCTTGACCTATTCTGGCTTCTTTTCTTCTATAGCTCCAGTAGTTCATACAACACCTTTCTGATCCCGCCAGATATGTGCATAACCTTATTGCAATAAATACATCGCTTTGGTTGTAACCAGCTTCAGCCAAGATTTTTTGCGTTTGGGTTTCTCATCCCATAAAATTCTATTCGATACAAACAACCTTTTCTTTGTTGACGCAGTATTTCACAAATGGTTTTTGACGTTCGAGGTCTCTTTCGTTCTGTTTTGCAACAGGTGATCGTTCAATATTTAATGCTACAGCTATTTCTGATTGTGTTTGAGAAGAATCTTCAGCCAATAACGTTTCCAATTCAGCATCTTCAAAATTTTTGGGTGGTTTTCCATGTTCTTCATCTTCAATGCCAAAATTATCATTTTTAAATCGTCGAAACCTTTGCACGTTTTATTCGATGGCATGCTCAACGTAGATTTCCTCAAGCAAAAGATAAGTTTCTGCTGCAATTTTCTTTACAATAAAATAATGTAATAAAACTTCCCGCAAATGACGATGTTTATTGAGAATAAAATTCGACATTTTCAAGGAGTTAAAATACTAGTTTTTTTTATAGTTTAATCTATTTGTTTGGCTTGAACATTATCATTCACATCACCAAAATTTACAGTTCGGTTACATGATTCTATATATGACATTTCATTTTATTTTATCTTACTTTTATTTTCCCTCTGTCCGATGTACGGGTTATCTGTGCGTTCCAATAATTTCTTGTATGTTTATCTTTGTGATTAATATGTGAAATTATGTTCTTTTTTTTTTTATGTTTTATTTGGTTCCCTTGATGTAAGTTATCTTCCCTTATTAAATTTTCGCATTGATTTCTCTTAAAAAGGTGATTAATTCAGCGTATTCTTCCTGTTTAGTATCAGCTAATATTTCTTCTACTTTTTTATTCATTATTATTTTAAATTTTATTCTTATGTTGCATATATTTTGCAATCTTCGATTATATGTCTAGCATCTTCTTTTGTGTTGCATGCTTCGCATTTGTCATCTTCCACTTTTTTAATTAATTTTAGGTATTTTTTATCAAAAGTATGGTTTGTCCTCAGTCTTGTCAATTTTTTTATAGTATCGCTATCTAGGTTTAATTTATGGAACCATGGTTTCTTCCCAACTATCCCTTTAATGTTCTTCTTGTGTTGCATCCCTTTTATTGTTGTTCTATTCAAAAATGCTATTGTTTCGATTGATTTTATCGAGTGGTTCTGTTATATTGTAGCTAAAGGTTTCGTTATTGTAGTTGTTGTATATGCCTATTCCTCTTTTCCCCTTTTATATAGATCTATCTGTATATGTTATCGCATAAGAACTGTGTTCTTTTATGTGGTTTGTTGCCATTTCTTTCAGTTGGGTTATGTTGTTCTTGTTTATGTCCTGTAGTTGGTGGTGTAATGTTATATTTATTTTTATATTTGTTTCCTCCAGCCTTTCATCAGGTGTTTTAATTGGAATTTTATGCAATAGTTCTTTGTATTTTATGTATGTTTCCTTTGATGTTCCATGGCATTTGTTACTTCTCAGTTTGCAGCCTAGTGTGGTGTTGTTGTATAGTTGTTTTGCGATGTAAGTGTAGTTGAAGTAGTCTATTTTTAGATGGATAGGTAGGTCTCCTGCTTCTGTTATTACCGCTGTAATGGGTGTACTATTTGTTAGCCCAGGGCATGTCCTGATCCCCGTATTTATTATTTTTTGCAGTATATCCATATTCTTGTTGCTAGATGTTATGACTGCGCTGTATCTTATCCTACTCTCTGTGAGGCTTTTGTGAAGGTTTAATAATGTTGAGGGGTGGGCCCTTCCTTTTTTTCTGCCAAAGATTTTTATTATGTTAGTGGCGATTATACATTTGTTTTTCAGTTGTCTATGGTGTGCATGGAAATTTAATTTTGTATCTATGTTGAATCCTAGAGTTTTTATCTGGTTGCTTTGTTTTATGTCTGTGTTATTTATTTTTATTTTTATCGATTGATCTATCCTTGTTTCTTGATGATAATGAATGACGTTTTGTTTGGGTTCATATTTAAATTTATTTTGCTTAACATATGGTTGAATTCCTGTATGTATTTGTTCGCCATTCTTTCGGCTACATTTAGTTCATTGGCTGCAATTCATTAGGAAGTCGTCCGCGTATTGTAATATTTTTACGTCCTTATTATTAATTTGGTGTAGTTGGCTGGTATATAAATTGAATAAATCGGGGCTTAGAGGATCCCCTTGTGGAAGCCCGGTACTGGTTGTAGTTTCTTTTACTTTGTTGTCGGATTGGAAAATTATGTTTCTGTTTATTAACGACTTGTATATCCAATTTGTATATTGATGTGGGATGTTCAAATTTTGGAGTATTTCTATTAATTTCTTTATATTCACTCTGTCGAATGCTTTTTCTATGTCAGTTGAGATTATTATTGTGTTGATTATTGGTTTTATTTTTTTTCTATTATGTTGATTAAGTGATGTATGTAGTCTGATGTAGATTTTCCTTTCCTGAATCCATATGAAGTGTTCGGCAAGATATTTAATTGATCCGTGATTTTGTTAATTCTTGACTTTATTAGTTTTCCTGTAATTTTGGCGATTGTTGAGTATAGGTGAATTCCTCTATAACTTTCTATTTCATTTATATTTTTATTTGGTTTTGCCACCGGAATCAGTTTTATCTTTTTCCAGATTTCGGGGAACTCCTGTTTATCCCATATATTGTTTAAGTGTTCCGTTAATTTGGCTATGTGTCTCTCCGGTAGTTCCTTTAGTATTTTGTATGATATTTTGTTCACTCCTGGTGCAGTGTTTTTGCTGCTGCGGATTATTTGTCGTACTTCCTCCAAACTGAATTCTTCCTTTCTTTGTTGATGTAGTGTTCCAATTCGTCTTTATTTTGCCTTAGGCTTCTTATGTTGATCTGTGCTATGTTGAGGGACTTACTCATCGAGGATGTCTAGCTTTTGTAAATGCTTCTTAGTTATATTCACAACTCCATCAAACTCCTTGATTTGCTCGAGGATTGCCAAAACGACTACGTCTAATTCTGATCCTTTAATTGAGGGGTTTACTAGTTGTTGTGCTGTTGTTTGGATCTTTCTGTTCATGATTGCCATCTCAGTTATGTCATTCTTTAGTCCGATTACTTCTTTTTTTAGTATTTGGTTTTCATTTTTCAATTTGTTTTTTATTTCTTTCATCTCGTCCTTTAATAGTTCCAGTTCTCTATCGTTTCTGCTATTATTGGGGAAAGTTTTCCTTTTCTAGATTAAATTCCTTTTGTCTTTGGTTTTACTGTATTTCTGGCTTCACCGTATGAAACTCTTTTCGTTACCATTAGGTATTTTATTTTTTTCTGATTCTTATGTTCTTCGCATAAGTAGTAGTTAGTTGTGTGGTTTTCCCCACAGTAATAACATTTCGTTTGATTTTTACAGTTAACCTTTTTATGTTCTTGTTCCCCGCAGTTATTACATTTTTCTTTACCCTTACAATGTTTTTGGGTATGACCATAAAGTAAGCATGTTTTACATAGTAAGGGTTTAGGTATATAGTATGATACTCTTCTATCTACCTGATATATGAAAATTTTATGGGGGAGTATTGTTGAGCGGAATGTTACTTTTATTGATGTAGTTGGTTCAACCTTTTTTCTGTGTTATTCCATCTGGTTATTCTTTCTATATTTGCTATTTTTGTGTTCGATGAGATGTTTTTCTTCAATATCTCCAGGTCTGTGTTTACAGGTATTTTGTTTATGAAGCCTATTGTTTCAAGCATGAAATTTGGTACATATGATGAATAGAGATGTATTCTTTCCAAGTCCACGCTGTTTAATATTTTGTTTGCGGTGTCTAGTTCTCTGGTTTGTACCTTTACTCTGTTCTTGGCAAATTGTCTGATTGATAGGATTTTTCCAAAATTCAATGAATTTAATTTTTCGGCGATTACTATGTCCTCTATCCCTTTTTTCTATTATGACATAATATGGTCCGATGCCCCCCGGTTGGTATCTATTTTTAACGGTCTTTTCGTTTTTTCCTGTCATATTTTCCGTTTTATTTTCTGGTGTCTTCTTTTTTCGTTTTTGTTTGCGCTGGTAAGTCAAATCCATTGAAAGCTTCGGTATTTGTCTTTCCTGTACTTTCGGTTACATCCATGTTTTCTTCCATTGTAAGATATGTTTTAAAAGGTCTTGTTAATTTTCGTTGTTTTGTTTTAATTTTTTCATACGGTTTTCATTTTTCACAACTTTTATATTTCACTTCTATTGTCTTCCACTTTTCGTTTTCTATTTAACTTTGCAATTTGCTCTTTGTTTATTGACGCCTGTGCGTCGCGCATTTATACACTGTTTCCTATTCGTTTTAATTTTTTATTTTTCACTTTTTCCACAATGTTTTATTTATTGACTATTGTTTTTCACTTTTTATCCTCACCTCACTACTATAAAATCACTTTTGATTTACACAAACGAAAATTCTATTTACCACTTTGAATGATGTTGTCCATACGAAAGCTACTATAGAACTGAAAATACTAGTTGTTTGCACTTCAATCAAATGTCACACACTGCGGTTGACAGCTGACATAAAGTACATATTTTATGCCAGTATTGCCCATTTATATAATACGTAAGCAATACTAGTAACGACTCCTATTGGAAAAGGGCGGAGTCATATTCACACACCCACTAATAAAAAATAACTGGCACCTTTTTGTAAAAACATTTTTTTTTTGTAATTTTGAATCGTACTCAATCTAGACAAAATTACATAAGGCCGGCCACACACGTACAGTTTTAAATGTCAGTTTTAACTGTATAGCTATAACTGTCTGTTTTAACTATGAACTGAGATGCAAACACACGTTCAGTATAATCCTTCAGTTATTATCATGGATTTGAATGAGCGGAACGATTTGGCTGCTCTCGGTGTATGAAATTTCGACACCAAACTGAGAACTGTGTAGTTAAACCCCCACACACGTTCAGTTCAGTTAATCGTTTCAGTTAAAAATATAAAAAATTTAAAGTTCTTGGTTAAACTGTACAGCTTTAACTGAACTGAAATACCCACACACGTACAGTTTTTACTGACAGTTAAAACTTTTCGTGTGTGGCCTACCTAACGTGCCTGTGGTCGATGTAGGTATAATTATATCCTAAAACCTAGCAGCTATTACCATCGTCTTGGATTTGTAAAATTAAATCATTTGATCTTCGCGAAATTTGTCGTTTGTGAGATTAGTCTTTTTCCGTAACTAAAGAAGCAAAAATATTTTTTTGTTTCAAGCATTGAATTAATATATTAAAACTAATCGTTACAGTTGTTTTTTGTTAGCAGTGTGGTTTCTGAAATGTGGGAGAGTTGTACAATCTGTTTTTGTTAGCGTAACATTAATCATGATTGATTTTTCTGTGAATTATGAAAGAGTTCAGCGTCAGTTAAGTCTGACCTAACAAATAAAAGAAGTATTTTATAATTGTTATCAAATTATTTAATCATATTCGAATTTGGTACACTATGCACTATTTGAATGAACTAACAAATAATATTTACTGCTTAATTACGATTTTAAAAGGGCATCATCGGCAACTAAACCTCCCACAACAACGGCGAGTAAACCTTCCCGCCCAGTCACTTCTACGTCAAGTGCTGCATCAACAACAAAAACAACTACGGCACGCACTCCATTATCACCTACAAAAGCTAAACCAGCACCAACAACCACAGTCACAGATAAACAATCAAAAGACACAACCAATAAATTACGCACAGTATCGAGCACACTTAATAATTATAAAACAACAACTTCCACATCACGGACAGGAACTACACCACCAGTTAAGAAAACTTCTGACGTAAAGGTAAATATTCGATGAACGTAATACATCATATAAATTGATTAATTAATAATAATTAATTTTTATTTATTGTTTTATAGAGTCCAATCGCTGCAAAATCAAGAACCGCAGCAGGCGGAACATCAAGTGTTAGTACGACGACAACCACCACTACAAAGTCAACAACCAGTGGAACCAGAAAACCAACAACAACTACACGTACAAGTGTTACAAAGAAAACGACGGGCCCATCGTCGATTTCTAAGTCCAGTACAAATGATAATAAAGCCACAAAACTTACAACTGTTAAACTCGAAAAGCAATTTCTTAACGGTGATGTTATTTCCGAAAAAGGGATAATCCGAACAACGATATTGGACAGCAATGGCGATGTAATACTAAACGAGGATAACGAGAATATAATCAGGAAGGATGAATCACCCGATCATCAAATGTCATCATCACCACTAATCGATAATTCTCAAATGATCGTTATAGATTCAGCAGCTGATTAATTTTGTTTTTTAAATTAAATTATATTATATTTTTTTTTAATTTTAAATTAATATTGAATGATAAAATAAACAGAAAAGATAGATATATATATATAATAAAAAAAATATACATTTATTAATTTTATTAAAGTATTTTTTTAATAATCATAAAAAATTTTTTGTTATAATTTATATATATTTTTTACTTTGATTTGTGTTCCTATAATGAAAAAAAAAACATTTAAAAAATAGAAACTGACATCAATATGAGCGGTAAAAAAATACTTTAATAATTTTAAAATTTATAAGAAAAGATAGGAAAAACTACTCAAATTAAGATGATTTTTTCTTTGCTTAATTATAAATATAAAAAATAATAAAAAAAATAATGTAATGTAGCGTGATTCTTTAATTAATATTATTGCTTTTTATATTAAAAAATTAATCTATTAAATTATAAAGCAAAACATAGTTATATTGATCTTATGCTTATCTTATGCTCAGACGAGTTAGAATAAGACGTCTAATTTTTATAGTTTCTTTTTTCAAAACATTGCATTATATTATTTGTAGAAGAAAAACAAAATTTTTATTTAACGTTTTCGTTACTATTTTCTAATTTAATTTTATATTTTATTATTATATTTTCAACAAAAATAAAATATATTCGCAATGGTTTTTCTTTAAAATGAAGAAAAACTCATTGTGCATAATTTTATTATTATCATTTAAATTATTATTTTCTATATTTAATTTATCTCATAAATAAATAAAATATTAAACGAAAAAAACATAAAATTAATCCATATTTAAAAAAAAGGTATCCATTAAATTAAATCTTAAACAAAAAAAAAGTATATATTTAATAAAGTGAATCAAATAAAGTGAAATTTAATCAATAAATGTTACAAAAAAATAATCTATTTCCATCTACCATTTTAATTTTTTATAATGTTTAATTAATTAGATTTATAATTTAACAAAATTAAACACGTGTTTAACACTATTTTGTTTCTGTTTTTTTTATATTTATAAACATCACGAAATTAAAAGCTTCTTTTTCATAATTTTATTACATCATTATTATTATCGTCCTTTTTGTTTTATACATTGCGACTAATTCTATCTTAGACTAGTTACATGTTTTATATACTTTATTATCATTTACATATTTTTTAAATTAAAAATAGAAGACTGTTGTTTTTGTGTGGTCTTACTTTTTTTTTAATTTTATTTCTATTTATAAATTTTCTATCAATCAATTTTTTTGTTTAAAGAATAAATATTATTAAATTTATAAATATTATTTAACTTAAAAAATGGCACAAGGCTATTTTGTGTAAGACCTCCTTTAAATTATATGAAAAACAAAAAAAAAATAAAACAAAAAAAAAACAAAAAATAACAATTATATAGCTTTTTTATTGGAATTAAATAAAGGTAATAATAGATAAACTTAAGTATTGGTGTTTTGTCTTTCGCGAAATTACAAAAGGTAAGTGTTCAAATAGTAGGTCCAAGCCGTGAGGTATGATGAATTTTGGTTTATTAATTTTAGGGGCGTATCGCACTCTACACGAAATTTTATGATTTAAATTGATAAAAAATGGGATTTCGTGGAATACGGAAATCGTAAAATATGCGATACACACTGCATCGAAATCATTCTACGAAAATGTACAATTTAAATCCTGTCTGACATCGTTATATATCTGGGGCCCTATTATGAAAAAAATGCGATTTCGCATTTTCATACAATATCGCATTTTGGTATTATAGACTAATATTTTCTCAAAAATGCGCTCAAGGTCGGATGCGAACGCCATATTATAAAACGGTATGGCGGATTTTTGCGATACTATATTTTTCAAATGCGAATGATCAATAGCAATCGGATATCGCATTATTTAATACACATACGTGATAAACTTTTATTTTTTTTAAATATTTTAAATATAAAGGTATTATAAATTGTCATTTTTGTTAAAAGTAAAAAATATAAACTTTTATTGTTGTCGCGCAGTAGAAATGTATATTTTATCATATAATTCAAAGGGATTTGACGTGTTTCGTTAAAGATTTATTTTTTATATTGACGTATTCAATTATAGTATCAAATATCACCTTCATCATCCTCACAATTATTTAAATATAAATCAACACAGTCCATATTAATATTTATTTAAAGAGTAAATAAATGCAAAAACATTGCGAATGAAAATTTCCCTGTAGGAAATGCGATAATCGGATTTCATAATAGAAACGCAAGTGGCGGATCGGATCCGCAAAATCGTAAAAAATGCGATATGCGACCTGTTTCATAATAGGGCCCCGGGCCCCTATTATGAAATTTTTCCGACGTCGTAAAATCCGTTTCGCGCGGATATTCATATTATGAAACTAAAAAAATCCGATCCGCGCGGATTTTATACTATTATGAAATAAAAATCCGAGTTAGCGGATTTTACGAAAAAATTCAATTGTCAAATCCGACAGCTAGTTAGGTGACGGATATTTTAGTATACGAACGGAAAATTGATCGTAGTTCATACTTTTTATATGTTATTTAATTATTTAGAAAAATTTTAAATGTAAGTACATATGTATCTCTATTAAATTATTTTAGTCAAATTTAAATGTGACAAGTGTATAATGTGTATATACAAGTGTATACTGAAAATACATGTTTCACAATACGAATATCCGCCGCGGATCGGATTTTACGACAACGTATTTTCCGACGGTGTCGTATTTTCCGACCAATTTCATAATAGGCCCCCAGGGGGCCTATCTTAAAATATCTTATTAATGTGTTTATTATTATATACAGTGTTATCCCCACTCGTTTCCCGGACAAGTGGCGCAGTTGTTAAATCTTCGGCACTTGGGCTGTTTTCCAAATGAATACTTATTTGTGGAACCTAACTTATTCAAATAAGTAAGCTAGCGAGGTGACTTATTTTCTGTCCTTTTCTAGCCGAAAAATCTAAATTGTTTGTCAATTTTTTGTTGTTATTTTTATCAAGTTATGACTTTTAGAATTTGTATAATAACTATTTCTAGATAATGAATGGATCTTTGTGGGTTAAAATCAAAATTAAGATAAAAAAAATTGATCGTCATAAAGATATAGAAACCTAATTACGTAATGTATGCATGTCTTACGCAAATGAATTGAGGTCAGCTACAGAAATAGCAAGACCACACGGCGTATTAATATATTCATATTCTATCTTTACGAAACAATTAATACTGATTATACAGACATAAAATACCTATATACATATTTACATAAAATATATATTTTCCTATTAAATGGTGCCCATTCGAACTTCTTTGACTGTCTAAACGAATTGAAATATAAAAAATCCAGCCGAATCGTACCTAAAAACCATATACACATTTTTGTATAGACTTTAACATTATTTTTAAGTTTTTTTCTTTTAAATTGTCGCACAAATATAATTTTTAATTTATTAAAATAAATAGTTAATTAAATTAATTGTAAGCGAAAATGTTATGCCTCGAAAAATTTTGCGATGAAAACAATCAATGTTTTCATGTCGATGTCAAAATAAGTATGCAAACTCAATTGGAATGGGTTTACTTACTTATTCAAGATGGCGTCAAATAAGTCAATAAGTCTGAAATAAGTATCCGTTTGGAAAACAGCCTTGGACCAGGAGGTACTGGGCTCGAATTACGATAGGTGATGTTAATAAACACAACTAATAAGACCCTCTGGAGTGTAGAATTCAGCGCTGACCCACCGTCCATGTCAGTGTACAGGTTGACATGGAGTTTGCAATGTGCAGGTGGTATACTGTAATTGTGTGAGCGTGAATGAAAAGGAGGGTATTAAAGGACAGTAAATCTACTGGACAGTTAAAACTTTCTTTTTGTTAAATTAAAAAAAAAAACAACTGATTTAGAAAATTTCAAGAAATTAATGCCAAACGAAAGTATTGTGATTAAAGGGGGATCCAGTGTTGGGTTAGTTCATTCAAACAATTTTTTCGATCAATAATATTGCTACAAAATGACGTTCTGCATTTTAAACACGAGAGATGGTCGCCTTAAATGATTCGTCATGGAATAACCCGTTTCAGGATTTAATTATTTTGAGAAAACAGTTTTTTCAAAATTGATTAGTTCCATAATTATATATAACCACAGTAGCCTTTGATTATATTTTTCACGATAAGCCTAATAAATGTTTTATTTGGTCTGTCAAACAGCCCAATGCTGTATACAAATAACGCCACGTGGAAAATACTTATCGGCCGAGGAAAAATGCAAAAGCCAAGCCCATTTCGGAGAAAGTTTTTCTTTTCGGAAACTACGCAAAAGATTAGGTCGCCATCGTGTAACGGTTGCAAATTATTTAAAACTTCCTACTAGTTACCGGCCAAGAAAAACTGGAGGACCAAAAAGAAATGAATTGCCCACAAATACGAGGGCTGGTTAAAGCCGCCAGTAATTCCACGAAAACCATTAAACGCCAGGATAGTGATTTTCAGTTAAATGTGTCCAAAAACACGATCCGTTGGGCTTTATGAGGTGTTGGGCAACTAAATGAAACAGGTACCAAAATTATTAGCACGACACAAAGCTGCATGACGTGAATTTGTTAAGGCAAATATGAGCCAGGACTGGTCACCCATTTAATTAATCAATAGATGATTTTTCGCGATAAAAATAATTTAATCTGGATGGGCAAGATGGTATTCAGTACTATTGGGGGATTTCAGAAAGGACCCAATGTATTTCTCAAAGCAAAATTTTGGTGTTGGAAGTCTAATGATATGGAGGGCTTTCTCTTCTGAGAGTACGCTCATTTTAGCCTTTCCATCAACTAGAATGAACATCGCGGAAAACATGGGCCTCCTAGATGGCCACCGCTTACTTTTTCCGTACATTCATCAAGAGGAAATATGGCTTTTCCAGCAGCATAACGTTTCAATCCATAAGAGACAAAATACCAAACCTTGGCTTGTGGAGCATTGCATACCAGTTTTAGGTTGACCTGCTTGTTCTCCAGACCTAAATCCCGTAGAAAATCTTTATAGATTATTGATCCAGTTGACCAATAAGTTGAAATTGGCAATTGAAAATACGTGGAACTAATTATCGCACGGAATCCTTGATTCATTGATGGAAGAATGCCTAACAGGATTCTGGCGTTCATCGAGAAGAGGGGCCGGTGGAATATTAAGTTTTTTAATAATGTATTAATTATTTTATTGAAGTTTGAACGACTAATAAACAGTGATTATGTTAATATTTTGTACGAAGACAAATCGAAGTGTTTTTGTTATTATATAAGGGTATTTCGTGACCGTCCTCCATTTGGCATTGTTATGCCCCATTTATATGTAGAAAATTGTGTCGTCTCCAAATTTTTATAGATTAAGATATA
This sequence comes from Nephrotoma flavescens, assembly GCA_932526605.1. Classification (NCBI taxonomy): domain Eukaryota; kingdom Metazoa; phylum Arthropoda; class Insecta; order Diptera; family Tipulidae; genus Nephrotoma; species Nephrotoma flavescens. The sequence goes on from OW052222.1 coordinate 114,651,465, forward strand.
TAAAAATATTCAATATGCGAGAAAGAAATAAACATACTATATATACTATATAGTAATGTCATAATTTTGTTATAGGATTATTATTAATTTTTTTTTAATTGATTCCAAAGCGGTGTTTACATTTTTATCTGTGCCGTCTGTTTTTATTATGAATCCTTATCATTTATAAACATAAAATATTTATTTAATTCACATGCTCTTCGGTAAGATCTAGGACTATCACACCATCGACAACACGCTCAGGGCATTTTGGGAAATCGAAGGTGTGGGTTCTTTTCGAGAATTAACGCACGTTGAGTCAAAATGTGAACGGCACTACGTTTACGTTTCTTATGAAATTTTCTTTGATCAAATTAATAATTTCATTTACTATTAAAATCTTATTAAAAATTAAATAATTTTAAGATATTTCAAGTTATTTAATATTACTTTTTTTTAGAAAAATACTTTCCGCAGGAACTACTTGCAGTATCAAGCTTAAAGGACGCTTAAAGGGCGCTGTCTTGGTCTTCTTACTCGAATGTAACACATTTTATTTTTATGCTTTTTTGGTTTTCTAAATAACAAACCGTTAATCTCATGTAATATTGATTGACTTCAAATTTATTTTTGTAAAATCTATAAAGTTTATTAATATGTTACTAATTTTGAATTTAATATTTTCCATATTCTTTGTAAATGAAATAACAAATTATGATCCTTTTTCAAACGTGATAATCTGGTTATTTAATAAATATTTTGTAAACGATGTTAAATTTCACACATACCTTTTTTTATTATAAATATTTTGTACCTATTATTAGCTGAATGAAAATTGTCCATAAGGAGTAGAGTGAGTTGAGGTGGGTTAAGCGAGTGATTGTTTTTTTTGAGTGCATGCCATGACCGTGATTAATAAACCCCAGAGTACAACCCTACCACCAGTTTCACCTCGAACGACAGAGCAGCGGCAAAATCATGGCGTACTCTGGTATGACGCATTACATTATTTACACATTAATTTTTATTTTTCTACTAACGTTAATCAAATACATGGTTAGCGTTTACAGACTTGTGCCCTTCACCTGAATCGAATGCGCCTAATATATTATTGCTTTCTACAATAAAATTACTCATCACCGGTGAAAATCTCATTAGCTTATGCATTTCAGTAGGTCATTAGAAACGAGCAGCTGGTTTATAGGTTTCATCCCATAAGTGAATAAAATCAACTGCTACGGTGGTCGGTGAGCATCTTAAAGTCTAACAAAACATTTATTACCAAAACGAAGTTAATTCGCTTAACAAAATCGTTAAAAATCGCTTTTTATAAAGCCACAATTCGTACATGTCTGAATCAAAATCAGAATTAATTCTATCTTTTGACACCGTTTTGTTGTGGTGTGAGCTTCTGTACGTTGACTTTGTATACTATGTGATGTAGAAAATTTATAAATGCTTTTTCCATGTATTCTCCTCCAACTGTGCTAATCATTTCGACTGTTTAATTGAACAAATTAAGGGAAAGTTCATACTAGTTAGTTTTAACAATAAAATAACTTAAATTTGAGAAATTCATGAAGGACTGTTGATGTATTGCTTTTCACTGGTTAAACTATTTTTCATCTTGTTAATTTTTAAATTTGTTAACTTGTGTGTTTATTTATATTTTAGATAGTGAGCATTTTTTATTTATTTATTTTACTTTTCAAATAGCTCTTAAACAATTTTCCAGTTTACAGTACGATATACATCACCTACTTAATAATTATAAAATTTCTTTTAACAGTTCTGCCCTAAAATCATTTATGCTACTTTCCGGTAACTCATTATACATCGATATATACCTTTGTCAAATATCGACTTTTTACTTCTAGATTGTCTTTTAAACTTTAAAACTTATGCCTAGTATAATGACTATGCACATCCTGTCTCTTACACTACAACTGACATAAATATTGTGGTAACAAAGTTTTATCAAGCCTAAAAATAAAAGTCATTACGTTTATATACAACGTATTTTCCACTGTTAACAACTCTAACTCCATCAACATATCACAGATTCTTGCATATTTATCTCTATTTAACATAATCCTCAATGTTTTATTCATGATAACTTACATTTTATCTATATCAGACTTATTTACAGTGAAAAGTATAGTACTGTAATAGGTGGCATTACAATAGTGTTATATACTACCTGTTTTGCTTCGACAGTTAATACCCATCCTATTACAGCTTTATCTTGATTGATTGATTCAGTGATTGGATTGTAGAACCAAGTACCATTCATAAACATCTATATATAATACAAATATATAATTTATACCACATACAAACATTCATACCGTCAGCGAGAAATGCAGAATGAGCAAGTCCAAAACCGCAAATCCCCAACCCAAGACACAGCCAGAACGCCCCCTCTATCCCTTCTCGCAATCAAACAATCTAACCTCCTAAAAGAAACCCTCCCAAAACAGGCTAAGTTTTAAGAAGATTTCCCACAAAAACACAAACCATCCAACCGCAAAGACGAGAGCAAGAACACCCCTGCCGTGCCCCGGAAATCCACGACTCCAGACCCACCCACTCCGCACCCCCCGCCGACGACATACAATATCCACTTATTATATGACTAATATAATTAATATAAATTACGCTAATTAGAAGTAGAATTACATGATCCCATAATCCCATATCTGATAATATTGCTTAAATTAATAAATTAAATATTTAATAATTAAACTAATATAAATTAGACCTAGAAAATAAATTTAGAAATTAGAATAGAGAATAAATGAAATTTAAAACATCAATCCAAAATAAAGTGTATTTGTTGAAAAAACGATCATTTAGACTCAATATCCACTTCAAACTAATTTGCCATTTATTGGAATATTACCCTATGTCTAAACACTATATGTACCTATTATGTATCCTCAGCATCCTATTACAGATTTATCTATATAACAAATATTTCTTCCATTTACTACATTATTCCCTATATACATACAATACATTTTGTTTTGTTTACATTTAACATTAACTTATTTATACGAAGTCGTTTTGCCACTACACCTAACTCTTCATTCATGCTACTTATGACCTCGACCAAATCATTTCCCGACAAATATAACGACGTATCATCAGCAAACAAGTAAATTTTGCATCTATTTAGAACCTTTGGCATATCATATATGTATACTATAAATTAGCAATTGTTCCAGCTTACTCCCTTGTGGCACTACATACTTTACATCTACAAGATCAGAGCATACATCAGTTATTTTTACATACCGCTTTCTATTACACATCATGGGCGGTATGTTGTACCATCACTTCGAATCGAAATCGAAAAAAGTCGAATCGAAAAAGTGAAAGTTATATCATTTTTGCTTTCCGAAAATGATCCAATATACCGCCATTCGACTTTTTCGAATTTCGATTCGAAGTGATGGTACAACATACCGCCCCATATTTGTTTAATTTTCCTAGCAACCCTGCCCTATCTACTATTTCAAATGCCCTTAATCAAGGAAAACTGCTACTGTCGATTTTCCATCCTCCCTGTCTCTCTTCCAATCCTCCACCACCATCTGAACCGCTGTCTCTGTAGAATGGCGCTCTCTGAAAACAAAATGGTGCGAAGGTTAGGTAGAATTAATTATAATTATTTAATTGTGTATGTTGTATAATAGTAGTATGTAGTATATTTCTGCATATAAGTATAAATTTATAAAATGGTATAATAGGAATAGAAAAAATTTAAATTTCATTTTAACATTTATAAAAGATAAACACTTAAACAGTACCTATACTCTAGAAGAAATACATTTTATAAGAAAACTAAAATAAAATTATGGATTGGTATGTAGTTACGATAAAAGGGGCATGAGTTGACACACAATGACCATTTTGAATTGAAAATGGCACATAGTCCTAAAAAAAAGCTTAATCTACAAATCGGGTATGGAATGATCCATAAGACCACGAATCCATGATGTTGATAACCTGAAAATAATTTAAATATTAATAAACTTAAAACAAAAACAAAATGCTGATGACCAACTTTTTCATCATATGGTTATATATGAATTCTGGAATAACGGTTATTGTGGTAATTTGAGGTGCTTTGTCAATAATAATTTTAATTTCCTTATCTTTCATGCCAACCACATTCTGTCCATCAACCTCCAATAGAAAGTGATCAACTAACACACCATTTCTTGCTGATGTTGAGTCCTTAACCAAATGAGTAATTTTTCCATCTTTGAACAAAAATCCAATATTATTTTGGGAATCTTTGTGCAATGTAATTGTTCTTTCGAATGGTCGATCACGAACCACAACTGAAATATTGTTTATGTCACTTTTTTTGAAAATTTTGTGAACATCATCGACCGATTTCCCTGCAACTAACTGTCCACACACTTGTAAAATTTGATCACCAAATCGCAAACCGGCCATTGCCGCTGGGCTACCTTTAACTACCATACAAACAAACACGCCTTTATCTATTGATTGTACTCGTAAGCCAACTTTCTTGTCCACTCCTTTGCATAAAATTAACTCGCGAATACCGTGAGTAATTTGTGCTCGTTGTAATCCAACCGAGTTCCCCGATAGTGGAGCAACCATTCCCGTATTCCTGACGCTTGATGGCTCTGCAACAGTCCTATCACGGTTCAAGTATTCAGGCATATTGGCGGCTATTACGGCTTTTGATAATTCCATTCCCATAAAATCGTATAAATCGGGAAACATTTCTGGATTTACGCTATTCGGTGTCGTCTGATGTGTAGGAACTCCCAGTTCAGGATACGGATTTTGCGTAAACGCTGGATATGAAGGATTGTTGGTCGGTGGCCCTGATTGAATTTGTGCGAATGCATTTTGCTGTTGTTGAATTATTTGATCAACTTTCATATCTTCGAGCGATGGGTAGAGCGACATTGTAGTCTGAAAAAAGCGAATGCAATTATTATTAAAATTTAATTTATCTAGATAGATAGTGCAAGATAATAAAATATTCCGGTGAGTATTGGTTTTCAAACAAATCACCAAATTTCGGTAAACACATACTAATCGTCAAAAATTTTGTATGCACAATGTATAATGTATATGCAATGGATCAAAAGCCACAGGGATTTTATTTCACAATACGTCGCCGCTGAGGATGACGTTTCCTTTCACAAGTAAACAAAGAAAACCATTGCATACACCACTGCCTTTGCGTCTGTATTTTCCAGAAATTAATCTCCCATAAACATAAATAAATAAAATACATACTATCGTATTCGTTATCTAGACCATTAACATCGATATTGTATTTTCTGTTTTGTCAGTGACGCATTATTTCGTTCCGAATGAGTCATGACATTTTATTATTTTATAATATTCAAAGTGCATTCCAAAATAAAATAATTAAAATCCACATTTTCAAATTAAACTGAAATTATTGTGAAATTTTTATAAAAATTCTACTCACATTTTTATCTTGTATTGGTATATATTCGTATAGCAATGAAACAACTGTTTATTATTATAAAGAGTATTTTTATAAATTTGTAAATCAATTAAATTAGCTTTAAATACTTCGCAACACTTCCAATCGTTCTGAAAAAATGAACTTGAGTATTTAATTAGACTAGACAGAAAAAAACATATGATTTATTGATATGAACATCCCCTCTTTTGTGTTGCCTGTTGAAAAATGTTTGTAATGTAACACTGCGTATATACACGGCCAAGTGGAAGGCAAATGAAAAGCGGCTTGCTGTGTGCAGGCCCAAAATTACGTTAAACGGCCCAAAATTGAGCTTGAGTAATTTGATTAGAATAAAAAATATCCCCGTATATTCGCGGCCAAGTCAAAGGCAAATAAAAGAAATATGGGGCGGTATGTTGTACCATCACTTCGAATCGAAATTCGAAAAAAGTCGAATGGCGGTATGTTGTATCATTTTCGAAAAGCAAAAATGATACAACTTTCACTTTTTCTATTCGACTTTTTCGAATTCAACTTCGGTTAGTGCTACAATCACCAAACTTGTATAGGCTTCTCGTCACAAATAAACAACTGACCTCTAAAATTTTGGTGGTCGTACCGCTTTCCTAAGTGGTCCAAAATGGAGCACAACTTAAGAACTTAAGGCTGACTGGTTGAGGCATTAGTTTTGCTTTCGACTTATGCCCGGTTTACATAAGACCAATATTTTTCTTCTGCAAAATGAATAAGATATAACATTGACTTTTTGCACATGAGAGACAAGAAAAGCAATATATCCCAACAAAATTTTGCAGAAGATTTTTTGAGTAAAAATAACCATAAAAATGAAAATGTTGCCATAAAATATATTCGATCCGAGTATTTTTATGGCAACATTTTTAAAATTAACAAGAAAAAAAATTCTTTCGTATTTATAAATGTTGAGGATTCATTATAAAAACAGACGCCATAGATAAAAATGTAAATTTCGTACTTTATTTCATTAAAAATAAATTAATAATGATCCTATAAAAAAAATTACGCCATTACTATATATGTTTATTTCTTTCTGGCATATTGAATATTTTTATTCTGATTCTTTCTTATTTACCTGCAAAAATTTGCAGAAGAAAACAATTTTCTCATGTAAACCGGGCATTAGAATAAAGCCTTTATTCCACAATAAAACATATTTTTTCAGTAAAAAAAGAGCTAGATAAAAATATAATTTCGCCACGTACCAAAACGAAACAAAAAAAAATTTCAGTAAAATTTACTGGGGAAAATGTTGCCATAAAAAGTATGAAACTCAATACTTTTTATGGCAACATTTGTTGTCTTTGTAACTCTAACGTAATTTTAATATGTATACTCTCCTCTTTTCGGTTTCTCCCCAAGTATAACAAAACGAAAGTAAAAATTGAGCATAGTATTTTCCTTCGTTTTCATCCAAAATTAACGAAAGTTAAACTTCACATTATAATGATAGTGTTTGTAGCGTATATGTATACTGTGTTGTTACTACTGTATACTGTGTTACCGCAATTTTTCTTTCGTAGGAATGTGTATAGCGTGTAATGTACATGGTTTGTTTTTATTTTTCATGTTCACGACATGAGTTTGGCAATTTTATAAAATTTTGTTAAAAAAATTTAAAGATGTGCGTTAATTTAAATAAAATTACATCAAAATATATTTTATATCTATTCAAATATTGTTTTCATAAATTAATTAATTTCTAGTTCAGTTTTAAGTTTTTAGGTAGAAAACAAATGCGAAAATAATAAACTTGATGTGCAATAATCATAGTACCTATTTGGAAAATTATTTAAACTTTTAATATTACAATCAAAGAATAATTTCAAATTGTGTAATAATAAAAAATAATTAAAAAATTAACTGAAATATAATTTAGATTCGTATATAATATGTATATATGTATGTATATTTTTATACCGCAAATTTAATAAAATAAAAATATTCATTTTAAACCTAAATTTTTATTTTGCTCTCACATTTGGATGCCGCCATCTTTTTCTTCTAACATTTTCAAATATAGCATTTTACATTCATGCACAACCTCGCTCCCGCCATTTTGTTTTTTGTCTTTTCTGTTCACACATACATGTATACAATTCTCCTTTATTGAGTTTCGTTCAGTTTCGAATAATCGCGACACGTTTCATACGTTTTATTTTAATAAATTGCAACTCAAACTTAGAAAAATACTAGACTAAGTTTAGTACTTAAGTACGAATATCGCCAGGAAAATTGAAAGTAAAAATACTTGGGTCAGTATTTTTTACTGAAAAAATATGTTTCATTGTGGAATAAAGGCTTCCCAAGTATAACAAGACAAAACTCAAAATTGAGCTATCGTATTTACCTTTGAAATATTACAAAAAAGACGAAGAATTAATACTTTAGTAGTGGTGCGTATATGTATACTGTGTTGTTACTACTGTATACTGTGTTACCGCATATTTCTTTCGTAGTAATGTGTATAGCATATACATGGTTTGTTTTTATTTTTCATGTTCGACATGAGTTTGGTAATTTTATAAAAGAGATTTTGTTAAAAAATTTAAAGATGTTTGAGTTAATTTAAATAAAATTACATCAAAATATATTTTATATCTATTCAAATATTGTTTTCATAAATTAATTAATTTCTAGTTCAGTTTTAAATTTTTAGGTAGAAAACAAATGCGAAAATAATAAACTTGATGTGCAATAATCATAATAGCTATTTAGAAAATTATTTAAACTTCTAATATTACAATAAAATAATAATTTCAAATTGTGTAATAATAAAAATTAATTAAAAAATTAACTAAAATATAATTTAGATTCATGTATATGTATATATGTATGTATATTTTTATACCGCAAATTTAATAAAATAAAAATATTCATTTTAAACCTAAATTTTTATTTTGCTCTGTAACATTTGGATGCCGCCATCTTTTTCTTCTAACATTTTCAAATATAGCATTTTACATTCATGCACAACCTCGCTCCCGCCATTTTGTTTTTTGTCTTTTCTGTTCACACATACATGTATCCAATTCTCCTTTATTGAGTTTCGTTCAGTTTCGAATAATCGCGACACGTTTCATACGTTTTATTTTAATTAATTGCAACTCAAACTTAGAAAAATACTAGACTAAGTTTAGTACTTAAGTACGAATATCGCCAGGAAAATTGAAAGTAAAAATACTTGGGTTATGATCCTGTATGAAAAGTGTCGCGATTCCCAAGTATTTTTACTTTCAACTTTTCTGGCGATATTCGTACTTAAGTACTAAACTTAGTGTAGTATTTTTCTAAGTTTGAGTTGCAATTTATTAAAATAAAACGTATGAAGCGTGTCGCGAAAATTCGAAACTGGACGAAACTCATTATAAACATTTTATTGCATGTGTATGCGTATTGAGAATTATTTGGCGGGAACAATTGTGCTTGTGTTTGTTAAAACTGCAATTTCAAATTTTGGTTGTAAAATTAAATGTTTTTAAAGAAATATTTTTGTTTTTGTAATATAAAATGATTTATTAAATTCATTATTTTAATTCATTATTATTATTCATTATTATATACATACATATATATATATATACATACATATATATATATATATATATATATATATATATATATATATATATATATATATATATATATATATATACATATATATATATATATATATATATATATATATATATATATATATATATATATATATATATATATATATATATATATATATATATATATATATATATATATATATATATATATATATATATATATATATATATATATATATATATATATATATATATATATATATATATATATATATATATATATATATATATATATATATATATATATATATATATATATATATATATATATATATATATATATATATATATATATATATATATATATATATATATATATATATATATATATATATATATATATATATATATATATATATATATATATATATATATATATATATATATATATATATATATATATATATATATATATATATATATATATACATTTCGATTAAATTATTCAGTTTTTTAATTTCTAATATCTACACTAGATTTTTTTTTAAAATAACTTTCCTTGTTTGTCTTTTATATAATAAAAGTAATTTGTGGATATTAAATTGGTTTCGATAGAGTTCGTAAAATTTCCATAGTACAATCTAAAATGTTGAAAATAATATTATAATTATTAAATTTAGCACGGAGTAACTTAAACCATACCTCACATTATCTTTATTGACCGTTAAACGTAAACTTGCAGCTAAGCTCTTCGGTGAACAGCTCTGTAAAGTTTGCCCTAATGCACTTTTTTAGTTCGTGGCCATCTTGCTTCATAAATAATGATTTCTAAATATAAAATAGGAAAACAAAATATAATAGATTGTACCAAATTATCTCGAATGAATCTTTACATTACCAATTGTTTTACAGCCTCCCTATCTTCAATTAAATTAATATCAAAGTTGACAAATGTATCCGCATCGTTAAAAGTTACTATAAACTTAGCGTTCTCACAATAAACTAAATAACGCCATTTGTATACGCATATGTATATAATACGTGTACGCTACAAACACTATCATTATAATGTGAAGTTTAACTTTCGTTAATTTTTAATGAAAACGAAGGAATATACTGTGCTCAATTTTTACTTTCGTTTTGTTATACTTGGGTTATTCGAAACTGGACGAAACTTAATAAAGGAGAATTGTATACATGTATGTGTGAACAGAAAAGACATAAAACAAAATGGCAGGAGCGAGGTTGTGCATGAATGTAAAAGGCTATATTTGAAAATGTTAGAAGAAAAAGATGGCGGCATCCAAATGTTACAGAGCAAAATAAAAATTTAGGTTTAAAATGAATATTTTTATTTTATTATATTTGCGGTATAAAAATATACATACATATATACATATATACGAATCTAAATTATATTTTAGTTAATTTTTTAATTATTTTTTATTATTACACAAAGTAAAGTAAACTTTAAAAGTTTAAATAATTTTCCAAATAACTACTATGATTATTGCACATCGTTTATTATTTTCACATTTGTTTTCTATCTAAAAATGTAAAACTGAACTAGAAATTAATTAATTTATGAAAACAGTTTTTGAATAGATATAAAATATATTTTGATGTAATTTTATTTAAATTAACTCACATCTTTAGATTTTTTTAACAAAATCTCTTTTATAAAATTACCAAACTCATGTCGTGAACATGCAAAATAAAAACAAACCATGTACATGTTATACACATTAAGCCTTTTTTCCACAATGAAACTAATTTTTTCAGTAAAAAAATAGCGAGATAAAAATATAATTTCGCCACGTACCAAAACGAAACAAAAAAAAATCTCAGTAAAATTTACTGGGGAAAATGTTGCCATAAAAACTATGAAACTCAATACTTTTTATGGCAACATTTGTTGTCTTTGTCACTCTAACGTAATTTTAATATGTATACTCTCCTCTTTTCGATTTCTCAGTATTTTTTACTGAAAAAAATTGTTTCATTTATACTGTTTATAGCCTTTATTCCACAATGAAACATGTTTTTTCAGTAAAAAATACTGGGAAAAGAAGAGAGTATACTTATTAAAATTACGTTAGAGTGATAAAGACAAACAAATGTTGCCATAAAAAGTATTGAGTTTCATACTTTTTATGGCAACATTTTCCCCGCGACTTAATCCAAAAAATTTCTTAGGTCGAGTTAACTCTGGTTAATATAACGCCCAGAGTCGAGTCGAAAAACAACAACAAAAAATAATCAATAAACTTAAAAATAAAAATGGCAACTTTTCATATTTTTCTTGTACGAGCGCGTCTGTGTTTAAATTCGGCAGCATATTTTTGTGTTTTTTTCAATTTTTTTTTATTTTTTTTAAATATTTTTCTATGTAACTAGTTCGAAAGAAAAAGTTAGAATGATTTTTTGAAGGAAAAAACTAGAATGATTTTGACATTTATAACCTGGTTTCGACTCAACCTTAAGATAACTCTCCAATATAAACACTAGAAGTTAACTTCAAGGTTAACCTGAAGATAACTACAGGTTGACTCGACCTAGGTTCAACCTCCAATATAAACAGTATATGTAATTGTGGAACAAAGGCTTAATTCTTTCGTCGTAATTCAATGATTTCAAAAAACCAATCGCCGTTCACATTTGATTTCTTTGCGAGTTTCTTTTTTTATGTATGTGCGTAAAATTATGTTTTTTTGATTTATTCGTATTGTAAAAAATGTTTATTATTTGCTGCGAAAACTGCTTCCGTGGTTGAAAAAATATATTTTTTGCACTCGAAGTGCAAATTAAACTAAAATTAACCCAAAAACGACAAATAAAAAAGGTGTCCTTGAAAAATTTATTTTTGTTGTTGTGCGAGAATCAGTCAGCTATGCTACACACTATTTTGGTTTCTGGATTCAAACTACTGCGCAATTTTTAATTTAAACCATTAAATCATTCAGCTATGCTACACACAATTTTGGTTTCTGGATTCAAACTATTGCGCAATAGATTTTAATTTTTAATTTTAAACCCTTATTTTAAATTAAATCATTAAATTTTTTTGTCTTGTTTTATTCTTTTCTCTCGAAAATAAAATTTAAACAAAAATCTACATCTCAAAAATGTCCTTAAATTTTTTTATTTTCATTTCAATTTTTTTCATTTCGGATTCACGGACAAAAATTTTATTACGCAGCTGCGACGTAAAAATTTTGACCGTGAATCCGAAATGAAAAAAATTGAAATGAAAATAAAAAAATTTACGGACATTTTTGAGATGTAGATTTTTGTTTAAATTTTATTTTCGACAGAACGGAATAAAACAAGACAAAAAAATTTAATGATTTAATTTAAAATAAGGGTTTAAATTAAAAATTAAAATCTATTGCGCAGTAGTTTGAATCCAGAAACCAAAATTGTGTGTAGCATAGCTGAGTTGAATCAAAAAAAAAATTTCCTGAAAAAAGAATGAAGAATTTCCCCGCCAAAAAATTAGTTTGCGGGTGAAGGAGAAGGGAACAAGGAAAGAATCACGACCAAAGAATCAAAGTGTGGAACCATGGAATGTTGGAAAAATGTAACCTTGATTTGAATTTTTCATTTGTTTTGTTGATACACGATTTGTTATTTGGACAAATACAACAATGGTGTGTTGAATAAGATCCTGTCCCAATAATACAAATCAGCGCACAAAGAGCGCATAAACAGCATATAATTAGAGCGCTCAATTTTTACTTCAAATTGATGCACCTAATTCCATGCCTTTCGTATTGTTGTCGACCGAAAACTCGGCTTTGTTTCCCCTAAAAATTAATTTATCTCTTTCATTTCGATTTGAGTATAAAGGATGAAACACACCAAGCAGCAGCAGCGAGCAGCAAATTTAAATTTTGGCTTATTCGCTTATGATACAAAATCATAGTTTGCGTATAAATATAGGTATTTCCATAAAAGTACATTAAGTATTTTGTAAATATAATTGAAAAGTTTAAATTTAAAGAAATTGTATTGAATGAAGTTGCATCTGTCGCGGCATCAATAGGTTCCACCCCAGCTTCAATTTGCTGCTACTCATAACCTCGATAAAATTTGCACAATTCAATTTTACTACTACGGGGTTACTAAACGGGGAAAGTGACGAAGATGAAGCTGTTTCAAAGAAGTAGAGTGTCACACGGGCGTTAACACATTGAACGCTAACAGGTTTTTTATAAAATGTAAAAAAAAGTTTCTTTATAAATTTTATTTAATAAGAAAGAGAATTCTGTGGCCAAGTTGTAGTAATGTGAAGGGCTGCGTCAACATTTCTAGTAACATTTAACATAGAACTCGTGACTAACAGCGCTAAACAACGCGCTTTATAAAGTTAACCCGGGGTCTTCACTATGCAAAATCGCGGAGACATTCTCTCATGATATTTTATGTATGTATGTTTTTTTTCAATGCATTGATAAATAAGTTTCAAACAAATATTATAACTGGGCATTTTAGTCTCATAATAATTTCTTCAAATGTCAAAAAATCAGTAAATATTGTTAACCAATTTATAGATAAGATTAGAAAATAATAGAGTTAGACCTTAAGACAGGTTCACGTATGAGCCCTCTAGACATGGTGAATCGCAAGCGAGTCACAAGCGAGGTCATTCTTATATGTAAGACCTCGAAAACTACTCGCCTTTGCGAGTCAAAAGCGAGTCGTTAGTGTTTCACCTGGCGTATGGAAATTAAAATGAAAGCGAGCTCATGTAAATGTATTGGTGTCCGTCACATTAGAGTCATTTACGACGTGCGGGTGAATTAAAAGCGAGTTACAGGCGAATTAAGAATGAAATGCAGGCGACGTTAAAGGGAAACATTAGCGAGCAGCTTTTTATTTCTCAATCAATACTTTCATAAATAATGTCTGAAAAATAAAATTCAAAACGTTGGTTTCAATAAATTCGTATATATTTATTTCTAACATTTTATAAATCATTCTGTATCCTTCTAGAAATTCATTTTACATTTGTAATACATACTTAAAATTTTCTTATAATTTAATATATGTACTGATTAACAATTTATAAGTATGTTTTCAATTATTTGCATTTTTCAATAAAAATAATAAAATTTTAAACATAATTATAAAAACATATAATTTCATTGAAAATTTGATATTTAAAGTTACATTATATTTAGAAATCGTTTCATATATTTTATTTTATTCAAAATATCACAATAAATTACAAATTTATCAATAATCAAATTTTTCACAACTATATTCCACACTAAATGCGTTAATTTAATGATAATAAACAAAATGGCTACCTTACCCATAATAAATATGCTCGCGTATACTATACTAATTTTCCATGTATTGGTGTCGTATGCAAATCTTAATTCGCTTGTGACTCGCTTTTGAGTTAATTTGGCGAGGCCTCGCAAATTCCTTTAGAGGGTGATCAAAAATGTTTGATCACACTATGAAGTTAGTAACAAAAGCAATTGCTCTAAATATTAAGCTATTTTACTTGACGTTTCATTTGTCATTATCAACCATTTTAATTTGTGTATCGTGTTTGGCTGTGGTGACTTTTTCCTAATATTTCGAAGGCAAATACGATAGCTCAATTTTGAGTTTCGTTTTGTTATACTTGGGAGCCCAAGTATAACAAAATCCCAAGTATAATAAGACGAAACTCAAAATTGAGCTATCGTATTTGCCTTCGAAATATTAGAAAAAAGTCGAAGAATCAATACTTTAGTATTGGTGCGTATATGTATACTGTCCTAAGTATAAAGAAAGAAATTTTATTGTAAACTAAGAATGGAGACGTCATCATAATTATAAGTGATGTGAAAGGCGAAGTGCAGGTTTAACATTTTAATTTAAAATGTATGTATTACAAAATTAAATACTTCTTAAGTAATTAATTGTCTGGATATTAATGGTTTAAATTATGTTCATCAAAATTTCAGCACAAAACTTAATTCAATTGGTGGGCCTGTAAATTAAACTTTCATGCTGTGGAAATATTGAAATTGTTATGAGGAATGAAAGTGAATTGTGTATAATATAGCACATAAAATGTATACGCCGTGTTATAATATATCAAAACAAAAATTATGGGAAAAATTTAAATAGATAATATTTTTCAATCAACAGATTTATGTTAGTCGTATGGTCAATTTTCATGTGAATTTTAATAAAATTCTATATGTAGTAGTTTTTTAATTCCGCCAGCATCTCGTCCCCTAATAGTTTCGGTTGTGACGTTTCACACACACAATTACACCAAATTGTTCCACCAATTTTTATTTACACACATACATAAGCACAATTTTATTGTATCGAGTTTCGTCCAGTTTCGAATAATCGCGACACTTTTCATACCCCAGCAAACAAACGCTGATAGCAGAATGAAATAGATGGAAACATTTGCACACGTCGAAGCGAGAAAACAAATTAATTTACTTCGGTTTCTTCGATGCACTGCATTTTTACCCCCACCTAATCTCTTGTTTAGCAATTTCATTTCAAAAATTGTTATTTCATTTCTATCAGTCTCCAGATTTCAGCTGAAGGTAATAGATGTGCGTGGTTTTGAAACATATAAATGCTTAACGTATGACGATGTTTGTAAATGTTTTTCAGATGGAAATGGAAATACTTGGATAACATATAAAGTAAGTATACAAAATTAAAAAAATGTGTAGTTGTATCTGAATGCGAATGACAATACACATTTGGTACATACAACCAAAGCCAAACACAATCAATAATATATGATTGTGTTTGCTTTTGATATAACAAAATACATTAAAAAAATATTATAAACCAACAGTTAACAGTTACATATTAAGCCTAGTACTCAGTTCGATTTCACGTGAAATTTCCATACGATTTTACCAAAGTGAAATTAAAAATGAAAAATTTCATTTCTGTTTTCGTTTTGTAGTACTCAGTTCTCCAACGAAAAAACCAAGTGTGCTCAATACATCAAAGATGGCGTGCATAAACTCTCCAAATTATTTTCATGTGAAAATAATGTCTCGGCACATTATTTTCACGCGAAATTTTGACATTTGTTTGTTTTTGGCAAAAAACAAATTTTTTAATACCACAAATTCATAAATTTTAATTAAAGTCAAATTAATTTAAATTATTTACGTAAAATAAAGAAATTAATTTATGCATGTTTACAAATTTATACGTTAAAATTAAAAATTCTCCAAATAAAATTTCATTTCTATTTCACGCGAAAATAAATAGATTTTTGGAGACCGCGTTAAAATTTCATTTCACTTTGAACTGAGTACTAAGCTTTAGTGTACGTTTCGACCAAAGAATTCGTAGCTATTTTAGCAAAGGGAAATTTGTATTGCTTTGTTTGTGTGAGTATGTTGATTTGATATCCCTCTGTAAGTATTAGAATCAGCTTGACGTTTCATGAAATTTTTGGTTGCAGTTTTAATGTGGTAATGGGGAGCTGTTTAAAACTTTACATAAATAAAAATAAAAAAACAGAAATTACAAAATTATTTTTGAATTATTTGTTTTGAATCACTTTATTTATATAACTCATACAATTTGACCACCTGATCATCAAAATGTTGTTCCATGTGTGTTGTACCACAGGTCTGTTACCTACCTTATCCACTAATTTGTTAAGGGGTTCTAATAAATGTCTATAAGTATATATATATATTAATATTATTAATTAAAAAATGATTTTTGTGTGCAAAATTATGTATGCAACACGAGAGCTGTCATTCATGAATGGAGGGATGTACAAATATTAAATTTCCTCTCGGAAATTTTATATTTTAGTACTAATGTAAAAATAGCAACCAAAAAACATCTCGGCATTAGTACTTTTTGGTTGCTATTTTCTTTGTTTTTTTAATATGTGTGTATAAAAAAAATTGTGTTTGAACACAATTATTTTTGTATGTATACTATCCGTGTGAGCTGCTTTGCTAAAATAGCAACGAATTCTTTAGTCGAAACGTACACTTAGTACTCAGTCCAAAGTGAAATGAAATTTTAACGCGGTCTCCAAAAATCTATTTATTTTCGCGTGAAATAGAAATGAAATTTTATTTGGAGAATTTTTAACTTTAACGTATAAATGTGTAGACATGCATAAATTAATTTCTTTATTTTACGTAAATAATTAAATTAAATTGACTTTAATTAAAATTTATGAATTTGTGGTATTAAAAAATTTGTTTTTGCCAAAAACAAACAAATGTCAAAATTTCGCGTGAAAATAATGTGCCGAGACATTATTTTCACATGAAAATAATTTGGAGAGTTTATGCGCGCCATCTTTGATGTATTGAACACACTTGGTTTTTTCGTTGGAGAACTGAGTACTGCAAAACGAAAACAGAAATGAAATTTTTCATTTTTAATTTCACTTTGGTAAAATCGTATGGAAATTTCACGTGAAAACGAACTGAGTACTTAAGCTTAGTACTCAGTTCAAAGTGAAATGAAATTTTAACGCGGTCTCCAAAAATCTATTTATTTTCGCGTGAAATAGAAATGAAATTTTATTTGGAGAATTTTTAATTTTAACGTATAAATTTGTAAACATGCATAAATTAATTTCTTTATTTTACGTAAATAATTTAAATTAAATTGACTTTAATTAAAGTTAATGAATTTGTGGTATTAAAAAATTTGTTTTTTGCCAAAAACAAACAAATGTCAAAATTTCGCGTGAAAATAATGTGCCGATACATTATTTTCACATGAAAATAATTTGGAGAGTTTATGAACGCCATCTTTGATGTATTGAACACACTTGGTTTTTTCGTTGGAGAACTGAGTACTACAAAACGAAAACAGAAATGAAATTTTTCATTTCTAATTTCACTTCGGTAAAATCGTATGGAAATTTCACGTGAAATCGAACTGAGTACTAGGCTTTACTTATGAAACCGGTTTTAATGGCGACTATTTTTCAACCTTCAACCAAAATTTTTTCGGTGAAGCAGCTCTAAAAGTGTACATTTTGCCATTTATCAACATATATTTGTGTAAATTTTCGATAAATTATATTGCATACGATGCGAACTATGCGAAGACATTTCAAAAATAGCCTTTTTTACAAATATACATGACTTATTTTGTAGGATCGTGATAACAGAGAACATCATCCCATTAATGCCCGATACATCATACGCAAAAAACTACTTTCTTAACTTCTCTCTTGAATACTATACATGTAATTTTTTTGTTTTTTATCTTAAGTGGTTGAGGATGGTGTATACTAGTAAAATAATTTAAAACTTAACGGATAAAAAAAGGGTTAGTTGCATTTTGATCGATGTGCATTAAGGACAAAATGGATCGTCGTTGGAAAGTAGAGACTTTATAAAAAATTAGTTGTATCGTTAACTTTTATTGTGTGTTATGTATTTTTTTACAAAAAGGACATACTAATTAATTTAATTTTAAAGAATATAAAAATTGTAACTCGAAATTAAAGGAATTATAGTGACATATTTTCGATGGCATATAGTATATCACACAATGGGCTATGACGTTCATGTTAAATAGAGCCGTTACTAACAGACGGTTTTGGTACAGACAAGCACATCCAAAGGTCCATTTCTTATAATTTACTAGAGATTTGGTTCGCTTAATTCTTGCAGAGAATCTTCTGCATAAACCCCGTTCCAAATTTTTTAAGAGATTTTTCAAATACCTACTTGTGCTAAAATTTCTTATTTTTTTAATTTTAAATGAATTGTAATATGTTTTATTTATATTATCATTTGCTAAATTTACCATTACAAACAGAAATAAATAAATAAAAAAGGTGAAACAATATAAAAAAATATACTGTTTCTGCCCATTGACATTACTTATTGGATTTTTTTTCACAATTACATTTTTCGACTTGAAATATACGTGAATTGTGATTTTCAGAGATATCGGGCCACTAGAACATAATTCGGGTTTTAATGTGTTAAATTGGGAAAAGACTTGAACATACAATAAAAAAATGTTTTATTAATAATTATTGTTTGTATTTTTATTGAAAAAATATAATATAATGTATAATTGTTTTGTAAGTATTTACAAAAGTATCAAATAAATGCATAAATTGTGTATTTTTATTGTTTATATTTTAGAACCAGTATATTCACCACTAAAATTGTTTTTAAGGCAAATGGTGAATAAATAATTTTGTGAATGGCTTGTTTCTCGAGACTAGAATTTAATATTGGCCAGGATCGACTAGAAATGATAAAAAAAGCTGAATATGTCTATTCATTGGCGCAAATATATTGTTAATCTTTAAATGCATTATTTTTTACTTATAAATTATGTAATATAAAAAATGTAAATAGTCCAAAATACCTCCCGAAAAATATAGTATGTACATACATATTATTTAAAGATATGAATTTATTTTATCTAATTTCTATTTCAAATAGGTAATCTTATTTTATCATCGTAGAACAATATAATAAGACGAATGATAACCATAAGATTGTTTATCAGTAAAAAATTGTAAAAAAATTTAAGGCAGCATGCTATCTAATAAAGTAATAAGAGAATTAAAAAAACTATTTTCTGAATCATAAATTATCTCACATTATGTACGTTCATATAAGGTAATATAACTTAAGATTAAGAAAATTTGTTTTGTTAGTACGTAAGAATGTATCTAAATAGATTTTATGTTGTATTTTATGATTATCGAGATTTTCTTCAATTCGTTCAAAAATAAATGGATAGAGAAAAAATGTAATACAAATATTGATATAGATTTAACCTCCGGTAACCTCAACTGAAGCGCCGTTAACAAACGAAGCCCGATCGGATGCTAAAAATGCAATGACTTCGGCAATTTCTAAAATTAAACGATAAAAGTATTAGGTAATATTCAATTGGCATTTAAAATAAACTAAACACCTTCTGGTTTGCCGAATCTTCTCATAGCAATGCCTCCTTTAACAATTTCCTTTACTTTATCTGGGATTTTATTCGTCATTGGAGATTCTACAAATCCAGGTAAAACTGCATTTACACGAATATTATATTTAGCTAGTTCTTTAGAGGCAACCCTTGTCATGGCTTCGACACCCGCTTTGGACGGGGCATAATTTGATTGGCCAATATTTCCAGTTTTTCCAACAATACTAGCTAAATTTACAAATACACCACCTACTTTATACTCGACCATGGCTCGAGCAAAAATTTGCATCACCAAAAAAGTACCTTTCAAATTAACATTGGTGACTAAATCGAAATCGCTTTCGGGCATTTTTAACAGAAGATTGTCACGAGTGATCCCCGCAGAATTAACAATAACTGATGGAGGCCTCTTAAATGCATCAATTGCTAAGCTTAAGGCCTTTGCTATACTATCGGTAGACCCAATATCGATCCCAATTGCCTTATGTGTCACTGCCAAGAAAGCAAAATATTTTTTATAGTTTAGTAAATAGAATAAACTGTGAATGTAATCAAGCACAAATAGCTATTCACAATATTTTAACTCACCTGGCCCTAGAGCATCTATAGTCTCTTTAGCTGTCTGTTCATTTTTATCTGCTGCAATAATTGTTGCGCCTTCTCTCGCCAAAATACGACATGTCGCCCGACCAATTCCAGATCCTGCGCCTATAAATAATTGAATTTTTTGTCTTATGCAATTTGTATTAAATAGAATTATTGCACGCAAAGCAATTTAGGACCTGTTAATCAATAAATACATAAGGATATTACGTATGTGCAAATTATGCAATGGTTAATGGCGCTGCAAATTAAGAATAGACTTGTAAATAAGAATATATTTTTGGATAAAGTCCAAATTGTCGCAAGGTCAATTTATGCTAATGAGTCTAAACAATTTTAACTGTTATATCACAATTAAAACATAAATTGTGATTAAATAGTGATCACATTAATTTCAAAACAAAAATAACTAATACCGACCGGGCCCTTTCCTCGTCAATGATTCTTGATATGCCTGTATTGTGCTTTTACCTGTAACTAGAGCTAGTTTTCCAATTAATATTCCCGGCATATTTATACAACAAAGAAAATACTTATGCAAATAAAAAAGTCACTTTAACTAGCTTTAAATTATACTGTAGAAAATTAAACTTATTTAAACTTTACTATTATTATTTTACTGCGATTAATTTTCGGTACCACTTATTATTATTATTTATTCATTTATTTATGAGCTGGCGAAACCACCAAATTGCTCTTAAATATTATACAAGATGATATTTCATCCAAATTATTTTTCTCTATTAATCCAATATATTTTTTTCAAAATTTTTACTTATTACGACTCACGATTCGCATTCTAGCACCCAAACGACGAACTTATCGATTCAAGTTCTAGAACACGAATCCTCGGTACCACTTGATTAAAAAATAAAAAATATTGTCATTTTTGGCAATAAACGATTATTGTTTCGTATTGCCTGATGATAACTTGCTATAAACCAAATATGGGTGGGGAAAATCGCGGCTTTGTGGTGCGTTTCGGTACTCTGTAGTAATGCAATTATACCATTTCGATATCCCTTTTCCTGCCTGCTGTCATACACATTTGTGTACTCAACTTTAATCTTTTTCGCCCGAAAAACAACACTATAACTATAATAACAGTAAAATAAAATGTTATCAAAACCAAATAATTAATATATTATATAAATTATATGTTATCAAATTATAGTGTTTTTTCTTTCAAAAATAATTCCGATTTAACTAAGGTCCCATAAAATCCGGGAGACATTACAACCTGCCATTTATTACATGCACATTTGTGTGGGTTGAACTTGAATTAAAGCAAACAAATTTTTTGACAGGCTTGAAAAGAGATATAAATGACCGTGACAACATAAAAAATATCGTTGAGTTATACCAAATATAGGCAATTTTCAACAAAAAAAATTGACAGCTGAAGCTGTATAGCAAACCAGTATAGGAACCATGCGCAGATTTTAGCGAAAAAAATCCAAACTGCTACACAAATTTTGTGTGTGCAACCAACATAAAAACTCAATAAAATTAGACAAAATTTTATCAGTAGATATGGAGGGTACATATAAAACAATAAAAACTCGATATGTTAAGTAAAATAAATTTTATTTAAAAATACACAATTTTTTTATATTTAATTTTATGCTCATACATTTACACGAGTTCATGTATAATAAAATTATCTTATAACTTTTAATATAAAAATGTTTGATTTTTAACAAAATTATTTGTTTAACACATCATATTAAATTTGAAACACAACAAAAAATTTAACCGCCAATGCGAAATGTCAAATCGAATTATGTAAACATAAACAAAATGAACAAACGTCGCACACACGTCTGCTTCAAAAAATGAAAGATTCAAAATTGAAGGTACGTTTTTCTAGCAACTACAAGAAATTATATCGAATTTTTTTTTCGCTAAAATTTGCGCATTGTTCCTATACTGTATAGGAAAATTTAATTGTAATATAAAACAAACTAAAATTTAATTGTAATATTTAAAGTTTATGACACAACTATTAAAGTTTAATGTTTAAAACATAACCACAAACAATTGTACTGTTAAATTTTAATAGCATTGTGAGAGTTTATGAATAAAATAAAAAAATAGGATTTTATTTTAATGGTTTGCCATATACGTTCAACTGTCATAATGTTATTTTGACGTTTGAGGAAAATGGTCTATTAAATAGTACCAATATAGGACACTGCCTTGTAAAATCGTCTTCCAAAATTTTTTTTCTATAAGATAAGAGAGAAGTTAGCTGTTTTAGTACAAGTTCGAAAAAAATTCGAAAATCAACACAGCTGGGGAAAAGTAAAACTAAATTTAAATGATTCAACTGTGTAGCATAATGCCCGGTTTACATAAGACCAACATTTTTCTTCTGCAAAATGAATAAGATATAACATTGACTTTTTGTACATGAGAGACAAGAAAAGCAATATATCAAAACAAAATTTTGCAGAAGAATTTTTGAGTAAAAATCACCATAAAAATGAAAATGTTGCCATAAAATATATTCGATCCGAGTATTTTTATGGCAACATTTTTAAAATTAACAAGAAAAAAAATTATTTCGTTTTTATAAATGTTGAGGATTCATAATAAAAACAGACGACATAGATAAAAATGTAAATTTCGCATTTTAATTCATTAAAAATAAATTAATAATGATCCTATAAAAAAAATTACGCCATTACTATATATGTTTATTTCTTTCTGGCATATTGAATATTTTTATATAGCGGATTCTTTCTTATTTACCTGCAAAAATTTGCAGAAGAAAACAATTTTCTCATGTAAACCGGGCATAAAGCTGTATTGCTTTCAAAATTTTACAACAACAATTGCATTGTATTAAAGCCGATTTTCTTAGAATGTTAAGAAAAAAAAATTTTAGGATTAGGAGAAATAAAATCATTTTATGGTTATGGTGTTTACCGCAAGGCGTTATTTTTTCTATTTTTCTCGAAAAATTTATCTTTTAGTAAAATTTGGCATTTGTTATTTGATAGCAAAATACCGAATTTAATTTGTTCTATTTCATAAAATAAAAAAAACTAAAACAAATATTAATAAAATGAACCAACACAGAAAAATTAAAACGCATTAAAAATTAAAGCCAAAAGTTGTTGCTTTCACATTTCTTAGCTAATCCGATTAGATTAGTGAAAGCAACACTACCCAGCAAATTTTTGTCTTTGATAAAAGGCACATTCGATTGAACTGATTTAACTGAATAATCTGAATTAGCTGAATATATCACATCAGTTTACCTCAGTTAATTCAGATTATTCAGTTAAATCAGTTCAATCGAATGTGCCTAAAATGTCATGCCATTGTCTTGAAGAAAGAAAAAATACGATTTCTCGAACGTGAAAAAGAGATAAGCAACACTGGTAACATGAAGGGTACATGTCTTTAGGTTGTCTGTGGTAACCTTCTAACAACATGTCTTACCTACAGCGTTCCTAACGACGAAATTTTAAAATAAATTTAACAAGTCTTATGGTGGTCTTATGCCTGTTTCAAACAACAAATGCATCGCATATGTTTGCAGCGTTCCTAGCGATTAATTTAAGGACTAAAATTTACCAGTTGTGATTAGGTCTTAAGGGTGTCTTTGCAGACGGACATTTAGTTGATTCAAGTGAATAAAACTAGGTAGCACTTCATTAGTGATTGTGTAATTGTGGGGGAAAAACAATTATTTTATTATATACGGCGTCCCAATTATTTAAATAATAAAAATTTGAATTGCAAATAACACGCGAAAAATATATTAAATTGTGCTCGTATATTAAATTGTTGTAGCTGGAATTGGTTTATTTAATTTAATTATATAAACGTGAGTATTACTGAACCCGTACAAATTATAATCAAAAATAATGACTTCTTCCTACGAAAATGGTAAGATTTATCAAATTATTTTACAATTATATATTTGAATTTAAGTTTTGCATATGTTTACGTTTTAGATTCATCAACAATTAATATAAATCTCGAACAAAATAGAAAGAATCGAGTCAATTTTGTTACAACAAACAACTTCAAAAAACTTAAATTAACAAAAGTGCACAGAATCTCAAAGCCTTCTATGACTGATGGTTAGTATGTATATAGTTCACGTAGTACATATATATATTCAGCATATTTTGTGTTGTTCGGGGAAAAAATCAAAATAATTTCAAATTCAGGGTTTATGCCTCGGAAATTGCTTTTCAGCTAGGAAGCAAGCAATTTGCTAGGCATAAACCCACTGATCTATATACTGTAATATAGATCAGTGCATAAACCTGATCTGAATTTGAAATTATTTTTCAGTTTTCCTAATTCCCTATTCCTATGGTAACCTAGAATAGCGCCACTGATCCATTCAAATTTTATTAATTTCTAACAATTCGGTTGTTTTTCAGATTCCGAAATATTCCTATATAACGCACTTCCATCACCACCGGTTGTTATTCCAGACAGTCTCAGTACTGAACAACTCATTGAACAAATGGGATGAAATACCCCAATTGTTCCGGAAAGCAGCGATCAGAAAAACAAAACAAAGCCTGGGCATGTTGAGCGCCTCTATTGTAAGCCAAATTTTATATCAATACAAATTATTTATATAAAACGACATAGATTGATACCAATTAACGACGATGTATTTGTGACGTCGATGTATTTGTTTCATTGTTAAAGCTGCCGTATGGATTGCTGCTAATCTCGAAATAATCACTGATAGCATTTTTTTTATAGATTTATTAAAGATTTACTACTTTTCAATTGTTTTACAACACAATTTTATTTAGAGTGACTGAAAGTTGTTCGTATTGATAAACTAAAATTTTGTTTTAAATTACTATTATTTGAGAATAATAACATACATTTTGATCGTGTAATATTTAATACAAACTTTTATACCAATTTAAGGTCAACCAAAACACCATAAGATCCAGTCGCGGAATAACCAAGGTAAAATAAAATGTATACTAACCATCATATGCATAATTGTATTTATATTTTAAACAAATTTTAGAAAAATTATTAACAAGCGATGAATTAATTGAAATTGTCGGATATGACGAAACTACAACTAGCAGCTTACCACAACCAGCAAATTTGATAAGTGAGATAAAAATAAATATTTATATGCATGTCTCTATAATTTATAATGCATGCTGATCAATCCAAATCATTATTAAGTTTTTTTGTTCCTATATTAAAGCTCACATGATCCTCCCAGATTCTTGGTGATATAAACATTTTGCAGAACCAATCAAATTTTTATTTAGAATGATACCATTAGTTTGCTTGTTTTGCAGAATGTTTATTTCAAACAACGACACCAACTGAATTTAAAACAAAATTTTCCAATAACAGTTCCAAGTCTTAATCGTGAAATAACCACTAAACGATTTTTACAAAACTATCGATTTACCAGTAATAATAAATTTATTTAATGCATAAAAAATAAATTTCCAAAATTTTTGAAAAGTTACATATGAGTACATAGTTATATTATTTTTTAGTATCTCCTGAATTAAAATACGTTAGTCGGCAATTAAAATCAATTATATTCGATTTAACAACGTTATTGAAAATTATGAAACCAATTAAAGATTTTAAAATTGACCAGCCCATAACATCGGCTGACCAGTTAGAGGAAATTAATGGGAAAATTGGAGAAGACGTTGAATATTCAACAAATTTGGTAAATAAATTATTACATACATTATATATTCTGTATTAAACTTTTAACTGTTTAATTATGTTTCAAAAAACTGTTTCTCTCTGCTTAATTATGAATATTATAAAATTAATATTTTTAAATGATCTTTATTTGCCTTTCTTCTGTAAACGAAATTGCAGTTGATTCGTTGAATACAAATGTATTTTTTTTATCTTTATGACGAATATACTCGACTATATGCGAAAAATTTTCGTTTCATTCTGACGAGTATACGAGTTAAAATAATTAATAGGACTATATTTCAATTTTCTAGACGAAACATTTGACGATTTATGCTCCACAAGAAGGCAAACACCATTCGACAGGGCTAAGCAAACTTTTATCTGATGAGTTGTTGAGCGGCTATAACTGGGACGGAATACATTTTAAACTCCCTTTCAAATCAATGATTCTATTCAACAAAATTTTATTTGGTAGTTAAATCAATTATAAATAAGTAAATACTTTTAATACTATTTATGATCTCATATTGTAGATGCATGGAAGGACGAATTTGGATTACATAAGGATTATGAGGCTTCAATAAAGAAGCAGATTTTCGATGCCCACAATAGGCAAAACAGAAGAAACAGCCGAGCCAGACAAATAACTAAAAATTAAATATTTACAGTTCTTTTATTATTTTTTTATTTTAAAATTTTTTTTTGTAGTTGCTGTGAATTAAGATAAAAAAGTTGAATTGTTATAAATATAATTATTTAAGGTAAAAAGGTAAATTTTCACAAACAAAATTTAAAGTTTGATAAATATATATGCTAATTAACTTTAACATTTATTAATTGTTTTTTATAGAAGGATTAGGACGAACTATAGACGGATTACATTTGTTACCAATGACGAACACTAACTATGTTACCAAAGACAAACACCAATCGTGTTACCAAAGGCAAACACCAACTACGAAACCAAAGACAAACACTAGTTTTGTAATGTAGGACCACTAAGAACTGCGTTGTGTAAGACAAGCACTACCCATTTAATCAAAGAAAAACTCGAGACATGCCACCTAAGACAAGTCAACAACTTGTTACCTTATACAAACAACATAGGTTTCTATAGACCACTAAAAAACCTGTTATTTAACACAACCTACTGATATGTTACCAAAGACAACGACTACTCATGTTACCACTAAAAATCACTAGACAGATCTCTAAAGACTCTTTGTCCCAATTACACGGAGTTGTCTTTTGGATGTCTTAAGCTTGTTACTTGATTAGACTTGATTTTGTCTTACGTTTTTTACTTCAACACGTTTGCTGGATACTTTAGTTGTCAAAACAAAAAAGTATACAAACAATGGCAACTTTTCGAAAAAAGTTCGAAAGAAACGACCAAAGTGACACCTGTGCCAGAAAATCTAATTACGGAAATGAAATAACCCTCTAAGAAAAGCGTATCGCAACAGTAACAAAAATGTAGTATGTTTCGCAACAACTTCATCGCAACAACTTCATACGCAACAACTCTTCGCAAGCGCACTCATTTAGCGAAATAATAACGAACCGCTAGTGTTACTCACGGAATAAGAATTTTAAAATGAAATGCGTAACGCCGATATGAGACGTTTCTGTAATGTTACAAAGAAATAGTTTTGTTATACCAGTAGGAGACAGTTTTATAATATAATGGAGAAATGTTAGTACGATGAAAACATGGAAGTTTTGTACTACGAGGAGGCGAAATATTATTGAAATATCAATGTGAATCATTTCTATAATACCATATCGGGTTATCGCATTTGTAATAATGTTCCTCTTTTATTATTAAAAATATTTTATTTAATGTAAAGTAAAATAAATATATTCATGTTTTTCATGTATTCATAATATTTCAGCCAAAATTAAATTTGTTTTTTTTCGAAAATTCAAAAATTTAAGAACATATAGTGTTATTTTGTTTAAATTTATTAAGCCATCTAGTACATCTAGCCATCCAGCTACTTTCGAAATATTGAATTCAATACTCCAATTAGCTAATTCATTGTAAATATTAGCACCTCGAAATTATTCAAAAACTTTCTCGTCTTTACTATCAAACTCTTCGAAAAACTCTTCCTCGTTAGAATCCAAAGAGATGTTTTCGTCGAATTCAGAGTAATTACTATTATCATTGGAAAACTGATATTGAAATACTGCTTGATCGATGGTTTTAGAAATATTTTCATCTACACACATTTTTTCTCAGAAGGCATTGTGATTTAAATTACTTCTACTATTATTACTATTAATCGCAAAATATTTTCAATTTCTTTGCGAATATCGTAATATGTTTTGTTGTCCATTTTCTTTATTTTCCTTGCACAAAATTTGGATACCACTTTTTGTTTAAATCCACAGATATAACACTACTACTTTCACATTAAAATACAAACAGAAACAATCAAAATCCTATTTACTTACAAGAGAAAAAATGGCTGCCTACACAATATAATTCGTACGTCCGTTCTGAAACAATGACAAAAGAATAAAACGACAAAAAAGAACTCGTTATTTTTTTTAGTGATATTTTCATGTACTTGTGTTGGCAAAATGGCGTTACGCAAACATTTCGTTTTCATTTCGCTCAAAGCGAATTCGCATATTTTCTTAGAGGGAAGCTAAGAAAAAATAAGAACGTGTATGTCCTATATATAAGCTATTTAATATATGGTTATACGGATACCATAAAAAAAGAACTATATATGTAAGAAAAAGCAAGACATATATTTTGGATAAGCCAGTGCGAAGCTAGCGCCGATCCCAATATGTATATTAGTTTTCGGCACTACACATTGAGCGACACAGTCCATGAAATAGTTTATTTTATTTATGAAGAATATTTCAAAGCAGAAATACTAGATTTGCTTTCACCGCTGTATACGTACAAAAATATATATTTTTTTATTTTTCATTCGGTTCGATCTTCGTTTCATCTTTTTTCTGAATCATGCATGCAATGCAATATGCCTATGATCGGTTTGTTTTGGTTAAAAAAAAATTGAAGTAGCAGAAATCAGAATAGTAGAGAATATAAAAAACAAGCTGTGTGTTATATCGTTTTCACTGGCACAAAAATCCACATTTTTTCTGATTGGAATCAATTGGAAATGGATTTTTTTAGATTTTTTGTCTTTTTGTCTTTTTTTTTTTTTTGAAAAAAAATCCAAAAAATTTGTTGGATTTTTTTTTACGTTTACTCACACATATACTAAACGTCATGTCAATTGTCAAATCAAAAAAGACGTCGCGCCATTTATATTTTATTATATTTGTGATAATTGTTTAAGCAATTTGTGTTTTTATTAAATTAAATTTTGTTTAATTCAAAGTGTTGTTTTATAAAGATTATTGCGTGTGCACCGATAACAATGTTACAACAAATAACTTTACAACTTTTGCATTTCATCCGCTGTAAATTATAGTAAATAGCGCAAACTTGAAAGCCGTGTTTTTTTCTTGTTTTTATTATAGATTTTACTATATTTTATTAAATAATTTATTTATAATAATGTCTGACGAATCAAATGAAAGTGAATGTGGTTAAAATGGATAATAATCGAACTAAAATTATCAACAAGCCTCGAAGAATATGAAAGTTTGCAAAAATTATTAAGACGGGCTCTTCGTGACTACTACAGCACGGATATTGATATCGAATATGCTAAATTAACCGTTTTATGGGATAACGATGAAATCTGGGATGAAATATTATTATCAAAATATGCCTTTAACTGTCTTAATGACTCTCAGCTGTTTCAAAAGCAACTTAATCATTTTCAAATTAAATTAGATGGGTAAGAGAGTGTATTTACATTCATCAAATATGCCTTTAACAAGACAGTTAAAGGCATATTTTGATAATAATATTTCATCCCAGATTTCATCGTTATCCCATAAAACGGTTAATTTAGCATATTCGATATCAATATCCGTCCTGTAGTAGTCACGAAGAGCCCGTCTAAATAATTTTTGCAAACTTTCATATTCTTCGAGGCTTGTTGATAATTTTAGTTCGATTATTATCCATTTTAACCACATTCACTTTCATTTGATTCGTCAGACATTATTATAAATAAATTATTTAATAAAATATAGTAAAATCTATAATAAAAACAAGAAAAAAACACGGCTTTCAAGTTTGCGCTATTTACTATAATTTACAGCGGATGAAATGCAAAAGTTGTAAAGTTATTTGTTGTAACATTGTTATCGGTGCACACGCAATAATCTTTATAAAACAACACTTTGAATTAAACAAAATTTAATTTAATAAAAACACAAATTGCTTAAACAATTATCACAAATATAATAAAATATAAATGGCGCGACGTCTTTTTTGATTTGACAATTGACATGACGTTTAGTATATGTGTGAGTAAACGTAAAAAAAAATCCAACAAATTTTTTGGATTTTTTTTCAAAAAAAAAAAAAAGACAAAAAATCTAAAAAAATCCATTTCCAATTGATTCCAATCAGAAAAAAATGTGGATTTTTGTGCCAGTGAAAACGATATAATAGCTGTGTTCCAATGGAGAAAGCAAACTACTCACAAGTACTTGTATCTACTCGCAGCTACCCATGCTCAAATGGTGGTGTAGATGTTGAAAGTAGTTACGCATACAATTAACGGTAGGTATTTTGGTTCAAAAAATTCTAATAGATGGCTTTGTGAGGGGTAGGCTATGTTGAAATGTCAGGACAAACAATATTTTATGTTTACTTCTGTGAAATACCAATCGATTTTTGACATATTCTTCTTTTCGGCCTGCGTATATCATAATCAAACCGTTGCCTTCATTATAAGACCAGTTCTTACTCATTTTTGAGATTTTATTGTGGATTTTAGTTTAAAAAAATTAATTTTCCAAAATAAGACAACAGCAAAATTATACACATAGCTAACTTTGTACACAAAAAATGTTATGTTTTATTTCTGTCATAGTTTTAGCTCGTTCCATTGGTTATCTACTTGCAAGTACTTGTGAGTAGCAAATTTGTCTCATTGGAACACAGCTAATATGTATATGAATACATAATAAATGTGAAATGTGTTTTTGTTTTTGTAATTTAGAATTACTATGAAAAAGATGAACGCAAGCATTTTCCGTACATGAAATAAAAAATTGTTCTTGTGCCGTGGTGATATACGTCGAGTACATTATCAGATATTAAGATATAAATATTTATAATATATGTAGTTATTGAGCGTTTTTCATTCAAATTAAGTAAAGATGTCGTTATGTTTTTTTTATAATAATATTTTTATTTCTAACCGACGTTTCAAATACTAATTTGTTCTTCAGGTTTTTAAAATATGTATGTATTTGCACAAAATTAATTTTAAAACTTACAAATATTAATTATGTTATAAATTAATTAAACATTTGTAAGTATGTACTTCAAGAATTTAACAGAACAAAATACTCTTTATACAAAAAATGTTTACTTCATTTTTAATACCTATGTAATTTTATATTGTTTCTCTGAACATAACTACTATTTTCACACATTTGGCGTAAAGCGAAAAGTTTAAAAATTGTAGTTTCTTAAGTTTGCTATCTGTAATATAAACGGCCTAACACGATGTTAAAATAATTATAAGTGGAGATCTGTAATATGTTCGGGGATAGTATAAACAGGAGGATTTATCGTGGAAAACGGTCACGAAGCCTTTCGATCAGCAAGTTTAAACAAACTATATCATGAAATCTGAGTTTAACGTGAATTTTTAAAATAATTTGAATAAATATCGAAAATTTGTCACATGAAGGTGACTGGCTCACTGTCTTATTAAAGAGCTGAACAAATATTCTACGTATTCCTATGTAGCTACTCTAGCACACAGATTGTCTAAAAAAAGTTAATGTTTAAACGTGAAAAACATAGTAAGCTTTTCGACTTTACGCAATTTACACCCCGATTCTGAAGCACAGACACTGACTGAAAAATAGTCTTAGGTAAGATTTTTTGCCTTATTTTTGAGTTTACTCTTAATTATTAGACTTTCCGTATTCTATTCGTAGTCTGAAATAGAGTTCAACTTGGCTACATTTTAAAACTTTACCCAAAACATTGTTGTAGGTTTTAATTCATATCCACCTAATATACCAAAATTTATTAACAGTTCAAATTTTCAATCATCAATTTCATCCATAACATTGACTATGGATTTTATGTTTCGTGACAGGTTCGAAAAAATTTAAAATTTTATTATTAATTGTAAAACGCAAAGGCTCATAGATCTACATATTTTGGTTTCAAAGTGAACCTTAAGGACTAGACACACCAAGCGTCGACGGCGAGCGGCGAATTTAAATATGCCTTAATTTATTTATGTATTGTATAGAAACGATAGTATAAACAATTATATACCAATTATTTATAAAAAACATCACAAATTTTAGATTTTTAATATTAAAATTGTAATTTTAAGAAATTATATCGAATGAAGTTGCATCCGCCGTCGCGAAATTATGTCCCACACCAAGCGGCCAAAAAAATTCGTCCATCGCCGCCGAACATAACCTAAAAATAATGCTACTTCAATTGTGGTTCATATATTTGTAATTCGTGATTCTCATATGCTCTCATATTATTTACCAATAATAAAGATTTATAAAACAAAAATCTAAAATTCTCAAAATTATTGAAAATAACCAAGGCGCCGCGCCGCTCTTGGTGTGAACGGATATGCGCGTCGAGTTGTATGGAACATTTGGAATTTGACGCGCAGCGCTTGGTATGTCTAGTCCTTTACCGATCAAGAAAAAATTATTTATTTAAATTTACCCCTCGTTTCTGACGATAAGACTACTTAGGCTGTTTTCGAAACGAGTACTTATTTCAAACTTATTTACTTATTTGCCGCCATCTTAGATAAGTAAGCAAAGCCGTTCGAAATGAGTTTGCTTACTTATTTTGACAGCAACATGAAAACGCATTACTGTTTTCAATGAAAAAATCTCAACCAATATTTTATTCGATATTTTTATTAATTCAATGTATACAATTAAATAAAATAACGAATATAAATAATATTTATACCAATTAAAATGCTTAGCGGCAATTTAGAATCATAAAAAAGAAATATTCTTTAAATATTTATTTTGATGTGAATTTTGGTTGATCTCAGATTTTTATTACATATTTAAAATTGTACAAAGCGACCAAGAAAGATCTAGTTGGGTTCTTAATTAATAGCGGAATAAATAATAATTTTATTTGTAATCAGTTTTTAAACTCCGTACCGTCTGTTTAAATTATCTACCTTAGAAATCTAGCCTCTACCCGAGAATTGTGTGTGTAAATTAAAACATTTTAATTTACGAAATATATAATTGGGTTCTTGTACATCTTTATTTTAATCGTTTTATATATTTTGCTATCCACAAAGCCCATTTGTTTTCTAGATATATCATACTAAATCTAAAATAAATAAAATATTGACATGTAAATATCAACAAAAATGACAATTAAATTAGATTTTTATGGAAGAAAGAGACAGAAAATAAGTCACCTCGCCAGCTTACTTATTTGAATAAGTTAGGTTCCACAAATAAGTATTCATTTCGAAAACAGCCTAAGACCATCTTAGTTAAGACTTTCTCGTGAAGACTAGTCTTCATTGGAATTCTGAAGGCTGTAGTCTTAAATAATATACTAGAAACTTTCCAAAGACTTTTATAAAGCTGCCCAAACCAAATTTTCATCATATTGTTCAAATTTATGAACGAAAAGAGGAGAACAACTACCACTTGTAAGGTATAAATTTAGAAATAAAATTATTAAATATTGAAATGACCTGGCCTTTCATGTTTCTGTTCTCAAACTATCATTCATATTAGAACTTGTAATTTCCAAAATTTATCACAATTTGTTCCTTAAAATAAATTAACTCTGCCCGATGTTATTTGGAATTATTACGAAACATGATTTATTGTCCTAGTTGCATAAAAAATTACACAGATAGTGGAATAAACAGTTATAGATTTCTTATGTTACGATCCACGATCTTATACAGTTTTATCTCCAAACGAATACATTTATCCACTTGGACATTGTGGTAATTACCCGTAATTCACTTCTCCCCCGTAAAAGCTGTTTGTTTCTAGTTTTTTCGATTTACCATAGTTCAAACATTTTTTTAAAAATTTTATTAGTAACATAGAAAGACATTGTAAAATGTGAACAACAGGTATACGATAATACCGCAAGATACCTGCTCTTCCTTCTGTAAGTTTTACTATACAATGCCACATACGCAATAATAAATTTTTTAAGTTTTATTCCAACTAACCAACTTGTAATCATAAATGCTAACCATTTTGTGCATACTTTCTAACTTCCATGTTGCAGTTAGTAAGGGAAAGCGCAACACGTTTCAATTTTAAAATAAGCAATTTGGAACTAATCTGAATGCTGATTGTTGAAAAATAGTATCGCGCATTGATCTTTTTTCAATTTGTTTTGTATATGTTAAATCGTATCATTTAGAGATTTTAAGAATGTGAACAAATTTGTATAAAGATTTTAAATCCAAAATAATTTTATTTGAAAATGCTTATGTGAGAAAACTCGTCAGCTAACATGACGAAAACTTTTTTCCAACAAATCATGAATGATGAGACACTACTTTTACAGTAATAAATAGTAGGTACATAGATTTTCACATAGAAAAATAATTGCATACATATTTTATCATCTTGTAATACAATTTTTTGTATTTACATTTCTCTTTTCTGCACGCACATGTCACACAACCTCGCGCAAGCAAATCCAATCCAAAACTAATAGCAAGTTCATTCGGAATTACAACAAAAAGTTACTACGACTTTTGTAGTAGTATTGGTGAAAAGAAAGACAAAAAATTGTGTATTTTTAAAAATGTCAGCAAAGCAAAGTACATAACATAATATTAAAATTTTCAACAGTGCTTCCATATTTCAATTTTAAAAATTCATTTATAACTCAATATCAATAATTTTTAATTAATAATATAAAAAATTATATAATTTCGCACATAAAAGAAATGTTGAGTTTGCTAAATCACAAATCGAATGTATGAATGAGTGATAAATTGATGAAAAGTTTTGAAAGTGCCCGTAACAATCCGTTTCAATTTCGGCATTTGCAGTTGTGTCACAATTTGGCGGATTTACGTAGTCCCGAACCCAAAGGTCGTGTTAGCTTCTACTCCCGATATTGAAAGTGGATACGCACGTGGTTTGTTTGTACAATGGGCTTCAAATTCTAACAACAGCATTATTCTAACGAATCGTACCCCCCCCCCCCCGCCTGGGACTTTGGCTCTCGATTTAATAGAAAACGGTAGGAATGGGCGTAAAATTATAAAATTATTATAAAATAAAATATGTATTTCATTTCTCATAAAAAAAAGACAAAAGTGAAAAAAAATTTGATTTAATTCTGTCTTGTCCGATCTAGCCAATCCAATTATTTATTACTCTACCGTTCACTCTTCAGCTTATTGTGGTAGGGGATTACAATTGGCGCCGTACATCGGTGTGATCATTTTACGGTGGCTAGCTAAATTTATTTGTACCAGATGGTCGCTTATATCTGCACCTTTCGAATCCATTAGTAGTACGTCCAAATCGCTTAAATTATTGCTGTAATATTCATTCAAAAGTTAAATGGAGATAATTGAGTGATTTAAACAAACGATCTACTCATATGATTACAGCCGTCAAACGCTTATTTAAAATTAAGTTTTCAAGCACATCTAATTTACGTTTATGAGTATCCTGTTTTACTGTAATATTAGCGATGTGGCACAGAATCGCTTGAAGTGGTAAGTGATCGCATCAGCTGTCCCATTTCCGAATTTTATACAATGTAATAAATCCGCAATTACACAACATTTTAGCACACAAGATATTTTGAAAATACGTCGCGCAAAATTACAAATTGTTCTTACAATTTTACTACATCTATGAAAAATTAAAATTAATTCGGAATTGAAGTACAAATGGTGCGGTGTCTTTGTTTTGATAATTATGTTGTGACGTTTACTTTTGTATATATGTATGCGTAAAAATCTGACAAAAAATCGCGATTTTTTAAAGTTACACCGGGTAACTTTTCCGGGTAAGATTTTTTTTGTAAATGAACGTGTAATGTCAAAATGTTACCCTGACAGCTCAACCCGTGTAAGTTTTTTTACCCTGACAGCTAAACCCGGGTAAGTTTTTTTTTGCCTGACATTTCGAATGAACTTGCTATAAAATTACGAAAAACACAAAACAAAATACTTATTTTCTTTTTTTGTGTGTACAACGAAGAAAATAAATGTTTGTTTTTGGGCTTGATTATTTTGTCGTAAATATAAAAAACTATTTCGTTCTGTGTCGCTTAATGTGTAATTTCATTATTGCCCGCATGGCGCTATTCCAGTTTTTTTGATGCTCACGCTTTGTTTTTCTTAATAATGTTCCTTTTTCTATGTTTATACCCTAGGCGCAGACACAAACTCGCTAATCGCGAATTCGAGATTACGTAGTTGTTTTTTTAGTCTGTCAGCACACGATTTTGGCAAAACAGGATTACTGCGTTTATAGAACAAGATTACTACAATCGTGCTATAGGAAGAAGATAAATGAGAAATACAAGAAAAAAATCAGTAGGATTGTGGGATTTTTTGCCGGCAAGTTTAATTTTGTTTATATTTCCTTAAATACTTAAGTTTTTCTTATGATTTTTCAATGAAATAATCATAATTTATTCAAGTGCAGTTTCAGACTATTTTTAATCCAAATTTAAAAATGTATTTCATAATTTCATTATTTTCTAAAAGTTTACCCTATTTATCTGACATTATCATATTTTTTCGTCGGTTTTTCATGTGTGCATCTACAATATATTAAATAGCTTTTTGCAATATATTAAATAAAAACTAATTATCGGTTTAAAATATCTTAAAATTAAATTAGTAATATAAAATACAATTTTAAAAATATTACTAGTTTGGAAAAAAATAAAACGAAGTTGGTTTCAATTCCAATTTTTGGTATTAATTTTTGATTCATTGCGCGAGCTACTCAGGTAAAATTTAAGGCAAAATGTAAAAGCAAATATTTTTTTTCTTTTTTGAGAGCCCTGAAACCTACCTACTAAAATATTCTGGCGCGAACATGTCCATTTGACAGGACACAAAATATTTTTGAAATTGTAATATTTTTTTTTTAATCATACAATGGGTTTATTGTGCTTTTAAGGTTAATTAATACTCCCCTTTTCATTCGCGCGCGCACACACACACACTAATTACTATTCTGGAGACAAGTTGTGTTTATTTTTTTTCTTCAAAAAATCAATCGCTGTCCACATTTGATTTCTTTGCGCATTTCTTTTTTTATGTATGTGCGTAAAATTATGTTTTTCGATTTATTCGTATTGTAAAATTTTTTTATTATTTGCTGCGAAAACTGCTTCCTTGGTTGAAAAAATATATTTTTTGCACTCCAAGTGCAAATTAAACTAAAATTAACCCAAAAACGACAAATAAACAAGGTGTCCTTGAAAAAATTATTTTGTTGTTGTGCGAGAATCAGTTGAATCAAAAAAAAAATTTGCTGAAAAAAGAATCAGGAATTTCCCCGCAAAAAAATAGTTTGTTTGTGAAAGGGAAGGGAACGAGGAAAGAATAACGACCAAAGAGTCAAAGTGTGGAACCACGGATAAAGGTTCAAACAGAATGTATCCGTTCCGTCCGCTCCATTTTATGAGAACTGCCAATTTATATGAAAAAACGAAAATATGAACGCAATGAACGGAGGAGAAAAAAACGGAGCGGACACTAAACCAAATTTCAACTTTTCCGGACGACATAACCTAACATAGTATTTGACATATCAGAAAAAATCTTAAACGAGAAGTTTTTGCAATAAAAGACGTACTAAATTGTATTAATTCTATTAATCTCTTCTAATAATCTCCTACAAATTAAAATTTCCAAAATATAATATATAATTAATATCTATTTTTGACAAGCGGAACGGATATGTTGTGTTTTAGGAAATCAAACGGGCCGAGCGGAAACGAAATGAACGGACCGGAGCGGATCTATGCTGTTTAAACCTTTATACCCGGTTTACATAAGAAAATTGTTTTCTTCTACAAATTTTTGCAGGTAAATAAGAAAGAATCTGCAATACAATAATATTCAATATGCCAGAAAGAAATAAACATATATAGTAATGGCGTAATTTTTTTTATAGGATCATTATTAATTTATTTTTAATTAATTAAAATGCGAAATTTACTTTTTTATCTATGGCGTCTGTTTATATTATGAATACTCAACATTTATAAATACGAAATAATTTTTTTTCTCGTTAATTTTAAAAACGTTGCCATAAAAATACTCGGATCGAATATATTTTATGGCAACATTTTCATTTTTATGGTGATTTTTGCTCAAAAATTCTTCTGCAAAATTTTGTTGGAATATATTGCTTTTCTTGTCTCTCATGTGCAAAAAGTCAATGTTATATCTTATTCATTTTGCAGAAGAAAAATGTTGGTCGTATGTAAACCGGGCTTTAACATCACCGATCGTAATCGATGAAAAAAATTCGCTTTACATCCTGCCTCTGGTAGGATTCGAACCCAGTACCTCCCCGGTCCAAGTGCCGCAGCTTTAACCACTGCGCCACTTGTACGATCAATTAATTAGTGTAAAGTCACTTCTTATTTATAAATGAATAACACAATTTATATTTAATTTACATTTCTATTTATTTATAAGCTTTTATTTTATTAAATTTTTATCAATAACAAACATTGAGGTTTGTTTCCAACCTCTTATCAAGACATTAAATCAATGTGACATTAAATCAATATGACAATCGACTATTTACTATTGTTCGTCATTATTATGATTCACTAAAAAACATAGGTGTCAAGTCAATATTAATTTTAACGATACTTTGTAATGCCTAATAAACATACATATTTTATTTTTGTTAGGAAATCAATTTTCGGTCAAAAAAACTTAGTGTTGCGTAAAGCAATAAATTTTGGTAGAATCAAAAATAAAATATGTTTACTTTACAAAATACAATTTCATGAAATTTTTCTCATCATTAAATATTTTCGCGTGCATGGATTTCGTAATGCAAAGTGTATTGACGATTGTAAAAGTTTGAAAAGCGCCGCTGGTGGGTCAGGTTGAAACTAACTTAACTACAAAAAATGACATGTGTGATCGATATGCCGACAAAATCACGGATCTACATGGATTCATGTTTTTTATAAATATTACATGGGCCACAAAATCACTAATTATACAAAACTTTTATCATCTTTAATGAATATATTTAAACAAAATTAAACCAGGCAAAGCTAGCATAGTAAAAAAGATGAATTATCGCGAGTGTTCCTAAGTGTATATTTTCTTTATGCATGCGGCATAAATCTGTGTTCTAGAATTAAAAAGACGACAGTCGACTTATGTCCTAGTCAATTGTTCATACCTTTCGTCTTATTTATTACTAATATAAATTTTAATGTACTTGCAAGAACAATGGGTTGTTTTTGCAAGTACTATAAAAATTGTAATAATTTTGTATTAATAATACTTATAAATAACTAATTTATTATAAATAAAACAGAAAGTATGAAAAAGTTAATTAGGTAGGACATAAGTCGACTTACGCTCTTTTAATTCAAGTACAACGAAATGTCAAAATTTGTAGTTATCATAGTTAAAAAAAATCCGCTACGTGGAATCTGTGTATCGTCAATTGCTACGCGTATGATGTCAACATTTCATGATAAGTGTGTGGCATTACATCCATCCCCTTTTAGAAAAAAAATTACTGATTGAAAATTTGATTTTTTTTTTAAATTATTTTGTATAACTAACTTTTATAGATAATATCTTTTTATATTAATTTAATAATATTAGTTCTACTCTGATGAATTCATCTTAAAAATTTTGTGCTGTATTTATGTTTATAAAAATATGTTTTTATTTTTTATTTTTTAAAACGATTGTTGTGGATTTCTTTACTTTCATTCCCTATCTTAATTTTTGAGTTCACATTATTTCTTTCTATTATTTCGAAAGACCCAGTAAAATTACTTTCGAATTTTCTTCTATTGCCACGTTTGGGATATACAAAATCACCTACTCTAAAATTTCCTGGATTGATCGTTTTCTTTAATTCCTTTTCTCTATTCTCTTTTGACCTCTGTAATAATTCGTTTGCTCTTTTGTGAGCTTCTTGTAACCTAAACTTAACTTTTTCAGCATATATCATAATTATAAATTTATTTTTTTATTTTAACAATTTTCTTTATTTATTGAATCTTTCAAACATGAAAATAACAATAAGTTTTCAAATCTTAAAAACTAAGGTAATTATGTAAATCTGCGGGAGCAGAATTTACTTCTTATCAATAAGTAAATTAATAATTTTATAATTTATGTTATTACAACAGCCATCGTTTTCTTCTTCAATAGCGAAGACGTAGGTATATCTTTTAGGCTTCGCGCCAGCAAATTCGGATGAGATACCAGTTTCCCTGCATAGCTGATCCGCATCTTTTGTAATTCGTCTTTGACAGTTAGGATGTTAAGGTCCTTATGTATATTTTTGTTTTTTACGAACCAGAGGGTGCTCCTGTAATCATTCTGAGAATTTTTGACTGTGTTCGTTGGATAATGTCGATATTCGAATTTGAGGTGGATTGCCATAATTGACACCTTACGACCAAATTGGTTTAATCATTGTGTTATACCGGAGAAGTTTGTATTCTAGGTCAATTGTTGAATATTTCCCCATCAACCAGTGCATCTTATCAATTTTTAATTTGATATGGTCTCTTTTTCAATATGTTTTCGCCTAGTTAACCGTCGATTTAGATGGACGCCTAAATATTTTGCTCCATTTGATTGGGGGATTTGTATTCCGTTCATTGTGACAGGCGGACAAGTAAGCTTATTTAAAGTGAATGTTACGTGGGTCGTTTTCTCTTCATTGACCTTTATCTTCCATTTCTTTAGCTACATTTCGATGTCATAAATATGTTGTTGCAGAATTTCGGACGCCGTTTGTGGGTTTTTATGGCTACATATGATTGCCGTATCATCTGCGAAAGTAGACGTCAGAATTTGCGAAGACGTTGGTAGATCTCTCTCTCTCTCTCTAGCTTCACATCCCATGAAGGGATTTTGCCGCCCGCACTATGGTCCTCCATGTTGATGGAACACTTTATTGGTCATCCGTTGTTGTGGGGACCTTGCAACGTGGCCAAGCCATCTCACTCGAATGGATTTGATGAATCCGATAATATCGCAACTTCCAAGAATTTGCTTTATCTCGTGGTTCATGCGAATCCGATATTCATTGTTCGCGACTTTAATTGGACCAAAGATGGAGCGAATGACCTTCCTTTCGAAAGTTGATAACAATCTACAATCATTAGTGGTCATGGTCCAGCTCTCGCTTCCGAAAGCCAGCACAGGTCTTATGAGTGCTTTATAAAGTGCGAGCTTGCACGACTGCGATAGATTGGTAGATCTGAAGTGAAAATTAAATATAATGTTGGGCCAAGCACACTACCTTGTGGTACTTCAGCCAGAATGTTTTTCTCGTTTGATTTAGAGGTATTGTATTTGACATAATATCTGCGATTTGTCAAATACGACTTCATGAGTTGGTAAATTTCTGGCAATTTAAGATTAATTTTATGCAGCAGACCCTCGTGCCAAACTTTATCGAATGCTTGGGCAACATCCAAGAATACGGCGGAGCAGTATTTTTCTCTTCGTATGCTGACCTTATTTCTGTAGCTACTCGGTGCACTTGCTCAATGGTTCCGTGCTCTGCTCTGAAACCAAACTGATGACTAGGGATGATATTTCGTAGTTCCGGTTTAATATTTTCGATAATAGTTTTTTCGAATACTTTCGAAACGATTGGTAGTAGGTTTATTGGTCTATATGACGAGACTATGGTAGGATCCTTGCCAGGCTTTGGGATCATTTTTATAGTCGATAATTTTCAGCACTCAGGGATATATCCTGATCCTAAATTGAATTAAATATTTGAGCCAGTCGACCAAAGGCACACTCTAGACAGTTATTTAAGCATTTCACCTGTAATTCGATCATACCCAGGGGCTTTCTTTAATTGAATTTGATGTGTGATAATAAACTTTACCAGTGGTTTCTTTATCTTAAATTTCCTCACAGGCCTGATTGCTATATGTTCTGTTTGAGCCACCGATAAGCCAAGGTTTGGAGTGAATACACTTTCAAGGTGATCAGCAAAGGCTTTAGCTTATAATTATAAATTCGGTTTGTTTTTTCGGAATTTTTAAATGGTGGTATAGTAGCTAACTTTCCAAATACTAATTCATATGGAGTGTACTGTGTATCAGTATGTGGAATTGTATTGTATTTATGAGAATACAAAATATCGTAGATACTCATCACAATTAAAATTTGTGTAAAATTATTTAGATATTCATTCAAAGCTCTATTTTTTCGTTCTATTGAACCGAAGGTTTCATGATAATATGGTATAGAATTGAAATTATTAATTGTTAGTAATTCGTAAACGTTTTTCATTATTTCGTTTGCCGTGTGGAGAGATGCCAAACTTCCATCGTGGCGCGTCCCCAGGTGGCGGATAGGGCAATGCTCTTTAACTAGCTTGCCGGAGGGTACGTGGGAAATAAAATACCATCCGCGGACCAAATCTGGCTAGGGGAAGGGAACCCCGAACAATAAACCAACCATGGCAGATCAGCAGAAGAATAATGTTACGGTGTAGGGATTAGGATGCCCAGTACCGGCGACTTCGGAAAGTGAGCAAGCGGGCTTCCAGTAGTCGATATCAAACGACCCAATGCTTTAGTAGTGGCAAGCTTAGCTACTAGAGCAGATAGAAGTATAAGCCCCCCACCTCCAATAGAACTCATGCATTCTCCAACATTAACGAAAAGACACCGTATGCTCAAGACGGCAATGAAATGACATCAAAATTAACCTCGCTTGAGCGCCAGAATAATGAACTAAGGACAAAATGCCAGCAATATGACTTACAATGTAATAAATACCAAGATATTTTGGTTAACTTACAAAACAGAATTGAAACACTAGAGAGGCAAAATAAACCTTCTACTACTACTAATGGTACAAGTCAGAGCCTACAAAGTCTCGGCAACGAATACTTTACGGATGAAGAGGAACTTGAGAAAGAAACCCAACCTAAACAAAATAAAGTAAATGTAAATAACAATAGGAGACTCCAATACGGTATCTCTACCGCAAGATAACGAAATACCAAAACAATCACAACATGCACACCAAAAGGAACCCTTACCACCACCAATCAATGTCAGCAATGTTAGGAATTTTAATATACTCAGAGCTCGAGTATTGGCAGTGACAGAGAAACCGTGCCGACATGTTGTAACTATCACTTTTTTCGCTTCGATGCAATTTCGATGGAATAACGGTATTTTAGAAGTAAAAATATTTTTTTTGTAAAAACATTACTTCTAAAATACCGTTATTCCATCGAAAATGCACCGAAGCGAAAAAAGTGATAGTTACAACATGTCGGCACCTGCTCAGTTTAAAGCAATATCCAATAACGATATCAAAATAACAACGCAGTCTGAAAATGACTACCGTAAAATTAAAAAACTACTTAGCGATATAAAAGAAACTGAATCCAGTAACAAGGATAGTACATTATATAAGATGGAATACCATACTTATCAGCTCAAAAGTGAAAGATGGTATAGAGGGGGTTTCCTAGGTGACCAAAACCTCAAATAACAATTTAATCAAGAAAGCAGGCAGAAACCCGTGCCCAACGAGCCAACCATTAGTAATATAATGAAAATGCTCACCGAATTTCAGGCAGAAATGAGACAAAATTTCAGCCAGCTTACTACCAGGGTGGATAAACTGGAAGATAATTCCAAGCCACCAAAGAAACCGCTATAACATAAAAAGTAAATGACTATAACGTTCCTACGTATACTTGCCTGGAATGCTAACGGGCTTAATGCAAGAGCTCAAGAATTAGAAGTATTTCTATGAACCAATAAGATGTAACTAACCAGATGTAGCTTTAATATCAGAGACGCACTTTACGGAGAAAAACTTTATCAAAATTACAGGATATAGAGCCTATTGCCATTGGACATTGCATCCGAGTGATCGTTCTCGAGGAGTGACAGCAATCTTAATCAAACAAAATATCCTACATTTCCGGCAAGAAGAAATTAAGGAGCGATTTATGCAAGCTACTGTATTAACGATTAACCATGGTGGTGCTGTTCTAAGTTTAGGGGCGATCTACTGTCCACCACAACATAATTTCGTAAGAAATCAATATGTTAACATTTTTAATAAACTTGGACCAAGGTTTATCTTAGGAGGTGACTACAACGTCAAACATACTGCGTGGGGATCTCGACTCGAAACATAATGCGTAGGGATCTCGAATACCAGGAAAAGGAAAAGAACTCCTAAGTGCAATAGAAATGTCAGGTTATGAATATCACTCATTTCGTAAAAATACCTATTGGCCTACAGACATTAACAAAGTTCCTAATTTGATTGACTTTTATATCTTGAAAGGAATAGCCTCAAATTTCATTGAAGTCGAAGGCATTGATGACCTT
Source organism: Nephrotoma flavescens (assembly GCA_932526605.1). NCBI lineage: Eukaryota > Metazoa > Arthropoda > Insecta > Diptera > Tipulidae > Nephrotoma > Nephrotoma flavescens. Next base: position 114,696,436 of record OW052222.1, read on the forward strand.
ACTTCCGATCCCATACCGGTCTTAATGACTCTGAGTACATTAGTCATAAAAAAGAAAACCAAACTTAGCCTTACTAATAAATTTACTGATTGGGAATTATTTAGAGAGAAACTGGACAATCTAATTGAGTTAAAAGTTAGTCTTAAAACTAAAGAAGAACTTGAATTACAAACTAAATATTTTATTAACTCCGTGCGTGAAGCAGCTAAAGAGGCTACACCCGTATTAGGTGAGAAAGTCGTACAAGAGAACTGATAAAAGAAACGCGTAAGAAAAGACGCATGTGACATAGAACCAGAAATATTATAGACAAAAGAGAATTTAATCGGGTAAGTAATAAACTTAACAGATTAATTAAAGAACATAAAGAAGCTTGTCCTGAAAATTATTTGAAAGGACTGGGTCCTGAAGCTAACAAAAATTATTCTCTTTAATTAAATTATATCTTTAAATAAATTATAAATTATTCTAAGATACAAGAGACCAATAATCCAAGTGCCACCTATAAGGAACATAAATGGAGAATGGGTGCGACGTAACGAAGACAAAGAAGAACTGTTTGCACAACATCTGGCATCAGCATTTCAACCAAACGACATACAAAACCGATCTACAGATCTCCATTAAATATCAGAAGTGTCACTTCACTAGAAATTGCAGAAGAAATAGACATGAATTTGAATCCCAAAAAGTCACCTGGAATTGATGAAATTTCGCCAAGAATGTTTAAGGAGTTATCAAAGAGAGCAGTCACTATGTTAACATATATATATATATAATGCTTGCTTTCGACTTAAATATGTGCCTGAGTGCTTCAAGGTTGCACAAATAATCATGATAAATTAACCAGTCAAACCAGCCGAGCAAATGGGATCATACAGGCCGATCTCTTTGTTACCTACTATTTCAAAGTTGGTTGAGAAGTTGTTATTGAAACGACTAAAACCATACCATAGACTAATACCATACCTGACTTCCAGTTTGGATTCAGGAATAAACATTCGACAATTGATCAAGTTCATCGCGTGACTGCAAAGATAGAGCAAGCATTTGAAGAGAGGAAATATTACCCTGCCGTATTTCTAGATGTATCACAGGCTTTCGATAGAGTGTGGCATGAGGGTCTTATCTATAAGATAAGTAAATTAGTGCCAGAAAATTTCTGCCGATTGCTCGAGTCGTATCTCTCCAAACGAATATTTAGAGTACTTAATAAACACATTTTATTAAACACTTGTTTTTTATTTCGCAAAATTAGATTTTTTGAATATTTTAATTAAAAAATTTGTTCAAAATGTTTAAAAAATCACTCGATCGATTTCGACTCGTTAGGTAATCATCAGGAGTATTTACTGATTTGTAAAAGTAAAAATTTGTTATATGTATATAGCAGAAAAAAAACAAAAAATAAACAAAAGAAGGAGGGAAAAAATAAGCAATAAAAAGCAATACAATTTAATTTATTGATCGCGCAGGTGGGCGATTAGTCATCGGCTGAATAGCAAAATTCAAGGTATATTGAAGTACATTTAATTACCTGACGTATTCATTGATACGCCCGAATACGTCGGGTAATTAAATGTATATACCTTGAATTTTGTTATTCAGCCGATGCCTAATCGTCCACCTGCGCGATCAATAGATTAAACTGTATTGCTTATTTTTCCCTCCTTTTTTTGTTTATTTTTTGCTTTTTTTCTGCTATATACATATAACAAATTAATACTTTTACAAATCAGTAAATACTCCAGATGATGACCTAACAAGTCGAAATCGATCGAGTGATTTTTTAAACATTTTGAACAATTTTTTAAATTAAAATATTCAAAAAATCTAATTTTGCGAAATAAAAAACAAGTGTTTATTAAGTATTAGTGTGTTTCGCCAAGTGCCTACGGCAAATAGCGTAAAAAGTAATATTTAGAGTATCACATGAAGAATCATGCTCTTTTACCCAGCCATAACAGGAGTGCCCTAGGCTAGCGTATTAGGACCCATCCTATACCTACTTTACACTTCTGATATACCTACAACGGAAACAACCTTCATCGGAACTTTTACTGATGATACCGCATTATTGGCATCAAGCGAATCGCAGAACCAAGCAGTAGAATACTTACAGCAAGCACTCGATAGAATCAGCCAATGGACTGATTACTGAAATCAGTACATGTAACATACACGTTGCGGCGCAAAAATAGCAACATCCATACATTTCTCAATGGGGTACAAATTCCCCAAGCTGAATCTGCTAAATATCTCGGATTGCATCTCGATTCAAGATTGAACTGGAAATATCATGCTAGACAAAAAGCAGATCAAACGAAAATAAAACAACGTGAGATGTACTGGCTAATAAGAAGACATTCTAAGCTTAGCCTGTACTGTAAACGCCTGATCTACGAATCGATAATTAAACCAATTTGGACGTATGGTATCCAACTCTGGGTCTGTACTAAACAATCAAATCGTTTAATTATTCAACGTTGCCAAAACAAATTTCTACGAGCAATAACGAATACTTACCGCTACATAACCAACGAGTAATTACACAACGACCTAAACATTAAATGGATTGATGAAGTGATTCAGGAATTTGCCATCAAACATGAAAGAAGATTACTGCATCATACAAACAGTGAAGCAATACAACTTCTTGACATAACACAAGAACTGAGACACCTTAAAAGAATTAAACCGCATGAGCTGGTCATCTAATAAATAAAAATTCATTATTGGGAGCAGAATATTGATTGCTTGTAAACCCACACGCGCTCCACTTATTAGTTTCAAAAAAGTGCGTTATTACTAATGATGATAACAACCTGGATAGACGACTAACGTGGAAAGAACATATTGAAGCAAAGCGCAACGAAATAAAAATAACATTTTCCACAATGTATTGGCTGATAGAAAGAAGATCCAAGTTACCATTAGACAATAAGGTCTTACTACAAAGCGTTAATTTTTTTTTTCATTTTATTTTATTGTTCATTCTCATTTAATAACAACGGCGGATTATCCAGTGAATTTAATGTTCCTTTAAGGATAATCCAAATTGTTATACATAATTATACAAAAGTTACAAAATTTACATTCATAGATATACAAATATTATAAAAATTTAAAAATTAAAGATAACAGAGATTTAGTTCCAAAATAATAGAATATTTGATTTAAAGTAATTTTTAATATTTTTTTAAATCAATCCAATATGGATACATGGTATTCAGTTATGGGGATCCACCAGTGCATCAAATAGAGAACTCCTGCAATGAACTTAAGCGAAAATACTCCGATCCCAGCAAACGTGAGTTCAGTATAGGAACCAAGCGCACATTTTAGTGGAAAAAAATATTCGATATAATTTTTTCCGTTTAAATCAAAATGCATGTATGCAGCCAAACTGCTATACAAATTTTGTGCATGCAACCCACATAAAAACTAACTAAATTTAGACAAAATTTTATCAGTACATATGGAGGTACAGATAAAAAATATTTTATTATTTTCAAAGCAAATTTTTTTTTTATTTAGAAAGATACAATCAAATTCTTTTAAACATATTTATGTTTTTGTTGAAAAAATGGATGGATGCTTTGACCTATATAATTTGACTATATTTATATTATAATATGTATATGTATACATGATCCAATTATTTAGGTATTTTTATTTGGAATTAAATTAGTTAGTATTCAGAGTCTGCTACATTATGACCATATATAGATTTTTGATCATCTTTAAATAAAAAGTTTTGTTTATTGAACTCAATTTAAATTTCATTCAAATTTGAAACATAAACGGCGACAAATGAACACAAACCGAAACGTCAAATATCAATGCGAAATGTCAGGTTGTATTTGTAAACATAAAAAAAAAATCAAAGTTGCACATACGTCTGCTATGATTAAAAAAATATTAAAAGTTGAACGTACGTTTTTCTAGCATTTACAAGAAATTATATCGAATATTTTTTTCCACTAAAATGTGCGCTTGGTTCCTATACAGTAGTTTTAATAGAATATTGTATGCAACCAAATTCTCTCGTATAAAATAGCAGTAGAGCGAGATGAATATAAACGATTTTATAGTTTTGGGCTCCTTTCTTTATATGTCAGGCTTTTTGCGTTGCATATTATAACTATTTATATAATATATAAGTATGTAATAAGAATAAATTAATTTTTAATAACCAATAATTTGACTAACGTTTTAATAAAATGTTTGTTGTTTTAAATGAATATTTCTTCTGAAACAATGAGCGCTTTCAGGTCCCATGTCATGATTACTTAAATCATCGCCAATTTGATTTAAAAATTTCATAATGCTAAACATTTTCATAACGTTGGCCGCGATTTCACTCAAGATGCTCTCTGTAGAACGATTTTTTGAAGTAACTGGCATCCAATAATCCAATTATCTCCAGAATCCAAATCCAAATTAGACTTTCGAATTATTGTATCAAATCCAGTGAAATACAATAAATCTACCAGTCGTAACACACTGTATATCTTGAAACTGATCCTTTCAGTTCAAGAGTTTAATGCAAAGAGAACATTTTACATTTTTTGTTTTACAATTTTTGACAAACTTAATTTATAAAAATCTAAATTATAATTTATAAACATTTTATAAAATTGTATAGAAAATTTGGTGAAAAGTGCGCTAAGTTTAAATTAATTATAACAGAAATTTATACTAGTATATTAATATGAGTATCAAACGCACTCTCTATACCGAACACTAAATGGTACAATCTATTACATTTTTACTTATAATTTAACAGCTGTGTTTATGTTTACTTGTCAATATTTACAGTTTGGTTTTGTTTTGTTTATCAAAAAAGTCCATCAAAAATTAAATTTATTTTTGAATTAATTAATAAATTAGTTAAATATATACTTCTTCTGTTAAATTAATTAATGGTAAGTAATCATAAATCATTTATATATAATGAAACTATTTTCTATTCTAGGTTATGCTTTGTTAATGCTGGAGTTGGGCGATCTCGATGCTGGAGTTAAGTGTTTATAAATAAAGTGTATTAAACTAGAAGTTGTTGTTGTTGTTATTTATAATTTTAGTGAAATCCTCTAACACTCTCAACTGTTGGGTAACCTGGAAGCACCCTGTTTGTTTCCGTGTACTTTTATCATTAATATAACTAATTAAAATTGTATGATTTTAGATAAATTTTCTTAAACACCTCAAGGGATCATCCTCTCTCGATAATGTGGTGCGATTTATTTTTACGGATCATAAATTTAATTTAAAAGGAAACGCTGGGAAAAAATCGTTAAATCAGCAGAAAATTTTCTACGTCGTTTTGTTTGGTAGGAATTTTTAAATTAATTGCTTCGTCTTCTAACTTTTGTATTTAAAATATATATGCTTACGGAAATCAATTAGGCCGAGAAAACTACGAAAAAGCAAAGCACCCAGCTTGCTCACAATAGATACTACAAAAATAAAAAGTAGCTAACTGGGCATTGAATTGATTAAATTTTTCTTAATATAATAATAATAATGAAATATTTTGAATTTAATAAAACTATAAGGCAATATGTAAAATAAATATAATAATAGCAGATAAAAATGAAATCAATAATAGCTAATAAAGGGTAGTTAACTTTAAGGGCCGATGTTGATTTTGAATAAAACACAAATTATTTAGGAAATTATTGTCAAGTTTTTCTATTATGATAATATGGTATGGTTCAATTATGTATGGAACAAAATATCGGCCAGATGGCCGCCGCGACCTCGGCGGCACACCTCCACCCGATGGTTCAAATTTTCGATGACGCTTAGGCATAATTGAGGTTGTATGCCGTTAATGTGCCGAATTATCTCATCCTTTAGCTCTTGAATTGTTGCTGGCTTATCGACGTACACCTTTTCTTTCAAATAACCCCAAAGAAAGAAGTCCAACGGTGTCAAATCACATGATCTTGGCGGCCAATAGACATCGCCACCACGTGAGATAACACGACCATTGAGTTCGTTGCGCAAAAGAGCCATTGTTTCGTTAGCTGTGTGACAACTGGCACCGTCTTGTTGAAACCACATATCGTCCACATCCATATCTCCCAATTCGGGCCATAAAAAGTTCGGTATCATCTCACGATAGCGAACACCATTCACAGTAACTGCCTGGCCGGCCTCATTTTGGAAAAAATACGGCCCGATGATGCCGCCAGCCCATAAACCGCACCACACAGTCACTATTTGTGGGTGCATTGGTTTTTCGACAATCACTCTTGGATTATGATTCGCCCAAATGCGGCATTTCTGCTTATTGACGAATCCACTGAGGTGAAAATGTGCCTCATCACTGAAGATGATTTTCTTCGAAAATTGATCATCCACTGTTGCCATTTCTTGCCACCATTCTGACCATTTACGACGTTTGGAATGGTCAAGAGGCTTTAGTTTTTGAGTCAAAAGCACCTTATAAGTGTGTAAATGCAAATCTTTATGCATAATGTTCATCAACGACGAGTGTGAGAGGTGCAATTGTTGGGCACGACGACGAGTTGAGGTGGACGGCTCTTCAGCCACACTATCGCGAACAGCAGCAATATTTTCTGCAGTACGAGCATGCACTGGTGTTTTAAAACCTCCTACAGACCCGGTTTGCTCAAATTTTTGCACGATTTTTCCGATTGTACGCATATTTGGACGATTAAATTGACCGAAAAAATCACAAAGTGCACGATATGCATTTTGATTTGAACGCCCATTTTCATAATATGCCTGAATAACTTAAACGCGTTGCTCGATTGTGTATCTTTCCATGGTTCAAATTGAGTTAGTCTGAAATTGAGAAATGTCAAATTAAATGCAGAAAAAAACTTGACGTTTAGGTGTGGTTCACATTCAACGTCAGCCCTTAAAATTTAACCACCCTTTAGATACTAAATTATTCGTAAAATGAAACTATCAAATTATTATTACATTCATTCGCAATTGTGTTTGACAGCTGATAAGTTGTGCGACAAGTGGATAACGAAATAATATTAATTTATTAAATTATTAAATACTCATTTATAATTATTATTAATAGTGTTAACACTAAATTAAATTAAATTGAGTTCCGAAATCAAAAATGAAAAGTTAAAAACAGAAGGCAGGGAAAACCCTGATAATGATACAGTGAAGTTAAAAAGACAAAAAGTGTGTACGGAAAACCTTATTGAAAGTGAAAATGTAAATAGTTTAATAGAATATAATATTACAGATATCAATCTAAAACATAAAATCTCTAAATATAGTGAAAAAAATAAAATATAAAATATAAAAATAACATCAAATAATCACTCAACCAATCAAGAAAAAATGGTGGGAAAACGTGTTGAAAATACAAGCGGAGCTAAATCAGAAAAAATCAAACCAAACAACAACAACCAAAATGAAATAATCATAGAAAAATACGATACAAGTGATATTAATACGAGTGCAAATAATTTGGATAAGATTAACAATCACAGTGAAAGGATTAACTCAGATGAAAATCTTAACCAATACCATATTAATAATAATAAGAATTCAAAGGAACAGGAAACTAACCTCTACTCTTCAAAAGACAAAGGCCCCTTTTCTGTTATTGTAGAAAAAAAAGACACAAATATAATCACTTTGGCGAGAACATTACGACAAATTAATTTAGGAGAATATGAAAATATCATCGAAACAATTAAAAAGAAAAGATTCATAATTATCTACAGAGACATCTCTAATGCAAACAAAATAACAAGAAATGATTTCCTGAAACAACAAGGATATATTATATTCATTCCCAAAAGCTTCAACCACACATTTGGATTGATAAGAGGAATCCCAGAGGAGGTATCATTAAAGGAAATAATAGACAACCTGTCGGGAGAAGTGCCTATAATTGGAGCAGAAAGGTTAACACGATTCGATTTCACGCATAAAAAGGTGCAAAACACAGAATCTGTCAAATTAACTTTTAAATCCAAATACAAACCGGATTCGGTCAAAATATACGGAGTAAACTATCGAGTAGCATACTATATACCACAACCAATGTTCTGCAAAAAATGCTTAAGGTATGGGCATACAAAAAAACATTGTCTAACAAAAGATGAGAGATGCGGAAACTGCACTGAAATTCATGTAGTAGAAGCGGGCTCGGCATGTACAAATCCAGTCAAATGTCATATGTGTCAGGATGAACATAAGACGAACTCTAAAAATTGCCCCAGCAAAAAGAGAGAGATGGCCATCCAAGCTATAAGAGTTAAATCGAGAACATCATATAATAAAGCAAGAAAGCAATACGATAATGAATTCCCTATATACAAACACAATGAACATTCATTCCCACGGATAAAAAGTTCAAAAAATAAAAAATTTCAACACAGTGAAATTTTAAGAATCGAACCGGTGGACACAGAATATGAGGAATTACAACTAGATGAGTACCGAAAATCTTGCCAAAAAATACTAGATCACTTCAAGTCTCTGTTTGATATAGTAAAACCAATTATGGAAGGAGGAAAAGTACCAGAAGAAGTTACCCAAATTATGGATATAATAACTAATGAACTTTATAACTACGATCCGAGAGCTCAGTGCTCAGGGTCAAATTTCCTAAATAACTAAAATGATTATTATTCAAATTAACCTGCACAGTATTAAAAATAAAACCGATCTATTAGAAATGTATCTCAGTAAAGAAAACGCAGATATAGCAATAGTCAGTGAAACATGGACTTCAGATGTAAATATACCTAAATTCAAAAATTACAGAGCCTTAATCAACAACAGAGCGGATGGATACGGAGGTTGTGGAATAATTATACATAATTCCATACAACTACTATCCACAAATATAATTTTCTCCAATCCTCTTGAATCTATGGAAGCGAAATTAAAATACAACAACGAAACATACAGAATAATATCTTTCTATAACTCAACCAGAAATACAAACCTCAACCAACAAGTTAGCGATCAATTCGAAAGAATTTTAAGAAATATGAGTATGAGAAAAATACATTAATAGGAGGAGACATTAATGCCAAAAGTCGATTATGGGGAAGAAATAACCAAAATGATAGATTGGGAAATAAAATTGAAAATACAATAACAGCACATCAATATAAAATCCTTAACAACGGAGACCCCACTCATCAAAACTACCACAACTTCACTGATTCTGCAATAGACATAACGATCTCATCACTGGACTTGGTAAATAAAATTACCTGGAAAAGCACAAAAGAAGATATAGGCTCAGACCACATCCCAATAAAAATTACTATAGATGATGATACTAACCGAACATATATTAATAAAGAATTGGTCATCAAAAAAATAAACATGAAAGGAATACTAGAGGATATACACATATTAAACCCACATGACACCCAAGACATCGAGGAATATACTGAAGCATTAACAAATATCATACAAAAAAATAGTTACACGTTAACAGGAAGGAGATTGAAAAATAGAAATAAACACTGGTGGAACGATGAAATCAACAGACTATGGAAAATTAAACAAGAGAATCAAACAAACTATAACCATAAGAAAGACATACATACAGCCATAGCATTAAAAAGAACCAGAGCAAAGTTGTCACAAGAAATCAAAAAGGCAAAAATCAAATCATGGAATGAAATAACGGAAAGAATTACAGACATCACGGATAACAAGAAAATATGGAAAATTATAAACTTAATCAACAAAAAGAAAACAAACTCATACAATATATTGGAAAACTACCAATCAGCAAAGGAATTTGTAACTATTAACTTCCCAGAATCAATCGAGCGAGTTACAATACCATATTCAAGTCCCACACCACCTGCATCACATAATGAATTTAAACAAAATGAAATCACTAAAATAATAAAAAACAATAAAAATACAGCCCCGGGAATAAATAACATATCAAATGGATTACTCAAACATCTACCCGAAAATCATATAAGAACCCTAACATTACACATAAATAACATGTGGAGAAGTAATATATTCCCAGATAAAATGAAAGAAATAAAAATAGTAGCAATAAAGAAACCCAACAAAACAGAAGATATACCAGAAAACTATAGGCCAATAGCATTAATACCAACATTTACAAAAATAATAAATAAAATGATTAAAAATAGATTAAATGTAAAACTAAAGGAAAAAAACTTCCTCCCTGGGGTGTCTGGACACTCGTATGGGTTTCAAGAAAAAAAAAGCATAACCGATTATTTTATTACATTAACCGGGAAAATAAACGAAAACAGAAATAATAAATACAAAACAGTACTAATCTTAACAGACATAAAAAAAGCGTTTGATCATATTGATAAAAACATATTAATCAATAAACTACAAGAAATAAAAATAAATCAACCAACAATCAACTGGATTTACAACTACCTCACTAATAGAAAAATTATAATAGAAACAAAACAAAAAAAGATAACAGTAATAACAAACAAAGGCATCCCACAGGGATGTTCACTTAGCCCGCTACTATTCAACATCTATACCACAATATTACACCAATTAAACTGTAACAACACAAAAATTATACAATTTGCAGATGATATTGGAATAATAATAACGGGAGATACCCACGACGCAATTGAGAGAGTAGCCAATACACAACTAAACAAATTTAATAACATATTAAAAGGAATACAAATGGAAATTAACCCAGAAAAAACCAAGGTTATAAACTTTAATTACAAAATAAATCGAGCAGTTAACATAAGGATTAATAATATCACCATCGAAAATATTATTAAAACCAAATTACTGGGAGTTATTTTAACTAATAAACTAAACTGGACAGAACACTTTAAACAGACAAAATATAAAATTAATAAAAAATTAAACATAATAAAAGCATTTGCTTATAAAAACGGAGGGGCCAACCCTCAAAAAATGATTAATATATACAAATCAATAATAATATCACAATCAAACTATGCTGCTGTATTTATAACACCTAACAAAACAAACATTAAACTAATGCAAACGGAACAAAATGCGGGGTTACGATTATGCTTAGGACTTACAAAAACGACACCAGTGGAAGTCATTATTGCAGAATCTGGAGAGATTCGTTATAAGAAACAAAATGAATTTACTACAATAAAATATATATGTAAGCAAATATATAATGAATCAGAAATTGGAAAGAGTATCATAAAAAAGCAATCGCTGGACAAATTCAAAAAAATATTAGAAAAATACCCAGTTATAAAATACATAGGAAAAATAGAACATAACATAAACATACCAAAAAACTTAAAGATCTACGATAACATACAAAATGGTCAGAATAAACTAGCTATGAACACAATACAATGGAAAACAGTCTTCCAAGAAATTAAAAACATCAACAGTAACTTCAAAAGTGCATATACCGATGGATCGAAAAGGCTTGAAAAGTGTGGAATTGGGATTTATATTGATGAGAGTTGCAGTATGTCAATTCAACAAAGTCGAGAAACAAGTATAAAAACTACCGAACTACTAGCTATATACCTAGCCCTGATAAAACTGATTAACGACAAACATAATAATATAATAATATACACCGACTCGAAAAGCGCATGCACATCAATAAAAAACTGCATTAAACAGAAAACTTTTAAATATTATGAATCGCTTATAATGAAGCTTGCAAGCGAGCACTCAGATTATAATTTCAAAATTCAGTGGATACCGGGACATGTTGGAATTTTAGGTAACGACCAAGCAGACACGGCAGCAAAGAAAGCGACAATCGAGGGCTTCAACAATAAATTTGAAAATAAAATACCCATAGAAGATATTTTCCCGATTATAAAGAACAAGTTATACAATGAATGGAAATGTGAATACGAACTAGCAACCAGAACAAAAGGACTCTTCAACAGGATCATCAACAACGCAGTTCCTCCAAAAACAACTTGGTTCAGGAATCTTCATATGAAAACTAAACACATAAAAATCATAAATAGAATCCGGGCGGGACACACATACAATAAAGTATTCAAATACAGAATCAAAATAGAAACGAATGATGAATGCAATACATGTAAGGTTAAAGAAACAGAATTACACATCACAGACAGATGTCCAAAATATACAATTCTAAAGAGTAAATTTAAAAAAATAAAAAGCAAAACACTAATAGCTATTCTAAAGGATAACTTAATAGAGGAATTAATAGAACTATCCAAGTTCTATTTAGAGACTAAAACAGAAAATTAATTACGTTACTGAGAATTAGATTAACAAAGGTAGGGGTTATGATAAAAACTAGAATTATATGAATTAAACTTTTAAAACTATAAGGTCAGGTGAGGGTTTAAGATAATAATAATGAATTATATATAAAAATAATGAATTAAAATGTTTATTTGTATAATTTTTATTACTCATTTATTATAGTTATAAGAATATTGTACAAAAATATGAATTAAATTAAGCTGTAAAAAATAATTCAACAATGAAAAACTAGGAGCAAATTGGTCAGCACCAGCTCATAAAAAAATGAAACAAATAAATAAATAATAAATAATATTATTACATTGAAATAACGAATTATTATGAATTTCTTATAAGTTTAAGACTGAAATATGTATATGTATTACATTTATTATTTACACCAAATATGCCATTAATTTTTTTTTAAAACAGCAGAGCGTTTTAATTGATTAATTGGCGCGATAATCTAATTTTATAAAATAACCGAAAGAGAAGTACTTTTAAGCTGCTGATGAGAAACTACTTCAAAAATAGTTCCAAAGAAGTACTTTTAAAGTACTTTTTATATGTGGAATAAACTGCAGTAAGAAAGAGATAACATGTCTTTTTAAATAATGAGAAGGAAAGGGACAACTCTATAGTAGTTTTTTAAAAGTCTTGAAAATTATCCCGTCACCCTATCTATTTTCACAAGAAAAAAAGTACTTTTTTTCATTACTTTTTCATAACATCCAGAAGTACTTCTTCGTTTGCCGGGATGTATTGCTGATGCTCCATGGTATATCCGAAATACTAACAAACACGACGACCTTGGTATTAAAACCGTTAAAGAAACAAAAAGTTGGGGATATACTAAAACAGCCGCGATTTAAACGGTTGAGAAAAGCAGGGGTGGAATCATGAACGCCGGACGGAAAATTTAAACGGTAGTGAAATTTTATATGGAAAACAGCAATAATTGTACCGGTTTTGTTCCATTGTTTCGCAAAAAAAACACAAATAGCAAGCCAGAAAAAAAATAATTCATTCGTCAGCTTTATAGCAATCGAACGAATTTGTAAGGTTTTTTTGAAACAACAGAATAAAACCGGTAGAATTATTACTGCTTTCCATATAAAATTTCTCTACCGTCTAAAATTTCCGTGCGGCGTTCATGATTCCGCCCCAGATCCACTCGGACTAATGAACCCGTAAAACCATTAAATGTGTAGATTACGCTTATAAGTAGGACCTAAATTAAATTGTGTACACTAATATCAAGTATTAACATTGGTTAAAACTTAAAAAAAGTAATTAGCTTAAGTTTTGAACACTTCTTGTTGTTTTCTTATGTAGAAAGCTTCAAGAATAAAGCCATTGGCACCATTTTAAAAAAAATATCTGTTAGCGCTATTTTATTTATTTTTAATTTTTGCATGCAATTAATTAACTTCTCCAATTTTGAACCCATTTCCTATTGCCAACTTTACTAGTGGCTTCTAAAACTTCATGGTACATCTATAAAATAATTAGTTTTATTATCTCGCGAGTTCTCTACATTTTCATACCTAAATATTAATTTCATTTTCATATCTAAATATTAATTCTTTCAATTTCCTAACTTCAGTTATAGATGTGCTTTTCCAAGCAAAGAGTTGATCAGGCTCTAACCTTGGCATGTCTACACTAAACTCTTTAGAATTTTCGTCAAGTACTTTTCCATGCTTCTGGTAATTATTACACTGATTTTTTCTTTTGGGATTAATGATTTTAATGCTGCTGTGTCCCAGACTATTCTAGATAAAGCGTCCGCGTTTGTATTTGCCATCCTTGTTTAAAAATTATTTTGAAATTGTAGTCAATTAGATCTAACCGTATTCTGGTCATTTTAGATGATGGATTTTTATTTGTGAATAGACTCATAAGTGGTCTGTGATCAGTAACCACGGTAATATTTCTACCGTAAACGTAAGTTTTAAAGTAATTTATGGCCCGATGTATTGCTAATAGTTCCTTTGCAATTGTGGGTTTGTTAAATTTATGCTTACCGATTGATTTACTTGCAAATGCAACTGGTAGATCTGCTCCAATTTCACCTTGCGATAAAATCGCACATAGTGTAAAGTTTGATGCATCCGTTGTTAAAACAAATTCTTTGTCAAAATTTGGATACTGTAAAATTGGTGGATTCATTCATCTTGCTTTTAACAGATTAAATGCATATTCACATTCTTCAGACCAAGCGAATTCTGTTATCATTTTTAACAGATCATTTAAAGGTTTCACTATTAAAGCAAAGTTGTTCTGTAATAGTTAAAGAAATCTTCTGTAATAGTTAAAGAATGCAACGAATCGGCGAGTACCATTCGAATTAGTTGGGTGTGGATAGTTTTTTATCACATCATATTTTGCAGGGTCAGTTTTTACCCCTTTACTTGTGATATGATGACCTAGATATGTAACTTCCTTCTTCAAGAAATTACATTTAGGCGGATTAATTCTCAAATTATAATCACTCAATCTCTTTAATATTCTAATTAAATTATCATTGTGGTGTTTCATGCCACAGCCAAAAACAATTATATCATCTACATATAAAGAAAAGCAAGTTCTTCTAAGCCAGCTAATGCTATTGATAGCACTCTTTGGAAGCTATTTGTGGAGATTTTTAATCCAAAGGGTAACCTTTTAAATTGAAAATGTCCTTCATTAATTGAAAAGGCGGTCATAGAGCGAGATTCTTTCTCTAGTTCTATTTGATGAAATGAACGAGTTAGTTAACGGGTATTTATTATCTATGATTTGTATATAATTCAAATTGTATCAAATTGATTCAATTGTATATAATCGACAACTAATCGTAATTTCTTATTACCATCGGAAGATTTCTTTGCCACAACTAATAAGGGAAAATCATACGGACTTATAGAAGGTTCACTTTTATCGTTTTGTAAAAGGTTTTCTATTTCTTTATTTATCTCTTCATATTGAACATGTGCTAACCTATAGTTTTTTTTATATAGACAGAAGTACTGCCTTCTTTTCGTATTAAAATATATTAAAATATAATAGAAATTGTTCAATGTATCACCTGAAACGTACAAAACATCTATAAATTCCCTGAATACCTTAAAAATCTATCTTCTCATACTCATTGTAATTTAGCATATTTATTTCATTAATTATTTTCTTATACCGCTCATTATTTTAAATGTTAGTGTTCCTAATATTCTGTATGGTAGTCACACCTTGTGGTAAAAATTTATGTATTTAAACTGCTTCCTCATTTGTCGCGATATTATTAGGCATTAGTGCATTACAGACAAATACTCCGCTTTACTTATTTCGTTGCTTAAAATTATACTGTCTCTATTTCTACTTATATACAGTGGCGAGCGGATATATGGATACATAATGTTAACATTTTAAGTTTTTAACTTGTATAGTTATTATTTTATTAGTTAGACAATAAAAATAACTTGATGTTACAAGTTTGTAATATTATTCATAAGATTTACTTAAGAAAAGAAAATAACAATAATTTAATTAATTAAAAAGATATATTAAAATTCATTGTTTAGGTCATATGTATCCAAATATGCCCGTTTTAGCGTAATCTTTAAATACAGTTGTTTTTTTTTGGTTTTTATACTTACTTAACTACATATTGATAAAATAAAGTTGCGTTTCAACGTTAACCTGTTTTTTCTTCAAGTTTTATTCAAAATTTGAATTGTTGTTGTATTTTAATTAAAAATATTTAAAATGAGAAAAATACCAGCTGAGTTGGAACAAAATATCATTTCTCTTTGCGAAAAAGGATATTCTCTGACGAAAATTACCACGCAATTACATGTCTGTCATAGGACAGTACGCAATAAAAGAAACAGAAACGATTTGGGCAAGTCAAATGGTTGTAAAGGACGTGCACAATTTTTAAATAATAGGGATTCTCGTGCCATTGAGCGACTTTTACAAGAAAAAAAGGAGAAACTTCAACAACCAACTTATAAACTCACCCCACAAATCCGCTAATGAGTTAGGTAAGAATGTTAGTGAGTCGAGAGCTAGGCGGGCGTTGCAAAAAACAGGTTTGCATCCATACGTAAAGAAGGAAAATACAAGCCTTATCCAGTAAAAATATCAAAGCGTGCCTCGAATTCGCAAAATTTCATAAAAAATTGGTCTATTGACGATTGGAAACGGGTGATTTGGTCCGACGAAACGAAAATAAATCGATATCAGCCAGATGGGAAGTGTTACTACTGGAAACGGCCACATGAATAAATAAAGAAGCATCAAGTTACGGAAACGATGAAGCACGGTGGCGGATCGGTAATGGCCTGGGAATGCTTCATCTGGTGGAACATTGGCCCACTAATGAGGATCAAAGGCGTTATGCGAAAGGAAGAATATTTAAATATTCTTAAAGAAAATCTAGTAGAGTTTGTAGATGAATGTGCTTATACGGAGGAAGAAGTCGGTCCTCAACAAGTTGGAGACCCCAAACACGCAGCTAAAACAGTGCAATAAAATGTCTTTATATGTCTTTTACTTCTAACTAACAAATTCTCGTGCCATTGAACATCTACTCACAAGACTTGCAAGTACTTTGCTAACGCCAATGGAACACGACAAATAATTTATGAGCTGAATTTCTTTATATATACAGATATTTAGACATAACAATTATTTCATAATAGCGAGCATAATAGCAGGTACATAATATTTTGTTAGTAAACATATGTATTAACAAATTTATAGTTTTATGTTATATACTCATTATTATTCATCCCTATTTTGCCGTCGGCTTGAAAAATATATCTTGACGGATTATTTTCTTAAATATTTCGACCATAAAACGAAACATAAAGTGTAACACGGCCTCTCCACCTGACATAATTGTCTGCCATATCATTTACATAACTGGTATTCAAAATAATAAAAATGGCGTAGTGTGTGGTAAACGTACCATAAATTTGACGTTTGAAAATCATTCGTTTATTAATATTCAACAGAGTCACTTGAATTGTATGTCACCACACCACATCGAAATGTCACCGAAGCATAAAACTATTAAAATTTCTATTGGTTTAAAACTTTTAAAAGAGTTAAAAGAAATGCAACAACGTGCAATGGAAGAAAAACGAAGAGGGGCACCTACTTTTTGGGTTAATCCCTTTCTAATAAAAAAAAGAGTGAGTCCATTAGTACTCTCAAGGAGATGTGTAAACATGGCATATGTATAGTGCGTGTGTATGGTTTACTTTGAAGGAAGAAGAAATGAAATTTTACTAACCAGATTTTTTCATTCGCTTATTACCATCAAAATGGTCTATTACTCTTTCGGTATAATCAACTCAATTGGCCTATGGTAGCTGCAAGCATCAAAGACGTGGTCCCATATCTCGTAGTACATATATCTTATATTTCTCACATATCTCGTAGAAGATATATTTCGATCTGAGTTCTTGTGCAAATCGAATTCGTATCGCAGGAAGTTTATAAGTGATTCATCACTGATCTTAGGGAGCAGCAAAATGAAATCCCTGCTCATAATCATCGGCAAAAGATGTTAGTCTCCTTGAAGAATTTTTGAAATTCTTTCAGAATATGGAGCAAGGACGAAATGTATGTACTTGATTATGTATTCGACAGCTTTATTCGGCGAGGTGTATACAACTACCAAAAGCATTTTATATCGCCAATGGGTTGTGTTACGCTCATACCAGTTGTTTGTCCAACGATGATTTCCTTATGCGAGGTGACTGTATGAGTTATACTTGAATTTTTATATACTGCTACTCCAACCGCCCGCTGACTATTTCTCTTGAACTGAACGCAGCATTGAAAATTAGGAAAATTGAACATGCAGGTCATTCTAGGAGAACAAAAGAATTGAGCATCCCTGCGTGCCTGTATCAGTTAGGTCGAGGTGAAGCGACCTGAGATTCTGGCAGTTCAATGTTATAAACCAGATGTCATTATTATCTCGTACAAAATTCGCCATTACATCCTTAGCAGTTTTGTGGGGAGGCGCGTTAACTCATTTTGAAGAGGACCAATTGAGGTTGCATTTTTACGTTCATGGTAGAAGACATAATCATTGTTAGCCGACGTGATGAACTGCTCTACGAGATCGTGATAAAGCCACATACACAACTTGTTGACTGTGATTTTTACCGTAAGAGTATACTATCTCTTTATAGGTACCACTCTCTATAGTGCATAAATTGTGGTGGCACACGCTATTTTAAATTTTTTTATTTTTTCTGTTCGCTGAAAGCGTCGTTTCTATTTAAAAAAATGTTTCTTTGTTTTCTTTCCATACTATTTATATATACACATACACTCAGGCTATGCGTATAGTACAAAATTTATATATGGATTTCGTTGTTTTTGTTCTTTTTTTTTTATTATTTTATATTTTGTTTCTTTTTTCAATGAAGATATTTAAACGTAGTACGTCATTTCCGTTCGTTTCATTTGCAAGTTTACTACCATACAAAAAATTTTGGCATACGCGCGTAAAGATGTTTACACATCAAAAAGAAATGAGCACGATGTGGAAATGAATTTAAATGTCACCTTGTCTACAATTATGTCAGATGGAGAGGCCGGGTAAATATTATAAAAATATAATAATCAAGTCATCATAGTCAATATCTGGGGCGGTATGTTGTACCATCACTTCGAATCAAAATTCGAAAAAAGTCGAATGGCGGTATGTTGTATCATTTTCTAAAAGCAAAAATGATACAACTTTCACTTTTTCGATTCGACTTTTTTCGAATTCGACTATTTTCGATTCGAAGTGATGGTACAACATACCGCCCCTGGTAAACAAAATAGTTTAGACATCTCGGTAGAAAATGATTGTACGACATATTATGTCGACTAGCTGCAAATTTGCGACTCCACCTGCAACTGTTCGAAAATTAATGTTATAACTTCATGTTAATGGCAGGTGGAAAGTAGCCGTAAACCATAAAAAAGTGTTTAGTTAAACTATAATTATCAAAATTAAAAAAAGTCGTTTAAAAAAATTACGTTTATTGCAGATTTATTTAAACAATTAATCGAAAAATCGACAAACTCAATGTAAATTTCGGTTTTGTTGTCGTCAGTGACGTAATGCGCACAAAATGACGGAAATGAAACATGGGAATATTTTACCTTCTCAAGTTTCTCTATATCGTGACTACAGTAGTAGTATTCTAGGTGCACCACTGATGTTATCCACTCTACGGGCATACACACAAATTTTGTTCTATATACGGCGATCATCAAATTAAAGACATCTTAGCGGAAAATGGTAAAATTGAAAATTACCTTAAAAATAAAAAACAGATATAAATAAATGAAGGTATGGATACTCGTATTTATGGGTTATTTTATCCATGATGGTATCTTGTTATACCATAAGTATTAATAATTAAACTATTGCACGTAAATTCTTTTATAACAACATATATTTCATTATAAATAACGAATTAACAACATTAAGAATATATTTTACTTTAGGTTTTCGATAGCAATGGTGTTTGTGATTGTTCCGTATATTGGTCTATTTTCAGTATTCTCGAATTAAGTACACAATCGTAGGAAATTACTTCCATTTGCGTCAAACCGTATGACAACGCCTATGATAATCGACACTTACTTATACACAATCAACTTCCCAACCACCCCATACTTTTCTTTCCATTAACGCCGGATCGCGAATTAATTTGAATTTTGATTTATAGATGGAAAATGTGTAAGAATCACAACAATCAGTTTCGAACGGATGAAATTATTGATTTGAAAAAATCAGTCTTCTCATCAGGTCGCGACGACTGACGTTGTATTATTTACATTGGAATATTGTTTCTATATATATAGAGCAATACCATGTCTTACACATTTTCCATCTATAAATCAAAATTCAAATTAATTCGCGATCCGGCGTTAATGGAAAGAAAAGTATGGCGTGGTTGGGAAGTTGATTGTGTATAAGTAAGTATCGATTATCATAGGCGTTGTCATACAGTTTGACGCAAATGGAAGTAATTTCCTACGGTTGTGTACTTAATTCGAGAATACTGAAAATAGACCAATATACGGAACAATCACAAACACCATTGCTATCGAAAACCTAAAGTAAAATATAATATAATTCGTAAACACGAAAAAAGTTAGTTGCAAAAGTAGAATATAGATGATAAATGTAAAAAAGAATCGAATTTCGTACGCTACGAAGTAATCCGCTAGTAGTACAACTACATGGTATTGCTCTATATATAGAGACAATATTCCAATGTAAATAATACATCGTCAGTCGTCGCGACCTGATGAGAAGACTGATTTTTTCAAATCAATAATCTCATCCGTTCGAAACTGATTGTTGTGATTCTTACACATTTTCCATCTATAAATCAAAATTCAAATTAAGAATATAGTTTTAATACAAATAATTGGATTTCACTTCATTTAAAATATTGAATTTGATAAGCGACCAGTATTATTAATTAATGCACTTATTTCGCTTTAATGTTCTGAAGCGACCTATCGGAAAGATATTTTGATAGCAATTTTATTACTCTGCCGGAAAAAAAACAATTTGACCCTTTTATACAATTTG
This sequence comes from Nephrotoma flavescens, assembly GCA_932526605.1. NCBI lineage: Eukaryota > Metazoa > Arthropoda > Insecta > Diptera > Tipulidae > Nephrotoma > Nephrotoma flavescens. The sequence continues at coordinate 114,717,272 of OW052222.1, forward strand.
GAATTGTTTTTTTTATATGTGAACTGATTTTTTAAAAAATATAGAAATTACTTTAAAATTTAGAAACTAGATGTCGCTAGCTTCATATTCAAAACTCAAACCCAATATTAAGACTGTTTCAAGTATAACTTAAGACAAATTATGTAAAATCGAATTTATATTTGAAACTATTAATTGTTATGAATTTGAATTTTGAACTTGATAAATAATGATGACAGCCACAAAGGCAAACAAAAAATTTCAAGAAAAAATTTCAATTTGTATGTTACGTTACGTTATTTACGTCAAACAATTGCCTTGGTTGTACTTCAAATCAAGCGAAATTTTTTATAAACGCCATTGCTTACTATGATATTTTCTCACACATTTGTGTGGCTCGGACTTGAATTAAGCCATTTTTTTCGGTTGAAAAAGATATTTGCCTTCAACTTGGCCGTATGCATACGCAGTGGCACTGGCAGTGCTATAAACATCAATTGGTCTAATTTGTTTATACCATCCGAGAATGGTAAATACGATTCAATTTGACAATAATATACGTCAATAATGGCGATAGGAGTTTATGTTGTTGACTTCAGTGAAAAGTGAAATTAAAATATACAAAAACTTAAGTTTTTGCGTTTGAAATTGGTGTTAATTTATTAGTGAACGAAAATGGCAGACCCATTAAGTCTGTTGCGACAGTATAATATCAATAAAAAAGAAATTATTGAACGCGAAGGGCATATAATTTTTGGAGAATTTTCGTGGCCTAAAAATGTGAAAACAAATTATTTGAAATATGGGTAAATATAGAGTGAATTTGTGTATTCCGCATGCTTATTAAGTACATGTTTTGTAATATTTTTTTAGCTCTGGGAAGAATGGAACATCGAAAGAGTACTACACTTTGGAGTGTTTACTGTACCTGCTAAAAAATGTTCAACTTCAGCACTCCGTCTATGTACGTCAATGTGCTGCGGAGGATATTCCTGCGGTAAATCGGCCGGATCGTAAGGAGTTGTTAGCGTATCTAAACGGAGAAATTCAAACATGTGGAAGTATTGATAAAAGCGCACCACTTGAGATACCGACTCAAGTTAAACGACCAGCTGAGTCTGACTTCAATGATATTATGGCTAAAAAAGCTCGATTTGAAGATACTCAGGTACAAAAAGTTAAAGAACAATTAGCTGCTCGGCTTGATGTAAATAAAAAAGAGGTTTCAGTTAATATCGATAATATTAAATCATTATCTGAAACTATGTCGGTCGAGAAAATTGCGGCTATCAAGGCAAAACGCTTGGCTAACAAGAGAACAACCATCAAACGCAATGACAATGACGATACGATGGGAACAGATTTGCGCGCTATTTTGGACTTTGATGTAGATTCCACAAAGGATATTATTAGCCGTGAACGACAATGGAGGACGCGGACCACAATACTACAAAGTACTGGAAAAATATTTGCTAAAAATATATTTGCTATATTACAAGGCATTAAAGCTCGTGAAGAAGGACGCTCACGCCCTGTTCAACAACCTATCAAACTTCCAGAGCCTCCGCGTATTACAAGACCAGTACCTCAGCCTGCGCAATATAATCGTTACGATCAAGAACGATTCAATCGTCAACGTGAAGAAACGGAAGGATTTAAAATTGATACTCTGGGTACGTATCATGGCATGTCCCTAAAATCGGTGACAGAAGGGTCGGCTCAGCAACGAAAACCAAACCCAAATATGTCACCGTTGCCACCGGGGCGACCAAAAGAATTAATTCCAACTGCACAGGCTCGTATGTTGCCACCAAACCAAAATAAGCGTACATCTCGAACACCAATTATTGTAATACCATCGGCGCCAACCAGTTTGATCAATATGTACAACGCTAAAGATATTTTGCAAGAACTCCGTTTTCTTACTGCTGAGGAGAAAAAATCTCAAGGATATCAACGTGAAAATGAATTATTGATACAGCGGCGAAAAACAAAGGATATGACTGTACCCTATCGAGTTATTGATAATCCTAATAAACTATCCGCGCAAGATTGGGGGCGTGTTGTTGCTGTTTTTGTTATGGGACCAGCTTGGCAATTTAAAGGATGGCCATGGGATGGGAATCCTGTGGAAATATTTTCAAAAAGTAATATATACATGACATATAATCAAATTGATTGATTTCAATATTATTTTATTACACATGTTTCAGTTAATGCATACCATATTCGTTATGATGAAATGAAACTCGATGCGAACGTTGCTCGATGGGCTGTAAAAGTATTAAGTTTATCTCGGACCAAACGCCATTTGGATCGGGCTGTTTTAATGACTTTTTGGGAAACACTTGATACTTATATGATAAAAAACAAACCGGAGTTACGTTTTTAAGCCAACAATAATCTGTTACATTTTTTTTTTGATATTGTAACATTTATTTTGTAAAATTCAAATAGTCAATAAAATTCTAATATGAAAGTAACTAATTTTACCGGTTTGCGTCTTATAAACCAATTTTTCCAATAGATGGCAGGACAAATCTTGCATTTTCGAGTACAATCTTTAAATTCGAGTGTGGTGCGGGGGAACGCATCAACCCTAAGGGCGGTATCACTTCGAATCGAAATTCGAAAAAAGTCGAATGGTGGTATCACAAACTCAATATATCCAGACGAATTATTGGCGAATGAAGACATGGTTTTATCAAAATGACTGATAATGATAATTGCGCCAATTGTGGTGAGAAAAATTTGAACTACATCGAGGAACCCAATTAGCTATTTTGATATGCATTTGACATCTACTTACTAGTAGATGGCACTATCATCAACATAGTCATCGTCATCACAATTTTTACGTATGTATGCAGACACGAAAAATTGAAAAATAATTTTATAAGTGTTAACTATAAATTACTTTTTTTATTTGTTTTTATTTTCGGTATTCCATGGTACCTACAATGATCAATAAGAAAATTCTTTGATAAAAAATTGCAATTAGTATTATACGAAAAATAAGATCAATGAATCGAACAAAATAATATTAGTTCGACACACATACATACAAAAAAATGACAAAATAATGAGGATTGTGTGACACATGGTATGCACGTTGTTTTTCTTGAAATCCGTTTTAATTCTAATGTTAAACAATTTTTCTTTAGTATCGAATAATTGTTGTGTAACCATTAATATAATCCATTAACTGTACGATGAGTTAACCCTTTGACTGTCCTGTGCATCATATGTGGTGATGATACACTTTGTCTTATATTTTTATTACAAAATTTTGTTTGAGACTGAGAACATTACTCAACTGATAAAAATATTTAATGTACCTATATTTACTAACTGTAAAAACAGTTATAAATTATGTACAGAAATTATAACAACATGTGTTTGGTATATTTTGTATTTAGTCTTATTACATACATTCCAACTATTTTGATTTGATGCTGATTGATAACGAGAAAAATTGCGAACCATATGCACGGAACATCTGACTAGTAAGTTTAAATATTAATGGTGGACAGGCAAAGGGTTAAACTGGTAAGACATTGAAAATGAATTGCGAAGAGGTTACTCAAGAGAGTGAGGTTATGTGACATTAAATTTGTATTTTTAATCGCTAGAAAAAAATGTACATCAAACATATGTATTGGGACGTTTTCGTAATGGCGTTGACTGATTCATGTACTTGTAAAAAAATTATTAAAAATCTTATCAAAAAGACCAAACGTATGTAAATTTTGTACAATGCATTTTTTTGATTATCTTTAAAAGATAATCAAGGTGTATTTTTCAATCGAAATAACGAGGAATTAGAACTCACATTGTATATGTGTACATAATTATTTCTAATGTTCATTCGCTTTTTATTTCAAAGTTCAATTAATGCACAAGGATAAATTTTCTCATTATTACGTGTGAGGAAAAAAGCAAACAGCAGGCATTTTTTCGAGATCATATTCTTCAATCTTCAAGTTTGTCCTCAGTTGTAGTAGCTTATACCTCAAACAGAATAGCGGAAATGGATAATTGTGATAACACAATAATGTTAATGTAAAAGGCAAAGGTGTTATTCACAATGGGTAATAATTTATTGAAAGATTAATTTCTCATTAAATGTATCTTGAAAATTGTAAAACTCAATTGAGTATTTAAAACAAACCATTTCTTTATTAGAACAACATTTAGTTATGTATTATCACCTCATCCATTTCATAAAAAAATAAGTTTTGTTTGTTTTTAAATAAATGTCATTCATCGTCCAAAAAAATATAAATTTTTATATTTGACGTCGATTGTCGACGCTCTATCTGTTCGCTCTTCTGGCAATGCATGTATTTTAAATTTAGCGCCGATGTTTTCGACGTCAATCTGTTTGAGGTATTAGTATACTTAGTAATGGATCAACGTATGATTTAATTAAATTAAGGTTCACATCTAGTTGTTGCCAAAAACTAGTGAAACTGTATAGGTATATTAAACAAGTTGAAATATTACAAATTTTTTAATTGATAGATTGATCGGAGTGTGCGACCAAACCAAAAACGTGGACGCCGGGCCATCCGTACATCCTTTTATATATAAGTTAATTATTCTTGAATGGACCCTGTTTCAGACATCTAGGTTAGGTTTCAGTGGTTGACACTTAGTCCAATTTTGGCCCATTGTCATACCACGCATTCACGCCACCACATCATTAACCCGTTCACCTACTCACACAACTACAGTATACCACCTGCACATTGCAAACTCCTTGTCAACCTGTACATTGACATGGACGGTGGGTCGGCGCTGAATTCTGCACTCCATCAGAGGGTGTTAGTTGTGTTTATTAACACCACCAATCCGATTTGCATCTAGCATCTGATGGGATTCGAGAACCCAGTACCGCCCGGTTCAAATACTGAAGCTTTAACCACTGCACCACTTGTCCGGCAGACATCTAAGTAGTCAATAGTTATAAGTTGTTAGTTTAATGAAATAGAATGTAAACCGGCTACTTTGTGCTAGCAACATTTATTCAACATTTCAGCTTCAACATTTATTATATAAGTTTCATAAATCATCATCCTCAACTATTTATCTACTATTTCGAATAAAAACATAATCGAATGATTAATAATTTATTAAATAAAAAATTAAATTAAATTTATATTGATTGTAAGGACTATTATTAACTATGTTAATTCAACCCGAACAAAAATTGTAATATTTTAAATTCAAAGCAAAATTGAAGTGTCTATTGTATGTAAGTTGTGCAAATTTTTTCGTTTGTTGCCAAGTGAAAGTGAATAACACAAGAATGGCATTAGGAAATCTGGAACATGATAGCCCTTTAGCAGGCGCTTCTATTTTAATTACTCCTCATCGGCGATATAATAAATTGCAGGTAGGCGCGATATAATAAATTGCAGGTTAATTTAGGCATACTGCCTAAATTAACCTGCAATTTATTATATTTATTATATCTATAAAAATTTATTATATTTATTATAATTTATTATATTTATTATATCTATAAAAATTTATTATATATAAAGAAGATTTATTGTTCAGAAAGTTGAACCCACATTAATTTGTGGAAAAAATTCTTATTTTTACAAATCGTTTATATATTTAGAAAATATCGTGACCATGGTGGGTTCATAAGTGGTTAAAATGAACCACTTATGCCGTTTGCCATGACTAAACAAATGTTGAAACTTCTGCTATTGGTCAGCACGCTACTGATACAATTCAATTTAGGTGGTTACTTTTCGATTAGATTCCATTAGATTAGAATTGTCATGGCAAATATTGGTAAAATATGACAATTGACAAACTCTAGCTGTCTTCAAGATTTGCAGTATTTGTTTTTTCCTTAGATCTTTTTTGAAATACCGCCTATTGAGCGAATATGCGCCAATGTTGGACAAATGTAACCTTGATTTGAATTTGTCATATGTTTTGTGCCTACACGATTTGTTATTTGGACCAATACGTCAATGTTGGTTTGCATTCGTGTGGCTGCGGCTTTAGGATAACTTCAATATTTGGTTGGCGCGTGGCAGATAGAAACAATTTAACAATAACTACCCGGAACCTGGCCGGGTTTCAATGGACTAATTATTCGCTCATTAATCCGAAATAATTTTTTTTTGTACCTTAGAAATAAGGCGGCTAAATCCCTACCTCCTCCCTTGAGATGTATAGTGACCTTATGTTTTACCAAATATTTGTGGTTCATGTGGAGCTTGAACCTCGTTTTTTTTTATTATTTCACTACAGAGTTCATCGAACTATACGCAGATATTTAATATTTTAAAATTTCAGTTAAGCGGTTAATATCTGCGTATTAGTTAATACTTCAGTAATTGATGATTTAAATGTCCTTAAATTATTTCCATAGCGAAGCTTATTGAATAATTTGAGACATCTGCAAAACATTGTTATCAGAGATCTTTGTTTTAAAAAGCTCTATTTTATAGTGAGACACTCGCGTTGTTGGTATTTATGAATATCTGATATTTGAACTAATATGAATTTGTGTTTGATAAGATTTTTAATTATTTTGTATGCAATGCAACCATTAGCAATTCTCTATCATTTATAGTTTTAAATGACAAGAAACCATCAAATATAATATATTTGAAGAGGTTCTGCTTGGTACAATCATTAGGTATTTGATAACCTTTTTTGGAGCACAAAGATGCTGTTTAGTAAATATTCTGGTGCCTCACTCCATATTGGATTTGAATACACTATATGTAAATGTATGTATGATATGTAGATCATACGGGGGATTGGTTTGGATAAATACTTTCACGTGTTTTTATCGCAAATAAGTATATATGGTATAATGGATTTCTTTAGTTTATCTATATGTGAATCCCATTTATAGCTGGAGTCAGTTACAAGCCCCAAATATGCCATTATATGTTGTTGCTCTTATGATTAATAAGAAAAGTATTAATTTATAATTCAATTTCAGGTAATCTCTAGATGCATCTGAAATACAAATATTTTTTCCTTAGGTGCTGATTTAATGCAGCAATTGTTAAAGACCAATATCATCATTAACCTCGATTAAACCACAGACAAGGCATTGGGCGCTTTCAGGACACGCAACAGTTGGGAACATGTTGAGTAAAATCGCGATCAACGTTATGAAAATGTTTAGCACTATGAAATTATTAAATCAAATCGGCGGTGATTTCACTAATCATGATAGGGGATCTGAAAGCGCCCACTGTGTCTTGTCTGTGATTAAACCTGCTAAAACTTTATCCTTCCTTCCAGTAGATTAGAATTGAATCGTCTCTTGCCGTAAGATCGTTATGTGTCTGGAATCGGGTCGTTCCGTTCTAAAAAAATGAAGTACCTGTCCCCTATCCTTCCTGCGCTTGTCATATATAAAAATGCTGTATGAATAGGACCAGCATTATCCGGCACATCTTGTCTAGTAGTTGGTCCTGCAGTCCATTTAATCAATTAATTTCAATTAACATTTACGAATTTATGAAAGTCCTAATTCGTATTATTTTCTACTTTATTAAATCATATCTTATGTCGATGGTATTCATTTCTAGCATAATTCTTCATTTTCTCGAAGCTAACTTACATTTTTTGATTATCATTTATGTACATAATAATATAACTATCGAAACCGACTAAAGGGCGACTATATCAACAATTATTTATCAACAATTAATAAATATAGGTACCTACGTGGAAAAGGAAAATTTCTTAATGAAAATTGAATTAAAAATAAAAAACGATGATCTATGATACATAATATAACGTATACTTTATACTCGTTTTAAAGAAAATTGTGCGAGTTAACATTTTAATACATTTATATTCCTGTAAATTATGGTTCGCATAAATATAAAATGGGAAACGAAGGACGAAAAGTAAAAACTATATAAAATATGCCTGTGTAATTCATAAAAAATTAAAACTACATATACACATACAACACAACCATACTCGTATCACAAACAAAATAGCAATCAGACCTGCAAACCAATAGTAACTTTATGTGTAAATCAAATTCTCGATGTCGTTACAAATGGAAAAATATTTCGAGCGGCTGTTAGTAGAAATGCTTAGCTAAAACTCAAACCCTATGTGCTCAATATACATCTCGCTCAATATATTTATTCAACGCGCGCGACAAAATAATTTTTTTTATTTGTGTGTACAGTATAAAAGAAACAAACGGAAAAATACAAATTCAACGTGTTTTTTATTTTCGTTTGAAAATATCCTTTCTCTTATTGTATGTTTTAAATTTAATAAAACAGAATGTTTTGAAAACTAAAACGCACGTATTATGTATATACTATACATATACTAGATGTATATACATATGTACTATTTAAAATAAAATGTGTGCACGATCGATAATTTCTTGTCGTTTAGGTATATAAAATTTAAAAAACATGTGATCATGAAAAGAAAGAGGATCTATTTTCGATGTATGTATGTATGTATATGTACGTATATACGTTGTATGTACGTATATATATACGTATATACATTGATTATGGTTTGGTGTGCTGCATGAAATCAGTGCACCTAGAATACTACAGGCCACACTGCTTGCTATGTCATTAAATTTATGTCTACAGTTTTTTCTTTGAACTCTAGACGGCAGTCAAGTTCATAAAATGAAAAAACCAAAACAAACAGAAAAAAAAATATTTTTATACGTGTATTAAAAGTAAGGTTATGTCTTCTCGTAAATTATATTAAATGTGTACACATTTTATACGTGTTTACATATTTAACACAATTTAAAATGCATAATTTTATAATCATGTTATGAATTAATACTTTTACCAATAGCTTTCTGTTAAATTTCAAAATACATTATTAAAATATTTTTCTTGTTGTTTGTTTACAATTTTTTTCTTATCAATGTGACAGCAAAAACAAAAAAAATCAAAACAATCTTTTTAATTTTAGTGCTGCCTATAATAGCCAAAGAGAGAACTGTCGACATAAATTGACGTCATATAGCAAAATTTTTAAAGCAGTGTGGCCTGTAGTATTCTAGGTGCACTGATGAAATATAGTTTATAAAAAAGAAACAAATATTTGGAGGAAAGGATACGAAACATCAGAAATTTATGAACGAAAGGGAAAATATTATAATTAAATTGTTTTTTACTGATCGCAGTAAACATTTAGATATACATATACATATTTGTGTTTAGTTACATTATGTATATTTTATATGCCTATCTATACTGATTGGTCGAAATTAAATACATACATTCATTACTTAATTTTTCCTAAGTGTACTATAAGGATGATTGATATATGTTCTAAATTCAATAATATTAAAATTCCTAACAATTTTATAAATGATTTTAATTTTGAGAAAAATAATAAAATCAGCTTAGAGCGGAAAGATGCCTTAGGGAGGATGTACTATGTATTTGGATTTGCATCTAAAAAAATTGGTCTAGCATATATAGTACATTTTTGTTAACACTTTCCCCTTATTCCATATTATCTGAAGCATAGTATAGTATTTGAATTGTTTCAAATAAAAGCTAGTTATTGATTTTAACCAAATTTGCAAAAACATTAATATTTCGAACTCGGTTGTGATATATAGAATTATGAGTATACACAATATCCTTGGAATTCCATTTTTAAACTTCTAACCCCAAGTAAAAACCATCCTAAGGTTTAAAAATGAAAATAAATAAATTTCGTTTTTTGTTGTTTTCAACCGAGTTACAAGCTTACATTATAAGTACACTGCAATTTTTCAGATACCAACCACCACTTATCATGAAAACTACCCCAAATTTCTCTCTCTCTATATATATATATATATATATATATATATATATATATATATATATATATATATATATATATATATATATATATATATATATATATATATATATATATATATATATATATATATATATATATATATATATATATATATATATATATATATATATATATATATATATATATATATATATATATATATATATATATATATATATATATATATATATATATATATATATATATATATATATATATATATATATATATATATATATATATATATATATATATATATATATATATATATATATATATATATATATATATATATATATATATATATATATATATATATATATATATATATATATATATATATATATATATATATATATATATATATATATATATATATATATATATATATATATATATATATATATATATATATATATATATATATATATATATATATATATATATATATATATATATATATATATATATATATATATATATATATATATATATATATATATATATATATATATATATATATATATATATATATATATATATATATATATATATATATATATATATATATATATATATATATATATATATATATATATATATATATATATATATATATATATATATATATATATATATATATATATATATATATATATATATATATATATATATATATATATATATATATATATATATATATATATATATATATATATATATATATATATATATATATATATATATATATATATATATATATATATATATATATATATATATATATATATATATATATATATATATATATATATATATATATATATATATATATATATATATATATATATATATATATATATATATATATATATATATATATATATATATATATATATATATATATATATATATATATGTATATATATATATATTTGTATATATATATGTATGTATATATATATATGGTAATCACACCACATGGCTTATTGCAGCCATGCAACTACAAATTAAAAACCTCAGGCAGTCCAAACTTAAGAGCTTAAGTTGTGCTCCGTTTGGACCACTTAGGGGAGCGGTACGACCACCAAAAATTTTACAGGTCCGGGGCGGTATGTTGTACCATCACTTCGAATCGAAATTCGAAAAAAGTCGAGTGGCGGTATGTTGTATTATTTTCGAAAAGCAAAAATGATACAACTTTCACTTTTTTGACGCGAATTTTTTCGAATTCGATTCGAAGTGATGATGATACAACATACCGCCCTTGTTGTTTATTTGTGACAAGAAGCCTATACAATTTTGGTGATTGTAGCACTAACCGAAGTGGTGCAACCGGCGTGTAACTTAAGCTCCTAACCTAAGTCGTGCGTGACTGGTTGAGGCATTATAAGGCAACTCTAAATATTTAGTGTTCACATACGAATTAATCACCCATTTAGATAGCGAATTTTTATAAATACCTTAAAAATTATTAAACGAATCAAAATTTAATCATGCATTCTGATTACACTAATCATGGGAGATGAATATGATTACATGTATCATAATAATAATAAGCTCCGTTTTCACTGATTGACATAATTAAACAAATAGAATTTCTTATTATTGTATGATAGGGAATATCACAATAATTTTATAATGATTTCTATTATTATAATATGGTAAAGGCAATCATGTGTTTATCATATTTTTTCTGAGTGTAGACGCTGACTCATTTTCTATATCAGTATATAGGTTTAAATGGAGCTTGTATCGTGAAGAATTACATTTGTACATTTTGCTTTGTTTGTCTCATGAATTCCTTATTCAATCAGTAAAGGGTGTGTTTTATAGCTTCACATCGTTAAGTTTGCAACATTGTTTTGTTTGACAACCGAGTTTACAGCTAACATTTGCTTTGTCATTAGTTTGATTTGCCATTTCATAATGAATAAACTTACGCCATAGCACTGCTTGCCAAATCGGCCAATCGGCTGAAGCACTAATTCTATTGATGTTGATTTTCCAAACAAAATTTTGTTCAACGATGAAGCTCAATTTTTGTTGAATGGGTACGTTAATAAACAGAATTGGACTTGGAGTGAAGATAATCTAGAAGCCTTTGCCTTTGAAACACCATTATATCCATAGAAAATCACTGTTTGGTGCGCTTTATGGGCCGGCGGACTCTCTGGTCTATATGTCTTCAAAAACGATGATGGGTGGAATCTTACAGTGAACGGTATAGAGACATGATTTCTAACTTTTTTGTACCCCAATTGGCTGCCATTAATCTTGCTGATATGTGGTTCCAACAGGACGGTTCCATAAGCCACACAACGCGGAATACAATTAATTTACTCAAAGAAACATTTGATGAAAGACTAATTCAACATAATAGTCCTGTTAATTGGCCACCGAGATCGTGTGATCTAACTCCATTAGATTATTTTCTTTGGGGATATGTTAAGTCACTTGTCTACGCTTGCTGCGAAAAGTGTGTGAAAATTGGACATGCAGATTGCCCCATCTACGCACCAGCCACATGGCCACAATCATATTCAAGCATTAATGGCATAAAATTATCAATCCAATAAAGCTAGTTTCACTGATATTCAAAATATTTTTCTTTGTTCTATTGTAATTCAAAATTATGAACTCGTTTTAAATTAATTAATTTTATTTGAATTGAGTTCGAGTATTTTCTGGACTTACGTGCGGTGTTCGTGATCTTATCTTTGATTTATGTCATCAGGCAGGAGGCCTTATACAAAAAATATTTATACTACGAACTCTTTAAACATGTCGAGCAAGTTCAGCCTACTGAAGTCTTACCAAAAACAAAGACATGTTTCATAAAAGGTTTAATGAGGCCTCACTAAAATCTGTGACAATCTCAGTAGACTATATATGACTAAAGTATGTCATGTATGGTATGGTGATAGATTACTACACATTAATTAAATACATTTACATAACCACCAGTTTCAGAAAATTCACTTGGTGCTGGGCATATTAATGTAATAAATTAATATTTAGTACAGGAGAAGATAATTACTGAAAAATAACTGTTCAGAAAATATTTTGCTCCAAGTCCGTAGTACATATTTCTTAAAATTTATTTAAATTTTCAGAAGTTTAGGAGAATTTAAACATTTGATAGTTATTTATGATTTTTAGGAATTGAAATCTTAGATGAAACCAATTATTAGGCAGTATGTTATTTAGGTATTCGTTTTGCCTGTTGCTGTTGTAGATTCCAGGTTAGCTCGCACATCTTCAAACTTTCGAGGCTGTCACTAAGATCGAAATCACTAATTCTAAAACGTTTATACCAATAATTACACGTTTCATAAGACACAAGGTCGGCACCAAGAACACTACAAATTGATTTCCGTGCCTTAGAAGCATTTTTTCCTTGTTGGAATTCGTATAGAATGCAGTGTCGAATGTGCTGTTTATCAGTTGTAATCGTAAACTCTGCTATTCTGAGAGGTTATGTAACTCACGTAAACTTGTCGTTCGTTGTTCTGAAACCTTGCGTCCGATCCTACAAAAACCACAGAATACCGTGAAAAAAATCTGTAGAAATTAAGTTATATACCTAATAAATAAAGTGGGTGGCTAAATAAATTTGTTTCCATGATTTAAAGTTCCAAGTTACAACTTAAAAATCGAATTGCACTTCTGATGAGGATTATAAAGCGATACCCAATATCCGATATTGAAATGTCTATTTTTGAAATTGTCAAAAAAGTGGCCATTTATTCTAGAGAAATTTGGGGTAGTTTTCATGATAAGTGGTGGTTGGTATCTGAAAAATTGCAGTGTACTTATAATGTAAGCTTGTAACTCGGTTGAAAACAACAAAAAACGAAATTTATTTATTTTCATTTTTAAACCTTAGGATGGTTTTTACTTGGGGTTAGAAGTTTAAAAATGGAATTCCAAGGATATTGTGTATACTCATAATTCTATATATCACAACCGAGTTCGAAATATTAATGTTTTTGCAAATTTGGTTAAAATCAATAACTAGCTTTTATTTGAAACAATTCAAATACTATACTATGCTTCAGATAATATGGAATAAGGGGAAAGTGTTAACAAAAATGTACTATATATGCTAGACCAATTTTTTGGATGCAAATCCAAATACATAGTACATCCTCCCTAAGGCATCCTTCCGCTCTAAGCTGATTTTATTATTTTTCTCAAAATTAAAATCATTTATAAAATTGTTAGGAATTTTAATATTATTGAATTTAGAACATATATCAATCATCCTTATAGTACACTTAGGAAAAATTAAGTAATGAATGTATGTATTTAATTTCGACCAATCAGTATAGATAGGCATATAAAATATACATAATGTAACTAAACACAAATATGTAATATGTATATCTAAATGTTTACTGCGATCAGTAAAAAACAATTTAATTATAATATTTTCCCTTTCGTTCATAAATTTCTGATGTTTCGTATCCTTTCCTCCAAATATTTGTTTCTTTTTTATAAACTATATTTCATGCAACACACCAAACCATAATCAATGTATATACGTATATATACACGTACATACAACGTATATACGTACATATATACATACATACATACATCGAAAATAGATCCTCTTTCTTTTCATGATCACATGTTTTTTAAATTGTATATACCTAAACGACAAGAAATTTTCGATCGTGCACACATTTTATTTTAAATAGTACATATGTATATACATCTAGTATATGTATAGTATATACATAATACGTGCGTTTTAGTTTTCAAAACATTCTGTTTTATTAAATTTAAAACATACAATAAGAGAAAGGATATTTTCAAACGTAAATAAAAAACACGTTGAATTTGTATTTTTCCGTTTGTTTCTTTTATACTGTACACACAAATAAAAAAAAATTATTTTGTCGCGCGCGTTGAATAAATATATTGAGCGAGATGTATATTGAGCACATAGGGTTTGAGTTTTAGCTAAGCATTTCTACTAACAGCCGCTCGAAATATTTTTCCATTTGTAACGACATCGAGAATTTGATTTACACATAAAGTTACTATTGGTTTGCAGGTCTGATTGCTATTTTGTTTGTGCTCGTATATAGAAACAAAAAAACTATATGCAGAAAAAAGAATTATGTTATGTATCTATTTTACGAAATCTATTTAAAATCGGTTTTTCTCTGTACATGTATAGCGCACATGGCCAAGCTCAACGTGCTTCACTACCCGTGTGTGATATACATATATAATACATATTTTGTTTATTATAAGATATCCATTATACAATATACATATACACAAAAACCACTATATCGGGAATAAGAGAGTTCGTTTTTAATAAGCCAACCGACAGTATGTTCATCGTATTGTTTTCTTATTGTTTCCTTCATTCATAAATGTTTTTTTTTACTATGTGGTTTAGTTGAGTAAAAGAATACGAACGTATTTTTTATGCAGTTTCTGCTATGTATATATAGATGGCAATAATATTGGGTTCCTCGATTAGATTACAAAAAATAATGTATCATGAAAAGTGGAGCCACAGTATTCGAACAAAATTTCATTCGCAATGATTCGTCTGTATATTATGTTTGTGGAGTGGTTCAATATATCAAAGATGGTGCGTATAAACTCTCCAAATTATTTTCATGTGAAAATGCCTCGGCACAATATTGCCACACAAAAATTCTCCAAATACAATTTCATTTCTATTTCACGCGGAAATAAATAGATTTTTGGAGACGAAAGTGAAGTGAAGTGAAAGTCTCCAAAAATCTATTTATTTTCGCGTGAAATAGAAATGAAATTTTCATAAGACATACATAAATGAATTTGTTTATTTTACGTAAATAAATTAAATTAAATTGAATTTAATTAAAATTTATGGATTTGTGGTATTAAAATATTTGTTTATTGCCAAACGCAAAAAAATGTTAAAATTTCGCTGAAAATAATGTGCCTCGACATTATTTCCACATGAAAATAATTTGGAGAGTTTATGCGCACCATCTTTGATGTATTGAACACAATTGGATTTTTCGCTGGTGAACTGAGTTCTACAAAATGAAAACAGAAGTGGGATTTTTCATTTTCAATTTCACTTTGGTAAAATCGTATGGAAATTTCACGTGAAATCGAACTGAGTACTAGGCTTAAAGGATGAAACACACCAAGAGCAGTGCAACATATTTCAAAAAATCCACACTAACGGATGCGAATGGGTGTGCACATCCAGCAGCGCAGCAGTTTGTTTTGTTTTAAGCTTAGTACTCAGTTCAAAGTGAAATGAAATTTTAACGCGGTCTCCAAAAATCTATTTATTTTCGCGTGAAATAGAAATGAAATTTTATTTGGAGAATTTTTAATTTTAACGTATAAAGCTTAGTACTCAGTTCAAAGTGAAATGAAATTTTAACGCGGTCTCCAAAAATCTATTTATTTTCGCGTGAAATAGAAATGAAATTTTGTTTGGAGAATTTTTAATTTTAACGGAAAAATTTGTAAACATGCATAAATTAATTTCTTTATTTTACGTAAATAATTTAAATTAAATTGACTTTAATTAAAATTTATGAATTTGTGGTATTAAAAAATTTGTTTTTTGCCAAAAACAAACAAATGTCAAAATTTCGCGTGAAAATAATGTGCCGAGACATTATTTTCACATGAAAATAATTTGGAGAGTTTATGCGCGCCATCTTTGATGTATTGAACACACTTGGTTTTTTCGTTGGAGAACTGAGTACTACAAAACGAAAACAGAAATGAAATTTTTCATTTCTAATTTCACTTTGGTAAAATCGTATGGAAATTTCACGTGAAATCGAACTGAGTACTAGGCTTAAATTTGTAAACTTGCATAAATTAATTTCTTTATTTTACGTAAACAATTTAAATTAAATTGACTTTAATTAAAATTTATGAATTTGTGGTATTAAAAAATTTGTTTTTTGCCAAAAACAAACAAATGTCAAAATTTCGCGTGAAAATAATGTGCCGAGACATTATTTTCACATGAAAATAATTTGGAGAGTTTCTGCGCGCCATCTTTGGTGTATTGAACACACTTGGTTTTTTCGTTGGAGAACTGAGTACTACAAAACGAAAACAAATGAAATTTTTCATTTCTAATTTCACTTTGGTAAAATCGTATGGAAATTTCACGTGAAATCGAACTGAGTACTAGGCTTTAGTAGTAAAATGCACTTCCATCAATTTTATTGAGATTATGAGTAGCATCAAAGAGCAGTAAATTAAAGCTGTTGGGTGTGGAAACTATTGATGCCGCGACAGATGCAACTTCATTCAATATAATTTCTTTATATTTAAATTTTTTTACAAAATATTTGATTTTTTTTTTATAGGAAATACCTATATTTATAATCAAACTATAATTTTGTTTCGTTACATAAGCGAATAAGCCAATATTTAAATTTGCTGCTCGCTGCTGCTGCTTGGTGTGTTTCATCCTTTAACTGTGAAAGACGCGCGAAATACTTTATGAAGTTTTTTGTAATAATCTCGATGCGCATTTTTGACATTTCCTGAACAATATGTATAACCAAAGAGTATATGTAATGTTATGAAGAGTAACGAAACAGAGGAAAAAAATCATCCAGCTATGCTACACACAATTTTGGTTTCTGGATTCAAACTACTGCGCAATAGATTTTAATTTTTAATTTAAACCCTTATTTTCCCTTATTTAATTTTTAATTTTCTTGTCTTGTTTTATTCTGTTCTCTCGAAAATAAAATTTAAACAAAAATCTACATCTCAAAAATGTCCGTAATTTTTTTTATTTTCATTTCATTTTTTTTATTTCGGATTCACGGTCAAAATGTTTACGTCGCAGCTGCGTAATAAAATGTTTGTCCGTGAATCCGAAATGAAAAAAATTGAAATGAAAATAAAAAAATTTAAGGACATTTTTGAGATGTAGATTTTTGTTTAAATTTTATTTTCGAGAGAAAAGAATAAAACAAGATAAAAAAATTTAATGATTAAAATAAGGGTTTAAATTAAAAATTAAAATCTATTGCGTAGTAGTTTGAATCCAGAAACCAAAATTGTGTGTAGCATAGCTGATTAAAAAATGCGTGGGTTATGCAATTTAAATAGGTTTTACAACCTTACCCCGCCACTTATGCCCGGTTTACATAAGACTAACATTTTTCTTCTGCAAAATGAATAAGATATAACATTGACTTTTTGCACATGAGAGACAAGAAAAGCAATATATCCCAACAAAATTTTGCAGAAGAATTTTTGAGCAAAAATGACCATAAAAATGAAAATGTTGCCATAAAATATATTCGATCCGAGTATGTTTATGGCAACATTTTTAAAATTAACAAGAAAAAAAATTATTTCGTATTTATAAATGTTGAGGATTCATTATAAAAACAGACGCCATAGATAAAAATGTAAATTTACTTTTTTAATTCATTAAAAATAACTTAATAATGTTCCTATAAAAAAAATTACGCCATTACTATATATGTTTATTTCTTTCTGGCATATTGAATATTTTTATATAGCGGATTCTTTCTTATTTACCTGCAAAAATTTGCAGAAGAAAACAATTTTCTTATGTAAACCGGGCATTACACAACATTTTTTTATTTTATTTGTAAAGAATATTGTCATACTCGTGGCTATAGACCATTTTCCTCAAAAAAATTGACAGCTGAAGCTGTATGGCAAACCAGAACAAACTAAAATTTATTTGTAATTTTTAAAGTTTATGACAAAACTATTAAAGTTTAATGTTTAAAACATAACCACAAAAAATTGTACTGTTAAATTTTAATAGCATTATGAGAATTTATGAATAAAATAAAAAAATAGAATTTTATTTTAATGGTTTGCCATACACGTTCAACTGTCATAATGTTATTTTGACGTTTGAGGAAAATGGTCTATTGACATAAAGCATTTCAAATTGTGCTAAATAAAGATGTGTAAGTGTGTTGTGTAACCCATTTAAATTGCATAAGCCATGCATTTTTTGATGAAATTTTTCCCTTTGTTTCGTTACTCTTTATAAATATATGTACATGCTCTTTGATATAAAATAATCAGCTTATTTCGATTTCAAATTGGTTATCTCGGAAAAGTAGAAAAGTATTTAAAAATTTTAATAAAATTCTGTTTCTGTTTCCTCTGGATGTTGTATTGTACAATATTTTATTTTCTTTCACTAGAGCAATTACTTGCTCGTCGTTCATTATAAATATTAATTAAATTCATCAATCTTTTATTATTAAAATTTAATGAAAATAAATATCAAAGCATTGAAAAACAAAATCCGCTACACTTTTTTATAAAATAAAATGAAACTTGGATGCGTAACAACGAAAATATAGAGTCTAAACCTTCACGCGCCAATCGCGCGTTCAGTATATGTATATTCGTTCATATATTTTACTTTAATTTGACAACCAGACTCGAAATACGCGCGTCGAGTTTGCTTAGACCATATTATGCAATATTTGCTGCGTTCCATTTATCGTAGCAAGCTACTCTAAGTATTACTTCTGAGCACACGTGGCTATTCGTGCTTTTTACAAAAGTAGTTTGCTTTTCATAGTACGTCTTCAATTCCGCTCCATTTCTTATCTACTCACAATAAGCACTATTTGTAGTTTGCCACGTCAAAAATGGAACACAGCATTATAAACTGACTGTACTTGATTTCATTTATCCAAGAATCGGTAGATTTCCTAAATTTAAAATTACTGTGCTACATAAAATTATTTACCCAAGTAATATTTTGGTAGATGCGGTTTTGTGCTATAACGTAACCAGTGCCCGGTCAGAGCCATCTATTATCTGATTTTATGCTATAATATTTCTACTATTTTTTTCGTATGAAAGCGAAGCTAAGAAAATCTCCATCTTGAATTCTATTTTTTTGTCTTAGGTGAAAAATTGTGAACGAAAATACATTATTGTGCAAGTTTTTATTAATTTAAGCTAGAAATACATTCGTATTAAAATAAAATATAACTAATTATTGTGTGGGTGTATCATTTTCTCGTTGTCGCATATCTATGTAAATATTAATATAAAAATAAATTTATTAAACTTTGTAATTATTTCCATTAAGTTTTATTTTTTATAATTAAATTATTTACCTTGTTGTTTGAGTTGTTGTTGTTGTTTGTTTTGACATATTATCGGGTAAGAAATGTCTAATTTGTGACAATTCGAAATGGTGTAATGGATGCGTTTTGTGGAGAAGTTTAAATGGTATAATTGTTATAACTGGTATACAATCTGGCCTTAGTTGAACTGCTGAAACATAGAGTCCTTAGCCAGGTTGTATACCAGAAAAATTAGTATATAAGTTTTGTTTTAAATTTTCAACACAAGAGTTTATTATAAATTTTCATAGCATATGGTAATAGATTCCATATAATAAAAACAGGAGAAATAGTTAAGACACAAATTGTATAAAGTTATATTTCTGCTAACTCTTAAATATTTAATTTGTTAAAATGAAAAATTTATTAATTGATAAAAATAAAAAGCATGTATAATTAATTAAATAAAATGTGTAAATTTATTAATCCAAAAATACATAAGTGATTAGTAATAAAAAGTGCTGTCCCGCATTATACATCAGCATAGAAGAGCTGATGCCGAACGGTTAAAATAAGTTATAATTATATAACTTCAACATAGAACAACTAAATCTTCTAAATTGGTGACCCCGACGTGATATTATAGTTCCACCGGGGGCAGCAGCTAATACTTATTAGCCAACGCAAAATACTACAAGTCATCCGTAAAATTTTTGGATAACTAAAATTTTAAAAAATATTATATGTTCCGAGGAAGCAGTTTGCCGTCTATGTATTCACCAGATAAACGAGCAACTAATAAATCAACCGCAAATTAGAAGGGAGCATTGGTTTGGCGAAGCAGCAACAGGCATTCACCGGATCACCCGTTAAACATAGCTGTATTAAATAAAATCCGCTTCAAAGAGGAAACATTGTTTGTAAGCAGCCGGGAGTTTTTCCAATCATCCCGTATAATAAGACGATAAATTTAAAATTGTAAGTACCATTTATTTATTCTTTATAAAACGTACTCCATTTTTGCACCATTTTTTGCGTCGTCTAAAAATTACAAAAATAAAAATTATTTTTAAAAAAAAAAAAAAATTAAATTAAAAAATATTTAAAAATTATTTAAAAAATAAATAAAAAATTAAAATTATTCAAATAATCACAATGTTCAGTATTTCTTGCGTTTTTTTTGTTTGTTCATCCTTTTTTCTACTTTTAAGTTTCTTTTTTCGTTTCGTTGTGCGTGGTATCAATACCGACGACGAGGAAACGAATTCCACCTATGTACACTCCTCTGATAGGCAAAATCTTTTATTTTCTAGTAACGAAATGATCACGTTGACTCGTGAACAATTGTGTTCACTAGTGCAAGATCAGGTTCGAATCGTTCTAAATGCACAGTTGAAAGATTCCCATGCTTCGGAAGCATCTTCTAGTGGCAACTCTGGTAGTGAAAATATTGTAGATAACGAAAGTAAAACGGCAAAAAATATTTCGCAAAAAGAGATTGCACATGTAGCTTTTAAGCCACCCCAACCTTTATATGCACAGAATCCCGAGGTCTGGTTTGCTATTTTGGAACAGCAGTTCCAGGTAGCAAACATCGTTACAGAGACTACGAGGTATTCACATGCGGTTGGTGCATTAGATGCTAGGTTGCATAATAAATTTGCCAATCTTATTATAAAAAATAAGGGAAAACAACCTTATACGTTTTTTAAGCAGGAAGTAATTAAAGTTTTAGGAGAATCAGAACGATCAAAATTAAATAATTTGTTGCACGGACTAAGGTTAGAAGACCAGAAACCATCACAATTGCTGGAGCAAATGCATATGAATGCAGGAGAGCATTTTGAAGAAGGCACGGTTAAGCGATTATGGTTGCAAAGGTTACCGCAGCAGGTACAGTTGGTATTAGTCCCGTTTGAAAATGACGTTTCATTAGGAAAGTTGGCAGAACGAGCGGACGCATTAATTGAAACCATGTCACAGCAGCACGTAATGGAAATAAGTGACAAATCATACACAAGCCAGCAAAAAGAATCATCGTCGACAAAAGAAGAGTTGCATGAGATGTTGTGTAAGTTCCGTAAGGATATTATAATGGAAGTATCCGCCTTACGTAGCACAACACGAAGAACTCGTAGTCCGCATAACACAGCTAGAAATTCGTCAAAATCTAGAGAACGAACGTATGATGAAACCGAATGTTTCTATCATCGACGTTTTAAAGATAAGGCAACGAAGTGTGTTTCAGGTTGTCGTTTTCACGATAAGTTTATTGTTGTAAAATCTCAAAAGTCAAAAAACTAAATTCTAGTCAGCATTTTGAGACGTATGTTGATGAAATTTGTGCAAATCGTCTACTTATTTTGGATCAAAATTCTAAAAGAAAATTTTTGGTAGACACTGGCGCAGACGTTTCCGTTTTGCCAGCAAATTTCAGTAACAAAAAGGTTAATGAACCCGATTTTCACTTATATGCAGCCAATGGTACCAAAATTAAGGCCTACGGAACGAAGACAATTTCACTAAATATCGGTTTACGTAGGGTGTTCAAATGGTCCTTCATAGTTGCTGATGTGTCTATGCCAATAATCGGGGCAGATTTTTTAAAAGCAACAGGTTTAGTAGTTGATATTAGAAAGGGTAAATTAATTGATCCGGTTACAAATTTATATTCAGTTGGATCCATTACAAGTAATTCAAGTCCTTCGTTAGCCCTGTTAGATAAAAGTAAAATTAATCCAGAAATCAACGAATTGTTAAAAAAATATGAAATAATTACTCGGGAAACAGGCAATATGAATACACCTAAGCATAATGTTACACACTGTTTGGAAACAAACGGGCAACCAGTTATGTGCAAAACAAGGCGTTTGGCTCCAGATAAGTTACAAATAGCGAGGGAACACTTCGAAAGTATGATGGAGCAAGGAATTTGTCGACCTAGCAAAAGTGAGTGGGCCAGTCCTCTGCATTTGGTACCTAAGAAAAACGGTGAGTGGAGACCCTGTGGGGATTACAGGGCGTTGAATAATGTGACCATTCCCGATAATTATCCAGTACCGCATCTTCAGGACTTCTCGTTTCAACTTGCTGGGTGTACGGTATTTTCAACTATTGATTTGGTACGTGCTTACCACCAAATCCCAATTGAACCACGAGATGTACACAAAACAGCTATAGCAACACCATTCGGTCTTTACGAATTCAATAGAATGACATTCGGTCTTCGGAATGCAGCACAATCGTTCCAAAGATTAATGCATTCGGTTTTAAGGGGATTGTCATTCTGTTTCGTGTATCTAGACGACATTTTAATTGCATCCGCTTCATTGGATGAGCATTTATGTCATGTTGAACAAGTTTTCCAACGTTTAGCCGAAAATGGGCTAGTTATTAAAATGGATAAATGTGTATTCGCGCAAGAAGAAATTGCTTTTTTGGGACATTTCGTAAATAGGAAAGGAATTTTACCATCTCCAGATAGAGTAGAAATAATTCGTAATTTTCCGCAGCCAGTCATTGTCCAGCAATTAAAACGTTTTCTAGGAATGATTAATTTCTACAGAAGATTTATTCCTTCTGCAGCACATGACCAGGCCATTTTAAATGACTTTTTAAAAGGTTACAAAAAGAATAGTAAAATACCAATCGTTTGGACAGAAGAGTCGAAATTAGCGTTTGAAAAATGTAAATTCAAGTTAAGTGATGCCACCCTTCTAGCTCATCCAGACATGTCAGCAAAGTTATCAATTATGGTAGATGCTTCCGACACAGCAGTAGGGGCAGTTATGCAACAATTAATTGATGAAGTTTGGCAACCACTGGGTTTTTATTCTGTCAGGTTAACCGAAACACAAAAAAAATACAGTACCTACGATCGGGAGTTGTTAGCGGCCTATTTAGGTGTAAAATACTTCCGATTCTTTCTCGAGGGACGAAATTTCATCCTCATTACGGACCACAAACCCCTCATTTACGCATTTAAACAAAATTTAGACAAAGCATCACCAAGACAAAGACGTCAACTAGACTTTATTGGACAATTTACAACGGACCTGAGACATATAACGGGTACAGACAACGTTGTAGCTGATGCATTATCTAGAGTTGAGCTAATTGACATTCACGAGACTATTGACTATAACAAACTAGCTACAGATCAATTACAAGACTCGGAACTGAATGACATACTACAAGACGAGAACTCTGGACTAAATTTAGTAAGACGACCGTTAGCTTTCAATACAGAACATTTCATTTACTGTGACATATCGACGGGACAAGCAAGACCTTTCATACCAAGAGAATGGAGGAGGAAGGTATTTGAGTCGCTACACAATCTGTCGCATCCGGGAATAAAAGCTTCGGTCAAGTTAGTGTCTAAACATGTAGTGTGGCCGTCATTAAAAAAGGATATTAAGGAATTGGCACAAGCATGTTTGGCGTGTCAAATATCCAAAGTATCAAGACACACACAAGCACCAATAGGTAATTTCGAAGTGACAAAGGAAAGGTTTTCAGAAGTGCATATTGATCTAGTTGGACCATTACCCATATCCAATAATCATAAATACTGCTTAACCATGATTGATAGGTATACTCGCTGGGCGGAGGCAATTCCAATACCAGACATCATGGCAAATACGGTGGCAAATGCTTTTTATTCAAATTGGATAGCTAGGTTTGGTGTTCCAAATTTTGTCGTAACAGATCAAGGTTCGCAGTTCGAAGCGAATCTGTTTACAGAATTGTCACATTTATTAGGATTTGAAAGAAGACGTACTACAGCGTATAACCCTAAGTGCAACGGTATGATTGAGCGTTGGCATAGGACATTAAAAGCAGCGATTATGTGTCATAACAGAATGGATTGGACGGACATTTTACCACTCGTTTTATTAGGTTTACGTACCTCGTTTAATGAAGAGTTACAATCTACTCCTGTAGAGTTGGTGTATGGAAGTGCGGTTAGAGTTCCTGGGCAGTTCATGGAACATCCAAATACTTCGATTCCACAGTCCGAATTCGTGAGTAATCTAAAAAAACATTTTGAAGAATTAAAACCGGTAAACGCATCTCGACATTCAAAGGAGAAATTTTTCATTAACAAAAAATTGGAGGATTGCTCTCATGTGTTTATACGTACCGATGCAGTCAAAAGAGCACTTCAGCCTCCATATACCGGTCCTTTTAAAATTTCAAACAGGGATACAAAATTTTTTGAGCTAGAAATTAAAGGTAAAAAAGTTAATATTTCGATAGATAGACTCAAACCTTGTTATTCCGAAAATAATGATGAGTTGTTCAGCAATCAGCCATTAGCGACTAATCTGTCATGGGATGTTGATGGGAAAGCTGATGAGGTGGTTAATTCAGAAACTCCAAAAGCTAAAAAGAAAGTAGTTTTCGATCAGCATGTGCAAGTTAGTAGTGAACCAAGAGAGGTGTTATCAAGGCATGGTCGTGTAATTAAACTACCAGTTCGATTTAAAAATTAAGAAACCACAGACTTCGTATCGTGAAATTTAATACTTACCAATTTTCTTAAATTCCACTGGAAGGGGAGTGTATGTGGGTGTATCATTTTCTCGTTGTCGCATATCTATGTAAATATTAATATAAAAATAAATTTATTAAACTTTGTAATTATTTCCATTAAGTTTTATTTTTTATAATTAAATTATTTACCTTGTTGTTTGAGTTGTTGTTGTTGTTTGTTTTGACATATTATCGGGTAAGAAATGTCTAATTTGTGACAATTCGAAATGGTGTAATGGATGCGTTTTGTGGAGAAGTTTAAATGGTATAATTGTTATAACTGGTATACAATCTGGCCTTAGTTGAACTGCTGAAACATAGAGTCCTTAGCCAGGTTGTATACCAGAAAAATTAGTATATAAGTTTTGTTTTAAATTTTCAACACAAGAGTTTATTATAAATTTTCATAGCATATGGTAATAGATTCCATATAATAAAAACAGGAGAAATAGTTAAGACACAAATTGTATAAAGTTATATTTCTGCTAACTCTTAAATATTTAATTTGTTAAAATGAAAAATTTATTAATTGATAAAAATAAAAAGCATGTATAATTAATTAAATAAAATGTGTAAATTTATTAATCCAAAAATACATAAGTGATTAGTAATAAAAAGTGCTGTCCCGCATTATACATCAGCATAGAAGAGCTGATGCCGAACGGTTAAAATAAGTTATAATTATATAACTTCAACATAGAACAACTAAATCTTCTAAAATTGAAGAGTAAGAGAGTAGATGAATTAATCTAGCTACTATTATTATTTAATAATATTGGCATAAAAAAAGAAATTCGAGAAAATGGATGTGCGTGAGAAGGAATTGCAAGAGAAGCGAATATGTCGATTTTGCATGACCCAGGAAGAACCACTGACTAATATTCACTCCCCAGAAAGTCGTGTAAATGCAAAAGTATCATTGCCGGTACAAATACTGGCTTGTACATCAATTGAGGTGAGTTATGTACATTGTTTGGTCGGTAAAATGTTAATTTTTCAAATTTACATTCTGAATTTGACTCGGGTTTAGGGCATTTTTGGTTTGTTTCTCAAGTAACTAAAATTGTACGATTATCCCGCCAAAATTAGAATAGTGTTAAAGTGCAATACGAAATAATATTCACGGTTTCTTGTTTTGATGATTTTTTGACCGTTTTTAAAAAATTTAGGTTTTTAGTAATGATACAATGCCAACCACAATTTGTGGTTCCTGCCGCTTACTAATGGATTACTGCTATCGATTTAAGCAAAACTGCAAAACTTCAGATACGAAATTGAAGCAATATCCGCTTACAGGGGTATGGCCAACACCACTGGATACATTAAACATTCCAAATGAAATGTTTTGGGTAATACTTTTAGGCAAATAATATGGAAATGATTGTTAATTTTAATGTTTATATATTTCCAGCCATCTAAAGATACTAAACTAAAACGCCCCGCTGTAAAAACTCCACCGCAGCCACAATTTAATAAAACAACCACGCAAGCAAAGCAAATATTAAAAAGGGAAGTAAATACCGCCCTAGTTGCAAATGAACAAACCAGAAACAGAAATGTTCAAAATATTATCAATAAAGAAACAAACATCGTGCGAGTAAAGGACGATACTACGGAAACAGTATATGAAATATCTGAAACTGGAGAACCTGAAATAAAACGATTAAAATTGACTGGAACTGCTAAAACGAAATTGAAAGGAGCTACGACTTCTAATTGTGAGACGGCAAAAGCTACTTCGCGAATATTGAAACGGGAAGGTTCCCCTTTAAAACAACAAAAAAAAATATTAAATAATAACCCTAGAATTTTAAACAATTGTGTGGCAAAAACGAAGAAACAACAACAATATTTAAGTGAACCAATCATTACCACGGACGAAATGGGCAATGTCGAAATCGTTACAGAATTGATTGAGAAAAATGAAGACGAAAACAAAACTGATGATCCAGTGAAATACGCAGCACCTGTGGAGACCAATGTATTCCCATGTAATCAGTGTGAACGAACATTTCCGTTAGAGCAACTCCTTAAATTGCATGCAGCAAATCACAGACGTGAGCGTAGCTTCCAGTGTGGCGTTTGTTCAAAAAAATTCTATAGTAAATATGATTTGGGAAAACATGTTTCCATTCATACAGGTGAGAAACCTTATCAATGCGTAGTTTGCAAAAAACGTTTCTCTCGATCGACTCTGCTATTTAGACATGAAAAAGTTCACTCGGATCAACCGAAATTTTTGTGTGATAATTGCGATCGGGCCTTTTTATCACTGGATGAATTGAACAAGCATGCTGAAACGCACAGAAAACTTCGTCCGTTTCAGTGCGAAGAATGTTCTAAAAGTTTTGCTTTTAAGCAAGGTTTAGAACGCCACAAAGTTATTCACGGAACTGATCAACCGTATCCATGTGAGTATTGCGACAAAAGTTTTATGACTTCTGGAAAATTAGCTCGCCATTTGACAGCACACGCGGGGGAACGCCCGTTTCCTTGCAAACTATGTCCAAAATCATTTTTGCTTAGTCATCATTTGACTCGACATTTGAGATCACATTCATTGGGTGAGCTTATGTATAAGTGTGCAGATTGCTCCATCGAATTTAAGGCTCACGATGAGTTGATTTATCATTCGGCCGTACATGCAACTGAAAATATGATTTGTCCTTTGTGCAAGGAGCAGTTTGCCAAATTAGACGATGTTACAGAACATATTAAATTGCATGCTACAGGGGAACAATATCCTTGTGATTATTGTGATTTGATTTTCCCTGTATTGGATAAATTAGAGTCGCATTGTTACGATGAACATCGAGAAGATCATCGCGGAAATGAACATATAAATCTTACTGATAGCGATCACAATCAAAATAAGTCGAGTTCAATGGAATATGATGATGAAGATGATGATGCAGAAGAAATAACGGGCATTGTAAGTAACAATGGAAAGGTACTGGACGAAATTGTTGGACCAAAATCCGAGATATACGGTTATAGTCATAATTTAAAGAAGGCACCAAAAATTTTAAATAAAATTGAAAATATTGAAGATATGAAAGATGATAATGTCGAGGTTTTGGCTGAATTTGAAATAAGACGTTCGGCACGACCAAATATACAAAAAAATTATGCTAGAATGATAAAAACCGAAATCAGCGATGTTGAAGATAATCAAGATGAAGATGTGGAAAGTAAGGATGAAGAATTTGCAATGGATATGGACGATGATCCAGACGATGAAAATTATGAACCTGGCCCGGAAGAAGTAATTATAGAAGAGTCCGTTTCTTCTATGAACAAAGTACTGAAATCATCCACACAAGAAAAAATTACAAAATTTCTTCAGTATAGCGCAAAATCTTCGCAACCGAAATTGAATAACGATCGTGTTGCAGTAATCGAAGAAAAGTCATCAATGAAATCAAATGAAATACAGAAAGTGTTAAATAATTTGCCTCGAGGTGTAACGGTTTTTAAAAAGGAAACTAAAGAAATAGATATGATATCAAAAAATTCCGATAGTTTTGAGAAAACTTCAACTAAAATTCTAAACACTAAAGTTACAAGTAAGACACCACCAACTAAGGAGATACCTGTCAGGGAAATAAAAAGTGCAACTCAAGCTAAGGCACCGCCATCAAAGCCGCAACCTACAAAGGCTCAACCATCAAAATCACAACCGACAAAGTCATCTCCAACTAAGTCTCCACCAACGAAATCTCCACCAACAAAAGCTCCTGCAAAATACCCACCTAAACAAATTGTAACGACTTTGCAATCTCGAAATCAGCCTACTTTCAGTAAGTGTAAACTCTCTGAAACTTCGCTTAGAGAAAGTCCGCAGCAAAGCATTAAGCCTGGTAAAGCTCAGCCATTAGCCACATCCACTCCACAGCAACAAATGCCTGACACTGCAATAAAATATTGTGAAATGAAAATTGGCGATCGCATGGTAAAAGTTCAAAAAGTACGTATGACTAAAACACAAGTGGACGCAATGAAAAAAGAGGGAAAGATTGAAATGAAGGACGGGGCGATAATTTTAAAAAATAGTGCGTCTGCTAGACTTCCTCCGGATGATCGAATAATGCCAAAAATGGTCCCTCAAAATAAATCTTCGTTGGGTAGTAACAGCTCTGGAACTAATTCTCCCGACAAATCACAAATTAAGACAAACTGAATTATTTTATATTTACAACTCTATTATTAGTATCACTTTTCTCTTCAAGGTATGTGGAATTTATTCCAATATCTTGCATTTTTTTTGTATGGATTTTAAAATTGTAACCACATGCGACATAAATAAAATTTGCTTTTTGGTGTATAAAAATACCAATTATAGATTCAGTGTGTCTCATTTTTATTGTACATTTATACGATATTTTATCGCAATTTTGTCACTTTAGGTCGGAAATCCGACATGGGAAGGAAATTTCATTCCTAGTAAAATCATATATGTATTAAATAACATATATGTAGGACGTTCATGTTTCCTTTTTTTCTCTTATCTTACCGCATTTACCGTAATTAGATTATTTTTCACGGTGTCGCTTTTTTGAACTTTTTTCGAAAAATTGCCGTTGTTTGTTTACTTTTTTGTTTAGACAACTAAGCTTTAAAAGAGTTAAATTTAGTTTTACGTTTTCACCAACTGTTGATTTTCGAGTTTTTTTTAACGAGTTTACTAAAACAGCTAACTTCACCCTTGTCTTATAGAAAAAAAAATTTGGAACACGATTTTACAAAGCAATGTCCTCCCAGACCATTTTCCTCAAAAAAATTTGACAGCTGAAGCTGTATGGCAAACCAGAACAAACTAAAATTTAGTTGTAATTTTTAAAGTTTATGACACAACTATTAAAGATTAATGTTTAAAACATAACCACAAACAATTGTACCGTTAAATTTTAATAGCATTGTGACAATTTATGAATAAAATAAAAAAATAGACATTCAACTGTCATAATGTTATTTTGACGTCCCAAGTATTTTTACTTTCAATTTTCCTGGCGATATTCGTACTTAAGTACTAAACTTAGTCTAGTATTTTTCTAAGTTTGAGTTGCAATTTATTAAAATAAAACGTATGAAACGTGTCGCGATTATACGAAACTGAACGAAACTCAATAAAGGAGAATTGTATACATGTATGTGTGAACAGAAAAGACAAAAAACAAAATGGCGGGAGCGAGGTTGTGCATGAATGTAAAATGCTATATTTGAAAATGTTAGAAGAAAAAGATGGCGGCATCCAAATGTGAGAGCAAAATAAAAATTTAGGTTTAAAATGAATATTTTTATTTTATTAAATTTGCGGTATAAAAATATACATACATATATACATATTATATACGAATCTAAATTATATTTTAGTTAATTTTTTAATTATTTTTTATTATTACACAATTTGAAATTATTCTTTGATTGTAATATTAAAAGTTTAAATAATTTTCCAAATAGGTACTATGATTATTGCACATCAAGTTTATTATTTTCGCATTTGTTTTCTACCTAAAAACTTAAAACTGAACTAGAAATTAATTAATTTATGAAAACAATATTTGAATAGATATAAAATATATTTTGATGTAATTTTATTTAAATTAACGCACATCTTTAAATTTTTTTAACAAAATTTTATAAAATTACCAAACTCATGTCGTGAACATGAAAAATAAAAACAAACCATGTACATTACACGCTATACACATTCCTACGAAAGAAAAATTGCGGTAACTACAGTATACAGTAGTAACAACACAGTATACATATACGCTACAAACACTATCATTATAATGTGAAGTTTAACTTTCGTTAATTTTGGATGAAAACGAAGGAAAATACTATGCTCAATTTTTACTTTCGTTTTGTTATACTTGGGGTTTGAGGAAAATGGTCTATTGATACTATTTAATTGTAATTGGTAAAATCTTATAAGAAAATTGCTCATACCTTCCATATTATAATTGCGAAATAACAACTCGGATCTTGTTTCCTTTGTGGAAAAATTTCAAAAGAAAATTAGAAGACACTATTTCGCTTATTGGGGCTTAACGGAAAATGTAATATCTTTCTGTAACAAGCACATTTACAATGAAAAAGTCGACACATTTCAGGTTTATTTCGGTTTATTTTATTTATTTATTATAAATGAAATACCCTTTACTGAGTTTTTATTAAGTCGTATTCATACGACGGATGAAAATCCGGAATTTTTCCCATCTCAAGCGTGAAGCTTTATTAATTTCGCGTCTAAAAGCTTGTGAATTAAGTGCTAAAAATGTCTTTTTCAAGACAAAATATTATCGATTTGCTGAATAGGGACCTACTTATTTTAAATACCGTATTAGCGATGTATTTAAAATACGAAATGGATAGATACGCAAACCGGCGCCGTAGTGTAAGGCGGTTCAGTGTGAACCCTGTCAATCGCAATAGGCGCCAACAAGGATTTTATCAAAATCTAGTTGCGGAAATGCGATTGGTTGATACGGAATCTTCCATTAATTTTCATCGTATGACACCGGTGGCGTTTGATGAGTTGCTGGCAATGGTGGGTCCTATAATCCAGCGAAATGATATAGGTGAGAGCTCGATAACTGCAGGTCAACGATTGTCTTTAACTCTAAGGTAATTAGTATAAACATTGTTTTATATTTAATATCATTTATTATTTAATATGATATATATTATATATTTTTCTTGCAGATACCTCGCAAGTGGTGGCAGCATGATGTCACTCGGGAGATACGCCTATCGAATAGGAAATAGTACGACGTCAGTGATAATAAGAGAAACGTGTGAAACCTTGTGGCGAATTTTAAAGGAAGTTGTGTTCCCGAAGCCCAGTGAGATAATGTGGCGCGAAATTAGTCACCAATTCCGGCAACAATGGAATTTCCCACAGTGTTTAGGGTCAATGGACGGGAAGCACGTTATTATACAAGTAAACATATTTAAATAAAATTTTGTTAATTTATTCTAGTGTAGCAATACCATATTTGTATTTATAGGCTTCTCCACATTCCGGCTCAATCAACCGTAATTATAAGCATAGTCACAGCCTTGTGGTTTTTGCAATAGCCGATGCCGACTATAAATTTATAGTTGTTGATATCGGAGCGCCAGGTCACACAGGAGACA
Organism: Nephrotoma flavescens; assembly: GCA_932526605.1. NCBI lineage: Eukaryota > Metazoa > Arthropoda > Insecta > Diptera > Tipulidae > Nephrotoma > Nephrotoma flavescens. Next base: position 114,749,863 of record OW052222.1, read on the forward strand.
GCAACATCTTTCGGCGTAGTAACTTTGGTAGAGCCGTTATATGCGGTGGTTCTGGGCTTAACATACCACCTGCTGAGATCCTGGAGGATAATTTAGAATATCCTTATGTATTTCTTGGAGGTGAAGCATTCCCGCTACTTCCGAACTTAATGCGTCCATATCCTGTTCGAAATACATCGATATTACCAATTGAGAAAATCGCATTCAATTATAGGTTGTCTCGAGCTAGCAGAGTGGCTGAGAATGCGTTCGGAATACTATCCAGCCGGTGGCGTATATACCGACGACCCATTATAGCCAGTAAAACAACAGTGTTAGGCATAATTAAGGCAACGGTCGTTTTACACAACTGGCTTCGGGAGAAAAAAATACAGGAATACGTAAATGCCGATTTAGTGGATCGTGATGTTGGTGGAACATTTCGGCCAGGAAGATGGCGCAATAAAGACAGCGGTGGCTTACTGAACGTGCAGCGTGTAGGGTCAAATAACTCCAGCATTAGTGCAAATGAAATTAGGGACCAATTCTGTAAATATTTCAACCAAGTTGATGTATTACACAGGCAGTATTCGTCTGTTCATTGAAAAAATATGTAATCAGATTTCATGTATTATTTATTTAATTAAATTTCATCTCAGCCTGTGGTACATCAATGAATGTTTGCTTTATTATTAGAATAGAAAAATAAAACAAAAGAGCAGTAGATCCCGTTCGCAAACACAAAAAATAAAATCCCTCCAGAGGTACTCTTCTGGCAATTCCCCGGGAATAGAGAATTGAGGAAAGATTTTATATGTAATTTCAGTTCAAACATTTTTTTTCTGGCTTACTGAGGTAAAAAGGTAGTGCTATTTTTTCAAAATAAAATTAAATTGGGAATAATTTTCCCTACCAATTTAGGTATGGAAAAATTATTCCCATTTATAAATATTTACATGGAACTTTTTTCGTCAGTAGGCCGGAAAAAATATATTTGAATAGAAATTACATATAAAATCTTTCCCCAATTCCCTATTCCCCGGGAATTACCAGAATAGTGCCACAGGCGCAAAAAATGTATACACTATAAAATGTGCGGTTTACAAACAGTTTACGCACATTATTTTTTATACCACACTACTACACCTATACTTTATTTATAGGCTTTCAATTCCCAATTAAACCTTTTCCAAAAAGGTTATACTAAACATTTTCTATTTCAAAATTAATTGTTCATATAAGAAATTCAACTTTTTCAAATTCAAATTAAACGTTTTCAAAAACAAATTAAACAATTAAAAAAAACTCTGTTTTGTCGTATTAAGGATGAAACACACCAAGCAGCAGCAGCGAGCAGCAAATTTAAAAATTGGCTTATTCGCTTATGTAATGATACAAACTCATAGCTTTTGTGTAACTATACGTATTTCCAATAAAAGAAATAAAATATTTTGTAATTTTAATTGAAAAATTTTAATTTAAAGAAATTATAATGATTGAAGTTGCGTCTAAGAATCTATTAAAATTACAAAATATTTTATTTCTTTTATTGGAAATACGTATAGTTACACTCAAGCTATGATTTTGTATCATTACATAAGCGAATATTTAAATTTGCTGCTCGCTGCTGCTGCGTTTCATCATTTAGTTTTAATATTCTAATGAAGAGGCTTGCCTGTCAACTGCTTGCGATAGCTCATCAGCATGTTTGTGACGTATAGTAGTATTCAAATCTCGCTGAAATTCTGACAGTTCTCGCGCAGAAGTAATATGGCGGATACACAGTGATGTATTAAGTATAATATTCATGTTTATTGTTTACATTTTTACATTTATTTGTATTTAAATGGAATAGGAATTTTAGGATACAATTAAAACACAAAGTTTAGATTTTATAAATTAAAATGATATTTAATTCGATAAGTTAAGAATTAATTCAAAATTCCATTAAATTGAAAACTGAATTTGCTTTTCTATGTTGTTGTGGTTTTGTGCGATACGAATAACATTTGGATATTTATTTTCCCTAGTTCGTACCAAAATTAAATGTTGTCAATGTTTCCAAAAGGCGTGCAATATTTTTTTTAGACCTATTAATTTTCACTTGATATATGATTGTAATAACATAAATACATAATAATTTTGAATGTTTTGTGTATTAAAACTGAAATATAATTACTTTTCATTGTTATTTATTATTTTATTTAGGTTTACTATCTAAGATAAATGCGACCCATCAAAATGTTTATAAAAAAATTTTCTACACCACTGAAAGCTGCGCAAAACAGTTAAATTTTTTTTTTTTAAGATTTGAATATTACTATAGTTATTGCAGTCGTTTTGAGTTACTGTTCTCAACGCCTCAGTTGTAACACTTATCATATCTGAATGCCCGTTGTTTCCGCTTAGAATTCTTCCGGCAGCCAATTTAAAATTCACCCACCTGTACAAAACAAATTAGTGAGGTTATTAGAGTCGAAACCGTTCACTATGGCACATTTCAAAACAGGATGTAATAAAACAGGACATCACAAAACAGTACATGGTACGGAACAGGACCGATAAAAACAGTACATCACAAAACAGTACATGGTACATTAAAGTACATGGTACAAAACAGGACCGATGAAAACAGTACATCACAAAACAGTACATGGTACGCTACAGTACATGGTACGAAACAGGACCGATAAAAACAGTACATCACAAAACAGTACATGGTACACTAAAGTACATTTTACTGAACGTTAAGCTGGAGGATTTTTTCAGCTTGATTTGTTAAATATTTTTTATTGAATAAGTTTAGTAATTAGGATATTATCAAGTGGCTATTTGCCTTCACCTAGAGTAATTAGACAGTATACTATATATTGCTTTAAGTTATAATAAAATATCCCTTCACCTAACAATATATAACATTATTTTTATTTAAATCGCTAATACTTGATCGTTAGATCAAAAATTAAAATAAATATATAAATAAATATATCCCTTTTTAACCAAAAAAAAATGGATCAATTTAAGTCCAAACCACACAAATGTATGAGTAAAAAACCATAGTATGTAATGGCGTGTTTGATAAAAAATTTCGCTTGATTTGAAGTACAACCAACACAATTGTGTGTATAATTATAGTGTTTTTTCGGGCGGAAATAAGTTTGACAGAAATGCACAAATGTGTATGTTGGTTCAAAAAACATACAAAAATAAATTTTTGACATGGTACTTTTCCGTACCCACACAACTAGTTGTTAAAACCGTAAAATTGACTATCAACTATTTTGTGGTGTTCTCTTTTATTATGTACTGTTTTGCGATATACTCTTCCGTACCATGTACTTTAGTGTACCATGTACTGTTTTGTGATGTACTGTTTTAATCGGTCCTGTTCCGTACCATGTACTCTACTGTACCATGTACTGTTTTATGATGTACTGTTTTAATCGGTCCTGTTTCGTACCATGTACTGTAGCTTACCATGTACTGTTTTATGATATCCTGTTTTGTGACATCCTGTTTTAGCACATCCTGTTGTGAAATGTGTCGTTTCGTATGAGACCCTATTAGAGTATAGAGATATAGAGGGAGCCCAAAACGAGCTTAAGATGAGATTATACGCCCATATAAACGAAACAGTCTATTAAAAGCATAAAAGAAGATTTTTAATGGGTGCAAAGTTCCACGTTAAAATGAAAACATTTCGCTTCGAAATAGTTTATCCAAATTATCAAAAGGAATTGGCAAGAACGGGAGGCACCTCATTTTTAGCAGAATCAGAAAACTTATTTAATCCAGATGCGATGGAGATGGAACGCAGTTGAAAGCAGTTACGATAAATTTGTCCGCTAGGTGATTGTGTGTAGTATTTTTCTGTCAAAAATATAATTGAATGTCATGTGAAGCGCTAATAAAATTCCGGCATTTTTATTAAAAATAAATAATACACTGGAACAAATAAACTACACATTTGTAGGTTATGTTTTGCTTTTCTCATTTTTTGTGCTTTCCAATCGACACTTTATCCAATACACATTTTTCGCACTTACAAGTACTTGCGGTGGTCGCTTGGAAAGCAACTCATCCTGCCGTTCCACACTACATATCCACCGGATATCTACTGGTTTACGTATGATACCGGTTTTAATTGCGACTCATAAAATTTTTCGGTGAAATAGCTTTAACATAAATAGAAATGAAAATAAAAAAAATTAAGGCTTTTTTCGAGATGTAGATTTTTGTTTCAATTTTATTTTTGAGAGAACAGAATAAAACAATACAAAAAAAATGATGTTTTAATAAAAAATAAGAGTTTAAATTAGCAATAAAAAATCTAGTATGACTTAGTTTGAAATTAGAAATCAATTTCAAAAGAAATCTAGTGTGGAATGGGCCATCGACTCGACGGTACTGTTTTTTTTTACAAATTAAATGAATAATTAAAAAAAAAATAAATTCATCAATTTGAATCAAATTCAAATTTTAGACAGTGTAAACACTTCTTTAATAGGTTTACTTGATAATTGCTGTCCTAGTGCAACACACACTTCGTATCTATCACCCGGAAGAACTTTAGAAACCATGAGCGTCGAGCGAGCTTTGAATTTTGGCAACGATTTGTGGTTTACTCCTATTTTTGAATTGTGGTTTTGTAATAGAACTACTGTGTACTTCTTCTAGCCCTTTTCCGGCCAGAATACACAATTGTGTAAGTAAAACTCGTGTACGAAAGAGAAAAGTGTTAAATATTGATTTTTGTATGTATTTTGGAGCAACATACACATTTGTGCAAGCAATTTAAACTTGTTTTCATCCGAAAAAAAACACAGTGTAGGTGGATATTGAGATTCCGTAAGGTTCAGCTAAATGTTGTTAAATTATTATAATTTTTTCAGAATGGATTCCGATTTAACTAAAATCCGTTAAAATCCATGTTATGGAAAAAATATATTTTTTAAAGAAGAAAGAGCAACCACATATTTATATTCTAAAATATCAGCGCCATGACTGTAATACACATAATTGTGTATGCTGAACTTCAAACAAGTGAAATTTAGACCAAAACCAACATTACAAAGTGTGTTGTTGTTTACATACACGTTTGTGCATGTTGAACTTAAATTGCAGTGAAAAGATTTTTTTTAACTCGAAAAGGCTAGACTCTAACATCGGATCTTCGTCTTCGTTTCCACTATTTTTATCTTTAAATACATTAATCCTTTTCTGTTAGAGATATTTCTCTTTTGAATTCTGTTCCTTTTTTTTTTTTAATGTAAGTATTAATCATCCAATGGATTTAATGTCCTTTTAAGGTCAATTAATACTCCCTTTTCACGCACACACCCACCCATTCACCTACTCACACAATTACAGTATACCACCTGCACGTTGCAAGCTCCATGTCAACCTGCACACTGACATGGACGGTGGGTCGGCGCTGAATTCTGCACTCCAACAGAGGGTCTAAGTTGTGTTTATTATCATCATCAATCGTAATCGATGAAGAACATTTGCTTTACATCCTGACTCTGGTGGGATTCGAACGCTGTACCTCCCGGTCCAAGTGCCGAAGCTTTAACCACTGCGCCACTTGTACGGTAAATATCCTTTAGATATTTTAGAGATAAGGATCACTTAAACCTTTCAAGCGTGTAATTTTGCTTGGCGCGCTTTAATTACAATACACGTAGAATTACTTTTGTAATATTATTATTGTAAACATTTATATTATTATTTTTATGCCAGGAAGTAAATATCTTAGATGTAGCTCAAGCTTTCGACAAAGTTTGGCACCAAGGGCTTGAATTTAAACTGCATCGAGACCTGCGTAAGCAATTTTATCAAATTCTTAAATCGTACATAGCTTATCGACACTTTAGAGTCAAATTTGAAAATGAGTACTCTGGAATAAAAAGAATATCAGCAGGTATACCACAAGGTAGCGTACTTGGACCTATTCTGTTTATTCTTTATACGAGAGCCTTACCGAATATTGAAGGTACCACTGTAGCAACATTTGCAGACGATACAGCTATTCTAGCAGTTGGAAAAGATATTTCGGAAGCAACAAGCAAACTTCAAAGTGCAGTTAACACGGTGAGCAACTGGACTAAAAAATGGCGCATCTCATTAAATGAAGCCAAATCAGTACCCGTCAACTTTACAAATCAAAATGTAAACTGTATTCCCGTGGTTCTGAACTCAAACCAAATTCCATATGCAAATACAGCTAAATACCTTGGCATGACCCCCGATGCTAAGCTAAGATGGAAAGAACACATCAAGAAGAAAAAAGAAGAGTTAAACATCAAATATAGAAAAATGTACTGGCTCATTGGTAGAAACTCTGAGCTCTCAATACACAACAAATTGCTTCTATACAGGCAAATGCTAAAACCAGTATGGACCTATGGTATCCAGCTTTGGGGTTGTGCGAAGAAGACCAATGTACAAATGATACAATGCTTCCAAAATAAAGTGCTACGAGGGATTGTGAACGCCCCATGGTACATTAGGAATGACAACACAAACATCCATAGAGACTTGAAGATGAAATACGTCACCGATGAATTAAAGAACCATGCAAGGAAACACGTACAGCGCTTATCTCTACACGAAAATGCAGATATCCGTCGTATGTTGGACACCACTAACGGCGTGAGGAGACTCCAAAGGCAGAAACCTCTGGAGCTGGGCAGTTTATTTTAGAAGAAAGTATTATAAAATGAGTAACCAATAGGTTACTCATCTTAATCCGAGAACTTAATTTAAGAAAGATAAATTACTAGATGATCTATGAATCAGTTGTAATATTGTATAAATAAATAAATAAATTTATTAAATAAAAAAAAAAAAAGTAAGTAAGTATTCACTTCCCGTAGTACTCTCTATAATAAGTCCATGCATTTGTTTTCAAAAAAATCGAGATTTTTATGTCTAATGGAAGTATTTTTTTGTTCATTTATAATGTTTCCATAATATGCGCATTCCTCTACCAAAATATCATAAATACTTTTTAACCAAAATACTTTGGAACGATTTATAGTACATATTATTAAATGCGTGTTCCGCCTCACAAAAGTGTTTATCCCATTTGCTAGGTTCAACCAATTTGGCTAGCATTGGGACTAAGCTGCTATTCATGTGAACTACTTACTTGTCCATTTGACTGTGGAGAAACGGTTGTGTTCAAGAACTGAATAATATTAATTCAATTTTTTTAAAGGCGTATTAAATTGAGAAGATGTAAAACACGATCCTCTATCACTAATAACACGAAATTTGGAACACGCATCTATTACTACATACAAGAATATATTTTTATTTCTGCAATGTCTGTTCAAATGGATCCTCATGATCAAGGTGAATGGTATAGAATGATCGATCAAATTTATCCACAATAGTAAGAAACCCTTCCCTTTTCGTTCCTTTGGCATTTTTGGTTCTGTATTCAAATGCTTCCAATTTATTTTTATACATTTCAAATTTAGCGTTGTTTCTGGTGTTCGGCGAGCGATTGATCGTCGTAGAAGAAAGATGCGTTTTTGTCTTTCTCTGTGTAGTAAACAATTAAAATTTAGTGCTAAAAAATTGTGTTATAAATAAATAATATAATATACATAACGTGTAAATAATTAAATAAAAAGTGAATTATGTATTATAAAAATTTGTTTATTTTAACATTGTGAAGTGAAATTAACATAAATAAAAATAAAATAAATTGTGTGTAGTGCGCAGCAATGGTGAATGCATTAAGTACACCTAGAATACTACAGGCCACACTGCTTTAAAAATTTTGCGGCGTCATATACCCAATTGGCGTCATATAGCCAATTTATGTCGTCAATTCTTTCTTTGGCTATTATAGGAAGCACTAAAATTAAAAAGGTTGTTTTTTATTTTTTTTTGTGTTTAAGATGTCATATTGTTAAAAAAAAATTGTAAACAAACAACACGAAAAATATTTTAATAATACATTTATATTTAAAATTTATTAAAAAGCTATTCGTAAGTATTAATTCATAATATTATTATAAAATTATGCATTTTAAATTGTGTTAAATTTGTAAACACGTATAAAATGTGTACACATTTCGTGTAATTTACGAGAAGACATAACCTTACTTTTTCCACTCGTATACAATTTTTGTTTTTCTGTTTATTTTCATTTATTCTTTTTATGAATATGACTGCCATCTACTGTTCAAAGATAATAACAAGCAGTGTGGCCTGTAGTATTTTAGGTGTACTGATGCCTCACACTCGTACGAGTTTATGTTTACTGTGTGGGGATTCCAAAGGATTCATAAGAGAAGTGTTTCCATAATTTTAATTGATATTTTTTTTTTACTTTTCATGTAAATTTTAATTTTATTTATATAAATACGTTTAGTAACTATATTAAATCCGGTAGTTAATCTGGCATTGAAAAATTGACAGTTTTCCAAAAACCATTACCTTTAGGATGCCTCACATATTTGTTGCAACTTTTTGAAAGATTTTTTTTTGTTATTTCGGGGTTGCCCAATTCAAGGGTTAAATACTAATGGATTTTAGAGTAATTTTTAATATAAATCAAATAACTACATATATGGTTTTAAGAAAATCTATTGCAAGTTGTGGAGTTGCAGAAGGATTTAATTAATAAATGTTTATATTATTTAGGAAGCCCAAAAATATTAATTTAGAATTAAATTTCAGGAAATCTACAGGTGCTTGGAAAATAATATTTCTTTGAAATATTGATTGCTGATTGTGAGTTTTGGGAATATTCCAGTAGTGGCGTAAGTGTTTAGTAAATATTTGGAAATTATTCAAAGATTATTACCGGTATTTTCGCGAATATTCAGGAGATGTTATGAATTACGAGAATTTGCGCTGTAAAAGTCAAATTCTCTAACGATATTCACAATCCGATGATGCGAATCGGATTTGACAGTCCAAATTCATAACAATACCCAGCAGGAAAGTCATACGAGACAGACTAATGACTCATGCATGAGTGTCATGCATGACACGTATATAGAATTTTTTCGCGAGGCGGGAATAATATTCATGCGTGACATGTCTGAGATGATCAGTATAAGACAGTTCATAGAAGAATCGTATGTGTCAAGTCAAACCTGATTACCAAGTGATTCGCCATTGGTGACGATGGTGAGACAGTTCATAAGTGATTCATGTGTCATTTGTCTTAGATGATTATTTGGTGACATGTCTTAGATGATCAGCATAAGACAGTTCATTGTGAATTGTATGTGACAGTTCATAGAAGAATCCTATGTGACAAGTAAAGTCTGATTATCATGACTCAAAAAATCATATATTTTAAATATTAATCATATTTTATTATAATTCAATAACATATAATAATTCAATAACATATAAAAAATTCAATATTACTCTATAATAAAAATTCAAGAATAATTAAATATTAATATATATTAATAATACTATCACGATATTTCGCCACATTTGATAAGTAAATATAAGTCAGTTAAATTCGAATTAACTTAATAAAATAAAATTCAGACTTTAATTATATTTCTAGTCTAAAAATCATATATTTTAAATAATAATCATATTTTATTAGAATTCAATAACATATAATAATTCAATAACATATAAAAAATTCAATATTACTCTATAACAAAAATTCAAAAATAATTAAATATTAATTTATATTAATAATACTATCACGATATTTCGCCACATTTGATAAGTAAATATAAGCCAGTTAAATTCGAATTAACTTAATAAAATAAAATTCAGACTTTAATTATATTTCTAGTCTAAAAATCATATATTTTAAATAATAATCATATTTTATTAGAATTCAATAACATATAATAATTCAATAACATATAAAAAATTCAATATTACTCTATAACAAAAATTCAAAAATAATTAAATATTAATTTATATTAATAATACTATCACGATATTTCGCCACATTTGATAAGTAAATATAAGCCAGTTAAATTCGAATTAACTTAATAAAATAAAATTCAGACTTTAATTATATTTCTAGTCTAACAAAAAATAGAGCATAAAAACAATGAAATTATGACAAAACTACGAGTAACTATTGATTTTCTCGACTGATTCGTTTAATAATTCTCTGATGGGTACGCTTTATATTAATTCTGATTTTATTCTCGTACACAGCCAACGAATCTTCCCCAATTGCATCTAAAAGAAAAAATAAAGAAAACATATGTTACATTCGTTATATATAAACAGAGAAAGATTAGCATCTTTTCCAATGCTTACCAAATAAAACTTCGGAAAACATTGACAGCCATTTCAACCCTCGTTTGCCTTTCTCGCCATTCCAATTGTATTGGAACAGTAATTCATCAGAAAACAAATGTTTAATAATACGCGCATAGTCCTGATCCTTGCCATGAATTTTTTTGACGTAGTTCCTCCATACAAAATATTTTAGTATAAATTGTTAGAATTATAGGACAGGAATATGTTATTTTATTACTTACAAATTTATGTTTAAAATTTTCATCCGTTAATTTCATTTCCAATTCATCCATTGCTTCAATTGAGGATACTGGCAACGGTATCTGTAAATCTATATGTGTTTTTGCTTCAATCATATTTTCTATTTTCTCGAATCTAGTATTCAATTGAGAAAATTGTTTAATCAAAAAAGTTTGTAAAACAGCTGAAAGTGGGGAAAAAATATTAAAATTTTAACATAACATTTGGTTAAATTGAAAAATGTTTAATCTTTTACAAAAATTAATATACACACCTGTGTAATTCTGTGATATTTCAGTACTGTTGAAGTCAGTCTGAGTGCTCACATTTAAAGTTTGAATTGGGATATTGGAATCTGGAATGTTGGGATGTGGAATATATTTCGGCATATCCCAAGTATAACAAAACGAAAGTAAAAATTGAGCACCGTATTTTCCTTCGTTTTCATCCAAAATTAACGAAAGTTAAACTTCACATTATAATGATAGTGTTTGTAGCGTATACGTATTATATACATATGCGTATACAAATGGCGTTATTTAGTTTATTGTGAGAACGCTAAGTTTATAGTAACGTTTAACGATGCGGATACATTTGTCAACATTGATATTAATTTAATTGAAGATAGGAAGGCTGTAAAACAATTGGTAATGTAAAGATTCATTCGAGATATTTTGGTACAATCTATTATATTTTGTTTTCCTCTTTTATATTTAGAAATCATTATTTATGAAGCAAGATGGCCACGAACTAAAAAAGTGAATTAGGGCAAACTTTACAGAGCTGTTCACCAAAGAGCTTAGCTGCAAGTTTACGTTTAACGGTCAATAAAGATAATGTGAGGTATGGTTTACGTTACTCCGTGTTAAATTTAATAATTATAATATTATTTTCAACATTTTAGATTGTACTATGGAAAAATTTACGAACTCTATCGAAACCGATTTAATATCCACAAATTACTTTAATATCCATAAAAGACAAACAAGGAAAATTATTTTAAAAAAAAATCTAGTGTAAATATTAGAAATTAAAAAACTGAATAGTTTAATCGAAATGTATATATATGTATGTCCAAAGTAATCAATAATGAATTAAAATAATGAATTTAATAAATCATTTTATATTACAAAAACAAAAATATTTCTTTAAAAACATTTAATTTTACAACCAAAATTTGAAATTGCCGTTTAAACAAACACAAGCACAATTGTTCCCGCCAAATATTTCTCAATACGTATACACATGCAATAAAATGTTTATAATGAGTTTCGTCCAGTTTCGGATTTTCGCGACACGCTTCATACGTTTTATTTTAATAAATTGCAACTCAAACTTAGAAAAATACTAGACTAAGTTTAGTACTTGTACGAATATCGCCAGAAAAATTGAAAGTAAAAATACTTGGGATTTAAAGTAAATTTTCTGTTGTGGGTATTTATATTAGTGTTTATTTTACGTGGTGCCAATGTTTCTACTCCTATTTTTCCCCGTTTAGGTTTTATTGGGCTGTCATAATTGTCGCTAATCTGTGTGCAATACGTTTCATTTGTTGAACCTACCAAATAATTGTATGAAAAAGAAAAGTTAAATTAATATTTTTAATTTCAGTTCAAATGCAATTTAAGAAAATATACTCACGAATTGTGTATTGAGACATTGAATTCTCCTCTAAGTGTACGTCAGTAGAATGGGCCAAACTAAAATCATTTGGTTCTGCCATTTTTCTGTTTCGAATAATACAAATAGAAGTGTGTTTTAGTTTAAATTATGTTAAATTAATTTTGAAATTTAAAAGTGGAATGAAAACATAAACAGTTTTATACGGCAGCGCAACAATTTTATAATCAATATCAGCAATGTTAAATGTTTCTAATTCATCACTTAAATCAGAAACTTCATAAATTCCAAGGAATGATGACAATACTGGATATTTAAAAAAGTCCTTTTTTATTTTGAATCTATATCCCACAATAGTTTCATTTTCCAAGCGCAAAATTGAAAAGTAAATATCAGAATTAATAACACAATAACTATCTGCCCTTGTACTTCCAATAAAAAATGTTGTGAATGTTTGAGGGTTTTGAAATTGTGTAAACGTATTTATTTCGGAACTTCGATTATAGATTTGTTGCAAAATGTGTGTTTGCTTTCGAATTTTTTTTTTTAATAGCTGCAAATAATTTTCAAATTTGTAAGCTGAGAAGGAAGTTAAACATCCATATTGCTGTACACACTCGGTTATATGTAGTAAGTTATGGATATTGTAGGATATTAGATGTTCTCCGTAAATTGATGCAAAATCGGTGACAAAATTTTGAAGTAGTTTTTGTGTTATATGTGTATTTTCTTTGCAATCATTTGGATGAGACAACATTCGATACGAGCAAAAAAAATACAAAAAATGTTGGTATAATTTAGGCTCAATCAAATCTTTCAATATCACTACTCCAGTATATAGGGCAAATTGTCGGAGTTCAGTGGCCTCCCACCTAGGTAATTCTTTCAGAGATCTAGGTTTTCGGTGAAATTCCTTTGGAATGAATTCTTTGAAATTTATAAGTTGGTTGGACATTCGCAATGAGTTAATTCTCGCCATCTTAAACTTTGATCCGTATTTTGAATCAGCCCAAATATACAATAATTTTTTCATTATGCCCAAATCAAATAAATGCATGGGTTCCACCGGAAACTGTGACACCATACCAATAATATTCTCCAAAACATTTTGTTTATTATGAAATTCAACGCAATGGTGTTCCAGATGTCGTCTGTTGAAAAATGATTCGTCGGTTCTACTGCCTGAAGTTCTTGTTGAAAAACTAACACGTCCATTAATCTTTAGTCCTTTTTGGCAACATTTACAGCAACCATCAAAAGACGTGTGTCCTCTCGTTCCCGTCAAAAATGATCTGGCGGGGGCATCACATGTGAATAGTCGGACAGAAAATTTTTTATTTAATCGACTGTTAATTAAAATACCATTTTTACTTAATGCTGTTATATCCTCCACAAAATCCTCTAAAAAACTATTCACGCACAATGGTTTTCCTTGTCCCACAAAGCATCCGATGACGAATGGATTTAAATTTGGGAAATCTACTGCTGAACCCAAAATGGGCCATAATGTAGTCGAACTACTCTTAAACAGTGGGATTCCGACAACGCCCACATCTATAAAAAATTCATTTATACTTCGTAAAGTTTCTTCTGGGAAGTATATGTTGGAAATTGAATTTTGAATTCCAAAATGCATATAATTACCGCCTGATATTAGCTTTATTACAGGCATATCACCAGTGCATTTTAATAATGTTTTAGACGATCTTGCTGTAGTGATTATTTTTGAATCGTTTAATATTTTAATTAAATCGAATTAATCAAATGCAGCTCTAGTTATATTATGCTGAACAGCCCACGATGCTAACTTTTTGTCAATACTGACTATAATTTCAGATTCACTGTTTGGGACTAAATCATTTTCAGTAGCCATTTCCGTAATAAATAAATCCCCATTATTTACTAATTCTTCTTCACTCGCCACATTACTTTTAACATCCCCATTATTTACTAATTCTTCTTCACTCGTCACATTATTTTTAACACACTTATTTCCAATATCAATTACACTATTATTAATCTCAATTTGGCTTTCTAGCCATTGTTTATTTACTAAATCTTCCGAATTTTTTAATTTTCTATAAAAATTACTTTTAGAAAATCCTTTATATTATTCATAATTACCAACTTTCACACAAACTCACTCTAATGTAATTAAACAGATTAATTTATAATTTCGCTTATTATTTAAAAAAAAAACTATATACATAAATATTTACAAATATGTAAATATTTTTAGTTTTATAAAACAACGAAATACAAAATGGAGGACTAGGTGTATATTTCAACAAGATACGAACTGAAATTTATTTCTGTAAAACTGTTTCTAAACGTTATAATTTTGTTTCTCAGTAATTACTAAACTAATTAAATTTTAACATATATAATTTTGGTTAAATTACCGTAAATAATGCAGCAAAAAAAAAAAACAAATACACTAGGAACGCAAAAACACAAACTAAATTAATGAAAAATAATACACCATTTTTGGTTTTTGTTGATATAAATGCGTTGTAATAGAACGAATGAGATAGAAACATGGGAAAGTCCTATATCTGTCTCTGATGTTGTAAAAGCAGATGAGTGTCATATAAGATTCCTATAAGACAAGTCATCAGTTTGTCTATTAGTCAACATGCTAGCAATCTACGAAATATAAATATTATCTTTCTCTTTCTTACCTATTGGAGAAATGAGTATAAGAAACCAAAACGCATTTCTTTCCTAAAAATTTAATTCATTTGCATGTTGACAGATTTCCTACTGGGTATGGTTGTAGAGTCCGGGACTCGCTTTCTACCTCCGTTGTCAACCTTTATTTCACAATCCCTCGCATCTTATCTCTAATTCTGCAATGTCTATTAAGTAGGTCTTGTTCAGTGTTATCGCATTAGTCAACGGTTTCAGATGCGTTTGATTAATGCGTCTGGGCCCGAAGAGCAGTGGAACACAGAGAGAGGACGACAAGCAATAAACGAGGGTTTTTAGTTGGTAGTGACGTACAGGCTCATCAGAAGTAGATCGCCAGATAATTATTTGAAGGTTTTAATCTTTATCGCGCATTCAGACTTTTGGTATTCGTGGTTAAGTATTTTGTTTTTTCTTTGTGATTCACTTTATTAATAAATGTAATCACCTTTATTTTATATTAAATTTACACTCTTTATTTATTTTTAATTCTTGCTTTAGAGCTTTTATTTAAATCTTTTTCATTCACCATTAAAAATCTTAATAATATTGTTTTTATTTTTTTTGGCTTGCCCCTATTTAACGTACATACAAAAAACCTCTTAAAAGGTTTTTCTGTACCCAACTATCCGTTTACGGTGCTTGACAATTAGGAAATTTATTTATGAATTATTACATGATTTGGTTGGGCAAGGTGTGAAAGACGCCACAATACTCCCCTTCCAGAGAGATTGCAGATCTATCGCTTCAATCTCTATATATGGTTGGAGTCCTGGACTCACGACCCGAACTTGTAATCAAAACAGGCCTCAACGAGAGATCAAAACGAACCTGTTTGCGAACTTTCGGTTCCACGGTAGATGATTTAGGTCCGTCAGCCGAAATAATAGGTTCTGGTCGGTCAGTCGATACAAGTAATCCCAGTTTGCGAAATTGGTGCGTCCGTAGTTTGTTGTTGATTGTCCGAGTAACATGGTTTGAGTCGGTCGATGGAAATTTTGGCGTGTCGTCCGTTTAGATCCAAAGTGTAAAATTTTTCTGTACGGTCGATAACCAAATACGGTCCAGTATACGGTGGTTGCAGTGATTTGCGTACTGCGTCAGTTTGTAGAAAAACGTGCGAGCAAGTCAGCAAATCTTTACTAATAAAAATTTTGTCCGTAGTATGTCGAAAAGCCGGTACAGGTCGAATTTCGTCAAAGTGTCGTCTTAAATTAGTAATGAAGTCTGATTGTGAAATTTGTTCGTTCGTCGCATCTAAAAATGTTCCAGGAACTCGAGTTGTACATCCATAAACCAGTTCAGCTGGAGTAGCTTTTAATTCTTCACTGTACGTCGTCCGTAGTCCAAGTAAGATTGTAGGAAGAACACTAGTCCAATCAGCACGATTATAGCACATAATGGCAGATTTGATGACTCGATGCCATCTCTCGATCATGCCATTACATTTGGGATTGTAGCCAGTTGTTCTCCTGCGCTCAAAACCAAGTAAGTTAGCCAGTTCGTGAAAAAGTTGTGATTCGAATTGCATGCCTTGGTCCATGACAATGGACTCTGTCACACCAAAGCGAGCTATCCACTGTGAGTAGACAGCGAAAGCGACGGTTGCAGCAGTTATATCCGGAACTGGAACCGCCTCAGACCAGCGAGTGTATCTATCAATCAATGTTACGCAATACCGCTGATTATCAGAAACTGGCAAAGGACCGATGATGTCGAGATGACTAATCGAAAAACGTTGAGAAGTTAATTTATAGTTACCAATCGGAGAATTTGTATGTCGAGAAATTTTAGCCTTTTGGCAAGCTACACAACTTTGAGCCATTTTCTGAACGTCTTTTTTAATCGATGACCAGATGACATTCTGAGTCAAAAGTTTGATGGAAGCTTTGACGCCAGGATGTGAAAGGTTATGAAAAGCATCGAAAACTTGTTTTCGGAATTTAAAGGGAATGAATGGAATAGGTGTAGTAGTAGAAATATCGCAATAAATTAATTTTTTTGAACTGAAAGAAACAGGAAATTTCTCAAATTTGAGAACAGAGTTACTCCTTAAAATTGCTTGAAGTTCCTCGTCATTAGTCTGAGCATCTGCGATGATAGCATAATCAATACTTTCGGGAATAGAAATTTGATTAATGCGTGAAAGAGTATCTGCAACAACGTTATCCAGTCCAGAGATGTGCTGGATATCGGTTGTGAATTGACCGATGAAATCTAGGTGTCGAAATTGACGAGGAGATGCTTTTTCCGGATTCTGATTAAAAGCGTAGATAAGTGGCTTATGATCGGTATAAAGCGTAAAAATACGACCTTCGAGAAGATATCGAAAGTGTTTTATTCCCGAATATGCCGCGAGAAGTTCACGATCATAAGCACTGTATCTATTTTGCGTTTCATTGAGACGTACTGAAAAGAAACCGAGTGGTTGCCAAGAATTGGATACAAACTGCTGAACTACCGCTCCGATCGGTTGCCAAGAATTGGATACAAACTGCTGAACTACCGCTCATGATGGCCAGAGGCGCTGATGATGATGGATGAATAAGTAAAGTCGCGTTCATAAGTTTAATTTTGCAGTTATCGAACGCTTCGATAGTCGCCGTTGACCATTGAATTGGAACTCGACTGTTTTTGGTATAGCCTTTTAGGTACTCGTCCAACAATTCCTGGTCAGCAGCGGCACCTGGAATGAAGCGTCGATAAAAGATTATCATACCTAAAAAGCGTTTCAGTTGTTTAACAGTCTGTGGTCGTTCGAAATTTTTGATGACTTGAACCCGTTCATGCGACGGTAATATACCTTGTCCAGTTACCAAATGGCATAAAAAGATAATTTCGGTCTTTGCGAAAACGCATTTGTCCACATTTACAACTAGTCCGTGTTCGTCTAATTTAGAAAAAATGATTTTAATATGTCCTAGATGTTCGTCATAATTTCGAGAGGCAATGAGCACATCGTCCAAATATACAAAGCAGAAGTCAAGTCCGCGTAGTACTGAATGCATAATGCTAGAGATATACTCGACGTTACTCAGACGTTGCTTTATGTCAAAAAAGTTTTACTTTTACACGCAAGATAAAGACAATAATTTCGAATCGCCTTTTTGACATTTTGACATACATTTTGACGTAAGCTGATTTTAGTAGAGTTTCTATTATCTATAAATAATAAAACTCAATTTTTATTTCTATTATCGATAAATCATTATAACCCCTTGAGGATTTATCAAATAAAATAGTGTTTTTTTGGGAACAGCTTTAGTATCGCAGTCAAATTTTTTTGACAGTCTGAGCTACGGTAGCGCCACTTTGACCAAGAGCAGAATTGTTTATAACTAAAAAAGTCCCTTTGCTTAGCATTTTGGACCTAGCGCCATCTATTGGAATAAAAACGAACGAAAATTTTTAAAAAATACGTTAAGACGTGCTACAAAAAATTTAATAAAAAAATATTGAATCTCATTTAAAAATAAATGAAATTTAATATTTTTTTATGAATATATTAAATTGAGAGTGGGAGTCGCACTGCGTGCCGCACGTAGGAGCAGATTATATAGAATCTATTAATGACACCTACGCTCCTCCCCGTAGCCCTGCGGGGCTCTTTAGATTTTAATTTCGGGGGGCGTAGGAGCCGGGATCTTCAAACATGTCGCACTGCGTGCCGCACGTAGGAGCGGATTATATAGAATCTATTAATGACACCTAAGCTCCTCCCCGTAGCCCAGCGGGGCTCTTAAGATTTTAATTTCGGGGGCGTAGGAGCCGGGATCTTCAAACATGTCGCACTGCGTGCCGCACGTAGGAGCGGAATATATAGAATCTATTAATGACACCTACGCTCCTCCCCGTAGCCCTGCGGGGCTCTTTAGATTTTAATTTCGAGGGGCGTAGGAGCCGGGATCTTCAAACATGTCGCACTGCGTGCCGCACGTAGGAGCGGATTATATAGAATCTATTAATGACACCTAAGCTCCTCCCCGTAGCCCTGCGGGGCTCTTTAGATTTTAATTTCGGGGGGCGTAGGAGCCGGGATCTTCAAACATGTCGCACTGCGTGCCGCACGTAGGAGCGGATTATATAGAATCTATTAATGACACCTACACTCCTCCCCGTAGCCCTGCAAATGAAAATGTCATAATTTTCCCGGAAAATGTGATAATTTTTAGGGAATTATACACAATCCTACAAAAAAAACATTTTAAAAAATTTTCATCTTATCCGATTTTCGCGATTTTTCCGATTTTAAATTCAAATTTATTTTATTTATAAAAACATCTCTAAGATGGCAGTCAATCAAATTAACAATTTTTTAGTTAAAATTATAACCACCTAAAAAAAATTGTAGAAAAATTTTATCCAAAAGCGGAAAAAATTATAAATAATATATAAAAAATTGAAATACATCTAAGATGGCGTCTGTAATGTTTACATTTTTAGTTAAAATTACGACCATTTTAAAAAAAATGTGGCGACAGTCAATTTTGACTGCGATACTAAAGGCTAGCCTTTTTTTGCACTAGAGATATTAATTTTTCCTCAAAACTCATTTTTAATTTGAATTTGGGTAATCGAATGTTTTTTTTGACAAACAAAAATGGCATGAATAGAAAAAAATTGTAGTAGAATGTTTATTAAAAAATTGCCGTAAGATGTCACTTTTTATTGTACAACAACAAAAAGTTAAAGTTGAATCATTTTTTTTTTGTTACTTCTGAGTCGCGTCTAGTATAATCGCTTTGGTACAAACTCATATATCTCAACTTTTTATTTTTTGTTAGTCACGTCGGTCGCGTCGAGTATATCTCAGGGGTAAGACGTTGGAACGATTGTGCTGCATTCCTAAGGCCGAAAGTCATTCCACAAAATTCGAATAGTCCGAAAGGTGTCGAAATTGCTGTTTTTGGAATGTCGTCGGTTCAATAGAAATTTGATGGTAGGCCTGGACAAGGTCTATTGTTGTGAAAATAGTGCAGCCCTCGAGTCGTTGTGTAAAACCCTGGAGATGTGGGATTGGGTACCTGTCTGGAATTGTGACTTTGTTTAGGGCCCGAAAGTCTCCACATGGGGTCCACGCTCCATTCTTTTTAGGTACTAAATGTAACGGGCTGGACCAAGGACTGCTACTAGGTCTGCAAATCCCGAGTTTCATCATATTTCCGAATTCTGTCCTCGCGATGATGAGTTTGTCCGGTGCTAGTCGTCGTGGTTTGCATGCAATTGGTGGTCCGTTCGTCTCAATTTTGTGAGTTACATTATGTTTAGTATCGTCGATATTAATATTTCCGTGAATTACCGTACTAAATTTTGATATTACCTTAAAAACCCCTGGGTCCATTGCTGACTTGTCGATCCTAGATACTGTAGTATTAGATACATATCTGCAAAGTGGCTTACATTTGTAAGTTTTAGTTCCGAAATAATAATGATAAAAACAGATAAAATTATTTTCGATCGAAGGTTCACCATAATTTGGATCATACTTTGTTCCAAAATTTGGTGAATTTTGTCGCGATCTATTGAATTTAGAATTTGACCGTGAACGCCTGCGACTTCCTGAATTTGATTTTGAACGAGATCTAAAATTTTGATTAATAATTTCCGATACTTCCGATAACAATGTTGTTTGAAAATTCGAAAGTTGTTGATCTAAAGACGACAAAGAATTTGGAAAAACCGAACAAGGTGCAGATGTCTCTAGACTATTCACTTGAGACTGTGTCATAGTCTCGAAGACGTTGTCAGCCCGTTCTGCCAGGACTGGCAGAGAGACATCATTTTCAAACGGTGTGAGCACCATTTGAACGGACTGGGGCAACCTCTTCATCCAGAATTGACAAAGTGTTGCTTCATTAAAGTTGTTCCCAGCATTCAATTTCATGGCGCTCAACAACTGTGATGGCTTTCTGTCTCCAAGTGCTAAGCCATGCATCAGGTTGTTCAGCTTCGCCGAGAACCCGGATCACTTCAGCCTTAAATACCGTATAAGGTTCATTACCTTTTGGGCTGATCAGACATGCGAAAGTGTCGTGGAGTCGTGAATCCAAAGCTGCAACCGCATGAGCATACCGCGTTGCCTCAGTTCTTATGTCCGCCACCGTGAACTGTTGTTCGAGTATTTCGAACCAAACCTCTGGGTTTTGTAAATGTAATGGTTGTGGAGGTTTGAATGCCACTCGAGCAACCGTTCCGGTGTAAGAAGGAAACGAAACGTGAGATTGAGATGTCTCTGGCAGAGGAATTGTACTATTCCGCCCTACCTGCGTGACGGCTTTAGCGACAGCATCGTTGATAAGACCGGTTAGCTGCGAGGCTGTCAACGAAAATGTTGGTTCCTTAGAAGCGCTGCCCGATGCTGCCACTTCATCCGTTGATTCCGCAGATAAAACAGCCCGCGGTGGATCGTTCACACCTTGGACAACGCGCCGAAAAAGAAACGAACACAAAAGAAAAAGGACCGAAAAAATAAAAAACACCGAAACAAAACACATTTTAAAAAGTTTTATGAATAAAAAAACGAAATTTGAATTTAAAATAAAAATTTATTTAGTCAAGCACCACAAATAATTAGTTGGGTATTTACAGTTTTAATAATATTATTCAAAATCCCTCGATGCAGAGACACGTTCAAGTTGGAGTCACCTCGGTCTCTGGGTAGCAGTGATGGGGTTGAACTTGACTGCCGTAACCATATACCTAACCGAAATTTTGTTGGTTATTGAAAACTGTTGAAAATTGTTGAAAATTGTTGAAATTGTTGAAAATTGTTGAAATTTTTGAAATTGTTGAAAATTGTTGAAATTGTTGAAAATTGTTGAAAATTGTTGAAATTGTTGAAATTGTTGAAAATTGTTGAAATTGTTGAAACAGATTCCCAGATGTGGTGAAAGGCGACGTACTTGCAGCTAATTGTATCAGTGGCTATAGATTATGTGGCCACAATCACGTCGGATGGTTACCAGTTTTCGTATTCGTGGTTAAGTATTTTGTTTTTTTCTTTGTGATTCACTTTATTAATAAATGTAATCACCTTTATTTTATGTTAAACTTACACTCTTTATTTATTTTTATTTTTAATTCTTGCTTTAGAGCTTTTATTTAAATCTTTTTCATTCACCATTAAAAATCTTAATAATATTGTTTTTATTTTTTTTGGCTTGCTCCTATTTAACGTACATACAAAAAAACCTCTTAGGCCGTGTCCCAAACACCGACTTATTTCAAACTTATTGACTTATTTGACGCCATCTTGAATAAGTCGGTCAAGTCGTCCCAAACGATTTTGCTGACTTATTTTGACAGATATAGCAAACAACAAATGTTTTAGGAATTTGTTATTTAATAGTAAAATAAAAAAATTAAAATGCATAAAAAATAATTTATTTTAATGAATTATTTAATAAATAAAAACATAAAAATGTGTCTTGAGTTATTAACACACGATGAAAATTTATTATTGTAGCTCAGATGCGCGAAATGCGCAAGCTACATTTTTTTTATGCAAGCACACCTCTATTAATCCTCTTTATATCTCTAAAATATTTTTATATCACTAAAATCTATTAATTATATAATTTATTAAGACAATATTGTATTTATAGTTATTAATTAAGTGGAATATCATTAATGTTTGAAAATTATTGATAATATTTGATAATTTGTTGAATTTTTCATGTTTACATGATCAAATGTATATTGCTTGTTTACATGATCAAATAAGTTTTTTGCTTTTAAAATAAGTCACCTCGATAGCAGACTTATTTGAATAAGTCGGTATAAGCAAATAAGTCGGTGTTTGGGACACGGCCTTAAAAGGTTTTTCTGTATCCAACTAACCATTTACGGTGCTTGACAATTAGGATATTTATTTATAAATTATTACATGATTTGGTTGGGCAAGATGTGAAAGACGCCACAGACTCATTGATAGATACTTTTTACACTATTTGCCATAGGCCTTGACGAAACACACTTACAACTTAATAAGCACATTTTATTAAACACTTGCTTTTTTATTTCGCTAAAATTAGATTTTTGAATATTTTGATTAAAAAATTTTTGTTCAAAAAGTTTAAAAAATCACTCGATCGATTCGACTTGTTAGGTCATCATAAGGAGTATCTACTCTTTTTAAACTTTTTGAACACAAATTTCTTAATTAATATATTTATTCAGTTACTTGAACAAATCTTCCGGTGGTTCCTCAGTTGTCCAAAATGTTCATAGTGTTCGATCTAGATCCAATTCACAAGGCAGCGAAACAATTGTCGCATTGGGCTGTTTGATGTAATAATGTTTGCGATGGATGGTTTTATTATTCGCATGATTCATCAAACCATCGGAAAAGATCAAGAAGAATCATGTCATCATGTCGATGATGAGAGTTTTAATTTTTCCGATTTTGTCATCATTTCATCAAAACTTGTAACCACGGCTCAAAAATTAATGACGTTCCTGATCCGGTGTTGAGAAGAATCTTATAAAACTAATACTGTACCTCGAACGAACGCACTCGAACTAATTCCGTTTCGGTTCGGAATATTCTTGGAAGATGTTAAATTGGTCGAGCATATAGCGCATTTGAATGAAGACGGTCGAATTCGGTTAGGAAAATAATTCGGAATTATATTTCTCGCTGTCAAAGTGCAGAAATGAGTTTGACCTTTATACGGTAATGATGGCATTTCTTCTTGCTTTTACTATGCGTAAAAACGTGGGTGTCGCTCAAATAATTGATGCAACGAGTTTACGATTTAATTAAACTCCGATTTCCATGAACGCGTGTCTCATCGAATTTAGCGCATTGAAAGAGAAGAATGACCACCTCCTCTACTTGCAAACTGGTCATGAGAATGTGGTTTGAGTTAATTGGGCTTTGGTACCGGTCCATCTTTGTATCGTTTACCATCATCTCTAATTCTGCATTTCAAATTTTATAGTAGCTTCAATATCTTTTTTTATTTATGAACGTTGTTTGTTGGTTTACTGGTTAGGTGTTTCCAGAACATTTTGTTTTATTTTGCTCATACATACAATTTGATAGCGCCATGATCAGGTAGTCCTGAACTACTTTACTCGACTAGTAGCTGATTCTTGCGTACTATTTAGTTATAGCAAAAGGTATCTAATCTAGTTTCCACTACAACAATTTAATTGCTTTTGTCAAAATTAAAGGCGTTTGGTTTTAGGAAAACATGTCAGACGTATATTTATTTTAGTTTTATTTTCAATCTAATACAATAAAATGTACAATACATATAAATAAATTTATTATTTTAATTTATTATAAATTTATTAAAAATAATTAATTCGGATTTCAAAATTTTTTAAACGTGCGTTATGTACTAAAAAGATAATTCAGCATTTTTACAGATTTCTGTTTGTACTAAATTGTAACTATTGGGCACTTTCAGATTCGCCAACTGTTGGCAACATGTTATGTAAATTCAACATATTGCGATCTGAATCAAAATATGGCAATATTGATAAGCTTCATGTCATTTACTCCATAATACAATTTCGTTGATACATTTATCCATCACATCCATCCATCCATCAATGTTTTTATGTTTGGGCTGTCATTGCGACTTCATCAAATTAACTATTATAACACTTGTTTGCGTATTACGTCTGCATACCAAAAAAAAGATATTTGGTTGGGTAAGTCGGTTTTAAGAATTTTTTCCGGTAAATTAAAATATTTTTCAAAGACTCACTGATCGAATAAAACTACTAAAACCAACTCTTACCACAGTAAACGATCTACCCGACTGGTATGCTAAAATTTTGATTGCGATTTTGAAAAATGTTTAATCAATTTCATTTAGATCATCATCATATGATGTCAGCTTGTATCAGTGCAATGCGACATCGATTACAACATGTTGGCGGAGCTGAAATTGCCCATTATAACCCAATGAAGATCATTATAGTTGTGTATTTTAAAATATTACGTAATAACCATTGGAAGATCGAAAATCATAATTTGAGCTTTAGTATCTATTCGATAGGAGTCCAATGGTTCCAGTAATCTTATAGGTTAGAACTATTCCATATTTTGTAATTGGTTGGTGAGTATTTTTATTTCAATTCACGTTTGTTACATTTTTTAGTACAAATTTGAATGCAAATGCAATTTACAAAGATTTTTACTATTTTCTATTTAATAAAAAAAGCAAAATATATCGTAAAAAATGTATATAAAATAAGTTAAAAAATTATATTTAAAATTTGAATTAAGCGCAAATTAAATAATTTTTTTTTGTTTGTTTTGATGTATTAACTATTTTAATTTAATACACGGAGAATAATTATGATATTATAATTATGGATAATCTCCTCCTTTGGTATCCAAACGTCTCATCTAAAATTAGAACAAGTTGCATTAATATTTTGATGAAATAAATTGTGTAACTACAGATATGCGTATTCGAATATGTTGAGCTAATATTTTTAAGGGTTTTAAACAAATCTTGATTTGTTGTTTGCTTCAATATTCTTCTTTAGAGCTTAAAAGCGCAGGCAGTTTTGTTAATTTGGTTTTAGTTTTGCGTCATTAATTTACTTACACCTCCACTTACATTCCAAGCTGATGCTGGCTTATTAAAGAATATATAAATTTTAAATAAATTTAAATTAATAATTATTAATTACAAATTAATTAACGTTTAGAAAGCCTTTTGTTAGTATTGATTTTAAATTAGATGGTTTCCAAAAATAAGCAACATTTACATATTTAGGTTTTAATAAAATGTATGTAATAATAAAATAGATATCAGGTCAACTACATACCTAAATCTAATGATAATTTATAGATTAAAAATATGAAATAATAGATACAATGTTTGTCTTTATAACTTTTTTTAAACTATAATTTTCTATTCTTCATCTATGTACTTTAAATCAATAGATTTTACCTAAAAATATGCCAAATTTTATAAGAACATTAAAAATCAAAACATAACAAAAAACCCCATTGGTTAATCAGAATTTTATGAAAAGTTAACAAAACACGATAGACCGTACACCAACGATAATATATATTTTAGTTCTGATTAAGTAAACCAAAAATAGAGCAGCGGTTTTGCCGTATATTATAAACTTGAAACATTTATGGTTTCCAAATCCAGATAAAATGACCGTTGAGTAATTTGTATCATACAATTAAGTACGACTATACTTTTGGAAATCATATATAATGTTGCAACTTTACTACATATACTAGAAAGAAGCAGTGAAGTGAAAATATAAAATTTACATTACCTCTTTCTCATCAGCGGTGGTACGGTATTTTTCTGAAATTTGGATTAAATTTGCTGGTGCTTTTAAGGCTTGCGAATATAATAGTGCGGCTGCAATGCCTCCTAGAATAGGGCCAATCCAGTAGATCTGTAAATATAAACGAACATTATTGTAATTATTTTTTGAATGATGGTGAGGCTTCAGCCGTAGCATTTAAAATTTTAATAATATTAAAAATTATAATTTCAAATTAAAATATTTTTAGTGAAAAGCCGACAAGTATGAATTCATTCGCCTCGTATTCTTGAATTAATATTTTTGTGGTGTTTGCCGTCCAATTGTATTTGGTCGTCATTTTGAATAAGCAATATGTCAAAAATTATTTATCGAATTTACCTGCATGAGGCTAAATTTGATAAAAACATTTTATAAAAGTGATAGTTTTATAAAACATTCATTATAAAACACTTTCAAAGAAAATTGGTAAAAATGTTTTATAAAACACTTTTGTCAAAGATCTTTTATAGTGTAATTCCGGTCTAATTAGAACACTACAATATACATACGAGTAGAGTCGCGATTCAAAACTACATAAGTGTGGTCAACGTTTTTTTACATATTGCATATTCTTGTGTAAAATGGCACAAAGGGGCACAAATAAAAATGGCAAAATATTTCTAAATGTTAAAATTGGTCGTTTTGAGTAATGAGCGAAATGCCAAATTTTTACGGAAAATACTTTATAATGGTTAAGAAAGAATTTGAATTTTAAGGCATGCTATTTGTATTTTTTTTGTGAAACACTGAAATATGGCCGGTAAAATGGTTATTGTTTTTCTTATAAAATTTCACTATACAGATTAAAATTTCCGTGCAGTGTTTCTGCTTCCGCCCCTGAAATTGTTACCCAAAATATTAATAGTTCGTATTTAGGAGTTCGGCAAATAAATGAAACTAAATTTGTTCAATAAGGCCTTGGGATTTTTTAACGAAAGAATTGAATTCAGAACTTGTTAGAAGAATTATCAATTCGTATATTAAAATCTCAGTAATAAACACCCATTTGATGAAAATTAAAGGAACTTTTTCAGTATAGAGGAATAATTTTAGGCATGCGGGGCGAAATTGGAACAATTAAATCACCAACTCTTAGATAGTTGGACACTTTCTCTATTCCCAAAACTGTATCATAAAACGGGCTCTGGAGTCGTTATTAATGAAGAGGGAACCTTGGGTAAGGTTTCATATTCGTTTGGGGCCGCTTGTACAAACCGAGTTCAGTGGAAGAGTATTGTTAAGGTGTTCCAATCTTTTGATGGAATGTAGCGCTAGCTAAGGAGGAGAAGCAAAGCATCTTCAAGCAAAGTTTATCTTTAATAAGTGGTTGCCATTACTATGTAATGCGAAATAATTTCCCGTTTTTTAACAACTTCAGAATTTGGATATCAAGCCTAATTTAGATTGTGTTAATTTTGTACGAAAAGCAACAAGCGCGAGGTGAGCAAACGGG
Organism: Nephrotoma flavescens; assembly: GCA_932526605.1. NCBI lineage: Eukaryota > Metazoa > Arthropoda > Insecta > Diptera > Tipulidae > Nephrotoma > Nephrotoma flavescens. Next base: position 114,777,395 of record OW052222.1, read on the forward strand.
AAAAATATAGTATTGAGCATCTTGTTTGTATTAGTAGGCGAGACGCCTGCGCATGATCTTGCTTTGATTTTTTTTGGATTGACGTTTCTATGCGATAACATTACGTAATTTTAGAACTAATTCGAATTATCCTCATATTTCTGAATTAAATTGAACATAATCCACACATTTGAATATTAAAAATCTTAAAACACAAAATATTACTTCATTTCACCGCTCAAAAACAAACGAATAGAAGAGGTGTGTAGACGTCAGTATCAAAAAAAATAAACCGATTCAACCGGAACCATTTATTTTGATACATACCATCGCAAAAATGACAAATAGAATGCACATATACAAGAGAACAAAAAACACAATACCAATATAAAATTGTGTATTATACACTGTATATGTACACAAAATTTTTGTTCACCTCGTCAACTCGCGCTGTCGTTTTGCGTACAAAATTGATACACATTTCTAATTATTTTTAATCTTCAAACTTAGTAAACTCAAATAGTTGATTATTTGCTTAGACTGCGCTCCAATTCGTGACTTATTTTGTGGAGACTGACTTATTTCAAAGTCTACAATAAGCCTCCTGTCGGCTAGACTTATTGTAAACTTGTTTGACTTTTATGCGATGCTTATACCCAGACTGGTAATTCATCAAAATAATTCTAACAAGCTTTCAATTAGTCTAGCCGATAGGAGGCTTATTGTAGACTTTAAAATAAGTCAGTCTCCACAAAATAAGTCACGAATTGGACCGCAGTCTAAGTAATTCACCTAACAGTGACATTGTGCATGATTGTAGGGAAAGGGAATAAATAAGGGTTGCCTGGAAATAAGGGTTTCTAAAAGTAATTTAATCTTCACAATATCATAGGCTGAATTTCGTTACTGTAAGGTTATGATAAGCCAAATAGTAATTTGATTTAAAATTATCATAACAAAAAATTAGATCGACATTTATTTTGAAATTAGGGCGCCCGACTTTATAATTGTATATATGAAATCTTTAAAACATCGGTCAATATTGTTACTAGTTTTAACCTGGAAATGATACGATAATATATTGTGACTCGACTAGTCGACTAGTTTTCCCTGAACGAGGAATGTGTTTCGCAACCCATAATTCCATGAAACTATGGCCGGTCATTTGGGACGAGGGAGAGTAAGCAAAATTTAGTAGGGTCAACCACTTTGCCATTTAGTCGATATTTTTTGATGTTATTTATTTATGGAATTTTTCGAATGCATTTGTCAGTTTATAACCTCAAATAATTTAATTATGTATACTATTTGTTAAAAGAAAAGTATGTACATAAAATACCTAAATGGAATAAACATGCGAGATGCATTTAAGTAAAACAGTTCAGGTGTGAACCAAACATTTTATTTTAGCACAACTATTATGCTACAAATTCTTTGATAATTTATAAATTGTGTTATTGTTTAAATAAAACCACAACTAAAAGCAAACCTGAAGAAGAAATGCAGAAATTGAAAGAAAATAACAAAAAATAGAAAACATATGATGACTCGCATGACAGCTGTAGACGAATATTTTGAGCAAATCTCATAGGTCTATATTGAAGTTGGTAAAAAAATAAGCCACCCTTATAATCTCGCTTCGTGAAGACTGCATAATGCCAGGTTTACATCCAACATTTTTCTCCTGCAAAATGAGAAAGATATAACATTGACTTTTTGCACATGAGAGACAAGAAAAGATCCCAACAAAATTTTGCAGAAGATTTTTTAGTCAATACACAGCAAAATGTTGCCATAAAAATAAAATTTTGCCATACAATATATACTCGATCCGAGTATTTTTATGGCAACATTTTTAAAATTAACAAGAAAAAAATTTATTTCGTATTTATAAATGTTGAGGATTCATTATAAAAACAAACGCCATAGATAAAAATGTAAATTTCGCATTTTAATTCATTAAAAATAAATTAATAATGATCCTATAAAAAAATACGCCATTACTATATATGTTTATTTCTTTCTGGCATATTGAATATATTTATATAGCGGATTCTTTCTTATTTACCTGCAAACCGGGCATAAGACATACAACTTTAATTACCCTGTTTAGTAGTAGCTATGTAGTTATCTTCAGGTTAAGCTTGAAGTTAACTTCTAGGGTTTATATTGGCAGAGTTATCTTTGGATCGAGTCCAAAATTTTTAAAAAATATCTAGATGAATGCAATTAATTTTAGGGGAAACTTAATAAATTAAAATTGAGATACCACTGCTCACACAAAAAATTTAAAATAAATAATTTTTTTTTTGTTTTTTCTAATTTTATTTTTATTTTTGTTGTTGTTTTCGACTCGACCAAATACATTTTTTGGATTGAGTCGAGTGAACTCCAAGTGGTTGGTGTTTATATTGAAGTTCAACCCAGGTTGAACCTAGGTTCAACCTATAATATAAACAGTATAAATACCATAATACAATCTATCAATAATAACAGTTCCACAGCGATTACAATTCATGTTATTCTCGAAATCGAATTATTAGAAGCAATAAACCGAATTAGATGGTTGTGGTAATATTTTGTGTGATGCCTGAACGTTTTGAAGAAGGAATTAACATATTATGATACTATTCCATGGAAAAAATTTGCTGAATTTCTGACAAAGTCATACAAAAACTAAAATTTACATTAGAGCGACTGAAACACAACATTTTTATTTTATGGTCGAAAAAATTTAAGGAATTTGGACTTCAACAATATATAAAATAATACTCTACCATAAATATGTAAGGGGAAAACTTTACCATCAACAAAATTTATCTATAAACTATTTTAAAAAATGAAAAATCTTTATTTTTAATGTTTGACTATAAATAATATCCTTAAAATTACTAATAAATTAAATAATATTTTCAGGACAGGCAGAATCATGTTACATATTTCATTTCTTAATTCAATTTTCATTTCTTAATTCAAAATAAATAAAAAGTGCTCTGCTATAAAATACATAACCTAAAAATTAAACACGTGCAATCGGGCGTTAATTTATTTTTAATAAAAAAAATTTCTTCTATGCACAAGAATTTAACAAATTTCTTTATCTAAAATAATTTTTTTGACTTGAATCAATTTTTACACGTATGTATATGCGCCGGCTATAATCGGATGCGCCTTTCTCTAAAATAGTCGATCTACAGTATATGCAACAAGAGCGTGTACGGCAAAAACCTAAGTAAAAATAAAACTACGATTTTTTTTTGTTTTTATTATGAAAGTTTGTTGTATTTTCTAGGGCGCTATCAACTAAAACAAAGTAAAGTCACCCTTAGTGTTAATAATTGCTTGGCTCCTTTTGTCCATACTATCAACCAATTTTTCTGGAAACTGCTCAAATTTTGTATGTGGTACATTTTCCGCTTAATCTTCATGAGTGCCCATAAATTTTGATCGGATTGGAATTAGGTGCCTGAGATGGCAAATCCAATGTTGTGATGCCGTTTTTGAGTTTAAATTTCGAACAGAGTAGGCTATGGTGTTATGGATCGTTGTCTTCTTGCAAGATCCAATTAAAGTTCCCTGCTCCAAACCATTTCAGGATAGATGGTAACAAACCTCCTGAATAAATTTTATTCATGAAAACTGCGTTTAGGTTCTGTGTGGAAACGATTAATTGACCAAAACCTTGCTTGGTGAAGCATTCTCAAATATGGAGCTAGGGCGGGTGCTCCACAGTTCGGATAATCCTTTTTTTTTGCTTAGTTCGCCAAACATGCCTTTTAACATTAAAACCCCAAAAGGATGACCCATCGGTAAACACAGTATTCGTAAAATCTTTGTGTTTATGTTCATTCGCCCACTTTAGTCTCTTTTCTATGCATTTTTGTGTTGTCAGTGGTTTGACCAAAGTATTTAGATATGCGTAGCCATGTTCATTCGTATGGTTGTTTTTGGTAAAATAGTATTCTTTTCCGTCAATTTTGCCCCAGCTGCATCCAGCGTAAGCGAAGAATTTTCATTAAATAACTGTATCATGCCCTCATCCTCCTTTTTTGTAGTGGTTCGGATTTGGTCGCTATCTGGCAAATCGCAACATTTTTATACATTGAATTATGTGTAATCCTCTTCTGTATAAATGTTTTCGACTTTTTTATATAAGTGCAGCAATTTGCAACCGACATTTTTGGTCCTTTCGGATGTGCACTTAAAAACATCCCTTCAAATCGTTTTTTATAAATCTCACTCATTTCTTTCATATATGTTAACCGCTAAACAGTTGCAGTTAAACTAATGTTTGTTTTAGAGCGTCCAAGAAGAGTCAATAGAAAACCGATGTAAGCCCCGCCCATATTTGTTCCTATAGCTTTAAGTACAGTTATGCCGTACACGCTCTTGTTGAACATACTGTATATTTTTGTCTCGTTTTAGTTTTGCTGAGAGATTTGTGATAATATTTTTCCCATGGAATAGTACCATTAAAATCTCAATGGTTGCGTTCACTGTATGACAAAATGTTACTAGCGGTGCGTTCTCATCTGAGCTTGCTTTGTAATTACATATTTGCAATCGATTTTAAATTTCTCATTTTTATAGAACACATTCAAAAAAGTTTTATTTATGTTGTTATCAAAAAGATTTGTTTTGGAAAACGTCACATATACGAATGAAAATAACACACAAATACAACTAAATGATACAAAAAGGACCTGTCCGAATACTGTGATAATTTAATTTTCTGTAATAATTTTGACATTAGCGAAATAATTTTTCGAGTACTGAAATATTTTTAACATTATTAAAAAATTATAATAATCGTTATTGCATACAGAAAATAAGATAACTGAAACTTAATTTGAACCTAATATTTCAATAATTGTATAATTTAGTTGAACAAGCAATAATTTTTTACATTCATAACTTAATCAAATATAATTTCGTATTTCAAATAATGGCGCATTTCCAACAACAACAATGAAATAATCCAAAAACTATTTCAGTTACGTCAAAAATTATTTATATGCTGGTGTAATAATTTGCATGCATTCAGAACCATGCCAAAATTATTACAAGAGAAATAATTATCAAAGTATTCACTGAGCGCCAAAGTAGAACAGTTTGTCAGATAAATCGTAAAATATGGTAGGAAAGTTTACAATTGATACAAAATGGTATACAAGTCGTTCGCTGAGTTTTAAAATTACTTCGAATGAACCGATGAATATTTGATAGTGCTAACATGGACCACACCGACAATAATTTCTTGCAGAGATCACAACCATTCCGCCAGTTTACACGGAGGAAAACAAGAGAAGAAAATTTTGGTTGAATCACAATTCGTGTAAACTGGCGGATTAACAACGAACAAATTTTGTTCGTTTAAATTAATGAACATGCGGCTTAAAGGACAATAAACTGAATGAAGCGGTTTTAAGTTTAGAAATAGAAAACATTTGGATTACGTTTATTCTAAAAATAAATATAACGTGTTGCATTGCTCATAGAATCGTATAAAGCCTACACGCCACACATTTAATAAAAATAACAACAAACAACAATTTCGATAACCGTAACCTTGATTTAAGAAATTCGTAAATTTATTTTTTGTTACTCTTTAACTAAGAATTGTTGATTGTTTTTTTCGTTTCTGTAATAAATTTTGTCTTAAGCAATAATTTAAAAGAGATATAAAATAAACACATTAGAAGTGAATCAAAACTTGTTTTAATGTTTGCTTACGAGTATTTAATATGATTTGATCTATGTTCTTTTTTTAACTTACCCAATGATTTTCCCATAGTTGGAAAACAGCAGCTGTTCCAAAAGTACGAGCGGGATTCATACTTGAGCCAGTCATGCGCACCGTGCCCAAATGGCCAAGTGTTACAGTCAAACCAATTGCCAATGGTGCAATAAATCGTGAATCTGGTTTGTTTGAGTCACACACACCAAAAACGCAAAATACTAGTATAAATCCAAGGAAAAATTCAATTCCTAATCCTTGTAGTGGTTTAATACCGAGTGCTAAATTTGTATGTCCAATGGCAATATCTGGATGCGCGTTTAGTACTCTATATGAAGCTGTACCAGCTGCAGCGCCAGCACACTGTACTATGATGTATAATAAGCCACGGACAAGTTTAGTTTTTCCTGCCACCATCATACCACACGTAACGGCTGGATTTATGTGACCGCCGCTGACATGTCCAATTGACTATAAGTGAGACATAAACAAAATATGTATATACAAAACGTTTTAATAATATTTATTTAAATCTATATTCATATAAGTCTTTAGTAATTACACGAATTAATTAATTTGGATTAGCATTTTTTTGGTATGTTCCTTTCGTATAACATGCTATTAATAAGCTTCCGGTATAAGACGTACGTGTGTGTTCTGTTTTGAATATTTTATTACGTATGGTGTATGTGTAATTAAAATATTACAACATTTTAATTTAGTTTCTATTCTTACCATAACTGCCATAAATACAGCTAGACCGAACGTTAAAGAGATTATAGTTTCATTGCCGCTTGCACATGATCCACAACCGAAGAAATTTAAAATGAAAATTCCTACAAATTCGGCTAACAGCGATCGCCATATATTGCCACTATTTGTTGATAATTCTGTTATTCCCACTTGTTCTTTTAGTGACCGTGCCATTTTATTTACCGGGTGGTGTTCTGTTGTTCAATCTGAAAATATAAATATAAACAAAACAAGAAATTATTATAAAGTGTATAAGAGGTTAATGATTTGAGGTAAGTAAACTCAAATTTTTGTTACTCTATTCAATGGAGTATCATTTGAATGTTTGTATAAAAAAAATGGGAACGCTGGAGAGAAGTAATAATAACAAGAATAATTAAACAACAGAAAAAGTGATTGATTTGGAATTTCTGAATCTTCGAGCAACAATCACTTGAGAAATTGCGATTTAAAAGAATTCCTTTAGTAAAAATTGTAAGATGATGTTTGTTAGTTCTTGTAAGTTAAAAATTTATCGTGCTCAAATATGTTCAAATGAAGCCGCGTGTCTTTTTAATTTTTTATGCAAATTGTATTTCGTAAACAGTTTTAGATAAAATTGTGAATCAAACATTTCGTTGAACCATTTGTATATAAATTCTAGGAATCTGTACGTCACAAATACGTAAATGTTAATCAAACGTATATTCTTGTGGTTATGATGTATGATAAACTGATTAAAATATTAAACTAATATAAATGAACAACTAATTTTAAGCAACACATTTGTATATCTAATTTATGGTTTTCCTCGGCATATTTTGAAATTGCATAGCAAATTGTTTTAGTTGGATGTAATACTCGTAGCTACTGCTATTACTTGTACTCCCGATTGAAATACTGTATTCTGGAAAATCTACATATATATGTATGTTTTGCAGAAACTCGGTTTAATTTAACAATTTTTACTCAACATTAATTATAATTATCATCAAAAAGGCCGAATAATTCTTCAAAAACTCAGTTGAAGAATTATTCGGCCTTTTTGATGATAATTATAATTAATGTTGAGTAAAAATTGTTAAATTAAACCGAGTTTCTGCAAAACATACATATATATGTAGATTTTCCAGAATACAGTATTTCAATCGGGAGATGCAGGATTGCTCAGCTATGATTACGTGGAAATGTAACCAATGCGAAGATGGTGTACGTGATCATCTATGTGAAGGGCTGATCGTAATAGGGGATGTGTAATAGAACGAAACAGGACTATTCATTGGCCATCTTATAAGGTGAACGTATTGTGAAACTCATACCAATAGAAATGCCAAAATTTTACACTGTGATATATAAAAACTCCTAGTTGTTGACATGGAATGACAATTTTTATTGCAATCGTGGCAATTTTTACTCTCAGCCTAAAAAACCAAATTGCTACTGCGATAGTTAAAACAGTTATGACTGTCAATTTTGTCGGCGGGGTAGTTGAAAGTCTGATCTATTGAAAAGTATAAACGTGATCTTGCGAACATATGATTACAGTTACTCTGTTGTTTTTCTAAGTAAGTATGGTCCGAAGCTTATTTGAGAATAAATTGAAAAGCCTAAAATCATCATGAATATATTCGGATTACCACACCATTAGGTGAGACCCCTAAACTCTCAATTTGGTCGTATAAAGTTTGAAAATTAATTCAATTCAATTTGTCGTGTAGAACATGTCTAAGATCATAACGGTTTGGAGGAAATGAGAATAACAATCTAAGATCATAAAGGCTTGGAAGAAGTGAGAGTAAAATTAGGAAGTGAAGCTAGGAGTAACGAGTTTCCGCCGAGAGAGTGCACGATGTTTCTAAAATTTGCGTGTAAAGTTTAAATAATAGACGCAAACACCAATATATTTACGATAGTTGGCAAGTAAGAGATTTAACGCTAAATCCTTTCATTTGCATTTACGTTCATTATTGAAGGAAAAAATTCAAGCCATGATGTCTGACATTTTTGGTAAATCTGAATATTGTAGTTTCAGAGAGCGCACCAGAAAATACCGATAAAGTGACCCGATTTACGATTTATCATCTTCATTGAATGCTCAACCGCCCGTTTTCTCAAAATGTAAAGAAAAAAGGGTCATCGATCAGAAACGGACAAATCGGATTTTTATATTCAGTCGTCATTAGATCGAAACTGGAAAACTCTTCTGTTACAATACCATCAAATGTAGATTCAATAACCTGATTAAGATCTGTTCTATGTGTAGTTGTATTTTGGTAGTTTAAATAAACCTGTGTCTGAAAACTCTATATACATATATAGGGATCATAATTCGAAGTTTACAACAATTTTTTCGAGATACTTCGATGCAGGAATTAAAAAATTATAAGTAGCAGCCTCTAATATGTTATAATAACAAACTTCTGGAACCGCAGAGACATCGGGTCAAGAATAACTCGTGATGGAGATGAAAATTCCATAATGGAACTCGCAGCTCAGTTAGACACTTCCTTCGTCCGTTGCCAAAATTGATGAACCTATGTAGTTGTTTGAATTGTTTAGAACATGGACAGAATGAACAGTAATTCTGGGAAAGAAGCTAAAACAAAGATTTTCTGTTTTAAGTGCGGAAAAGATGGCGTAACCATTCATAGATGTCCTAATTGCACCTCTTCTGTAGAAGGCGTAAACTAATGAAGGTATTAAACCTATAGGAAACCTATAGGAATCGGAACCACACCAAATCAGGTTCTTTTTCATATTTTGCAAATAGCTTAAATTTTACTATATATGAAAACGGTGTTAAAGGTCTTTTGAATTCCAGTGCTAGTTGCGCAATATTTGGAGAAGGAAGTGGCAAGTTAATTTCATGGATGGCACTCAGCATAATACGAAAGAATGCATCAATGTCTATAAATAACCAAACGTCTGTGATTCATACTGTATTCGTTCCTTCAATAACCACTACAATAGTAATTTTATTCATCTATTCGATATAAAGCGAGTACAGGAAATCCTCCAAGAACACGATTAATTCGTTCCGTGTTCTTTAAAACCGTGTTGTTCGAGACTATAAAAATAAAATAAAAAAACTTTACATTTTATTTTTTCTTATGATATCTCTTTTGCTGCTGGATAAAATAATTGTGTGGGTACGGCAAAAGTACCATTTCAAAAATTTATTTTTGGATGTGAACCAACTTACACGTTTGTGTTTTCCTTTCAAACTTATATCGTTCGAAAAAAACACTATAACCATACACACAATTGTGTTGGTTGCACTTCAAATCAAGCGAAAAATTTATCAAAAAGGCCATTATATACTATGATTTTTTACTCACACATTTGTGTGGTTTGGACTTAAATTGAGTCATTTTTTTTGGTTGAAAAAGGGATATACAAAAAAAAACGAAATAAAAGAGAATAACGAAAATCGTGTTGCTTGAAACCGTGTAATTTGAGGAAATGGATATCCGTGTTCTTCGATGCCGTGTTCTTCGATGCCGTGTTCTTCAAATACCGTGTTCTTGGAGGGTTACTTGTATTTTGTGAACTGACAAGTTTAACATCAGAATTCGATATCAAGATGAACGCCAACACAATTTAACTGATGTTGTAATTTTAAGGTTGAGAAGTATTGTTTCTCAGTTTTTGGTAGCTTCAGATCAAAATCTAGGAAACCTGATTATCCGAGCCAATTTTATAGATACATAGGGGCCTCAAAGCCTATTAAACAGTGATATTATCCGCTATACCCTTACAAGCATAAAAAAATAGATGACGAGTCGTGGAGTAAACCGATGATTACCGATGATTATACCCATTATTCCATAAACTGCGCACTTGGGAGATTCGATTCTTCGAACTATGTGTCAAGTGTTGGTTTGTCAGGGTTTGTCAGATGCCTTTTGGCAAATTTTGGACTATTTTAATTTTAAGGCAATGCGTTTTGGGCTACCATAACGCATCTCAAACAGAATCTCGACTCATGGACAAGGCGTTTACATTATGCTGGGAAACATTTAGAATTATTTCAAATTGTCGCTAATCGATTGCATAGTGCGGTTCTCTCTATTAATCTTCATGTGAAAAAGCATGAATTATTTAGTATATGTTATTTCACAACGAAGCTTATGTACTGGCACAGAAAAATTAGAAGCCATATTAAGTTGCCCTGCAATATAAAGGCCAGATCGGTCCGAAGGCTTCGGGAATGACCGATAGAAAACAAAGTGAGTGCAAGAAAGTTACAGTATTCGAGGAATTTTTCTTCTGTATTTTATTCAAATAATAGGAGAATCTGCTAGTTATTAACTTTAAGATTCTAGCAAAGTGCAAACATTTTATTGTGAAGTCTGCGGTTTGCAAATTAGCAGCCGTAGTGCATAACGATTCAATTGCCATTTTAAACTCTTTTTAAAGTTGTAATTCCGCCCGATAAAATCTCTATTTGTGGCGCATGTTATGACGCTTTTTCAGAAACAATTTATTAAAAAAATAAAATCTATTCTAATTTGTTCTTTAAGTTTACAGAGAAATGGATAAATTCACTAATTTTTAAAAGTGCAACACCAAATACTTCTGTTTTCTAAATTATTTTAGTTCTTTTTGCGTTTAAGGTGCTTTCCCTTTATATATCGCAGACGTCTTGAACAATGTATTTATGTGCGTATATTTAACCCGTTGCCTCACACTTTTAAATTGACGACCGTGCTTAGAAACGTACTTTTTTGTTTCCAATTGTTTATGACTGCCATATGAAATTGAGCGTTATTTATATGTTTGGAAGTGAAAATTATCACATTTTCTCACAGTTTTCCAATGAAAACTCTCGGCGGTTATAGCCGTCATTTGCTCATCACAACATTTTTTCAATTTCCAGAACAAATGACGGCTATAGCCGTCATTTGCGGGAACGAGTTAAGTAGATTTTTGTGTTTATGTTCGTTTTTTGGTTCATCCGTTGCAGTTAATAAAGTGTATTATAAACATAAGCACATGTATTATTATATTATGTACTAAAAGAAATAAAACATTTTGTCCGGTTTATCCGAAGTGCGGTATATCGGGGTCCGAATCGAGGGTTTACTGTATTATATTGGAACATTCTCTATTTTAAATTCAAAGGCGATTAAAAAATTTAAAATATAAAAAAAAAATAATTTTAAATTTTTATTTATAAAACAAAGTAAGGTACTGACAACTAGCCTATAAGCAAATTTATAGAACATTTCAGAAAGACGTCTGAAAATTGTTTTTGAATCTTATTTCGTACCTACAAAAATCTGAGTAGTTTTACTTTCGGTTAAAAACTAGGTGCATATATTAGTCTCTTTAAATGTGTGCCTCGTAATATTTTGAAATATATGTATACTTATGGACACATTTTTGATGTTACAATACGATAATGTTATATTTCGTTCGCATCTTTGGCTTTAAAAACAAAAATTCTGTAAACGTTACTTCCACATATGGCTTCTCCACTGGAAACCTGCTTACTATATACATTACACTTTGGACGATGTTTAGCCGCCCCAAAAATAACATTTTTAATTTCGTATTACACAATTATTTGGAATATGATACGGCTTGAAATTTTTATTTTATTTATTTATTTAAAATTTTTATTTACTTATATATTTTAATGGCCTACAAAAATTAGGGCGAGTATTTTAAATCTCTGACACACGCATGTATGTGTTAAATACCGTCCGATCTTCGGTCACCACATATCACGCAATTGTTTTACGATATACAATGGCATAAACAAAAATCTATAACGAGGGGCTCTTTCAAAACATAGCAAATTTATATACTTGTCACATCATATAAGAAGACACGGAACTTTTACGAGTTAAAAATAATTCTAAATTTAGAAAAACGCGTATACTTTCCGAAACAACATTAAAAATTCTACATGAATTATCTAATTTCCGTTTTTATTTTTTATGTTTTATTATATAAAAACATATTTTGTGTTGATCCTACATAACTCAGTTATGTATATAAGCATACTGACAATAAATCTTTCATATTTTTATTTTAAGTGCCAAACTATCTTTTTCTACAGACCTTTTGAAGAGTAGGAATAAAATAAATACTGTAGTAGATTGTAGGAGTGAAATTTCTAGATTTAGTTCTATGCGCAATAATTAAGCGAAGTATACGCTTTCTCGACTGAAATTTAAATCAGTTCTATATAAATTATGTAATAGCATAATATTTTATTATCTAATTAAGACGATTAGATAATCTGAACAAACTCCTTACACAAAACAAAATTATAATTATTATAATTAACTCAATTAGTTTCTTTAACATTTCGAATGATATCAACACTTAACAATTGGTGTTATCATCATTGCCATCGTCATCGTCATGAAAGAAATTAAATTATGTCATATTGTGAAGAGGATGAGAGATGATGCGATGACTTTTTAAAATGTAACAGTTAAATTTAGTTTATAATTTCAACACAATGTAGTGTGAGTAAAAACGAATGCTAGTAGATTCACATTTTAATTAATTGCATTTAATCCGAATGGGCTAAATATACGTTAATCACCTATGGGATAAATTAAATTAATTAAAACGGATGTAATTTATTTAGCTGTGCGGTATTATGAAAATATGGGCGTTGATATCTCGTTATAGTTTTGGTTTCTGTAATCGAAAATAGAATCAATTGGTTAACGGTTCGTGGTGTCTACCGCAATACTGATGAAAGTGCAATACTTTGCTTTGAGTATAATGATCAATTATTTGGCAAACCTGGAGCACTCAAATCAAGAACAAATTAATCAAAAAAATGGTAAAATATGCAGACTTCGAAAATTTCACTTTTTGTACAGAGATAGGTTACATTTTAAAACAGAGACGCTCTTGGTTTAGTTATAGTTTTTTTTGTTGAAATGGAGAAATGTATGTAAATCCTGGTGGAGAAATATGAAGCTTAGTACGTTTAAAATGGCTTCGGTTGTCGAATGCATCTAATTCAAACGAGTTGTTGCAATATTTTACATTCATATAATATTCTATGCTTACCAGTCTCTTTTACTTATTTTTAGTAGTAGTAGTTGTTTGTTTTTAGTAGTATAGTATTATCTACATTAATGCACACGAATTATACAACAGTAAAATGTAGCATTAATAATTTAAATCGAGTACTAAACGTACTAAAAAAGTTCTTAATGAGTTTAATAATTTTAATAATTATTTACAATATACAATCAAAAGGTATTACAATGAGTGTTACCAAAATAGTTCACAAGCAATTTAAAAAGTTACTGACGATGCCATTGCCATACGAGTACTATTGTCGTGCAAACTATGTAGACTATATTCTAACTGGATCGAGTTTTTGTTCTTGGAAATGCTAGTTTAGGGCTCAGTTTCGTTAAGTTTTTTTTTCTCTCCTGACTCTTCAAACTGTTTCCATGAATCTGCAGGTTGGAGTAGGATTAAGTTGAAATTAAATTTTCGTTACTCCAAAATAATGTTGATCATTTTTATGAAGTAGACTTAGGTTGAGTTAAAATATTGACAGACGCCATATAATTAATGTTTTATTCTCTTTAAACCACTTGACAGTTTTGCCCGAGCGTGACTCGGGCGCGTCATCTAAAAGCGTTGAAAAAAATCAAAAAAAAAATTATTGAATAAAAAGTTAAAAACTGAAAAACATTGTTCTGCAGATTACTTGGTAAACACGTCAACAAGGGGGACGAGAATTATCAAATCCATGTCAGTTTTGATACCTCTTTCTTCATAGCAAACTGCGATTCACGTTTCGTTTGCCAGATGTCGCAGCTGCTTTGTTGCAAATCGCGGATACTTTAAAATCGAACTCAAACTGCTTTCGAATCTGCATGGATACAATATAAGCGTTCCAGTATTAATGGCTCTATGGTAAACTGATCAAAAATTCTGTTCTTAATACGGTTTTTACCGTAGTAAACGATTTATTTTAAGTTTGGCCTCAGTTTCAGCCTCAGTTTCAGTCTTTCTAGTGTTAAGGCTGTATGGCTGAACTTGTCAAAAATGATGTTTACTAAAAATAAGCTTTTGACCATAAATAATTTCCAAATGACCTAATACTTTCTTTATCATGACATTAATATAATTTTTGAGGTTTTAATACATGATTATTGAAATAAAAGGTTTAGTTTGTCTAAACCTAACCAAGTTTCAAAGTTGATCGTTTTTTAGAAACGTACAAATCAATTTTCTTAATAAATGTTAACTCTAAACCGAGAAAAATATTTGCATCAGGGTGTTAAGGAACATAAAATCGCGGTATTAATACACGATTATGATATTGCTCTTGAAATGATGTAGAAAATGGAAAATTTAGTTTTTAAAATATTTAAAATATCGATCGAAAAATTACGTGAAACGATACGTTTTTGTTTTTACGCCGCAATGACGATTTAATTTGAGTTTCTTTTTGGTGGCAACAGGGCATTATACAAAATTTTGATACTCAAAATTTATTAAAGAAACAAATTAGGGCGCGTATTCTTGAAATCGGTTGAAATTTCCACACGTGGAATATAATTTGCTTTAAAATTCTTTATATTATTATAATTTTTCGCCGACTACTTTAATGGTTTTTTCAAATTTATATGCAAGTTTTCTATTGTTTATTTCCCTACTAAGGGAATAATTCCGCATCGATTTACCCAGTCGCAATTTTTCCCTTAGTAGGGAAATAAATAATACAAAACTTGCAAACAAATTTGAAAAAACGATTAAAGTAGCCGGTGAAAAAATAGAATAATACAAAGAATTTGCTTTAAATTATATTCCGCATGTGGAAATTTCCACCCATTTCAAGAATATGCGCCCAGTATAGGAACCATGCGCTGATGTTAACGAAAAAAAAACTAGATATATGTGGTCTTTCTTTGAGAAATTTACAACAACAATCCCATATATGTAATCCCAAATTTGAATAGTTTTAAACCAACTTTTCTGCTGGTATAGAATAATTCTAGTCCAACTGTAGTTTTAATGTTCACCACCAGGGCAGTTTTAGTAAATACTTTTATTTTTAATTGTTGGCACTAGAAATATAAAAGTGATATTTGTTATTCTGACATCGCATTTTTCTAAACGAGACGAGAAATCAATTACGATTTGTAATAATATTCAATAATCTACTAGCACATTACTATTTAATTGAATATATATAGTTTCATTTTTACGTGGTTTTCAAATTCAAAATGTAATAGTTACCAACTAATAAATACAAATTAAAAAATATCTTTATTTGTTTCTTTACGCACAATAGTAATTCCTCTTCAGAATGGGAATTTCTTGTACCAAAGAAACACCATAATTTTTTTTCGATTAAACCCGCTATTCCACACTTTGATTCTTTCGTCGTGTTTCTTTCCTCGTTTCCCCTCCTTCACCAACAAACTAACAACTGTTTGTTGGTGAAGGGGAAGAAAACGAGGAAAGAATCACGACGAAAGGATCAAAGTGTGGAATGGCAGATTAAAAATAAATGATTGCAACCAAACTGCTATACAAATTTTGAGGGTGTGTTACGAAATTCCGGTTTGTCAAAATCCCGGTTTTTTGCAAAATCCCGGTTTTTTTCTAAATCCCGGTTTTCAAAATCCCGGTTTTGTATAAAAAAGAATGATATTTTAAAATTTGGCATGTGGGAAAAAGGAACTCTTAAATGATTTTTTGACAAAATTCAAAAAGGAGTTTGCGACAAAGTTCTCGAAAAGGCTAATAGGGATGGAATTTGGATTTTAGGGCTAAGTGCCCGTGATAGTTATCGAAGCCATGAGCCTCTACAATTATTGCATTTCAAAATGTTGCATTAACAAAATATTTTTTTTTTTTTAATCTTGCAACTACAAAATGTTGCAATTACAAAATATTGCAAGTACCAAATCTTGCAATTACAAAACTTTATTAGTTACCTTTTGCAATTAGAACTAGAAGAAAAGAAAACCAGGATTTTGAAAACCGGGATTTTGAACACCGGGGTTTTGAAAACTACGATTTTGAAAACCGGGTTTTTGAAAACCGGGATTTTGAAAACCGGGATTTCGTAGTACATACACCCAAATTTTGAGCATGTAACCAACAGAAAAACTCATTAAATTTAGACAAAAGTTTATCAGTACATAAGGGTACACATAAAAAAATTCGTTATTTTGAAATAATTTTTTATTTATCCCAAATAAATAAACGGCTTTTTCTCGATTCTTTTATTTTATTTTTTAAACAGAAAATTAGCCTTAGAAAATTGTTTGTACTCGTATATGTACACTACCGCTCATAAGTGTTTAGGTACCCATTTTTCATATATTATTGATAAATTGTTATGTTTAAGAAACAACATTTGAATAAAATGAAATACTTAGCTGTTTCATTATACTAAAACCAATGATATAGGGTTAATTTTACTACTCTCTACTTGCGCTTGGTTGGATTGTCGTAAACTGTTGCGGTACAATTACAATAAAAGTCTGTATAGAAATTTTTAGAAGAAAAATTTATCAGTCAGTTTTATTCTAGGTGATAATGTTTAAATTGTTTTTTTGAAAAGATTTCAGTGAAATGAGTCAAATACGATCAGTTGTAGTCTGATATTTACACTGTTAACATCGTAAGCGAAATATCGAATGACAATTATTCGAAATGCCTTCAAGAAAAGAACTTAGTACTGAAACATGCGCGCTTATAATAGCTTGCTAGCACAATATATTGACAGATTGCCAAACAAGTGAAATTAGACCACCTAATGCTAAAAAATATCGGGAAAGTGGCAGTTTTTTGGGCCCGTGGGCAATAAAGTTTTATGGACGGATGAGTCCAAATTTGAATTTTCGGTACCCGAAGACGAATATTCGTGACATGATTTGTTGGTGAACGTGCCATTAAAGAGTGTATTGCCGTTAATCATTCAGTGAAGAATAGAGGTGGTTCAGTGATGATTTGGGGCTATTTTGCTGGTACTAGTGTAGGCAATGTTGTGAAAATTGACGGAATACTAAGACAAGCAGGGTACCGACAAATTTTGAAGAACCACTCATTACCTTCAGGAATTCGACTTTTGGGTCAAAATTTAATCATTCAACAAGGTAATGATCCAAAAAATTCGTGTTAATTATGTAAGACTTTCTTCACTATTTAGAGGATGAAGGAATGATTAAAATTAGAGAGCCCTAACTTGAACCCTATTGAGTTACTTTGGGAAGAACTAGACCGGGAAGTAAAGCAATCAGCTATCGTTATGTGGAACAAACTTCAATCAGTTTGAAACTAAACAACGTCAGAAGCTCTGGAAAAACTTGTTGCGCGAATCGACTGTGCGCTGCGATTGTTCAATCAAGGGGAGGTCACATAAAAGAAGGTAACATTTAAATTGAGCATTTGAATTTTGACATTTATTTAGTATCATGCTATTAATAGATGTGTGTTTGTACCTAAAAAAATAAATATTTTCATATTTTTACTGAGTTTTTATGTTTTATGCTGTTCTTGACAATGCCTAAACACTTTTGAGCGGTAGTGTATATACGAGTACGTAATATTATTGAATCAATTTATTTGAGAATTTTAATGTTTAAAAACTAAGCTAACAATTTCAAAACGTTTTAAAATATCAAAAAAGGTACACAAAAAGAGTATAAACTATCTCGCATTCTTCATCAAGCCCTTATATATGGTTACGCATTTCGTAATATAGAACAGAATACCAATCGGCACAACAGCACAAATTTTGTTGACCTTATATAAATATTTGTATAATATGATGGTAGATGTCCAAATCCAAAATATAAAGGTTTAGCTAAAATGTAGTCAACATTTATTCTTTTAGAGTTGAACAATAAAACACAAAAATAAATTGAATTGAAATGCCACTGTGAAATGTCAAGTTGTTTGTAAACCTGAGAAAATGAATTAAACTGCACGCGCGTTTGCTTCAATAAAAAAATATTGAAAATTGTATGTGCGTTTTTCTAGCAACTACAAGAGATTATGTATATAGAATTATTTTATCGCTTGTGTGCTTGGTTCCTATACAGCTTGGATACATTATCTGAGAATTTAAATAGTAATAAAGGCGCGGTATGTTGCAAGGTCTCAATTTTGAATTTATGCTGGAAACAGACGTACGGAAAAACGCTTGCGTTTCAATTAGAAGACGCTACTTTAAATGAAATGAAATTCATGTATTCTGCATAGGATACGTTTTTCTGCAAGTTGCCACTATTTCTAAAAAAACGCACCAGCTGTGTTGATTATATACACAACCAAAAAAAATATCATGAATTAATATTAACATCACGACGGCTTTTCAATGTTTTGACAGAAATTCAAAAACAAATTGTATATTGTTTATTGAAAACTCTACCGAAAAATAAAAACGCAATGGCAGAAAATAAGCTCATCTTGTTAACTTGCGTTTTCGCATGCGTAAATTCCGCACATATGTTTCAAGCATTGCATTAGTGAAGTCTCATTTTTTAAAGTAAAAGTATGAGTTTTCACCAAAACAATTGAATAAGAAGTATCGCGATTTCAGTCTTTCAGTATAAATTCTCTGTTCTTTCCGCACATTTCGACAAACGTATCACTCACCAGCAAAGAATATTTGTGATGTAAAAATAAAGAAATTGAGTAACCATAGACATCGTAAAATAGAAGTAAAATGATGTTTTATTCGAGCTTGCGAATCTGTGGTCTCACAATAGAAAAGTAAGAATTGGAAAGGCGAAATCCTATATCATTTAACTTTAAAAACGTGATATATAAAATATGTCGAAAGTTGAAAATTATGAAAATATACAACATCCTGCCCCTTTATTGTATTTAGGCTGGTGAGTGGTGATGCAGTAAATTTAGTGTAAATATTTTCAAAACAGAAAAATGGGAAATAATTTTTCCTAATAAAAATTTTATAAAAATGGGGATAAATGGGAATAATTTTCCCTGCCAGTGGCGCTATTTTGGTAATTCCCCGGGAATAGGGAATTGGGGAAAGATTTCATATGTAATTTCTGTTCAAATACATTTTTTCCATACCTAAATTGGTAGGGAAAATTATTCCCAATTTAATTTTGTTTTGAAAAAAATTAACAATAGCTTTTTACCTCAGTAAGCCAGAAAAAAATATTTGAACAGAAATTACATATAAAATTTTTCCCCAATTCTCTATTCCCAGGGAATTGCCAGAATAGTGCCACTGTGGCCCTATTCTGTCTTTCCCTAGGAATAGGGAATTGGGAAAAATATTTTCATAGCATTTTTGTCAAAATTATATTTTTCTGGCCTACTGAAGGAATAAGTTTAGTGCAAAAATTTTTAAAACAAAGTTAATTGGGAAACTTTTGTTCCAAAAATTTTTTATAGGGAAAAACATTTTCCCATTTAACTTTGTTTCGAAAATATTAACACCAAACTTGATCTCTCAGTAGGCCAGAAAAATATAATTTTTACAAAAATGCTATGAATTTTTTTTCCCAATTCTCTGTTCCCAGGGAAAGACAGAATAGTGCCACTGGGAGAAACATTTATAAGCAATTTCTGTTGAAATATTTTTTTCCGGCCTACTGACGAAAAAAGTTTGATGTAAATATTTATAAATTGCGAATAATTTTTCCATATCTAAATTGGCAGGGAATATTATTCCCAATTTAATTTTGTTTTCATAAAAATTAACACAATACATTTGTCGGTCGGTGATGTCGGTTTGGTAAACACAACAAGCGCCGGCGACAAAATTAGAATAGAATAAAACTAAAAAAATTTCGGCGAAATGTCGTCTGCGCCAGCGACATTGGTTGTGTTAGCATCCTATGGTTTATGTGTATTGTAATTTGACAGGCGTTGTAACTTGTCGCTGTATCTCTGGTTCTGTTTATACCCTAAGTAGCTTTTTACCTCGGTATGCCAGATTTTTTTTAGATACAAATTCACCATCTTTCACAATCTTAAAAATTACGAACGTTCACAAGCTTTTACGCTAAACTAATTAAAATACTTGGATATCACTCATCATTGTTAATCATTTTACGAAGTGTATAATGCCCAACTCGATTTTAAGTTGACCATCTTCCTTATGTACAAATATTCAAAAGCCGTATTATTATCAAGTCAGAGTTATAATATTTAGGCAGCAATCCCTAGATTCCATAAGAGAGTCTTCGTGGTCAATAACCTAGGGAAAGTAATATCACTAAGTATTTTTCTGGCATTCTCACGAACAAACCCCATATTTCGATTTTTTATAACCAGTTTAATAGATCAGTAATCGTTAGCCACTCAACAAAATGGAACTAGTTACACAGAACATACAAAGCGTGGGTCCAATTCGTTTTGAATTTTTGAGGTGCTATAGATAATATTCTTCGCACTAAGAACAGTAATGCTGGTGATGGTGTGGCTTTATCTGTAGAACTTTCATCAGAAGACAGAGTAGCCTACGTAAATTCCAAAGCCGAAAATCCGGAACGAACTCCGGAAATCTGGAAAATTAAGAAATCAGAAATAGCGAAGAGACTTTAATTTAGTATTGTAAGGAAGCATTTTTTGTGACAAATGAAATAATTTTTTGATAAAAATTTGAAATATGGAGACCGAAATACTTAATAATTTCTTTTATTATAATTTATTAAAATAAAAATATTTTGTAAACTAAAATACAATCAGAATTTTTATTAAATATTTTCAAACAGCTGAATAAATATCCTCCTGATCAAAATATTTAGACTGTTTTCGAAGAGGAATGACTATTTCCATTTAATGATTTTGTGTTGGAGTACAATAGCACAACAAATGTTTTGGAGTACAATAGCACAAACAATGGCTTTTATTATAAATGTTTTGTTAAGAGTTTGAAACTCTTATTGAGTCTTCGAAATGTTCTGTTGAGTATCCCAAACCGCAACTCACGTTCGTATCAGCCGGACCTGAGACATATAGGCCGAGTCTCTCAAGAGAAAGTAATCATATACATGCTTGCTGGATTTTCTTGTGATGAAATAAATAATAATTAATTTTTTTTCCTGTATATAAACCAGTGTATGTGATGCATGGACCCCGGCGCACCACAATGGATGTCAATGAATTCGGAAGATGATTTTTAAGAAAACTGAAAGGTTACGTTTACCGTACCGAACCGTAACCAGAACTATGTCAAACAATTTACAATGGAACCACAATATAGAAAGATAAAAATTAAGAACGAAACACAATTATTTGTGATATTAACATTTGCGAATCTTTGTTGTTCACATGTTACTCTGCGGTAAAATGAAATTGCAAAAAATATGCTGCCAACTTTATTTTGTAAATAGAAGGGTTACGTTGCGTTTGCATTTTTGGTTTACCTGGTAGCGGCGAACACGACATCATTTTTTTGCATGGTCATCATTAACAAATCTGACATAACCTTGATGATCAATAGAAAATAGCTGTCGTTACTCGTACACATAGCCAGGTTAGTAATATTTACAACTATTTTTGTTTTAAAACATTTGCTCAAAGTGCTGTATAGGGTTTGTAGAAAATTATGATCCTCCGTAAGCTGTTGTATTACGATCAAAAGTATTTTTGTAAAGTGTTTTATTTTTTCAAACTGTATATAAAATATTTTAATAGCGGAAGATCATTTTTATTTTTGGTTTAATTTAATTATACTAATTAAATTCTAAAAATTTTGTTCTTGGAATATTTTGAAGGTGAAAATGAGATTAAAAACTTTATGGTTATCGTCACAAAATTATATAAAAAATGTTATAATAATATTATTTTACGAGTATATGAATTCGGATGACAACAGATGCTGTGCATCGTATAAATATACTGAGGCTAGTGAGCGCACCTTTTAAAGTTATTAAAATAAAAATGTGGAAATGAAATTACTCTTTAGCGAATTGACGATCAGCCCAGCACGGCCGTATATAATTTAGTAGTTTTTTTCGCCTTGATCCCAAAAAATTATGTTAAATTCATATCGAAAGTGATGATCAGAAGAATTTCAACAAGTTACAGAATTTCTTTTGGAAAAATAAACTTCTCTGACGAATAAATCAACAGTTTTTAATTTTACTATCTCATCTCGTGAACATCTACAACCATACCAATTTCTTAATAATCATCGGTGTCTGTCAATTCAATTATAACTGACACAAAGTGAAAAGCTCGTTGTTCCAATGATCTTGTTAAACAGAGTAAAACGCTGTTTAGCTGTCGATGGAGGAAGTCTTGCTTGCTTAGAGAATAATTAAGCTATCAATGTTTGCAACTGAAATTGACAATATCGAAAGAGAGTTGGACACAAAATACATAGAATTATAGAGAAAATCTTCTCATCTCAAGTCTGCATCGGAAGTCTGTATCGGATTCCCCTAAACAGAATAATAAGTGGTAATCTATAATACTTAAACTGTGTGATAAAGAACAGAATTTTTATAAAACAAAAACAAACCAAGTGCAATTACATGATTCAGAGGCAATTAGTGCTTGTAAGAAGATTGGAATTACGCCAAGTATTTTCCAGGATTTGAATTCATAAAGCCCATTTGCACAGACATTTTAGCGGTAACCAATTTGAAAATTATGTATGTAAATTATTTATTTTTATAATTTGTATTGAGTTTTAGATGGTTAACGGCACAATTATAGTGATCTATCGAATTTTAACTCCAGTTTTTCTAGTTTAAATAGGTCTAAAGAAATACTGCTATGAAATGCTATTCTTCTTCATCTTAGGACAGCTTACTTCTGTGCCTTGGGTTGAGTCAAAATTTCCCGTAGTCCTCAAAGTACTATAGATGGTGTCGAATTTCATTTTATAACTACATATAACCGAAACTTGAAACTATATATAAATTCAAAAACGGTAGAAATATGGGCTCCGTTTTACTAAGAAATGATCGACCAACACATGCAGGTGGAGTGCGGTGATTTAAATTTCTACTTATTTTCGTAGGAAAGCGTTATTTAAATCCGGGTGTGGGCCTCTGTATCTATTTGTTTAACTGAGGATGAATAATTGATTTGTTGTAGTTAGAGTGGTGTACAGTGGCGGAGATAATGTCAACTTTTAGGAAGATTTTTCTGAAAGTCACAACCAACAAATTTGAACCAGCCACTAGATCAATCAACTGATTTTTCAAAGTTTACCCTATTAATATGCTCTTCTTGATCTTGCCGAGTCTGACCCTTTGAGGGTTTTATGCAAATTGATATACTTGTGTGTTTCACCATAAACTCTAAATTAAAAACTTGATTTTAAATTTGTTCGAATGTCTTTTACAGCAAATGTATGGTGCAGCACCAAAAACCAATGCCTTTTACGCTTTGATATAAATCTGCTCTATTATAACATTCAACTTTATTATTTTATTACTTTTGATAATCTAAACTAGAAAGAGAATAAAGTAACAGAGATATTAGTTTTATAAAAGTATCGAATTTTTATTGATAAATGATAATAATTAATTTTGTTATAAAATATGTCTAACTATCAAGGTTATAACTTAAATTATTAACAAATTCCTTTATGTTATTAATAAAAGAAAATAATTTGGAAACAAAACGATTATCCAATCAAATAAAATAATTTTAAAAGACACAAAAAATATTATAGATTTATACATACATGACACACTAGTTTGCTACGAAAGCAACAAAATTAAGTGCCGATGATCGTTATTCTTAATTCAAATCACACACACCTACTTGAAAAAGATATATGTATTATGTACTACTATATGATCGCATTGAAAATATAAATTTTATTGTGAAACAGCTTCCAGATGAATTCGGTTTAATTAATAACAATTTTACCAAATTCTAAAATAAGACAGTCTATGATGGTAAATCTGTCATAACCGTTGTTAAAAAAATTCGATCAACATTTTTAGTAAAATGGTATATATAATAATGTTCTGTTGAAAATATAAATATGATATTTAAATTAAATCAGGGTCTCGAACCATGAAAATTTTAAATTGGTTTGGTGGTCGATTACCTATGATTCTCCGTCGCACATTTTTTTATTTAAAAAATCCAAAGTAATCTGAAGCTGAATGGGTTCAAGTTCGTGTTTGGTATGAAACCCTGATTTAAATCTTATTAATTTTGGTTTACTCATGCCCTCTTATAAAGAGACTATCGCTGTACATAATAAAGTAGAATTCGATTAGCAAATCACGATATTGAGTAATATATAATTTGAATACTATCTTATTAAATCATCCTTTTCTTGAAAATCGAAAAGGATTGGTACCGATTTAAAAAAATTGCCGCTATAAGTGTATACCATCATATTGGGATAAAACACTCCTCAATTTGTTATTAGCTATATATACATTATCATATATAGTCATAAAGTAGTATTTTATATAAAACATTTTCATATAAAATATATAAATTTTATGGAGATCCAAACAAAAAAAAAATACCAGTCACAACAATATTAGGTGTGTCAATTTAAAAATGTCCTAATCAATATGAAATCAGCCTTTTTCGTGGTATACGGGAGTACTATAAACATTAAATTCCAACACGTAAAGATACCGAGTACAGCTATATGTGTTTTGCGATATAAATTTTATTCTTGATTCTAATTATTTTGCATACCACAACATGCCAATAATCGTTAACTATGGGTAAGATCATCATAATATGTGATTGCATCAATGGTTCGTGTTTTAAATAATAAAACATTTATTCGGTCGATTGGTCAGATGGACGTATATTTTGTATTTCGTGCGTCAAACCTCTTCAGGTTTATCAATCTAGTTATATGGTCGGGGAAAATTTTAATTATCAGTAATCATACGTTGCCTTCTCATACATAGAATACTGTTTCTAATTTGTTCAATATAAATTAATATAAAAGGAGTAAAACCGAATTCGAAGTGCGCATAATAATAATTTTTGCTGGTTAATAACCAAACCACCACGTCAAGTTATGCTAAGTATCCAGCTCACGCTAAGATAAATTATAACGCGGTCTACACAAGTCTCTACTAAATTATAGATAAATTAGTAAGCTAAAAAGTTTATGTAGAGATAAATTTTTTCGTTTGTTTTATTTGTCCTACAACAAACAAAAATATAGTTCGGAACTACATATTTTCATAGTCTAGAAAATTATTTTGTTCATCCATTTAAAAAAAAACACGTTTTGCTGTAAAATTTTTTCTAAATTTTATTGTTCTAAGCAGACAAATTGCTGCGAAAATCTGTCTATAGTTTTCACTAGCGCAGTCTACATGTGAAAGAGATAACTACAAACGTTTCACGTCAGCTGTGTAGGTACCGTATCAGCAAAATCGTGAGCTAAATATTTTTTTTATTATTTTGCTAGCTAAACTTTCGCTAGCTAAATTTTTTTTAGTGCTAGCTCGATTCCGACCTTAAAATCCAATACAGAGGGGGTGCTATAGGAACAATATAACCGCATTATGCGAAGGAAATGCTCGTCACATCGATCACAAACTAGAGAACTCATTCAACTAAATAAGAGACTAAATAGAACACCATTCTACAAACTATGAAGAAAACAAACCCCATAATAGGATGTTTAAATCATTCAACATAATCGATGACGTATTCGACTTTAGTTTATCAAAGGACATCTTCAAAAATATCCTCAAGACTTATTTTTTTTAAATTTTTAAATGCTAAAACAAAATTTGATTTATATTCTTTTTTATCTTTTTTATTTTATTATTTTTTTTTAAGTTTGTGTTTTAAATTAATTAATTTGAAATTATGCATGTATCACAGAATAGATTTCTTTGAATAAATAAATAAATAAAGTATTTGGTATTCAAAAATGTTTACTACGTTAACTTATTCTTTAGTTTGTAAGCTCAACGTGCTCATCAACGAAATTACACAATTTTCTAGAAACAACATGAAATGAGAATGCTTACATTGGCAATATTTCTAGTTCTTCACCAAATATCTTTAAATTGGCTTTAAATAAAGGTCTATTCTGAATAAAATCGAATTTCATGATAAAGGTTTGTAGTTATCTCATTCACATATAGACTGCGCTAGTGAAAACTCTACAAACGTTTTCACAGCAATTTATCTGCCTAGGACAATAAAATTTTCACAGCAAAACTTGAAAATTTATTTTTTTTTTAAATGGACGAACAAAATAATTTTGTAGAGTATGAAAATAGTTTCGATTTTTGTTTGTTGTAGGACAAATAAAACAAATGTCAAAATTTATCTCTACATAAACTTTTTAGCTTACTAATTCAGTTCGATTTCACGTGAAATTTTCATACGATTTTACTAACGTGAAATTAGAAATGAAAAATTCCACTTCTGTTTTCATTTTGTAGTACTCAGTTCACCAGTGAAAAAGCCAAGGGTGTTCAATACATCAAAGATTGAGCGCATCAACTCTTCAAATTATTTTCATGGGAAAATAAAGTCTCGGCACACTATTTTCACGTGAAATATTGACACTTGTTTGTGTTTGACAATAACCAAATATTTTGTTTTTAAATATAACTTTCTAAATTTTAAATTAAAACAATTAAATTTAATTTATTCACATAAAATAAACAAATTCATCTATTTATGCCAACAAATGTATACGTTAAAATTAAAAAAATTCTCCAAATAAAATTTCATTCCTATTTCACGTGAAAATAAATAGATTTTTTGAGACCGCGGTAAAATTTAATTTCATTTTGAATTGAGTACTAAGGCTCTTTTCCAATTACTTACTTATTGGAAACTTATTGACTTATTTGCCGCCATCTTAAATAAGTAAGTGAAGCCGTTCCAATTCATGTACTTACTTATTTTGACAGCTTGTTTATGAAAGTATAAACAAACTCTTGCTGACCCAAAAATTTTATAAATTTTAAAATAAATTTAAAAATGGACAAAAGAAATGTCTTACTTCTAAACTACTTCATAAATAAAAATATGAAGATATCTCTAAAATTAATCAAAGGTGATTATTGATGAATATTTAATTCATTTGTTAGAAGAACGTGAAATGTGATAGGCATGTTTTGTAATTACAAATTATTGCAGGGTATAAAATATTTTTCCACCAAAAGCAGCTTCTTGATACCTGCTATTAAAAATCGAGATGCACTAAACTGATCAAAAAACATGCTAATTTATCGGTAGAGGCTTTCCAAAAATTATTAGAATTTTTTCCAATTGAGCGACATGGATATGATGCTCAAATTGAACTGACGGTTATATTGTTTTGGTTAGCAGCATCTTATCGTAGCTTCATTCAACATACCAACATCTATATTTCTATCTATAATAAATTTCATCAAAAAATACAAATTTTTTTTTATATATTTTGACGTTTTCTGAAAATAACGTATTGTTGCCATTCAATTTATAATTTTTACGGAAGAAAAAAATTTCTTGACACGTTAGTCGTTGTCACTAGATTTGAAAATAAAAACGGCATTCATTACATTTAGTCAAGACACAATTTTGGAGACATTTCTGTGTAGACGTACTTATTCAAATAAGTCACCTCGCGAGGTTACTTATTTGAATAAGTACGTCTACACAAATAAGTAAGTAATTGGAAAAGGGCCTAAGCTTTATTTGTAATTTAGTGGAGACATGTGGAGACCGCGTTAAAATTTATCTTAGCGGGAGCTGGATACTTAGATTTAGATGAAATGTCAAAAATTTAGTTTTCTTTTATGGTATACTTGCAGATTAAAATGCAGTGAAAAATCAGAGTTAAACAGAGATATCTATATTGCAACACGAAAAATACTAATTTCACTATCTAAACTGCGTACCGCGTAGTTGTATCATTGTTTTATGTAAAATTTCATTTCACTTCAGCTGCGTACTAGGCATAGGACAAACGATGGGACGAAACACTGGAACAAATGTAAATTCTCTAAAAACCGGTAGTATCATAATTGAGGATGCTAAAGATATACATTTTGTATAATTATATATGTACTTAACAACACTGTAGCGACCCATACATTAAAACGGTTTAAGGATAAATGAAATTTAAATGGACAAATTCTAAGAGTGTACATGTACAGTCAGATTAGATTGTCAGTTCAACCCTACAAACCGAATTTTCCAAACACAACAGAATACTCTTGTAAGATATAATTACAGGCTTTAATGATTTTAAAATTTCTATTTTACAGTTATCCTATTTCATAAAAAAGCTGTCAAATCATATTCAGTAAACTCTTTAAGAATCAATCCTCGATTAATTGTAAATGTCCTTACTACAGAAGTTCGGGTAACCACGAAATTCACCAGAGTAAGTGTAAAATAAAGATTTTTCACTTCATAAATAAACCTATCTGTCAAACAAGTCGGGTTAACCATAATTCGTTAAGAGTTTTCGGAGATAGAGTAAGTGCATGATGGTTTATGATATAAATTAATGTCATATTTATTCCTAGTAGATTTAAAGTAGATTCCATATGCTAATTTTGGTGCGAAACTTTAACCATCGCCAGTCTCTTGTATGTGGAGGTTAATTTACTTAATACTTTTATTATTTTGGAAAAACTGGTCTCGTCGTTCTTATCGGTTTGACTCTTACCAATATCACCAATGAGGCAATTACTGTCACCAACGTAACTCGTACTTAGTTGATTAAAGGTAAACTTATTAAAAAGTTTTCTAATTGTGCTCACTAATTTTTACCATTTTTAGTACAAACAAGCAGAGCCTTCTACGATTTTAAAGAGCCGTAATATTAAAATGTGTATTTTATTTAGAGGGGAAACTTTTTTATGTTTTCATAAGAAACAATTTAAAATAACCAATTTTTGCTTAATATTTGTGAATGAAAATGTAATTGAGTAATTAAAATTTTTATTTTATACAATTAAGAACTTATTCAAAAACACATACAGCCATTCATATTTAATATTTACTGAAAGAAAATAAATTAAAGAAAGGCATAATTTTAATGTTTTTCTATAGAATTGAACTTAATGTTTAGTTGTGTGCAGTGTGGGTTAGTAAAAGGTAAATTGATTTTAGGCAAAATTGTGCAAAAATTCAATTAAACAGTTGTCTCATCGATCTTTCTAAGAAAATTAGACAAAAAACTCGAAATAACACAGGAGTTTTTATGAATCTCAAAAATTATTACCGTATTAACACCTCGAGTCCATTAGCTATCGGCGTTATCGTTCAAAGTGATAATACAAATCTGTCAATTGTATGAAAAGTTAACCAGTTTGTACATCAATAAGTGACTTGAGGCGAAAGAAACAATTAACATTTAAGTTTGAGACATGTTTTATACGGAGGTGCCTAGCATAAACATATAAACGCCAATTGAAGTTTGAAATAAATGCGGTAGTGAACATGAATATTCCGTAATGAATATTCATCAATTCAAGAAACAATTAATGATCTACTGTAGAGAAATGGTAAATAATTGCATTTCTTAAATTTTATAACTTCGATATGCTTTTATTACTGACGAATGCATGAGAAATATGATTATTATTATTATAATGTTAATTCCCCTTTAATGGACAGAAAATTTTCCCCGTTAGAGGGCTAAGCGATATGAGGAGCGCAGTTAGCTCTCGTGCCACCGTGAGAGTTAGAAAAGCCATTAGTCCCTACTATTTCCAAATGATTTTGCGTTAATAAAAGATAGTTAGATAAACTGGAAGATAATCAAGTAAATTGCGAATTCCAAGGAATTTTGGTAAAACGAATTGAAAAACGACGCACGGTATTGTTGGCTATGGGAATCAAAGCAAAATTTATGGCTGAAACCATCATAGTACTTGCGAGTTGTCGTGCTCTGAGAACAATCACAATTATTTGGAAACCGATGAGAGTGAAGACATGTATGAATGAGAACGTTTATGAATGTTTAGCATATTTTTATTTTATAGTATTTTGAGATAAGAAATAAATATTCAAGCCTTAAATAAAAGAAATTTTTTAATCGCCCCTGTTTAGCTTTTTCTTGAATTACACTGTTAAAATATTGAATATTCGCTTAAATTCAAAAATAATAAATTTTGTTAAATTTTGTTGCCTAATGAAAAATTTGACTTAATACTTTTTGAAGTTATATTATTGTGTCAAATTTGAGTACGGGGATTTATTTAAATACATATTACTCTTACAATGTCCCATACCATTTTAGATTTCTAGTTTTACAAAATCAGGATGCAGAACTTTTTATCGAGGAATATAGTTTAAGGCTTCAGCCAAGTAAAATACGGAGCACCCTTTTTTATCCTTATTCCACAGGCTTTGCTCTTGAACTTGATAACTGATAACGTCTTTTGATTAGATTCTGTTTAAATTTCAGCTGGGTATTCCGCAGCTAAGTAGCGTAGTGGTATTCGTAACAGGAGCTTTTAAATGGGCAAAGGGACTGGCAGCAACTTTTAAAATGAGCAAAATGAAATAAACATGTCTAAAACTAGGAATTCACGATTTTCTGCAACATTTTGTTAACCTAAAAAATATTATCTACAATCTTTAAAATTTATTAAAATAAATCCTCCTCTTATTAATCAATAAATGAGCTGGATAACAGTGGCTATAGTAGTGGCTTTACTAAAAAGATAATTTTATACCATTAGTGCTTAGGTTCAGGTTTCAGTGGTTGACACTTATGCCAATTTTGGCCCATTGTGATACCATGCATTTACGCTACATCATTAACCCATTCACCTACTCCCACAACTACAGCATATCACCTGCATATTGCAAGCTCCATGTCAACCAGTACATTGGCGTGGACGGTGGGTCGGCACTGAATCCTACACTCCATCAGAGGGTCTTAGTTGTGTTTATTAACATCACCGATTGTAATCGATGATGAAAATTCGATTTGCGTCTAGCCTCTGATGGGTTTCGAACCCAATATCTCCTGGTCCAAGTCCCGAAGCTTTAACCACTGCACTACTTGTCCGGTTGGATATTTCGTTTGCAATTCTTTGAAATATCGTACGAAATGCGATTTTACAACTCTTTCCCCAACTCTTTTCCAACCGATGCAAACAATCTACTATTTAGACGAGACCTCATTGTCATTACTTCGTTGATTGTTACGATTGTTTAGATAGTGCGGTAAAACTAAATTTATTTATAAAGATTTATAAAGAATAAACGGCATTCCATTAACAAATTGAAGTGTTTGTTTGTAATACAAAAACAATTTTAAAAATTAAAAATTTTTATTTATAAGAAAACTTTAATTTTGTAAAAACTTCTTTAAAGGCAACCGTACGGCCATGAATATATTTGCTAGTGTTAATGATTAACTCTCAGTCAATTAAATGAACGTAGTTTTAAACATACAACACCTTCTATCGATAAAAAAATTTTAACTTCCAGCAAAATATTACCAGATAGTCTTGGTCGTACAGTCGACTTACAGCGCAATGCACTTGCACATTAATGTCGAATTCTATAACAAAATTTTGCTTTTAAATTTAGAAAATATTTGACAAAATTTCAAATTTATATTAAGTTTTATCCAAATTTATCGTAATGTTATTGAATTTTTTGATCTGAAGGCAAATTTTTCTATGAAAAGAAATCACCATTAGAAATTTTCTACTTTGATAGTTTTCTAATTGATAGTAAAACTTCACGTTTAAAGAAGTTTAAATTTAAAATTTGATTTTCTCGCATTCTTGGCAGGTTCGTAAACGCCGGATGGAAAAATCAGTTGTTTCAAAATATTCCAATGAGCAAACACAAAAAAGTCGAAAAATGGTCAAAGTTGGCCTAGAAATTTTGTATGACTTTTGTCTAATTCGATAACTACTTACTATTTCTTCAAGCAATTTTAAATGGATATAATCTAACGGTACAAATTGAGTTTCGAAAAACTTCTAGCCAGTCATTGCTCTTAAAATATTATAGAAATTGTATTTATGCGTCACCCCACATCCGCTATGATAAATTTTAATAGTTTTTATCGTGTATGTTTGCAAATAGGTTTGAATCCGTTTAAATTTTCTGGCTTGAAAATTTTTCAAGCCAGAAACAATTTCCGGTTGTTTTATAAAATACCGTTACTGGCCGCGTTATGTATGTATTACCTGTAAGCCTAGCTTATCTCGAAAGATTATGTTGCAAAATAGTTGCAAAATGTATTTTCTTTACTTCATTCTGTAGCCTGACATCTTCTGAACCATCCTCCACAAATTTGTTTAGCAATTGTCATTTTATTCTTACCGCTGTGTTGTGAAAATCCGTCAATCAAGATTTTTTAATTGGGAATAGGACTAAATAGGGCGAAACGGTGAGCGTGCTTGTGGCTCGTTAGTGATTTGTGATCTACTTTCGAGCTTTATTATTACCGTTAACATCATAACGGTGGCTGGTACAGAAAAGTTTCAGTTAGTCAAGCTTTATGGTGTAAATTAATTTGTGATTATTACATTTTTATTTTCTGCCTTTCATAACCATGTTCAAAGTTTATTTGCATTTTTCAAGTCCTATAAAACCACCTTTCGTAATCACGCATATCTCCTAAATTAATTTAAATGTATGTAACCATAAAAATTTATCATCACCATGAATTCACCACGTAAAAACTTAAAACTTCATTTTAATGTTAAACAAATATTCGTGACGCACCCTTATTAAGCGCAACTGCAATTTAAATCCACTTAAAATGGTCATTATATCATTTCATGATCGTCTGCTTGGTACTACCATATAATACAGAATCCCATGTTTTTGAAATATGATTTGGCACATATTTATATAACTGCAGTACACACAAATAACTAATATAGCATCTCAACAACTTTGAAACGTCTAAGTTTAATATTACCAATGCCAGCAATGATGTAAGCAATTCGAAAAAAGACAATAAAATTGATACTAATATCTAATTATATGAATATCTATTTATTTTAT
The DNA here is from genome assembly GCA_932526605.1 of Nephrotoma flavescens. NCBI lineage: Eukaryota > Metazoa > Arthropoda > Insecta > Diptera > Tipulidae > Nephrotoma > Nephrotoma flavescens. The sequence continues at coordinate 114,810,729 of OW052222.1, forward strand.
TGTACCGTAATTATAATTTTATGATTCTATAGGTACTAACTGTGGGTACATACGTCTTTCATTATCTTTTGTAAAATGCATATTAAAATAATACACAAATACAGTGCGTTTCATAACTGTATATCCATTCGTTTTTTGATTATTTTAAATAGCTGATTAAATAAATTAAAAAATTTTAATGAAAATAATTAACTAAGTTCGGACATACTGATTTATGAAACAAAAACCGTTACTTACTTCAATTATTTATCGAAAAAACATATTTTTCAAAATTCCTTTGTTTCATAACAATATAACCACAGCTGCCTTTTGATCATTTGTTTCGCTCAGGCTAATACATTTAAAAAAAATTAAATATTAATTATTCTTCCGAATAGATAAGAAAAACAAAAAATGGCAAAAACTAGAATTCAAGCTCTTTTCGAAGAAGGTCTTTTTTTAAATTAGTCTCGAGCTCAAATTAAATTAGTCTCGATGCACAATCTGCTGAACTATGAAAGATGCTGAACATCTAAATACAATAAAATGATGTCAGTACCAAATGGCACAAAACCGCGCGTCTTGACTTTGTGAAAGAAAATCTTGTTCTACTTTTATGATAACTAACCATTATTTAATAATACATAGATGATTTATTCCGATGACAATAAAGAACCAGTAAATAGTCAAATTACAAATTAAATTTAGAAGTTTAATGGTATGTGGGGCTTTCAATTCAGCGGGCATACACGCTCTAGATTTTCCGTCCACTAAAATGAACAGCGAGGTATATTGGCGTCTTATATATATAGAAACCCACTATCTATCCCCCTTCTACCTTTTTTGTACATAAATCAAGAAGAAAACTGGATTTTCGTGCAAGATAACGTCCCAGAACATAAGAGCCGAAATACAAAATCATGCTTTGCAGAAAAATACATACAACTATTGGATTGGCCCGCTTGTTCGCCAGATCAAACCCCAATTGGAAATCTTTGCAGACTGTTAGTTCGAAATATTAACGAGCGTAGCAGGTAATTAAGGCTAGCAGGTAAGGCCAGGGAAGAAATATCACCCAAAAACTATAAATTCATTGATTAGAAGTATGCCTAACAGGATTTCGGCAATAGCAGAAAACAAAGGAGGACCAATGGCATATTAATTTTTTTTTTAAATTTATTTGATTGATTTTCGAAGTTTTTAAAATAGTGGATATATAGTTATGAAATAAAGAAATTTAAAAAATTGTTTTTTTCCTAAATACAGTCTTGCAATGGTTTCCTTCTATTTTCCTTGATTTTGTAATTGTCTAATTTATGGCATGAACATTTTTTGATTGTTTTAACCAGCTACTTATAAAAATCAAAAAACCGATTGGATTTACAGTTATGAAACGTACTGTATGTATTGCAAAAACAATAAAAAATATTGACGGGTGATGATAAATGATAATAATGCACAGTTAATTGCGGTTTTTTGTGTTAATAATTAAAATTTTAAATAGTTACGAGGAAATCTGTAATAATCGTGGTTGTACAATATACATTTAGTGTGAAAATCGTACTTGCTTTTTCTGTAATTGATTTTTAATCCAATTAGGTAAAATAAAAAAAACTGCATACCTATCTACCTTACTCGTACCTGTACAATTTTAAAACTGTCAAACTCTCCCAGTAGTACAAATCAGCGCACAAAGAGCGCATAAACAGCATATAATTAGAGCGCTCAATTTTTACTTCAAATTGATGCACCTAATTCCATGCTATTCGTATTGTTGTCGACCGAAAACTCGGCTTTATTTCCCCTACAAATTAATTTATCTCTCTTTCACTTCGATTTGAGTATAATATGTAACTATTTTTAACCGTTGGTTTACCAGAAAATAATATTTTTTAATGTATTTTGTTGTATCAAAACCAAACACAATCATATATTATTGATTGCGTTTGGTTTTTCTTGTATGTACCAAATGTGTATTGTCATTTAGATATAACCTACACATTTTTTTAAATTTTATATTCTTACTTTATATGTTATCCATGTATTTCCATCTGAAAAACATTTACAAACGTCTATTACCTTCAGCTGAAATCTGGAGACTGATAGAAATGAAATAACAATTTTTGAAATGAAATTGATAAACAAGAGATTAGGTGGGGGTAAAAATGCAGTACACAGAAGAAACCGAAGTAAATTTATTTGTTTTCTCGCTTCGACGTGTGCAAATGTTTCCATCTATTTCATTCTGCTATCAGCGTTTGTTTGCTGGGCTAACTACATACTCGTATACTTGTAACGATCTCCAATTAATAACTTGCCTCACTCAAATATTATAATGGAAAAGTTTAGGTTTTGACTCGGAGAAAATTTAATTTTTTTATAAGTTGATCGAATAACTGTTGCTATACTATAGCAAGAATAACACAACCGTATTCTCGATACAGACACGTTACTATGGTTTTGTAAACATAATGTTCGGATCATAATTTCCTAATTTCAAAAGAAACTACAAATTATTTTGTCTTCTTATTTTTGTTTAAACTGTGCTGAAACCTTGTAACAGAATCAGCGTTCCAAAAATGGCAATATTGACGTTTAGGGCTCATACACGGCACAATCAGACAAAGTGAATCATGTGAATGCACAAGCATATTCTTTCCTCTCACGGCATATGAACATTCGTAATTTTTCGTTTTTCAAATGACTGACGACTTCATAAAATCGACGTTAGAGTAGATTTCTCGATTATTTTTGAAATACAATTGCATTTACTTTGAATCGAAGTAGCGATTTTTGTTTTTTACCCGAATATTCGCTCGCAAAGTAAAAAAGTTTTTTCTACTGTTTTTTGTTTATTTTATTTTAAATTTCATCGATAATAAAAATATTTTTTTGTGAATAATAAATACGCCAAATAAAACTGTATGGGTAAATGTATAAAATGCATTTGTTTTTTGCTTTTGCAATCTGCTAAGGCACCCAGCATTCCCAAAACTTTCGCGGTTCGCTTCTCACGTTCTATCTTACGCAGTAGTAGTCAAATAGAGAGCGTACCCGATCCAAACTCCAAAGCTTTAACTTGTATGTCATTTGGTCAGTCAAATTAAATTTTATGTATTTTGTGATGTATCAAATGCGTTCAATCGCCCAACACGTTGGTTTTACACAGCATGTTGCCAACAGTTGGCGATTCTAAAAGCGCCCAATGTGTTTAACTCTAATGTGAGTGACGTGGGTACCCGAGTACCCTTTGCTTTTAGACGTCTATTTTTGTATGTTTTACTTCCAATAAAACTTCAAATTTTAGGAGAACTTCTAGTTCAATTGGTAGATTACGATCATATTTAAAATTGAGAAATGTTACAACTTGAACGAACGTGATTGAAATAAGTTTCCATACAAAATGAATATAGATACTAATCATTCAAATTAAAATATTTTTTCTTCACTCACATAAGGGTTAAAATTTCCGACATAATCCAGAAAAGTATAGAAAGTATAGAGTAAAAATATGCATATACCAAAATTTTGAATGCGTTCGGAAGTACTAAATATCCATATATTTTTTATACACGTAACCGAGTAACCAATACGACACAGACTATGTTCTATTTTTTAATTCAACCCGAGCAAGCCGGCTTATCCTGGGTATTGCACGCAAAGCAAAGATTATAGTGCCAAAGGATCCGATGTGAAACAAATTGTTATTTACTTTGCATTCAAAGTAAAATTTGAAGAACCGAGTCTACAAGGTGTATACTGCATAGTTCATAAATAAACCCGCGTTGTGCTTGTTCGGGCTGAATTAAAAAATAGACACAATATATACCAATTTTTTGGATGCGTTCGTTTTTTAACGTTTGGTCATCAGTGAAACTATCAGTTCAAGGGATGAGTAGCATAAAAGGAAAAGTCGTACAAAATTTCATCACCCCTATATATAAATAGGTTTAAGTAGGGTTTTTTGGCTTCTCCATACCCTCGAGTTAAAATTTATTAAGTATTCCCAAACATTTGATACGCTCTGAGCTCATTTGACACTGATAAACTAATAAAAAAATTGTATGATTAGATTACAAAGTCTATGCCTAAAAATCTAAACGGAGATTCACTTTAATTTAGAATTAGAATTATATTCTAGATTTTGAAGATTATCATCAATTTAGCTGAACCAGCTTAGTACTGAAAACTACCGCTATTGTGCTTGAAGGCAGATACATTTGTTTCTTTCCATCTAATCGTATGAGTCTAATTTAAGTTCACAAATTTACCGGTTTGGAGCTTGGCAAATCATTCGTTACTATGGAGTATATACAGAGAATATCAATCTAATCGTCTTGAAAAAGCAATTTTATCCCTAAATTGGTGGTATTTCCACGTGTCTAGAGGCCGAGTTCTATCAGCAACATAACATAACGGATCTAATGATTTACATAATAAAACACCCCATAGAAACCCGATATAAATGCTGAAAATGCTTATTTCAACAACAAATGTTTTCAAAATCATTTTCGAAGATTCGCAACATGTCCATTTTGACGTGGAACTTATGAAAAAAAAAATCTCTACTACTGGGCTATTAGCAAAAACGATGACGTAACGATATTCGATTGTTGTCAGTCTCTCTTAATCGATCCAAGTAGGGGTCTGGTCATTTTATCGAAATTTTCTTTACTCGTAGATTTTACATTTTTCTTCTGTTTTATTGTTCTCAATTTTCAATGAATAAAATCGAGTAGTCTTTGTGTGTTGCATTTAAAACAATAGTAAAAGAGACGTCGCTACATAAAGTTACGTCATTATAGCAAAAATGAATGTTGTCGCTGGCCAATAGTAAAGATGTCTTTGCTAATATCGATGTGTGACAAAATTTGTTTTGGAATATAAAGGCGTTGATTCATGAATACATTTTGTCTGACAGACATAAATAATAGTCGCTCTGATGGGTTGGAAGTTGGCCATATTTTTTATCATACGACAAAAGTTTTAAATTGAACATTGCTCAATTTTTTATAAGATTTGATGGCAGTGAGAACAAAAGAATACATATTCTAAAATATAAAAAAAAATCAAAAAGCAAAAAATAAAAACACTTTTAAAGTTGTTGTTTGCTTTATAAAATGTCAAAAAATATCCATACGACAAAACTTTATACATATATGTATCGCTTAATTGTGAATTTCATTTCTATCGTACAAAACAAAAAAACATTAACCAATCAGAGAGATTATTATTTATGTCTGTCAGACTAAATTTCTACATGAATCACCGCCTTAACACTTTAAACGTGAGTTTTCTGTTCAAGGCGTTTTAGCATGGCTAGTATCAAATTTAATAAAACAAAATAATAAATAAAATAATATAAATAAATAATGATCAATGGCTAGAATTTCAAGATCGAGTTCAAGAAAATCAATGTAATCTATCTACTTTTAATAATGTAAAGATATCTAACATAATGAAAAACAATTGTAAAAAATATGTACAATCCACTTTTAGTATACTCTAGACAAAATGACGAGCCTATCTATACCAAAAAAGTATAGGAACAAATAAAATGTGAAAGCCAAATCCTAATAAAAACACAGGTTTTGAAAAGTGTTGAGCTTCAAAACTACTCAAGAGAAAACCTAAGTAATCCTAGAGCTAAGCAGAAATGACTACCAGTATTTGACGGGTCTCTCAAATATACTTCAAGGCTTCCGCTTCAATAAACCTGCGGCTAAAACAGATTTGCTTAAATATCTCTAGAATCACTTGTCGTTGTTCGTCAAAATCAACTACATTTTTGTTATTTTGTGTACGGTAGATTTGAATTATCGGTTCGCTATATTGCCTAAAAGTCGTCGGTCAGGTCCCGCTAACGCACTGTTTATTTCAACACATTGCGTAAGACTTTTACTTTCCACAGGCCTAACTAGAACTGCTTACTTTTCTCTAGGACTACCTGTCAAGTGTATGTTATTTTGGTACAGACATTTATCTGTCAATGGGCGCCAAAACCCCATTTGTTTGTTTACGGTGGATTTGAATTAGTGAAAAATGAGTTTGATGGCTCGATTAAATATACAAAGTGCTTCGGTACATTGCCTAAGACATGTGTACTTTAAGCTATTTCAAAAACAATTTATATCTTTTTTGCTATCTGAATAGGGCTCTGTTAATTCCCCGGGAATAGGGAATTGGGAAAGAATTTACATATAATGTTGTAATTTCCAGGGAATTACTAGAATAGGGCCACTGGAAATACAAATTTGACCAAATGAAAGCTACTTTCATAAGATTAACCATTAAGGTAAATTTTTATAAAATTCGAAAATTGCCTTTTTCAGTTTATCGGAATTTACAACAATTTTTATTTATGTTACCCGCCCAAAAAAATTTCCAAAGGAGATTGTTGACGTAAACTTTATTAAAACCACACAACGATTTATAATATGAATATCCCACTAATCAATATTAAACTATAAAAATGTGTATAACCTTCAAAAAAAATTTGATTGTAAGTTGCTAAGCATTAAAACAAAAATCCACGTCTGTATAGCAGCGTTAGCGCAACTAAACCGCAATGTTTTATAATTTTCTTAATTTAGTCGGAAGCCACTTACATAAATTGTATTTATAGCCTCTCAACGCTATATGTATTTTATTTAATCTTACCACTTCATTGAGAATTTTAAATCAAAACTACTGTGCCATATCACTACAATATACTTACGTACTCCTAATTATGAATACTACAGTGCAATTTCTGTTTTCTTTTTAATTTACGCACGCGGTTGATAAGAAAAATTAATGTTTATACTTTTTATCAGCAACAATTAATTATAAATATGTAAACTTGTTAAGAAAAATCCGAGTTAAAATATTGTTTGCATTCAAATACAAAAACCACAATTGTGTAGTGTAGCGGTGGCGCGGCGTTCGTCTTAAAATTGTTACCATCTGTATAGGATACGCGTAATAATAATATTCGATTCGGTTGATTTTAACGATTTTGTATTTTGTCAAAACTCAAAGACATAAAAAAATTATGTAGTTTATTATACAACAAATGTTAGTCATTTCAATTAAAATTAGATAGAAAGATATAGATTAAAAAAAATATTCTTAAAAGTTATGTATTTTAAAACACCTTGGTTCGTTATATTTTTAACTTTATATCCTATATACTTTTTAAGATGTTACACATCACTTGAGATGAATGACAATAAGATCGATAAATATAAGCTATATTCGTACATACTTACAAGTATATATACGATCGACAGGTAACATTAGTCTCAATAAAGAGTTGTTCAATTTGTTTATTTTTATTTGGTACACTTTACCTTGATACGATTAAATTCCTTGTGTATATACATACGTGCTTAAACAATGATCTTATTACAATTCGTTTAAGTCGCGTTCACTTTTTTAGAATTTGTTTTAATTTTACATAATGTGTAATGTAACAAAAACGAATATAGAAGTTACGCATAATATTAGATTCGCTTATACATACTCGAATGTGTGTGATATCATCCAACATTTGGTGATTGAATTTTACTACTTGAAATGTATGTATTCGGAAATGGAGATAGTGATTAACATTTATAATTAAGCAGCCTTTACACGATCAGTAATAATATCATTACGCAGAACACAAACAAACATATTTCCAACAACCCACCTACATTATATCTGACGATTCAGATTGAAATGGAAAGAAAATTTTGTGGAAATACGATTTTTTTAAGTTAATGATGGTATATGACATTATTACTCACCGTGTAAAGGCCGCTTTAGAAATTAAATACAAAAAAATATCCAAACACGATCTAAGTGTGTGTTTCAATTGGTTTAGATGCCGCATAAAAAGTTAAAAAGATAAAAATATTCGTGGTAATTTTTTTTAACTTTTAAACTTTTTTTCTGTTTCAATTGGTTAAAATTTTGACAGTAACATGGTTGCTTATTTTATGTGTAATTATGAACGTATATATGTACGTTATGTGTAATTATGAACGTATATATGTAAATTTAAATATGAAAATATGTAAAATAAATATTATTTAAATGTATATTAGTTAATTATGGTCAGTTTACATCTAAATCATTACGATTTTTCTCAAAATTTGTACATGACAAATTTGTGTTTACAAACAAATATTTTTGTCAGCCAAATGTTGTCCACATACAAATTTTATCAGCTATTGAAGCAGATAAAAAGTTTGACATTTTTATTCACCTCAATTTTTAACTTTTTATGCCGTAATTAAACCAATTGAAAGACACTCTAAAGTATTAGTTGTATTTGATTAGTAAGGAGTTTATAAAAGTTTGCCTTAGTAGCCCATAATAAAAAACAAATTTTTTATTTTGCGACTTAAAAAGTTTTTTGTCTTAACTAAAAATTGCAAATCAAATAGGCATTGAAATTTTATTAGCGAAAATTTGAAACTAATGCGGGCCGTAAATATGTAAAGCCAATACTGCAATATCATTGGACGTGTGAGCATTATTTTCGAAGTCTCTCGGTCATATTCGAAAGATTGTGAAGTAGGTGAATTTAATCAATTTTGATCCTCAAAAATGTGAGAACAACACCTGTGACCCGATATTTTACTCTCAACGCCGAAATATGTACATGTGTGTGAAGTTAGCCTAGCATTTCATATAACTATATAACTATGGCGTTATTACATGGAGAAAATCACAAAATTATGCTGAACCTGTTACAAGACGAGAACTAAAATTTACATTAGAGCGACTGAGGCAAACTGGTGGTATAAAAAGTTGGGAAAATTTTGACACAACACCTATAGATTCTTTTAGTAAAATGTATAAAGTTTATTTTTATGGTTGACAATGAATTTTATATCCCAACAAGTATTGAACAATATTAATATTACTTGCGATGAACAGAATCGTGTTATTTTGTTTTTTAGTATTGAGTTTTACATCTTTTTCCTTACTCCAGCTGTTAACATTGAGATACATGGTATAATTAATTCCTTAAAAAATTCAATGACTTGTGGTTAATGGCTATGCTAACAGAATCAACTCTCCAAAAAATCGTTATTTCTAATTTTAGTATGGTAAACGGAATATTTCCTGAGTTTTTCACGGAAGCTGGTACTTTCAGTTTTCTCTAAACCGCTTGTGTAAATAAGAGAAAAAATTTTAATTTTATTTCTTGCAAAACTTTTTCTCAAATATTCAATCTGGTTTCAGAGAAGCCTCATTACTTTTACTGAGGACCCAATGCGGGCTGAGGTTGTAAACCGTATTATATTGTCGCTGAATAATCGTCAATCTGTAGAAATTTTCTAGACATTACCAAAGCGTAAGCTACACTGTAAATCATTACGTATTATTAATTAATTGTGATAAAGCTGGAATTTGCGACATTGGAAATGTATTAATGATTTTAGAGGAGTCAAGTGTGGAGTACCGCATGGCTCCTCTATTTTAGGAAGAATTTTATTTTTGATCTACATTATATCTATTTTCCAAATGAATTTAGAGGGTCACAAAATTGGCTTTGCTGGTGATGCGATATTTTATATAACTCCAAGACTACCTAGTGATCTTTGAGTCCAAAAGATTTATAATGATCTTCGCATCCTTAGATTCTGGTTTGACTTACATTACATGGGCCTGTGCCCTAAAACGAACATTATGAATATTAATTTATCTGAACAAGTGCCTAACATAGACCATATTACATATATATCACTGCTCTGAGGGCTAGTGCATAATAATTTCTTATGCTCTGATTCTTGCAACTTGTAAAAACTTATGTTTTACTTGATCTTCAACCACCAAAATTACTGATATGCGAGTCTCATTTTTTGGTTACGTTTCTCGCTAAAACTTCAATATATCGACAAATGGCCGTCAATCAAACGGGAAAATGGCCCTTTAGCTGAATTAGTCGAACCGCTTCTATAGTTAGACACTTCTGCCTATACACTCAGCTTCTCATACTTTTTACAAAATTAGTTTGCTTTTCCTAGCAGGTTTTCAACCTCGTTTCATATATTAACTACACACAAGTACTTATTTGTAGTTTGCCACGTTAAATGGGACACGACAATTACCTTTATCAACTTGTTTTGTTTTTAATGTGCGTAATATTTTGAAAAGTTCATGGCAATGTGATAATTCGAACGTCAGTTATTTCTATCGGTTATTTTCCGATCCCAATATGATGGCAGACCTCCCTTAACATAATAAATATGTGTTTTATTGGCACATAAAATAATTTGGTGATGTAAGACGTCTACGTTGATGTGTGAATGGTGATAATTTAGTATATACATTCGTTTTACCACACTAAAAGGTAAGGCAATGAGTTTATACTAAGATTTATTGATTTTAGTTGATTGCTTTTTTTGTTATTATTTCATTGATCTTATAATAACTGCGCTGAGGCAACTCTTTTATATAAATCGAAAAATTATATAGGGCACTATAAGTAAATAACTAAGGAATATGCATTGATATTAAGCAAATAGAGCACAATAATTTTCGACATGTATTTTATATATCGTGCTATCCTAATTAGTAAATTGCAACATGCAAAATGTTCCTTCCACTAGACGAGCTTCACTCTCCGCATTTATTCATGTTTTGTAATATTCAATCAAATATGGTACGATAAAACCCAGGAGCTAGTAGCATGAGTTAATCATGAATTTATTTAAATGCAAAAATTTTTGTGGTGGTTCAAGCTCAAGGGTATTTATTAGTTGTTCATGACTTTCTAAATGTTAGTTTCGTTTTAATATTTTAATTTTTTATATGTATATATGTACATATTTTAACTTTATTTAAGCTGTTCGTTATTCGTTTACTATGGGTCAAACTCAATAGGAAGGATAATTAGTTAAGGGTCGGTTGGACATTTGGTTTAGAAATACGATAAACTTGTCATATAATATTACCACACATCGTGAACCAATTATTTTTGGTAATTGTCATTATTTTATAATCTAACAAATTATAATTTTCGAAACAATTTCCCACTTTTAATGCTTCAAGAAAATTCTAATTAAAAAGAATACCGGGTGATACTTTCTATGTAAATAAAAATTCTTTTATGTTTTGTCTTTGTCGTAAAAAAATCAGATTTTTGGATTAATAATAAAATTGTATATGCATTACGAGTACGCAAATCCAAACATTCAGCGAAATTATCGCTAATTCATTTAACTTTCTAGTATAGTACTCTAAAGATTATGCCGATGTTGGGCCGATTTTTAGTTACTGACATGCACTATAGTATTTCATTTCAGAAGAAAAGTTAACCTAAAAAAACATACAACTTTTTACGAACAAACTAATAAAAATGGAAACAATTGTTGTCTATGATTCTGCAATGCCGTAAATTGTCTATTGAACTCATTTTATTTGATTATTAGCATCTACTTGTTATAAAAAGATGAAAGTCGAAATCTTTTCGTCTTGCAGATGTCGATGATAGGGTTTATGTCTCGGGTGTCAATGTCACATTTTTTATTACATTAAATATTTCTCTCTTTCCCGCGTTATTATTTTTCGATCTTCTTTCTCAACTTTTTTGCAGATATCAAATATCGTTGAATGTAAATTGCACATTACTTTCAATTATAGGGCCATAATGAGCCGCCACGTTTTTTCGTCGAGCTTTTGTAAAGAAGTAAATGTTTATATTTCCCATAACAACTTCTGCAAAAAGGGTGTTTTTGATTTATAAATTATCAAATAAAGTTGCACAAACATTTAACAGATTTCATACCCAGTTTAATATCTTCTACCTAACACACTAATAAGATTAGATATTTAACTAATGGCTTTAATTAAAACCAAACTATTTCTAAAATTAATTTTAAAAGCTCTTAGCATGATAACAATTTTTTTGTGAGCATAAAAAGACAAAAGTCGTTAATAAATTTTTGTTGTATTTTTAAAATGTTTTTATTTTAAATTAAAATGTATCAAGTTCTTGTGTTTAAATCGAGAAGCAAAGTACTCAGTACTCTTTCATTAATAAAATCTACCTACAAATTAATGTAAACTTTTGTTTTAAGTTTAATTTTAATATCGAAGATGTTTTTGGGGTCGCATTATATAGAAAAATGCAACGAAATTTTATCCCAAGAATATGCAACGAAATAAAAAAGAACAAAAAAAACAGAGTAAATACGAGAGAAACACCTACGATATCAATTAGTGTAATATTTTAAATTTTTTATTTAAGCATTAAAAAAATTTTTATAGCCGATAATCAATTTTAAGCATTAACAAAATTTAATAGCCGAAATTCAATTTTTGGGCAATTTATATTTGCAGTTTTTTAATTTTTTATTTTTTGGTCTATATAAATACAAGTAGTCTAGCCCAAAACAAATCAGGCTTAAGCCTTTTTTATTTAGGCATTAAGCAAAATTTTAAGCCCCATCTTATATGTTTAAATATTAGGCTCAAACTTGGGATTTTTTGTTAGACTTGTCTTGTTTTGTATTCCTTTTTGAAAGGTTGCTGTGGTGTTAGTTGCCATATTCCATTTATAGTAAAGCCCCAAGTTTAAAAAATGAACATACTTGATCAAATTATATTCTTAAACTGCGGTTGAATAGGCTGGTACATTATTTAGTACACTGGTGAGAAGTCCATCATCACGTTTTCGAATGCTTCGCATCTTTAGAATAAAATTTGGTACTTTTTCATCGTTTATGTCATTTACAAACCGGATAGATTAAATCATTTTGATACTTCTGTTCCATTTCTATCACCAAATGATGTATTTTCGGTAAATGAACGAATTTAGATACAGAGCTATTGTTCAAATTTATTCTAGTATTTTGTGTTAGCAATAGTAAAGAAATATTTGGTAAACGAAACATTTTTGAAATTTATTGTATAGACCATTTTCCTTATCTGTCAAAATCAGTGACGTTTTAAATGTCAAACGAGCGTGTATGGCAACGAATGTTAATATTTTATGTGATGTTTACTGTTTATTTGATAATAAACGATTGTTTTCTTGTGTATTTTACAAAAAATTTATGTTAAAGTGAAATAATTTATTATTGTAAATAAATTTATTTATAAACATTCTTTATTGCAATAAAATGCCCATGACATGTTCTATGTTTAAGTGTCAATCAAGAGCAATTAAGAATTCAAGAATAAATTTGTTTAGATGTCCCGCTGTTCTAACACGATGTTTGAGTACAAAGTTTTTGCAGAACAACGGTAACGAGCATAGTTGACTGCAATCAATCGCAAATATACATATACAAATTACTTCATTAAAGTATGCGTTTGTATGCTCTAAGAATTTTTTATTGGGCTAAAGCGCTCCCCGTATTAAATTCTACCTGGATTCCTTCGGTTGAGTTAGGACATAAGAAAAACACGAAGTGCTCCACGGCTAGATATGACAGAATGAAGAAAAGAACCTCAGTGATGGTAAAGCAAGACCAGATTGTCACAAAACAAGAAATAACGCCATACTTGAAACCAGAAGTTAGGATTGACGAAAACTTGAACGATGCACCCGCGTCTCCAATGATTCATAAAAAAACATGTCAAACTGAAGGTAAAATAATATAACTAAACGTAACACATTCATCATTTGTTTCGTAATTTGTAGAATTCCATTTTGAGTGTGACAAAAATGATGATGTAAGTTGAAACAACAAATTACTGCATTGGAGGAGGAAGATGCAGCACTGAAGCATACAAATTTAAGAACAACAACCAAATCAAAGATGGATTTAGAAATAGTATCAAGAAAGCCAAATACTTTACTGGCTTCGAAAAGTTCAATACACGAAGTAATTTATAACGATGTCGAGCGTTTTCTTCCTGTTAACTTCAATGGTAAAATGACCAGCAAATACATTTTCTTCATTTCATATAAACATTACCAAACTCTCATTTCATCTTTTGGAAGTAGCAATTTCCGCGGCGGATCTTATTTTTTTAGTTTCATAATGTGAATATCCGACGTGAGATGGATTTTACGACGTCGGAAAAGCTTCATAATAGGTTCCCTGTATACTTCTGGTAAAATAATAATAATAATTCATTTGGGAGCTAGTATGTCTACACCTATAGAGAACAGTCTAATCAAATTATATTTGGTTTTGACAGATATCTAAATGGTAGGTTTCCACCAAGCTTATCTTTGTTAGTTTAACAAAGCGATTCACACAAATAGCGCATAAAATATAAAAATTCGTGTCCCAACACTAATTTTTTTATACACAAGTACAAAAGAAGTACGAAAAGTACTAATGCCTAGATGTTTTTCGATTGTATTTTTACACTATCACGCAAAAAAGAAATTTCTTTTATTAAAAAAACAAAGATAATCTTGGTGGAAACCTACCCTAAGTGTATTAATTAAAATAATAAAACTTGACGTGAAAATACTTTATCAAAGTGAAAGGCCAATATCAATTTTGACATATTATGCTTATGTTTAAGAAAAATATAGCTTAAGCCTTTCAACCAAATACATTAATCGTGTTGGACGAGCCCCGTCCTGAAACACCAAATATTTCACAAAACAATAAATACGAACAGACTATGCGCGACTGTTATATCGAACAATTTTGAGTATCAATCACTCACTTCTTAATAAATAGTGATATATTAAGAGAATCTCTTCAAATATCATGAAACACAAAACTGAATATTTACAAGGCGCTAAAACTCATTATCACTTTTTGACGCTAATCTTAGCAAAATTCGGATTGTGCTTAGCAAGATTCAAGAAAGAAGATGCATATAACATGCCAGTGAATCAATCCGTCAAAAAAATCTCATCAAAATTAAAATTATTAAAATTTTTAAGATTGAGATGTGTGAGATATATTCTATGATCACTAAACTGACCATTAAAGCGATTCTCAAAACGACTATTGCAAAGGTTTACCTCCCAGAGAACCGTCAAAATTATCCTTTGAAGACCATTGGGCCAAATCACTTAATGATTATACATTTTAAATTTTAAATATAAATTTCTAAAAATCATTTTACGTGTCGAGTATTCTGCTACTGATGAGCGTACTGTCATTAGCTGTACACTTTATAGCCGGATAACATATATGTGCTCCCAAAGCACTCGCCCAAAGTCACGCAAAAATTTTGTTTTATCATTTTTTATTTCTTATCTTACAAATTTGTGTTCGATTGAACATTTGCTCATAAGTACTTTGCTAGCGCCAGTGGAACTAGGCTAATACCTTCTTGCAAAGTGTGAAAACGTATCTAACAATAAATACGGCATGAGATTTGCATAGCTTGATTCGAATTAACGTCACGACAAACATAAAATATTCTGACTATTTCTGAAGTACTGAGATGAAAAGACATGTGTATCTCTTCACTTCAAGTTGAATTTGTGTTGATTTACGGTCAGTTTATCGTGAACAATTTATCGTGAGCAATTTATCGTAGAACAATTTATCGTAGAACAATTTATCGTGGAAACAATTTATCGTGGAATCAATTTATCGTGGAACAATTTATCGTAGAACAGTTTATCGTGGGCAATTTATCGTATAGCAGTTTATCGTGGACAATTGATCGTATTACAGTTTGGAACAGCTTTATTATCGCAGTCAAATTTTTTTGACAGTCTGAGCGACGGTAGCGCCACTTTTACCAAGAGCGGAATTGTTTATAACTAAAATGTACCTTTGCTTAGCATTTTGGACCTAGCGCCATCTATTGGAATAAAAACGAACTAAAATTTAAAAAATGCGTTAAGAAATTTAATAAAAAAATATTGAATCTCATTTAAAAATAAATGAAATTTAATATTTTTTTATGAATATATTAAATTGAGAGTGGGAGTCGCACTGCATGCCGCACGTAGGAGCAGATTATATAGAATCTATTAATGACACCTACGCTCCTCCCCGTTGCCTTGCGGGCTCTTTAGATTTTAATTTCGGGGGGCGTAGGAGCCGGGATCTTCAAACATGTCACACTGCGTGCAGCACGTAGGAGCGGATTATATAGAATCTATTAATGACACCTACATACGCTTCTCCCCGTAGCCCTGCAGGGCTCTTTAGATTTTAATTTCGGGGGCGTAGGAGCCGAGATCTTCAAACATGTCGCACTGCGTGCCGCACGTAAGAGCGGATTATATAGAATCTATTAATGACACCTACGCTCCTCCCCGTAGCCCTGCGGGGCTCTTTAGATTTTAATTTCGGGGGCGTAGGAGCCGGGATCTTTAATCGGTTAAGAAACTTTCGAGTTCCGTCCCACATGGCCATATTCCAGAACTTCTTCCAAAAATCATTCAATAATCCCATTTCCATCCAACATACCCAATCCCATCATAATCAGTTAAGAAACTACCGAGTTCCGTCCCACATGGCAATAGTCCAGAACTTCTTCCAAAAATCATTCAATAATCCCATTTCCATCCAACATACCCAATTCCATCATAATCGGTTAAGAAACTACCGAGTTCCGTCCCACATGGCAATATTCCAGAACTTCTTCCAAAAATCATTAAAGAATCCCACTAATTTTTTGATACCACGCATAAAACCTTTCTACGATAAATTGTCCACGAAAAACTATTCTACGATAAATTGTCCCACGATAAATTGTGTCCACGGTAAATGGTGTCCACGATAAACTGTTCTACGATTAAATGTTCACGTTAAACTGAAACACGATAAATTGTTTACGATAAGGAGACCGTCACCCATTTGTGTTACGTGCGTCCTAACAATTTATCCCAACAATCTGACAGGCGACATAACAATCACCATAATATTAGTTGCTTTCTAATCGACCACCGCTAGTACTTGTAAGTGCAAAAAATGTGTATTGGCTAAAGTGTCGATTGGAAAGCATAAAAAATTACAAAAGCAAAACATAACCTACAAATGTGTAATTTATTTGTGATAATTTTTTAATAAAAAAATATCTATACCGAAATTTTATTAGCGCTTCACATACGACATTTAATTATATTTTTGGCAGAAAAATACTACTCACCTAGCGGACAAATTTTTCGTAACTGCTTTCAACTACTCATAATCATAAATAATAAAATGGTAGAGCAGTTGTGAGTAGTTAATTTAGCAAAGACAAAAACCATACTTGCGGTGGTCGATTGGCAAGCAACTATTTATAGTTTTTTTCGTGATTAGGCATCCTTGGGTTAAAAGTTAAAATTTTTCTTAATTCAAAGAGAAACAAATCAAATATAAAGGGTAAGTTTGTTTACCAAATAAAATGTTTTTGTTGGTTAATTTTACGCTCTTTCAATACTCTCAGTCATATTTGTCCGGAAGAAAAAATCGACGCAGGTTAGCATAAAATCGCATTCAACGAGAAATTAAGAAACTGAATTGACTGATAAGGTATAGTTTGCTCGTGCAGTGGTTTCTGATGAACAGCCTAGTTTCCATTTTTCACATTTGTGAAGTGAAGAGTAACAATCTAATATTCTCTTCACATAATTAATGTATTGTAGTTATGCGAAAAGTAACTCAGCAATGTTTAATTTAGTAATAACTTTTATTTCCAGACCGAATAGACTTTAATCGTGTCATGATCACATCGTGTCATAATCACATAAAATCAAGTTTACCCACAATTGTGATTGTTACACCATCAACATTTAAGAATGTATACTTATATTTGTATTTTAATATCAAGGGTCCCATAACTTTGATATACCTTGTCATAAATTAGTTTAGATATCAGACAGTATTGGCACAATAATCTAAGAAGAAGTATAGAAAAAAAATATGATAAATAAAAACGGTTACGGTTAAAATAACCACATGACTTTATAGTATATGATATAATATTCACTAAAAACAGGTATGAACTTCACCCACAATTTTTGTGCTGGTAGGTACATATAAAATTTTGGCGGCCACCAATGACGCAATGTCAATGACTGCATCTATTTTGAAATGACTACATCAGTTTCTTTAATACAGGGATCACGTCATCAGGTCTTTAGTGAATGGAATAAATTTGAATCTATATGGTTTCAGTTATACACTGTAATAACAGATGAATATAAACAATGGTACTATAAAATATATTTACATATCATGAATTTTTAGTTTAATTAAAACAGGTATGTTGTATTCTTATTAAGAGGGGAACATTACATTATATATACGTGTAATATCATACGTGTAATATCAAAATGCCATTAATCAAAGTAGTGTAGTAATATACAGTACTACGGAATGACTAAGCGAGTGAAAACTGCCAAAACATAGGTTTGACCATCTATGTCACCCCTAACTAGTACGATATAATATAAATAAGAAATTTTATTCATATTCACATAAATATTGACCAGTCTTGTAGATAAACTTACTGTGTAATTAAACAATTTGATTATTTATGATCGCATATCACCCAACAAAAGTTTTATAATTTTTGAATTAACGAAATTATTTGTGGATCACTCAAAATATTTTTAGAATTATAATATAGTTTGAGTTGAAGGTTGTGGGCGGCCGGCCGGCTGTTGTTTATCGTACGTAAATAAAATCAGTTTACACAACAGCAATTTCGTGGTTTAATTTATTACTTTGATTTTAGCCAATTTGTAATTTCAGAATTCTACTTCATTCTAAGTACACACGAGCATGTAAACAGATTATTCATCGTCTTTTCAACTATGTTATACCATACCGTGCAAAATTTATTTGATTAATTTAATTAACCACACTATATACAGACTTCAAAATTTGATAAATAAAATTGTCTGCTGCGACAATGTTTTGTAATTTTAAAGAACCGCAGTTATATAGGAAGCGGTAAATGTTTTTATCCGAACTAATCCTATTTCAGACTAAACTGTGTTTACAACAAACGTCTGTGGAACATAAATATATGTTTTATAATTTATTGTAATTTGTAAGTCTATAAAGTTGTAAGAATATTGATACTTGAGAATAGAAAGTAGAATAAGTAGTAAGTATTCATTCATTTCATTAAGCTGAGGTAAAACTTCTCAAACCAAATTTTTAATCTCAATTGATTTATTGGACTACATCTAATATATACTCGATTGCTTCGACCGAATATCGAACGATAAATCATATTTGGAGGATCAATCCTATGTGGAGGTACTGAAATCTGGAACGTTCGATTTTCCATTACATAATTTACAGTTGTTGATAGCTACTCGTATTTGTTAATGATCTCCAGATAGATAAGAAATTAAATGAACACGTTACAATCCGCAGTAATCCGCATTTTATGTTGTATGGAGTCCGGGGAATTACGCAAAAAATGGCGAACACAAACTTTTTTCATAAAATCGATACTTTCTAAACCACAGCGAACCATCTAAAACGAAGTTCATAGGCGCCTTCAAGTTAAGAATATATGTATATACATGTGCGACTTGTTTATACGGTAAACAATTTTTTTTTATGAACTTCGTTGTGAAACAAAAGAAACGCCATTCACTTGTGTTTAAAACTATTTTTTGACAATAAAAAAAATATTTTTCTTATTTTAAGTTATTAAATAGTAATTTTAATCTATATAACACCATTTCTTGATGTAACCAAAAAATAATTTTAGCTCGTTTATATTTTTTTGTGCCTTAAAATCTATACAACAAAACATGCATTTTCGGCGTGAATGGACTCACAGCGCAGCGCGTAACACGCGTTTTCGCGTGAATGAACCGTAATATGTTAATTTTCTCAAACAAATCTTTTGTATTATTCTCTTAATAAAAATCGGAAGTTTTTGTTCAAAAACCCTAAGCGAAATTTGTACAGCATTTGTGAATTGAAAGTATTATATTAATATTCAGATGTAAAAAAAATATTTATGAACGTTTTGGGCATCTCTACAGTGCACACATTCGAAAACTAAACACATATTTCGCAATTTTTTTTAAAATCATTTTTACCAAGCATTTTAGTAAAGCAATTTCTTTATTTCTCGAGAAAAATAATATTTTGTTTAGTTCAAGATTCTCGAACCTCGAGAAATTAAAAAGTTCGAGAAATTCTACTCCAACTATAAAAGCTGGCCACCACCTTTATCTTCACCTAATATTTAAAATTATAAATTCCAAAATAGAAACCACCACTATCACAATGGAAATCGCGAATACTCTTAATAAATTTTAACAGAGTGCAATTATTACCAAAATATAAGGTGATTACATAGCGTCGTATTCTTTTCGTCACATTGACCTGAACATCCATAAATAAAGCCAACCAAAGTTAACTCTGACAAATATCAGAGCAAATAACGTTCTGTTATGTGTTGTACTGTTGAAACAAAGATGGAACTTTATTAATTTTGCATATAAATTTCAAGGCAAGTATGCCTTGGAAACGATTCAAAATTTAATCGACAAACAAAAGAACAAAGCTATAATATACGAATATTATTGTAGTTTTTTTTTGTTGAGATATCGTTGTACTCAATTAAGCATTGTACGAAAAGAATGCATGTTAAATGAACTATGTATTTTTAAACTAACTGAAACTTTCTTTGTTCATAGAAATCCATAAAAATACGCTTTTGTATATAATCGTACATCTCAAAAATTAATTCCAGTCCTTTGGACAACAAGACAAATTTGGGCGCCTTAATTGAAAATTAACCAAATTCAAAAGAAAAATTAAAAATGTTGTGTTATTTAAAAAAATAATTTTCATTATATCCGGAACATCTCATGTTTTTAGTGTTCCTTAAAGGTAATATAATGATTTATTCTATTCACGAACCACGAATTTAAAATGAATTAACGTCTCCGGGCATGCCATTCAGCTTTGAGTGAATATGTCTCCACATATTTAACGGCAAATGACTTGCAGCACAAACCTGTACTGAAGCTTTTCACTTTTTCCGATGTTAATGAAATAACTGTATTTTTATCTGTTAGTGTTATCCAAATTAAATTTAAAGGTAAGATGTATTGAATTGATGGAAATCAATCATTCATTTATTTTCTAGAAGAAATTATATTGAATTTAAAGCATTTAAGTTAGAGGCTTATATTTTGAGAATTTGTTACACGTTAACCAGCTATAAATAATATATCTCTTTTAACAGTCGCGTGGGTAAGGCAAAAGAATCCTGTCAAAAATTTATTGTTGTATGTGTTTTGAACAAACTTACACATTTGTGTATTCCTTTTAAACTTATTATCATCCGAAAAAAATCACTATGTATATACACACAATTGTGTTGGTTGTACTTCAAATCAAGCGAAACATTTTATCAACAACGCCATACATGGTTTTTTATTCACACATTTGTGTGGTTGGGACTTAAATTGAGCCAAACAATTTTTTTTGTAGAAAAAGGGATATAATAAGCCTCATACACCTTATATTTATAAAAGAAAAGAGATAACAAGAAAAATGAATATATAACTCATGATACGTTAAAATCACCAATCGTAATTTTTTTGCCACCAACAAACCAAACTCTACCTTGTCTGTTACCGAGAGCGCACATTATTTTCATACTTCAAAATAAATTCCTTATATCGCTCTTCACTACGATTTCATGCAAAAACGAAGTATAACTTTAATATACCAAATTTTATTTCTCAGTTCAATACAAGTAGATTATGATTTAAAATCAATTTTGGTCGTGTGAAAATTATTTATACTGCACTTCATGCTTACCAAAATTAGACAAAATATAATTCTGGTTTTCCAAGAAGTGATATTGATCGTTTTTACGCCAATACATAAATAATTACAAGTTGAAATATGTTACGATAAATTTTACTTCCAGTTGATTTACAATTATCGACCTTTCCTAGAGGTTTGATTCAGGTTTGATTAGCCCATGAAATAGATCAATATGTTATTTTTCAGGAACGTTGAAATATTAAGATGCTCCAGCACATATTTTTGTCTTAAGTTATTTTCCTCCTCAATACATACATACACATTGGAGTTTCGCATTCTTATTGCATAACTTTTAAATCTGTTCTATTTTATTTTTCTGGAATTTAACTGGCTTTCAAAGTATAGTATTTTGTATAATTGATTCCATTATGATTGAGAAGAATTTAAACATTGAATTTGATTGAATGAAATTATAAATAAATTTTTACATGTATAAAAAAACATGAGACCTTTGGATGTCGGTGTTTATGAACCAGCGAAAAATTTCGTATCTACACTCATAAGGCTGAATTTATTGTCGTTGCTACAAGTATAAGTCATGATGTAATTCGACTTAATCGGTCTCATAATAAGATGTTCATAATAAGATAATAAGATAAGTTGAAACATTTTTTTTTGTTAAGTGAAATATATGTCGGCAAAATATTCATTGAAAATCAGCAAAATCCGGACAAGCTAATTTCTAGAAAACAAACTATAGTTTAACAATAATTCCTCATAATTTTTAACAATAATGAGTATGATCTCAAACCTAGAGAGGGTTTGTGGAACCACTTGGATAAACGAATACGAGGTAACCACCGAGTAACCAACAAAACTTCATTAAATTCGGGAAATGAACATGAATGGGAAAACATTGACACTGGATTTTTACAAAATTTTGTGGAATGTATGTCAAGGCTACATGCTCTGCTGGATAATATTGAATTCACACTAGATATTAATACAGTGAGAAATTGTTCAAAATATCAAAATTACAAATATATTAAACATATACCGATAAGCGGTAAAGTTAAAGTAATTTAACATAAAATATTAAGTTTATGGTATATTCATTAGTGTATCTGTTACGGTCAAAGTGTATAATCCGGAGATTATACACGAGTATCAACCAGTGCGGTAAAAAGTTTTAGTAAATTTGTGAAATATCAATGATTATGCTTTTATTTTTCATTTTAACCGGTTATTATATATAATTACCAAACCCCTTTGTTTAAAGTGTTAAATATGATAGTTTTTTTTTACTTAGGCTGCGGGCCAATAGACATTTATTTTTCAAAAACACTATGGCAAACTGATCGAAAAATCTGTTCTAAATCCGATTTTTACCATAGTAAACGATTTACCCGACTGTTGGCCCGCAGCCTAAGTTTAAAATTATAAATTAAATTCGACACTTGAAGAATTGTTTAACTTCTGGAAAAGCGGGAGTTTGCCGGCAGCCCTCATCCTCTAAGGTATACAACGAATTAAAATTGCAATAAAAAAATTTAATATTTACAAAAGTTGATTTTTTTTAACATTTGTGGTACTATCAGAAGAAGCGATAAAAGCGTGCTGTGTCTGAAAGGTTGACGAGGCAATTATTATTAATAAAATAAAAAGTAGTTTGTTAATTCAAAATTTCAATTTTAATTTATTCAAAATCGAATTTATCGTCAATTTGTTCTTCATCTTCATTTCCATTTGTATTAAGGTTGTGATCCTCGCCAGGAATTTCATGAAGGTTGCCTGGATATAGAATGCCCGCATGTTGCATGTTTCAAGAAAATTGAGTAAACAGGTTTTTTAGTAAAAAAATAAAAAAATTTTGATAAAGTAAAATTATCGAAGAAATTGATACATTTACTCGGAAAATTTGGCTTGTACTTTCTAAAAAGTAAGATACGCCATCCTAATGCCAAAAATTATCAAAAAATTAACATCTTACCTTATTTTGAAAAAATAAAAAAAGTGAAAAATTTTGATTAGCAATTGCCGTGTTTCTTGACGCTCATTGATCCGGATCAGTTCAAATTTTATATGGAAAACAAGATCCAAATTTCGGTTTAGATCACAAATTTTGATTTTAAATCTAGCAAGCGCCTTTGTGTTGTTTCATGAAATATGAACTGAACTGGATCAGATCAAGCGTCAAGAAACACAGCTAATATTAAACTTTCCGAAGTTAGATAGAATTATTCACTTTTACGGGTGATTGTATATAATTACTAAAGGGGTTTGGTAATTATATATAATCACCGGTAAAAGTGAATAATTCTAAAAAATTTAGCATATTAACCGACGCAGTTGGTAATTATCTATAATAGTCGGTAATTGTATATAATAACCAATTATACACTTTAACCGTAACATATCGATGAAGTTTGATCAGAAAAAATTATAAAAAGCCAAGCAATCATTGATAAATTCTGCATGAGTGTATGTTTTTTTTTGTTTCAAATAAAAGAAAGTAGTAATCGTCCAGTAGATTTAATGTCCTTTGACCCATTCACACAATTACAGTATACCACGTGCACATTGTAAGCTCTATGTCAACCTGTACACTGACATAGACGGTGGGTCGGCGCTGAATTCTGCACTCCAACAGAGGGTTGTAGTTGTGTTTATTAACATCATCGATCGTAATCGATCGTAATTGAAAATTCGCATTGGTAAGTATTAGTTTGGTTTTCTGACTTTTATTCTATTTTAAATCTTATTATCTTTTAATTTTTAAAGATTTAGTCATCCTACAAATTGATAGTATCTAAGAATCAAACAACATACCTTAGTATTGTATAGGAATAATGCTACCGATGAGTCAGTAACAAGTATATGTTTATCAAGACTTTAACATTGGACAAGTAAACAGATTTAATCATTCGAAAATTCAAAACGCGGATAAAGAAGTTTCATTTCAAATTTATGTGTAGAAATTATCGTTCAGAGCCAAATCAGGCAAAGTTTCTGTTGCTAAATTAAAACGTTTTCTATCATAAAGCGTCGGTTTGTAAAGCGGTAAGAGCACGAGACGTACAAGAACGGACACGCTAAACTTTAGACCCGGAAAAAAAATTACCTAATACTTTGTTGCATGATAGATTACAAAATTTACGTATTAATATGATAATCCAAATACTGCGATAATTTCGTACATGCAACTTACACCGCAAGCACTTATCATAAACCATTAAATATATCATCAATAAATCAAAGTGATTTTTTTTGCCCCATATTATTAAAACACATTGATAGACTGTTAATTTCAATTACGAGTAGATACTATTATCTTATCGCAGACAGAATAATAACATGTTAAAATGAGTGTACCTCTTGACAAGTTGATGGATACAAAATTGTACGTTATGTTTACTTTTTTATTTTGACTACCTGTGTGAATAATGTATAGACACTTGTAATTTCTTAATTGCTTGTGTCGTTGACGAGCAACATTTTTGACATTCCAAAGAAGGTGCACAGTTTAATTTAATCTAATCATAAATGCTAACTCGTGGTCATTGGTATATAATTTATAATTACGCCGAGCCAATGTAAATTAAGTGAAGACAAATCTTTTTAGGAGATTTCAACGAAAATTTTTAATTAAATTTTTCAAAACAATTAAATTTAAAATAAATGTCTTATCTAAAAATAACAGATGAATTTCTTCATATTTTCTTCATACCGAGAGCGTGTGTCTTCACTTATATATATATATATATATATATATATATATATATATATATATATATATATATATATATATATATATATATATATATAGAGTAGAAAATGGAAAAAAATTATGTATTTTTAAATTTTATTAGATTAGATTAAAAGAAACAATAACAAAATAAAAATCATTTGGATCTCGATAAAAATCAAAACTTTATTTTATGATCTAAAATTTATTTGTTTTTGGTGTTTATATTTACTCGTCTTATTACGGAATATATGGTTTTACATTATTGATCTAGAAGATAACATACATTTTAGGAATTTTCACAATTTTAAGAATTTTTTGTAAGATTAACTCGTTAATTCGAGATGTGCAACAAGATTTTTGGGTATCGAAAGCGTGTAGGTTGATTTCCGATTACAACAACGCATCTTATCCAACAACAAAAATTAGTTTTGACTTTATTTTGTGTTGACCAAATATTATTAAATTATGCGGGCGCGTCATAAACTATAATTCATCTGAACTGACATTGATTTCATAATTTGTTTAAAATGTTGATCACATTCTAACGTAAATTACGGTAACTACTTATATCAACAAGTAAAAGTAATTTACTTATCAAAATTTCAAATTTATAATTAGCAAGTTTTATTCATCCCAGTTATTTTATTTTATACTCGTAGTGCGTTTTATAGTGCCCAGATTACTCTACATTACGTTTGGGAACCCTTCTGTTATCTATTTATGTTTATGTATAATCCATTTGTTACATATTTTTCAAATGTAATTAGAATTACGCTAAATCGTTAATTATATTTTGTTATCTATTTTCCATACAAATACATACTACAATAATGTAAATAGGTTATTAGATGATAAATTGAAACAATTTACCGAAACATATAAAAATCGAACATTTGCTCAATTTCAAATCGAATTGTGTACAAAATATTTATTCACGATAATCAACAAGAATTAAGAAGCCAAAAAAACATTCACAAAATATGTTAGAACTTACCTGTATATAGATAATTCGAGATGTATATAGTTTCAATATTCGAGATTTGCTCACTTTTGTTTTCTGTGGTAATTAACACCAAATTAATTTAATTAATCCTATATAGTGTTCACTAAATTATATGGTTTTATTTAATTTGATTTATTTATAAAATAAATCGTGATTTTCACATTAACCTTTAATATTTATTTAAAATGTTAACCAAATAACACTATACAGTTTCTATTTTATTATAATCACTGCTTATCTAATTTAATTTAGATAATTCTAACACAAGGCACAAAAATTAATAAATTAATCCTTGCTCTATATAACAAAAAAAAAATAATAAATACAACGATTTGAACTAACTGTACACAAAAAAAAATAAAACACTTTTGTAATAAGAATCGAAAATGAAGCACGTTGTTAAGTGTTCAACGGACAAATATCTTTTAAATAATTAAAATTTGTGCTTTTATATTATTTTCCCCCACTTAAGTGGCGGCGCGCAGCGTGTTTGAAAACAAAATATAGAAAACTAAAAATAGAAAGAATCATAAAACTGTGTAAAACGAAATGGTAGAAAATAATGATTTTGTGTAAAACGATAATGTTAGTACTTTTTTATTTAGTTGGGCACTATTTAGTTCTCTTTATATCTGTTATTATGGATTTTTGCGTGAATTTAAAATACTGATATTTTTAGTATGTTTTAGACTTTATGTTTATTATGACATTATGATAATCTACAAAGTCAAAACATTGAGAATTGTATAAGTAAACAGAAACTCTAGAATGGGTTATATTTTTATATACCCACATTCATTTAACATCTTAGGCTGATGCAATCTATTGTCATACTTTCTGTTATCGTTGCGGTTATTGAACAGAGGCTTGGAGGATATCTCGTAGGAATTAATTTTTTTGATGAACAGCAATACGGATTATTGTAAATAAGAACACTGAATACACGCGATTTTACACTTCCTGTCACCATTACATGATCGTCTAAATGCAGGATATAAAGGGATTCTTGGATATCGAAAGCTGTTGTCAACCACTCTATGTTGTAAATGAAAATGATGGGAATTGAAATCCGTGGTATAGCATATAGTAAACTCGTTTGTCACCTAGGGCCAAGTTAAATATTAAACATCAAGCCGCGGGCCGCATTACAGAAAAAAACCAAAATTAATTGAAATCAAATTTATTAATATTAACTTTGTAGTAACCCATACAAACTAAAATATTCAGAAATTCAACCATGTGAAAAAATACTATATAAGTTATACAAAGATATTTTTCTAAGTTAACATTATATGTGCTAAATATATGTACTACCGAACATAGCTAAAATACGCCTAATTGTACATAATACATTGGAAAATCGGTCAACAGATAAATATTTATAGAAATTTGGAATCCCAACTTCCATATTTATGTTTTGCACTTCAAATTCACGTTTTTGCAAATGATATTCAATTTTTTTTATCTCATTCACAACTTTTTACAATTCAACCACAATTTTTAATACGTCTTTGTCAATTTTTCCTTAATCAACCTCAATTTTTTGCAAAGCAGATTCGTGTTTTTCCAAAGTAACTTCAATTAAATACATAACACAAATTCAAGTTTTAATATTTCAAGTTCGTAAATTTTTTGCAACTTCCGAAATGATTCCAAAGAAGTTCTGAATTTTGGCAACCTGGGACGAAAGTCGACCAATTCTTAACCAATTATGATGAGATTGGGTATGCTGGATGGAAATGAGATCGTTAAATTATTTTTGTAAAAAAATCTGGAATATGACCACCTGGGACGGAACTCGATCAATTCTTAACCGATTATGATGGGATTGGGTATGTTGGATGGAAATGGGATTCTTAAATGATTTTTGGAAGAAGTTCTTGAATATGGCCACCTGGAACGGAACTCCATCAATTATTAACTGATTATGATGGCCCAATCCCATGTTGGATAGAAATGGGATTCTTAAATGATTTTTGGAAGAAATTCTGGAATATGGCTACTTGGGATGGAACTCGATCAATTCTTAACCGATTATGATGGGATTTGGTAGGTTGGATGGAAATGGGATTCTTAAATGATTTTTGGAAGAAGTTTTGGAATATGGCCACTTGGAACATAATTATATCAATTCTTAACTAATTATGATGGGATTGGGTGGGTATGTTGGATGGAAATGGGATTCTTAAATGATTTTTGGAAGAAGTTCTGGAATGGCCACTTAGGATGGAACTCGATCAATTGTTAGCCGATTATGATGGGATTGGTTATGTTGTATGGAAATGGGATTATTGAATGATTTTTGGAAGAAGTTCTTGAATATGACCACCTGGAACGGAACTCCATCAATTCTTAACTAATTATGATGAAGATCGGGAATATGGCAACCTGAATCGGAATACGGCCATTTCTTAGCCGACATTGATGGGATTTTGTATGTTGAATGAAAATGGGATTCTTAAATGATTTTTGGAAAAAGTTCTGGAATATGGCCGCACCTAAGGTGGAACTCGGTAATTTCTTAAACGATTATAATGGGATTTTGTGTGGTGGATGGAAATGGGATTCTCAAATTATTTTTGGAAGAAGTTCTGCAATATGTCACCTGGAATGGACGTGGACCATCTCTTAATTAATAATTATGAGATTTTGGAATGATTTAAATGATTTATGAAAAAATTCTGGGATATGGAGTTTTTTCTGATTGATTTCCATCCCAGGTGGTCATATACTAGAATTTCTTCCAAAAATCAATTAAGAATCCCATTCCCATCCAGCAAACAAAATCCGTCAAGAAATGCTCGACTTCCGACCCAGCCTGCATAATTGAAGAACTTCTTCCAGAGTTTCTTCCAAAAAACATTTAACGTTCTCATTTCCATCCAGCATATCCAATCACATCATAATCGGTTAAGAATTGATCGAGTTCCCAGGTGGCCATATTCTAGAATCTCTTTCAAAAATCAATTAAGACTCCCATATCTATTCAACATACCCAATCCCATCATAATCGGTTAAGAATTGGGAGCACTGAAATTGTTTTGCAAAAAGTTGTTGTAAAAAATGTATGAGCTTGAAAAATTAAAACTTGAATTTGTGTTAAAAATATTTGAATTTTGTTTTCGTTTTTCACTTAATTGGAGTTACTTTGAAAAAACACGAATTTGCTTTGCAAAATATTGAGGTTGATTTAGAAAAAATTGACAATGAAGTATAAAAAATTGTGATTGAATTGTAAAAAGTTGTGGTTGACTTGTAAAACGTTGTGAATGAACTAAAAAAAAATTGAATATCATTTTCAAAATCTTGAATTGCAAAACCTATATTTTTGTTTTCGTATGGAATCATCATAACATACTGAATTTCAATCAATCCCAATTGAAAACTATGATCAACGGTTTCTACATCAAATGAAAGAGGATAAATAAGTAAATAGGTGAAATTAAATTTCACATTTTTTGAAATCTAAAAATTTATCGCTATATCATCTACTCTGCTAGCAATGGTATTTCGACACAACACTTTTACTGATTTATTAATGCATACTGATTTATTAATGCATAAATGTGATGACAAGTAACTAGTTTTAACAGCTTCAATCGGTTTCGTAAATAAACTTTGTTGTATTTGAAGTATCACCTTTAATCCTGATAGTTTGTCTTCACGAAGTTTTGCAACTTATTTATCCTTTTCTTCATGATTTGTATAATATTATATTCCTTGCAAACTGCAATAGAGTTGTTACATATCAGACATACAATTTTATTTTTTACTTGAATACAAACATATTGTAGTTCCCATTTTTCTTGGAAACATGGATGCTCATCTTCAATTAATCGTTTTTTTCAGACATTTCTATTACAAATTTTTAATTAACCTTAGAGAAAACACTACACTTATTTTCACAACTAGAGCACACGGTAAACGGACAAAACGGATAGCTAAGGCTGCAGTGTGGACCAATACCCAAGTATAACAAAACCAATACCACTACAATACAGGCCGATTTATATACATAAAAAAAATGAGTTAGTATGAGTAATGTTTGAAAAATTAACTTGGCGGCATACAAATGAAAATATTTATTCCTAGTGTTCAGTCCGACCAAAATGATAAAAATTATCATGATATTTTTTATCAGCTTTTGTCATAAAACGCACTCATTTATCACAAAAAAAAGCCAAAAATATTTTTTATTCTGGCTGTCAAAATTTATGCATTTTATTTCTAATGTTATTGCGCTATGATTTTATATGGACATAGGAACAACATTTTGTTCAACTTTAATATTATATTTTCGAATTAACAATAATACATTAAAAACAATGTATGTAGTTCAAATCAGTGTCTGGAGTAAACTCAAAAAAATATATTGTTTGTGTGTGATTTGTGTGTGTGTAGTTTCTTTTCTGTGTTTTTGTTCAATCTTCAATGTCCATTTCATTTCCTCTGATGGCGGCCGCATGAAATGTGTCTCGACTCGAGCCTCAGCTCAAGTTAAAAATGAGTAATATAATGCAAATTGTTGTTGTAAATTATTGTTGTTGTAATGAAAATGTTGTTGTACCGCCTTTTCAAGATCACACAATTTTAAGTTTAAACTTTGCTGGCTCGGCTCGAGATTCGAGAGACATTTCATGCGGCCGCCTTGAATGTTTGATTAGGTGCAACGTTGTGTGGCTAAAATTTTTCGTGTATTCATGAATTGGGCGAGAATATGATTTTCTTTACACATAGAAATGCCATCTATTATCTTCAAATCTCTGCCGTAAATTATAATTGAATGAATGTTTAAATGAGTGAATTAATATGTGTACTCCCCGGGTTTGTTTTATTAGCTAAGAAAAGATGTGAAGAATTAAACTATTGTGAAATACACTTAGGCATTAGTAAATAGTAAATTTTTGTTATGGCCAACAATGTTTTGATGTGCAGAATCAATTTATAATTATTTTTTCAATTTGGTTGTTCACTCTAGTTTGACATAAAATTATACGGAGTGAAGTTAGGGTCACAAAAAATATCATGATAAATTTTATCATTTTGGTCGGACTGAAGACACCAATTATGAAAAAACTTTAAACATTCTTTTAAACAACAAATTATTTATATCTTTTAAATGCGCTAGAAATGTGAACTATTGCCCCTCTAATCCTAGCTTCTTTAGTAACTTTTATAAACAAAAAAAAATCTTGTCAAGAAACTTTTTATTCTTTAATTTTCCAATTAAAACAACAACCCATTTTTCCATAAATCACGTGCTCTTTATGAAAACAAAAAAATTGAGTTTTCTTGTTCTTTATTGTGTGGCAGCGTAAGCAAAGTAAAGTTGTTGTTTAGAAACGGAAAATATTAAATGAAAATTTCGAAATACTAAATTTATTTTTCGGGAAAATTGTTACCAAAGGTTGATTATTTATAGTGATCACTGACGAAATATTTTTTTTCTTTATTTATGAAATACAAACGATTTACTGGTAAAATCTTGGAACCATAACATTTTTTCTATAGACAACTATAAGTGGATCTGACGGCAAAAAATATAAGCTTGTTCCAGATATTTTTGTATGCTAATTTTTATTTTCATAAAGTATGCCATGCTAAAATTTCATAGAAAAAAACCGGCAATGAGCTTATTTTTAATTCGCTAGATGTCACATTCCCAACTTTAACAGTCGTCAATACAAATATTTTTTTTCTAGGATTTCTCAGTTTTGTTTAAATATTACACATTCTAACGCCGATTTTATATAAATCGGCCTGTATTGTAGTGGTATTGACGGGAAAAAATATTTATGTACATACTAGATTTTTTCCGAACATATGTATGACGTAGTAGTGGGAAAAGGTTGGATATTTTTTATTTATAGTGTACTCGTGAGTTGTGAGAATGCATATAAAAATATAATTTTGTTTGCGACGCCATTAGTGGTCGTGGTGCAGTATAATTTGTGTGAAGTGAACATTTTATTGTTATTTTAAAATATAGTGAATATTATGTTATTTTAAAATATAGTAAATCAAAATGTTTCAATATAATTATTACTTTTTAAAAAAATGGTTCCAAAAGTTAATAAAATTTGTATTGTGATAATTGTATGTTTAATAAAAGAACGAAATTTTAAATAAAACTTTTTTATAATTAATCTAACATATTGTATTGTTTTATTTCCCTTAAAAATATAATGGCGTCATAATATTTAGTTCACCAGCCCCCGCTCATTTTAAAGCACGTGTGCAGTCACAGATGCACAAGGTTTTGCTTACTCAAATTCATCATTGTCCGACAAAATGCATAGGAAAGATTTAAATATTTCGGACACTTTTGCTGAGAAAAGTCGGTGATGATTTCATTAAAATGTCAGGAAAATACAGAAATTTACGGAAATTAAAATACTTGGGTAGTCGGGTAAATTTGTTTACTATGTATGATAAAAATCGGATTTAGAACAAATTTTTCGATCAGTTTGCCATAGAATTTTTGGAAAATAAATGAATTTACCGAAAAAGTTAATTAAAATTGACTTTTACGAGACTATTGGTACGCACTAAGGCTGCGTACTAATAGTCGGGTAAACCAATTACTATGATAAAAACCGATTTTAGTATAGATTATAATTAATTATAATTAACTACTATTACCCGACAAATGATCTGCAGCCTTAATCTACGAAATAGGCAAACCGGGATTCCCCGATATGTTTAGTGGCGAAATTTCCCGATGTACTTAATGAGAGTGTTTTCTAAAATGAGAATTCTCCAATGTTATATTAGGGAATTCCCCCGATTTATTTCATTTTATGTTTTTTTGAATATTCTTTTTAATAAGATTGTTAAGAATTCTAGCATGTTGCATATTAATTCTCGGTATACGGCTAGTCAGCGGGCCGCTTGTTTGACATGTCTGTCTATTTATATGATATCACACAAACAGATCTCAAATAGAGGCGATTCTTAATAAATAGCGATTAATAGCGAAAAATCTGTACTAACTCCGGTTTTTAACGTAGTAAATGATTTACCTTCAATAAATAATTTTTAACCCTCATGTGAGTGAAGAAAAAATAACTTAATTTGAGTGATTAACTTATTTTTTTTTACGTTCGTCCAATTTGTAACATTTCTCATTTTTAAGTATGACCGTTATCTATACCAATTGAACTAGAAATCCTCATACAAATTAAAGATTTTATTAAAACATACAATAACAGACGTCTAAAAGGGCGAAAGGTACCCGGGTACCCACGTCACTCACATTAGGGTTAAAATAATTCAGAAAACCAAAATAAATTAAATTTTACAAAGCACATTTTGTAGTTCAAAGTTTACAGTTTAGTACACAATTTTCATGTTAATTATACACAAAATCGAGATACTGTGGGAAATTCAAATATAAAATATAACCATTATTAGTAGCGAACCGCAACGAAAAAGAAGGCTCGCCTTTTTAACACCGCATAGTAGTCCTGCTATTCATGAATCACCAAAGATGTGAGTACAATGAGAAATAAAATGGTATCAAAAGCATTTTCCTGTTACATTAGTTCCATCAAGACTTGAGCAGATTTGTGCGAATATCAAAATAGGCAAACGATATCTATTTATATATACGATATGCGATTGATGAAGTCCTGAAAACATCTAATTCATCGGATCTAGTTCTTATACTGGGCGACTTTAACCTTCCAAATATCAACTGGAAACATGATATGGAGTTTAACTGCATTTTTCCATGTAATATCTCTGCAATGCAGAGTCCCTATTGGTCGATGCCATGCTTTGTTTTAACGTCAACCAAATTAATATGATTGCTAATAACATCGATAGGTTTCTTGATCTGGTCTTCACCGCTGAGGAGGATGCTTTCAAAGTAGCTGAATCAATGAATCCACATGTTGTAAACGATATCAACCACAAACCTTTGGACATTGTATTTGATACAACCTATACTGTAAATTGGGATCTAATTTTAAATGTTGACAATGTGAACGAAAATGTTGATAAATTTTATGACTTCATTCACCAAGGTTTTGAACCCCATGTACCTTTTTACAATAAAGCACCGAAAAGTTCAATGACCTGCTAACCAACTTAAAAACCCGAAAATGTATAGCCTATATACTAAAATGATGAAATCTCGATTGGAAACCGACAAGCTAGCTTTTTACAGCGCAGTGATGAATTTGACGTCTATTTTAATTTTAAGTACAGGTCTTGCACGTATTCAAACAAAAATTAATTGAAATCCTAAAGAATTTTGGAAATACTTTCGATCCAAACGGGAAATCGAGGGATATCCTTTCAATATGACTTATAATAATACCAGCTCCTCGGACGCAAAAGTGATAGCAGACATGTTTGTATCATTTTTCCAATCAGTCTATAGCCCTTATAATGATATGGAATACACTGATAAAATATGCATCAACAATACTTCTATTATTCCACCGTCATACATGAAGAGACTGTTATATTAGCATTTGGAGATGGATGTGAGCCGGATGATATACCCGCCTTTATATTAAAAAGGTTTGAGAGTAGCTTCACAAATCCAGTCTGCATACTTTTCAACCAATCTTCGTCAATTCCAAAATTAGTTGAGCTGATTGTGTGCAATGCTTTTAAATCTACATTAATACGTCACATCACTATTTACCAACATGTCTGGAAGATCGACATCTACCAATCTGGTCGAATTTACCTACAAAGTATTAAATGAGATAGAAAGTCATCATCAAGATGTAGCGTATACAAATTTTAGCAAGGCATTTGGCTCTATATGCCACCTCAAAGCACTCCTAAGCCTGCGCGCATTCGGTTTTTCAACCGGATTTATTAATTGGTCGAAATGGTATCTGCCAAACCGACTGCAATATGTATTAAATGGGAATGAGAAATCCAATGTTATCAAAGTGACCTCCGGTGTCCCTCAAGGATCCCATATTGGACCCTGGATTTTTATTGTGTTCATCGATAGAATAGCCAAGTTAATTAAACACTCAAATGTTCTATAATATTTGCTGATGACGTAAAATTTTTACATAACATACTTAGTGAGTGGTGTGTCCAAAATTCATTACATTTCAATATTTAGAAATGTAAATGTATAAAATGGTTGGCGCGAAAGTTCCAAGAGTACGTGAGATTATTGATCTGGATTGTTGAAAACGTTAGTTTTAACCGTCATATAGATAATTGTATTGCTAAACCTAAAACTCCATGTTTGGCTTTGTCAAGTGGTGGACTGGGGAACTCACGGATATACATACTCTACGCACATTATATTAGCTTATGTAAGATCTCAAGTGGAGTATGCTGTAACGGTTTGGGGCCCCTCTCTTACGCTGTGCACATCAACAGAATCGAAAGCATATACAAAAAAAAAAATATTTTAAAATTATTTTCTTTTTTTTTATATTTTACTTTTTTTTAAATTGAAATCATTTGCAATGTACTAAACCGATTTCCTTTAATAATTAAAAAAAAATAAAGAGAACTTATTATGAAAGAGGTGTTCGTGTCCTGGACGTGGTTGAACTTCGCACTCACAACTTCTCTACTCAAAATGAGTTCATAAGATCGTAAGATTTGTGCATTTTGTACGACAAACAGTCCTTCACGATGACTGAAGCAGCTGATTATTAGTGTTGCAGGGGCTGTTCTTACTATGATGCTACTCTTCAATGTTTCTCTGTTTAGCAACTGGTCACTAACGCCGCATGCTGTGCTTTTTTTTAATTTCCCAGGTGCCCATAATATCTTTTAGGCATTCTCCAAAGCACCACCCAAGGGGCGCTCGATCGAACCCCTTATAGTAAAAACTTGTTTCTTTTGGATGTCAGCAAAAAACTTTAGTGAAACCGATTTGGTCATATTATTGATCTGGTATACTAGCGTGGTAGCAGTGGTCTTTCCGAAAGAATACAAGGAGTACTAAAACTTTATTTTAAACTGTACACAGAGTAAATAATTTTATTTAAATTGCTATAAATAAAGCCATACAGTTGAACCTACAGGATTCTCCAGCCAGTTGATAGAGTACACATGTAGAGAAGATCAACAGTTCATACAGTTTTACTGGCTCGTGGGAACTAACCGTAAGACGTTGGCATCATGGCTGTGGTGAGATTTGACAATGGCTCTTAGGATCTCCAACTAATCTGAGAAGAGAATCGCTTAATTAACAATTAACATATTGACAATCTTCAATAAAAATTAATTTTATTAGATTTGGAACAAATATATAAGAACAAGATCGTAAATTGAGTAAACAAGCCACGGGAGTGAGGAATTTCTAGCACTTTATCTGCCGCAGAATAGAAACCCATGTTGGCGACAGGGAAGTTAATCTCTTAGATTTGTACATTTTCCCCACCAGGATTCGAATAATATTAGTATCATGATGTGGTTGACGATGACATTAGAACCAGTATAATCTGAATTCAATTATAATTTTAAAATATGCTGCAAACGAATAGCATATAAAATATGCTACATTTTTAAATTTTACCCTAAACCTGACCAACTTAACAATAAAAACGTATTGTGGGCTATCATTTTGTCCAATATTTATTATTTTAATTATTTACAATGACTTTATATATTTTTTTAAATTGTGTTGACTTTTTGTCTGTGATTCGTGATTGATTGCATTTCTTACAATGACCGCTTAATTTGGTGATAATTGGAAAAATAAATAGATACTGAAAAAATTTACAACAAAACTGTTTCATATTTTAATTAGATTAAGATTGGTCACCACTGGGTTAACGGCTAGATTAATTATAATTCAGATTTATTTAAAGACCGTTTTGGATTTCAGCTCAATTTATCTGAATTCATGATTTGTCTGAATTCAAATAGTCATTGGTGCTATAGCACCAATTATTGTGTACCAAACGAAAAATATCAAGTGTCCAAACTTAGGCGTCAATTGTAACAGTAAATATTTCTCGACAAACCATATACAATTTTATTTGTTCAATTAATCGCCTGCAATGATTTTGAAATGGACAAGTGCCATTCTACCTTTCGGTTGTTCGTTCGTTCGTTGACTATATACAATATTCGTTTAGATATAATTATATAAAACACATGGTTATGGTGTACTCGTACAGTAGAGTCTTCACCATGAAAATACAAGTACACGTTTGAATATGGATTCTGTTTGAAAAATGTTTTTATTGATTGTGTTCAAAATTTGTGACTAATAATATTTTAAAATTACATATACATACGAGTATTCTCTCCATAGGCAAAGCGATAGCGACCAAGGAATCTGATAGGTACTTTAAAATTTTTGCGTGACATAAACATTATCAAACATACTACAGCTGGCAACGTAACGATTTTTAAAAATATTTTTATCACGATTTATAGAGAATTATTTTTGGCAAAGATTACGAGTTTTTGCAAATTTTATTAGGGTAGATTATGACAAAATGAAAATTTTGGACATGTGACTTCTTTTATTAGTATGAGTGCATACAATGTATTGTGACCGATATTTTGAGACGTTGATAAAATGAGGTAGGTAAGGAATTTAAAGCAGTTTTTTGCAAGTGTACAGCAGAGCATTGGAAACCTAAGGTTCGCGTGCTACATAGTTAAGGTGTGCGAGACGATGTACATTATGATTTTACACACATAATATATTCACTCGACTGTAAATTCTAGTTTTTATCAGGACAGGTTCACATCTGTTTTCGAGTAATGAATGTAAAGTACAAATACGATTTTAGCACTAATTTTACTATTGAACGTTATACCACAGAATTGAGTAGACTAAGAATTTTTTTTTCCTAGCTTAATTTTTTTTATATACATAGGAAACATAACTTTAAAATATGAATATTTATAATTACAGTGATGATTTTATGTTAACTAACTATTTTTTGTTGAAATACACTTTCAAAGCTTCATTATGAGTCCGTAATTGTTTAGTTGAAATAAAAATATTCAAAAATTACGAATTTTTTCCTACCCTAAGTGAGTCCAGGAGGTCGATTTGGTTCAAAATTCGACAAGTTGACGAAATAACCGCAGTATATTGTAATTTGTTTGGATATGACATTTCTAGATAACATTTCCATTTATAATTTAAAATTTGTAAATGCAATTATGCTTTAAATAAAATTAAATTTATTTAATTATTTAATTTTAGCTTTAAAATAATTTCTAATTCTTTGTTTCTGCGAAAACAAAACATTTATTCGACATCGCATTGAAAAACAAAATATGTATGTGAAATGTATTTGATGTATTGTTGAGAATTGAAAGAAAGTGAGTCCATTAGTACTCTCAAGGAGATGTGTAAACATGGCATGTGTATATTGCGTGTGTACGGTTTACTTTGAAGGAAGAAGAAATGAAATTTTACTAACCAGATTTGTTCATTAGTTTAATATCGTCAAATTGGTCTATTACACTTTCGGTAAAATCAACGCAATTGGCCTATGGTAGCTGCAAGCATCAAAGATTCGTTCCCATATCTCGTAGTAGATATATATCTCATATTTCTCCGATATCTCGTAGTACATATATTTCGATCTGAGTTCTTGTGCAACTCTATTTCGTATCGCAGCAAGTTTATAGGATTCAGCTTAGGGAGCAGCAAAATGAAATCCATGCTCATAATCATCGGCAAAAGATGTTAGTCTCCGAAGAATCTTTGAAATTCTTTCATAATATGCAGCAAGGATGAAATGTATGTAAATACTTAATTACGTCTTCGACAGCTTTATTCGGAAGGTGTTTACAACTACCGAAAGGATCTTATATTGTCAATGGGTTGTGTTGTTACGCTCATACCAGTTGTTTGTCCAACGATGATTTCCTTATGCAAGGTGACTGTATGAGTTCTACTTGAATTTTTATATATTGCTACTCCAATCGCCCGCTATCCCTCTTGAACTGACCGAGTTAAAAAACGACCGTGTTAAAAAACGAAAAAGTTGTATGACTGCTGTAGTAGTCATATGCGCGAACGTGTTAACTCGTCACTCAAAAACTTGGTGAGCTGTGAAAAAAGTAAAACGAGGAAAGGACACAAGCACCAAAAAGCTGAATCGATTCCGAAAACTGAACCATACCATCCACAATTAAAAGCTTTTATTTTTCGTTGTTCGTTTTTCAAAATAAAATTATTTGAAAATTTAATATAATTTGTGATGAAATTTGTGTGTTGAAGAAATTTGTGATCAAATTTGTGAGTTTGTAATTTGTACGTTATTAAAATAAAATGTATCGAAAAAAAAAATTATTTGTTGTGGATGATATGAATTATAGATTCCGCCAGTCCCGTACCGAAAACGTTTTCAGATATGTATGTGAAAACAAAATGGTGCATTTTTTTTATTAATTTTTATATTTTAACAATAAAGTATTTATAAATATAGTTATATGTGGATGATGGTTGATTAATTATATTGATAATTGTAAAATTAATTTACATATATCGTGTAAACAGTGAATAGTTCGGTTTTATGAGTTATATTGTATAAATTCGATTAATTATTTTGTGTAGTATTCATGAACCAGTTGCACAAAATTCTATTTCTACAAGTAATTAACTTCAGTCACATTCGTTAATAAAAATTCTTAATACAGTACTGATTATTTTTTGTCTAACTCTTTTTTTTTATTGAAAGTAGATAATAACTTTGCTGCGGTTATCGCCCTGGTTATTTCTGTGATTAACATCCTATCCCGATAAACCATTCATGTCGAGGATGCAGGCAGGGCCTGGGCCCGCATAATTTTGGAATATGATAAGATGCAGGTTTTAATACTGTATCACGCATATTCCAGGAATGTGCTATACATACCTAGGATCACCATTATGGTTGGCCTGTACGTCTCTATCATATCATCATATCATATCAACTCTTTTTTTTTATTGAAAGTGACTCACTCGACATTTAGTTATTACCAGTCTATATAGTATTATTAAAGTCTTTGATTAAAGCACGCTATTTGAAAATCTAATCAAATACTGCTTGCGAATTCCATTTGTTTTAAAACGGCTACTTATTGTATTCATAACTACGTAAACTAAATAAAATGGTGTTATGATACTGACTACCTTTTCAAGTGCTGTAAAGTTTTACAGCTACGAGTATTAAGGGGAAAAAGGAAACAAATAATAGGCACATTCGATTGAACTGATTTAACTGAATAATCTGAATTAGCTGAATATATCACATCAGTTTACTTCAGTTAATTCAGATTATTCAGTTAAATCAGTTCAATCGAATGTGCCTAATTTAAACAGTAGGCAACACTATGCGCATTTGATTTAACGTTATGAAAATAAAATAATATATATATATATATATATATATATATATATATATATATATATATATATATATATATATATATATATATATATATATATATATATATATATATATATATATATATATATATATATATATATATATATATATATATATATATATATATATATATATATATATATATATATATATATATAGTACAAACTCGATAAACGCAACCCTTGGTAATTGCAATACTCGATACTTGCAACTATGTAAATTTTCTATTATAAAATTTTAGAATTGCAACCGAATAAAATTTTACCTCGATAATTGCAATTTTAATAAACATTTTATTATATTCGATAAATTTTCCTGTTCAATATCATTAAAAACAAAAGGATTATGGTTGCATGGTAAAATGAAACATTTCAATTAAACATTCGACAAGGTATACAATTCGGATGAATCTGGTTTATTTTAGAGAATTCTTCCAAATAAAACGCTTATTCACCATAAACAAATTTGTGCACCAGGCCGAAAAGTCTCTAAAGAACAGATTATTTTTGGGCATGCACATATCATATGCCCTCGGGCAGTCACAAATTAAAACCTTC
This sequence comes from Nephrotoma flavescens, assembly GCA_932526605.1. NCBI lineage: Eukaryota > Metazoa > Arthropoda > Insecta > Diptera > Tipulidae > Nephrotoma > Nephrotoma flavescens. Next base: position 114,851,951 of record OW052222.1, read on the forward strand.
TGTAATCGGAAAGGTAAACCTTAGAGTTGATGATCTTAGAGTTGTTCAAAGAATTTTTTGAAAAACCTTTTATTACGGATGCAAGAAATTCGGTAATTTGGATTACTTGCTACACTTAACATAAACTTAAAATATATTTTTTTGTTGTTTTCGGTCGCTCATTTTTGAAACAAAATGCACTGGAAGAAAAGGCACTATTATTATTAGATAACGCTTCCTGTCACCCAAAAGTGTATGATGTTTGCATTTGATGGACTTATACTTATAATGTGCCTTCCACCAAACTGTACTGAATTGATTCAGCCGATGTACCAAAATGTAATCAATTTAACCAAATTAACGTTTAATAAAATTTATTAAATCATTTGCACAAGAAATCAAGTGAACACGATTTTGAGACTGCATCCACTTGGGTCTGGGAAAATCTTCGAGTCAGCGAAAAGTTGCTAAGTGTTGGAAACGAATAATGCCGGAATTTGATGATTATGACTCCGAACATGACATGCCATTATTTGTAATCCGTAAAAGAGAGAGCAGAAAATTTTAATCCAATATTGACTTTACTATCTAAAATTTCGCCTAACGAAGTATCTGAACATGAAGTTAACGAGTGGATAACCGAAAACTCCTTGCCTAAAGAGATTAACGGGGTGGGGTTAACAAGAGTTGGAAAAGAAATCCGAAAAAGAAATCAAAAATTTGGAAAATGTTCAAGTTAAACATGAACCTACAGGGGACGTTTTCTGAATGTCTCTGAAATAAATTGAACTGTATACGAACAAAGTTATAATTTTCTGTGATTTTTATTTGAAAGACACATATCTTTGTTGAAAAATCAACAGTTTTCATTAAATTTGTCTATGTTTAACTTTTACTCGATATTTGCAACTTTTCGATTTTTGCAACGCCTGCGAACTTTAATTGGTTGCAATTATCGAGTTTGTACTGTATATATATATATATATATATATATATATATATATATATATATATATATATATATATATATATATATATATATATATATATATATATATATATATATATATATATATATATATATATATATATATATATATATAGATAGATAGATATATATATATATATATATATATATATATATATATATATATATATATATATATATATATATATATATATATATATATATATATATATATATATATATATATATATATATATATATTATGCGGCGTGCGCTGCAATATTTTGTTTTGAAATATGTTTGTATTATTTATTATACACGTACACATAAAATCACATTACTACAAAATGACTGTACGTCAAAAAAAGTAATTGAAATTGATATATATTTTATAGATTTTCCCAATTTAAATTACTGCAAAAGCAAGCTATATCATTTGTTGCTGAGTTTATATTGATTTTTTGTTTACAGGGTGACTGACACGAAGTGTTGCCAACTTCAGACTCATTGCTGAAATTTACACTAATGACTAATTGTTTACAAGCGTACAAAAGCATTTTAGTGGGAAATATTCAGAAAAAAAGTTATTTACAATAGAATTCAATCGTAATAGTGTGATTGCTCTATATTTGGCTGGAAAACCACACCCGCAGATTGTTAACCAGTTAAAACATCTGCATGTGAATAAAATTTTTGTGTATCGCACCATAAACCGTTATAACGATTGTAACGATTTGATTAAATTTGTGAATTTGACAATGCGAATTAAAAGACTCATCTAGTTTGAACCGTTAACAGACTCTTGATTTTTATAGGTGGTCGCAGCATATTGCCGGCTAGGTGGCAGTCGTCAGGGATGGGATCTTTACACCTGTATCAAGAGCTTGATAATGCTGCTTTTAAACCGTAAAATACATATATATATATATATATATATATATATATATATATATATATATATATATATATATATATATATATATATATATATATATATATATATATATATATATATATATAATATATATATATAGTAAATTGACATCTAGAAATCTTGTAATATATATAATAGTTTAATTTAATAAATAAATAATTGTTAATAAGGATATAATAAATATATAATATAAATATGATAACAATATAATAATTAGTTACAACAATAATACTCTAAAACATCTAAAATTTTACTATACGCATGCATTGGAACCATGGCTCTTATTAGGTTAGATTATAAATAATGACTCAAACTTAAATAACTTCCGTAATATAAATAATATCAAATTTTTTCTTATAATTAACGTATTTAATTGTAGTTAACGTGAAACAGTTTTGTAGTTTTCCTTTTTTTTTATTTTATATATACATATGTATATAAATATATTTTTTTTAACTGCACTTCAATTCGTCAGATTATTCCCATCAACCTGATATCTTAATAAATGTTTACTACTTATTTTTGTTTGAATTGTAGTATAATACATTTAATTAAATTTTTGTTTCGAATCCGTACATTTATTTTCGGAATCTTTAAAAAAACTTAGTCTTAATCAAAGAAAAATCGCTTACCAAGGAAACGGTCGGGCCACAGTGCCGCTGTCCGTATTTAATGACAAAACCGACTCGTTTCTAAAAGTTTAAGGAAACGCGTACCGAATTAACTATACCGATTTGCGAAAGAATTAATAGACACCTTGATAAGCAGTAAATTAAATAAATACGTTGATCTCGCAGCTTAAGTATATTTAACCACCGGAACTCACTTTCTTGGCCAGATAATCTGACAATTTTTACTTAGACTCGACAGTTAGTGTAGTATTGAGAACCACTTTTGTTATCACCAATATAGAAAATTCTATTTTACTTTTGACTTTTATTTATTTTTTTTTCACTTGGTGCACTACACTACTTAAACAATGATCAATGTGATCTTGACTGTGGCAAACGAGATAATGATCGAGTCAACCAAATTTATTTAATAAATTTTTCTAGTTTGAGGGGAAATTGATAAAACATGTTTGCCAATTGCTAACCGGACCAGTACGATTGTTTATTGTTATTTAGAAACGGTTAGCTGTTGGGATGTATTTCATACAGTACGCTACTAAAGCATTTTATATTCAATTTATGTGTGTCTTCCATGGCAATTTCTTAGCTCGTATTGTAACAACCAAAGCAAGGTAACAAACTGTTACACGATACTGGCAGTATTGCAAAACGCCGTGGACCGAAACGCACTGCAACATTGCCGGATATCGGAAATTCGGAAGGTGAAGGCCAAATTGGCTCGGAATCCGCGCCGCAGAGGCATAAAAATGGCTCGTGAGGCGAGCATTTCGCTCGAACGGATGCAGCACATATTGAAAGATCATCTTGGAGTAAAGGCCTTGAAATTCCATAAAACGCATGGTCTCACCGATGCTCAAAAAAGTTAGAGTGGAAAGAGCAAAGGAGTTGTTACGCTTTCACGAAAGTGGCGATTTGCCGAATTTGGTTTTCTCCGATGAGTCACCGTTCGTTATTGAGCAATATGTGAACAAGCAAACTGACCGGATTTACTTGCTCGGCCGTTCTACTGAAAATTAGGACCAATGGATTGGCTCTCAAAACCAAGCGCCACCGATGGTGATGGTTTGGGCAACCATATCGGCCGCAAGCCGTTCACCGCTCGGTTTTGGACCGTGGCATCAAGATAAATGCTCAAATTTATCGGAATCATGTGTTTGAGGGAGTGTTGAAGCCTCGGGCACAAAAGCATTTCGGCCGCAAAGCCTGAACAATTCAACAGGACTCGGCGCCGAGTCATAAAGCACGCGTCAGTCAATATTGGCTGAGAAACAACGTTCCGCGGTTCATTTCCACTGCCCAATAGCCACAAAATTTACTGGATGCAAATCCGCTAGATTTTTCGGTTTGAGGTATTTTGAAGAGCATACACTAATTCTTTCAAGTGATTTGTACTTACATTACTTGTCATACTCTATTTTTATATTTAATCACATAAACAATTTGAAAAACTAGTAATTGTCATAACACCATAAATTACGTATAACGCATTAAAAATTTGAAATATTGGTTATGCAAGTAGAAACTCTGCTTTGTTTGGTCAAATTCAACTTTATTGATAATATAATTGATACAAAGATTAATTCTGATGACATTTGATTAAATATGTATGATGACATCGATCTGAATAAGTGGTAACCAGAGGGATCGAAGTCTGGAGAATACGCCGAATGCTGTAAAACTTCCCAGACTAAGGAGAAATTGACCAGGACACGTTGATTTTGCTGTATACGAACGAGCGGTGTCATGCCGCAATATCATCTTCCCCCTTCATTGGTCCATAAATGGTATTTTTTCTTTCAGAGCATCACTTAATTTGATTAATTGGGCCTAGTAAAGTTCAGCTGTAACAGTTTGATCAGGTTCAGACACACAGTAACACTTTCTTGTTGGCTATTCATTTTTGCAACTGATGCAACTTCTGTCAGTTTATGAGGAACCCATTTCTTTCTTTCTGTATTTTTCCAATTGCATGCAATCGAAGTGATATTACTTGGTGAGTAACTCCTAACTGTTCTGCAAGCTCTTTTTGAGTTTGACACTGATTTTACCAGTAAAACTTTAAGTTCTTCGTCTTCAAATTGTTTTACCGCACTTGGACGTGGATCATCCTCAAAACTAAAATTGCCATCACGAAATCTTGCAAACCACTTTTCTACTGCATTTTCAATGACGGTGTTCGGGATTCAGGGACACGCAGAGTTGTAGTTTTATCACCGAAAGTCACTTTCAATTAATTCAAACCTTTAATTAAGATACGTCAGATTCAGATGGCACAGGGATGTGAAGAAGATTGAGCGATCGACACCCGCAGCTAGCGTGATGGAAAATATATTGGTTGTGAGAAGGTGGGTCACATCTCGAAGACTGCTGGAAAACCCGACAAAAGCGAAGGTCCCAATAAACGTCGTCGACTGAAAAACGAGCCAAATTAAAGGTTACAAAGGTTCCAACTGTTTTTCAGGTTAACACGAAGTGGTGATAACTTAGCACTAATAGGTGATGTTGATGGGAAAAGTTGTGTGAGTAATTTAGACAAAGGACCAATTCATATGATTGTCCGGAAAGGTTTCATCAGTGTTGTATGTTTTCATCAGCCAAAGAGTTGAAGTTGCAACTAGCGACCGGAAACACTACCTTTATTCTAGGTAAAAAGGCAATGAAAATAAGAAATCGGGATATGTATTTTCAACACAAAGTACTGGGCGCGGATATTGTCGATGAGGTCAGTCTAGGTATGGACCTTATAAGAACGAATGGCTTTGCGTTTGATGTTGGACTGTGGTTTCCGTGCTAGGATAATGTTGTAGAGAAGTAACCAGAGAAGTAATGATCACAAACTCTCGTACAAGCTAAAAACAACCAAGAAAATAACGACCATCGAAGAATACGCAGACATTTGTACCATAGTGAAATGCAAACAGAAAAATCGGGTGAGAAAAGTCTGCTAGACAAGAGCTTACTTAATGAAGCGCTCCATTCCTGGAACGGTACTCGTTCATTTTCTATAGTACACCGAAAAATAACGAAAGAGCCATCTTGGCTTAAAACACACTATAACACCGCTGCTGATCGCCAAACACCAAGAAGATTGCCGAAATAAGAAGAAGTGAGTCGAATGAATGACAGAAATGTTCGAGTAAAATGGAGAACCTTCTAAAAGGATTGCATTTGAGAACGAGGTTTACATATTTGGATGACATTATCGTAAAAAGCACGTAAAAAGTTTAGCAAAAGTCAGATACAGTGCACCTGTTTAAAGTTAAGTTTAACGAAATGTTCACTCTTCAGATAATAATTAAACAATTGTCTTTGGTAAAGGAATGTACCAAAAATGTGCATTTGTGTAGCATCCTTGGATTTTGGTCCTAATGGACGACGCGACGGTCAGTTCGCCATCATAGGCACTTAGAATTTAGTGAACTAGGTTTAACCACTCCCCAGTTCCCAGAGACTCCTCCCAACACAGCTCGGGTTGGGGCGGCTTATTTATATTGCCAGTTGTATGCACTGTAGGAGCACGACTACTTCTTCTGTTGTCCACTATAACATGCACGTCTCACGACCTTTATTCACAAATTAGCTTACAGTAGGCGCGGTATGATGCTGTGTGAGTATCAAAATAACATATGATTTAAAAAGAAACCGCTAGATGGGCATAGGCTATTCGTGCCACGATTAGCCAATATTGCAAGAAGATAGTAATACGACACAGGTGGTGGATAGTGGACGGCCTATCGATAGGTAGGTTAGCAGTGAATTAAATAAGCCGCTCCAACCGCAGCTGTGCTGGGAGGAGAGTCTCTGGGAACTGGGGAGTGGTAAAACTTAGTTCACTAAATTCTAAGTGGCTATGATGGCGAACTGTGAGTGAATAGGGAACCCTATAAACTAGTGAGTAGGGGACCCTATAAACGGGTCATCCCTTGAATGGAATGGGTCCTATTGGTTTGGGATATCCATATGAATGACTAAACGGCGGAGCGCTGGAGGCCGAGGTGCTCGAGGAGCGAATGGGCTGGATTAAGGCGTTATGCGACCCGTGCTGATGACTCTTCGACTAGGCTAGGGGCCCATTTAACAAAGTCCAGTCGCGAACGGAGCCCTCTGAAAACCAAGCTACCTCCAGTTGTATTTAGCCTTACCTGCGTATAGTGATCTCTGCGCAGGTGGATCTATATATCTCTGACACTCGTGGGAAAAACATAAATAATCAACAAGAAAATAAAAATAAAGGTATAAAAGAAGAGAATATCTCTAACGATAAACGTGCAGGGGTTCCTTCATCAGGGGCAAAGGTAAGCGACACCATGGCATCGAAACCAAGAGGAAACCGAATAGTGAAATAGTGGTTGATTGAGAGAGATCTCTCGGGCGAAGCGACGTTACAGGAAGACACGGTCAGTGTTCAGAATTCAAGAGAAACTGGCTACGACCTCTGAGGGACAGCTTAAAGTAGAGCAAAAATAATCTGTGGCATGGGCTAAAAAAACCCAGTAGAGCAAAAAGAATCTGTGGCCTGGGACGACCAGGGAGTGATGCGTGTAGGACAGCCTTTATTATACCTAAGAACACAAGGGAGGTTCGGGATTGGGACTCCTATAAGGAGGACCTAAGAAAGTATAAAAAAGAGTTTAGGAGGGCACAAAGGGGGTCTTGGAGACTCTTCTGTTTTAAAATGGAGGAGGTCTATGAGATTTCTAACCTTAGAAAAATTCTATCTATACTAACCCAACCAGTCCTAGTTATTTAATTAGACCGGACGGGTCATAGACAGCTGGTAGTGCCGAATCATTGGAGGTCCTCATCGAGACTCGTTTTCCGGGAAGCTTTGATGGCACAATGGAGCCTGCATCTCACCGAAGGACACTTTCAATAGAGGTGGATGACATCGTGGACAGGGAACGAATTCTGTGGGAGCTGAACGGTTTTAAGCCTTATAAATCGGCGGGCCTGGATCGGATAATACCAGCAGAGATCCGAATGAACTCGGCAGTCTTCCTCCCCTGGCTGGAGTTTATTTTCCGGGGATGCCTGAAACTGGTATATACCGGGTGTTTCTTTTAAACTGAGACGATCAAATATCTCGAAAAATAGCCACTCTACGGAAAAAATGTCCATAATCAAAATTTAATCATACCGCGGGGGAAATACATTAGTACAAAAAATAGTCCCCCACCCTCCGCTTTGTAGGTGGGGCGGTGGTAACTTTTAAACTAAGATAGGAAGCCATATTTTTTATTGCAGATACGGATTCTACGACTAAAAGTACGTATGATTTGAATGAAATATTTTGTTCGGTTCATGATAGATGGCGTTGTAATAGACGAAATTCAATTTTTTCAATTTCTTCTTCTTAGAACCCACGCATTCGATTCTGCAATACGTTTGAAATAAAAAACATCACGTTTTCATTGGAAATACTCGAAATTCGTCATCAAAACAATTTATTAGTGTAAATGGCAGGTGAATAAAATAATTTTAGCTTAAAAGAAGTGTTCAAAATGATGGCCTGCGACTTCAATGCACTTATTAATACGCATTTCCAATGATTGTACACATAACTGAGAAGTGTGTTTGGTTGAATTTCAGCATAAGCATTTCTGATTCGCTCAATCATGTTCTCACGTGTTGTTGGTTCTTGTTTGTAAACTTTGTCTTTGAGATAGCCCCACAAAAAGAAATCTGGCGAAGTAAGATCTGGTGATCTGGCGGGCCAATTTATCGGACCAGCTCTACCGATCCAGCGACCATTGAAATCACGATCAAATATTTCACGTGCCACCACCGAATAGTGTGCAGGACAACCATCATGTTGAAACCACATGTTCCGTCTCACTTCTAAGTTCAAATTTTCAAGTAATATTGGCAGTTCATTTTCCAAAGAGTTTCGGTACATTTGACCATTCAAGTTGCCTTCAATAATGTGGGGGCCTATGAGTTTGTTCCCAATTATTCCACACCACACGTTGACAGTTCAAGGACGCTGATGTTTAACTTGACGAAGCCAGTGCGGATTTGTAACACTCCAATAATGCATGTTGTGTCGATTAACAGTTCCATGGTTTGTAAAAGACGATTCGTCAGAGAATATTACGCAACGAAAAAAATTGGGGTTTTGTTGTATTTGTTCACGTGCCCATTGACAAAAAGTTACCTGATTTAGGAAATCAGCGCCATGAAGATCTTGGTGTAAAGACACATGATATGGATGATACTTGTGCCGTTTTAAAATTCTCCAAACACTGGTGAGGGACAATCCGGAATCGCGAACTATTTCTCGTGTACTAACATGAGGATTATGAGCCACTGCTGCCAATACAGCAATTTCATTATTTTCTCCAGTGACTGTTGCTCTACGAGTCCTCTTTTTCGGTTGAACATTTCCATCAGTAATAAATTGTTTGATAGTACGGCCAAATGAAGCACGTGAACGAATCCTATCCGAAAAACGTTGAGCGTAAATAGCAACAGCATTTTCAAGATTTCTGCTAGTTTCTCCATAAACCAGAACCATTTCAATTATCTCTGGCACAGTTAAACGGTTCATTCTAAAGTATTTTATCGTTTATTTTGCAATTACGAAAAACATGAAGATAAGAAATAACACAAACGTTAAATGTGACTTACAAAACTGAATAAATTGTTTTGATGACGAATTTCGAGTATTTCCAATGAAAACGTGATGTTTTTTGTTTCAAACGTATTGCAGAATCGAATGCTTGTCTTCTAAGAAGAAGAAATTGAAAAAACTGAATTTCGTCGATTACAACGCCATCTATCATGAACCGAACAAAATATTTCATTCAAATCATACGTACTTTTAGTCGTAGAATCTGTGCCGACGGGCGCAAGTAAACAAATTAAAACCAAATTTATTTATTCACCACACTCAAAGGGTTAATCACAATGCTTCGTTACCCATTTTACCTCTCTGTTTTAATGACGATAATGCAGATTGTGTTTTTTTTTTATTTTTTCTATTGATGATCAATAAAACCGAAATTTGGATGGATGATTGTTATTTTTTGTTGAGGGCGGTTAGTCTATATTTTAATTTAGTACGGGTCGGAAGGCAATATAGAAATCGAAGCCTGATAGTAAATTGTTTTTAGTCTCTAAAATATTTTCGGTTCTTAATTAAAAATGATATATGAAGTGTGAAATCGATATACTAAAATATAAAGCTAGTATTGTTAATATGTAGTGATAATATTGTAATTTAATTAATCTAGATCGAAATTATTATAATATAATATAGTTTTAATTAAATAAATAAAGTTGATATTCATTAACAGTGGCATGATCACCTGATTTAAATCGGTAAAAGCGCATTGTGTTTTATGAACGATTCGTTTTAATGCTTTTTGAACTTTAAAATTAAAATCCTATACTAGAATATAGTTGAACTAAGTCTAAATATTTAAGTGACTAGAATAGTGCGTATAATAAATAAAATTAACTTAAGATTAATAAAATTTAGTAACTAGAAAAATCTTAGTGATGCTAACGGCAAAATAAACTACAGTGAACCGGTGATACCTAAATATTCAACGGTGCTTAAATTCTCTAATGTGTGACTCGAAGTTTTAAAAAAAAATTATCTTACGATACTACAAAAACTTATACGTGTTTGTTATCAAATAATTGGGAAACTGTAAGTGATGGTTTCTAGAATAGACAAAGTGTTACCGAAATAAAATTAAACTTATTCTAAAACATGTGTGTCTAGTAGGAACGACGGTATTTTGAAGTACGACTAAGAAAAAAAACTGTAATAAAATTAGTGGCGTTTATAATCTCAAATAAAACAAATTAACTTAATAAATTATTATTCATGCTGTATGTAGTTGTGATATAAAGAAAATTATAATACAATTTATAATAAATAATCTAATAATTGAAGTGAATATCGTGATCATTACACTGAGTGTTTCAACGGTCACCTAACGGCAACACTTCAGCGAAATAAAATTTCCGTATGCATACGTCGACAAACAATACGTCATTTAGCTGCAATCAACATCTGCACTCAACGTATTACCAGGCAAGTGGATTATGGACAAACAAAAACTGTTATTTTGATATTCAATTTTTTTATTATTTTGAATTTCTTTTAATTTTAATCTTAATTACTTTCTTAGTAGTTTTTCTCCTTTAAATTTGTTATTTTTTTTCTCTTTTCTCAAATTATAATTAATACATTATTAGTTTAGTATTTAGTTAGTAGGGTCATAGGGTAGGCTAATTATTTCTTTTGTATTTGGGTATATGATTTTTCGCTTTTCTTTTGATGCTTTAAATAATTATGGAATTTTTACTGTTAAAATTAACAATTTGTATTTCCTTTACCAATTAACCTAAAACGAGAGACTAAAATTCTAACTCGAGGAGGATGGTTTAATGCGTAGGTATTTGATGCCGTACTGTGTAGGTATTGTGTATATAGTATTTTAACCTTTATGTGAAGTGTGATTGATAAGTGTGTTTGCTCGATTGTTTCTTATACCGCGGTCTAATACCGATTCATAAATATTTCGGAAACCCCACCCCATTTTTACCCTGAGTCTAGCTGAGGTAAATCGACCGCCCGAAATCCCTTTATGAAAATTCTGTTAACGCATCAGTTCGACTGGTGGCGTTACAGTGGCGCCCAAAACTGGAAAAAAATAACTGGTAACTCAACTTTATAATTAAACCTAACTTTTCGAGCAAATTTAGATTGAGACAAATAATTTTAATTTTTTTTTATATTTGGAGATTTGTTGAAGTATAGTGCTGAACATATATTTCCGTGAAACTTGTAAATAACGTTTTTGATTTTCTTGCTTCATCACTATTCCACATCTCTCCAAATATTTTTTTTGGTTATGGAATCGCTTGTTTTCCCAATTGCGGGTTTTGATTCAAGGTATACGTATTAAACATAACCATAAGAAAAACGTCAGGTTCAAGATTCGACAATCAATGTAAGTAGCCAGCTTTGCTGTTGCGAGTGCTTATTTGATTTTGGAATTTTGTTGAACTCATAATCCACTTCACTCTGTGTCAATAACTTTAAATTTGAAAACCTTTTGATATTTAGTAAGAACAAAGTTTATACTATTTCTAGGATAGAGAATAATCCTATTTATTGAATTTGTGAAAAACTTTTTTCTCCCTATTAGCAATTGCAGCTTACCATTTATTTCCTCGCGTATTGTTTCCATGTTAATTATGTTTTGAATTCATCGTTTTATTGGGAATATATTTGGTACCGTGTAAACATGATGCTCATGATAGAGTTCTTTTTTTACTGTTAACATCACTATTTCAAGTTAATTATAGGAGAAACACTTACGACCAAACCTGCACATTAGATCATCCTCCGTTTCAAATAATCGCTTCAAAAAAAAAAAAAAAAAAAAAAAAAAAGAAAAAAAATAATAATAATCCGTTTCGATTAATCTGAAATATTTTAGTGTATCAAAGTTATTTGCATTACTCCGAAAGGAATTAAATTAATTTATTTATAGTTTATAAGTTTGAGCTTAACGGTTACTGAAAATCATTGTGATTGATACTTGATTGTGTTGGTACATTTATTTTATAAAATCGAGGAAAAAAAAAAATAGTAAAGATGAATCCAGATCATTTAGTTCATGATGAGTTTGAGCTGGAATGTGCTGTCAGAGGCATTACGGCGGACAACCCTCTTGATAAGTTAAATGAACTAGTTAAACGATTAGAAGATGAGAAAAAACATCCCGTGTTAGCCCCAAATCGTCCACTTCAGGCTGCTCAGAAAAATCCGAGACGTGCTGTTCATGAAATATCTATAAAATTTCAAAGGATTCACTCGGAAATCGAAATCGCTTTAAATAAAACTGATAGTAAGCTAGATCAATTTTATTCTCGGCTGTTGCATATAAGGGGTTGTTTATATAGATTAGAATATTCAAAAGCTGTAAATGCTCAGGTAGTTGTGCTTCAGCAAAAATGTAATCAGTTGATGGGTTTCATGGATACAGTTACTGGAACAGACAACTTGAACGAATCTGTTGACCAACTGAAAGCATTGAGTCTAGCGAATAATTGTGATGTCCTAATTATTGATGAACTTGGGTCCGATGCAGAATCAACAGATAAATCTATAAACGGTGACGATGCAGCAAAGATACGGTCCAATACTCTTGAAAACCCTGGATCGAGTAACGTACTTAAATCCGATTACATTATTGAAATGCATGGATCACAATCCAAGCCAGTAACTTTACCCATGCCTGGCTTAATCGTTAATGATTCTAGCACAGCAATTCCCATACCCCATCAAAATAGAACACCCCATCCACTACCTTCATTAACACATTTTCCACAACAACTCATACCCCAACCAGGACTCCAAGTTCCTGTACAACCTCCTCCTAATATTCCACCATCGTTTCAAACTCAACCTAATCCACCAGTTACCAGTTTTCCACCTCCGAATACGTATTATCAAACACCCTATTTCTCCCAAAATTACAACACTTTCTATAATCCTAATCAGTTTTTACCTTTACAACGTGATCCTACTAAATGGCCTATTTCTTTTGACGGTACATTGCACGGAACTCCGGCTAAAAAGTTCATCAAAATGATGGAACATCAGGCAAGGACAAATCGACTGAATCTTCAACAATTAGCAAATGATATGAGCTATTTTCTAAAAGGAATAGCAGGTGATTGGTACTGGGATTTCGTTCAACGGCATGGGAATGTTGAATGGTTTTTCTTCAAAGCTGAACTGATAAAACGATTCGCTGATAGGCGGACAGATTTAGAAATCAGACGTGGTATTGAATCCAGGAAACAACGTCCGAATGAAAGATTTATTGACTATTATAATGCTGTTCTTTCGTTGACGTTGCAATTGGAAAATCCAATGCCGGACTCTGATATTATCTTTGTAATTAGCCAAAATATGCGACCGGGATTGCAAGATCGTCTAGCAGGTACGAAATTCAATTCACTTGATGAATTGTTGCGTCAATGCGTTGCATATGAGGATGCCTGGGCTCGAAATCGAATAGTCCCAGAAACGTTTTATGAACCACGCAAATACGTCAATGTCGTCAATGAAATGCAAATTTTACCAGACATTAATTCAAACCCCAAACCTTGCGTTACGCAAGATCCGTTTTACTACCAGAATCAACCAAATTACGTCAATGATGTACCATTACCGCATCCTGCTGGACATAACTTCAACGACAATGTTCATAACCCAATATATAATAATAGTCCTTGCTCTTACATACCTGGTAATTACCCATCAAACTACCCAACGGTGAATGCTCTTTGTTCTAAGCCAGCTGTTGGGTCACAACCTGCTACTAGTAGTGAAAATTCGAATGTAGTCAAACATTGCTGGAATTGCAGAGGTACGGGACATTACTTTAAAAGCTGCCATCAACGTATAATGCATACGTTTTGTTTTGGTTGTGGAACGCCCGAAGTGATTAAGCCAAATTGCCCTCACTGTTGTGCAGTTTGGGGAAACTCGAAGCAGGGGGTGACCACCACAAAAATGCTTACCCCCGATCCGTCACAACAAACACACCACAAAAACAACGGGTTTCGTTCGATCCTAAAGCGCCCTTAGATGAAAAATATAGTTTACCAAAATTCTACAAATCTAAAACAAAACACTCTAATTCGTGTATATCCAATCCCATATCCCGATCAAAACGCTATTTTCAATTGAGGAAATCATTTAAATCTCAGATAACCGAATCATTAATCGCCGATTCAATTGATGGACGGCCTTATGCTGATGTCCATTTACTTGGTAACAAGATACGCGGATTATTAGATAGTGGTGCCAACGTGTCTATTTTAGGGGGAAATTGTGAAGATATTCTAAAGGATCCCACCGTTCATTTTCGACACCTCCCTTCATCAATTAAGACGGCAAATGGTTATTCTGAACAAATTATTGGACATGTCCGAGTCCCAATTACGTTTGCTGGACAAACGAATGTTATAACATTGCATTTAGCACCAAACCTGAAACAACCTTTATATCTAGGCGTTGATTTTTGGAGATTGTTTCACTTAAAAATTATATACAAATCTGCTCTATTTGATTTTCCTTCACCTTCCAGAATTTGCTCATCCCCAAATGTAGTATCGGATATTGATCATTATGATAATGATGCTATTCTACATAATTTAACACCATCTCAGCAGCAACAGTTGGAAACAGTTAAGCGTAAATTTCCGTCATCCTGTGTGCTTGGTCTGGGTAAAACGCAGTTAGTAAAACACGTCGTTGACGTCGGTGATGCTAAACCCATCAAGCAACGGTACTACGCTGTGTCTCCCGCTGTTGAGGCTGAGATTGGTAAGGAACTAGATCGAATGCTCTCGCTAGGTGTCATAGAGGAAAGTGCCAGCTCGTGGAGTTCCCCGATAACTGTAGTCCGCAAAGCGAGTGGCAGGGTCCGACTGTGCTTAGACGCACGGAAAGTAAACTCCGTCACGGTGAAAGATGCTTACCCTTTGCCACTCATCGATGGGTTGCTAGGGCGTCTGAACAAGACCAGGTTTATTTCAAGCCTGGACTTGAAAGATGCCTTTTGGCAAATACCATTAGATGAGGGGTCGAGGGATAAGACAGCTTTTACCGTGGCTGGAAGACCGTTATATCAATTTACTGTCATGCCTTTCGGACTTTGTAACGCGCCACAGACTATGTGCCGGCTCATGCATCGGGTGATACCCCACGAGCTGCACACACAAGTATTTGTATATCTCGACGACCTATTGATCACTGGTGAGAGTTTCGAAGAACACCTTGACCTGCTGGGTAGAGTCGCTGATTTGTTAAGGAAATCTGGTCTCACGATCAACATTGAGAAGAGTAAATTCCTTCTGAAAGAGATCCGATACCTTGGTTATATTGTCGGTGACGGCGTTCTTAAACTAGACCAATCCAAGGTATCTGCTATCACTTCCTATCCCATTCCTAATACCCTCCGACAACTCAGAAGATTCCTTGGCATGGCCGGATGGTACAGGAGGTTCATTCGTCGATATTCCGAAATAACAGCCCCACTAACAAACTTATTAAAGAAAAACCGAAAGTTTCAATGGAATGACCAGGCGCAGGAGTCTTTTGAGAAGTTAAAAACTGCCCTTTCCTCAGCTCCTGTCCTTTCCAATCCTGATTGGAGTCAACCGTTTTTCATTCAGTGCGACGCTTCAATGACCGGCGTGGGAGCTGTCTTATTCCAAAGGTCTCCCAGCGGCGATGAACGCCCCGTTGCCTTCATTTCTCAAAAACTCAATGCAGCTCAGCGTAACTACAGCATTACTGAGTTGGAATGTTACGCGGCTGTATTGAGTGTTGAGAAGTTTAGGCAATACGTAGAAGGCTATCCTTTCACCATCATCACGGATCACGCGAGTTTGAAGTGGTTGATGGGACAGAGGGAGCTTTCTGGGCGTCTCGCGCGCTGGAGCCTTAAACTGCAAGGGTTCAATTTTACAATTGAATACCGAAAGGGAAAGGATAACATTGTAGCAGATGCTCTTTCTCGTCAGTCAGAGGAGTTGTTCCTGAATGATTCCACGGTTGATTGTCCTTCAGATCCCGATCCCGAATTCCACCATTTCCTTGATCCCGAATATCTCAATCTAATAAGTCAAATACGAAACAATCCAGACATAAAATCGAATCTTCGTATCGAGGATGGGAAAATTTTGATTTGCCCGAGCACTAATTCTAATCTAACCTCTGATTCCTGATTGGAAAATATATGCTCCAAAACCGCTTATTCCAATATTAATACAACGAGCACACTCACCACCTAATGCCGCTCATTTAGGAGTTCGCAAGACCCTTGAATTGCTAAGGAGACACTACCATTGGCCCAGAATTGCACTCGATATACATGATTTCGTAGTGAACTGTGAGGTATGTAAAACTAGTAAGGCAACAAATATTATTACTCGACCTCCGATGGGTAAATACACCGAGATTTCGAGATCTTTTCAACGCTTATATGTTGATTTTATGGGACCTTACCCTCGTTCCAAAATGGGAAATACATATCTTTTTGTCGTTTTGGATCATTTCAGCCGGTTTGTTCTTCTTGAACCGATGCGGGATGCTAACAGCAATAACGTCGTAAAATTTCTGGAAAATAGAGTTTTAAATGTCTACTCTGTTCCCGAACATATATTAAGCGACAATGGTAAGCAATTCACGTCTAAGGTTTATCGCGAATTCTTACAAAAATATGGTATTAAACAAATTTTGACTCCGAAGTATTCTCCGCAATCTAATGCCTCAGAGCGAGTCAACAGAAGCATCTTATCGGCTATCCGTTCTTACATTCACGATGACCATTCTATATGGGACATGCATATCCATTCGATTGCTTCCGCATTGCGTAACGTGGTTCATGAGAGCATTGATCGTTCTCCTTATTTCATGGTATTTGGGCAACATTACCTTTCAGACGGTGCCCAATACGATCTACTCCGAAAACTTAACGGTTTGAATGATAATGAAATTAAATTATCGAACACAGATAAACTAACTTGCGCTCAGAAAGCTGTTCTAGAGAATCTTCGTAAACCCCATGTACAGCACTCGAATACTTATAATTTACGATCTCGAAACCGTAAATTTTCAGCTGGTCAGAAGGTATTTGTCAGAAATTTTTGTCAAAGTGTGGCTGCACAAAAGTTTTCTGCTAAGTTAGCGCCAAAATTTAAGATAGCTTTGATAAAAGAACCTGTTGGGAGCGTAGCATTTAAGCTAGTAGATCAAGACGGAAATTATATAGGAACATACCACATAAAAGATATTAAATCATAATACTTAGCTTTTATTTCAAGATTTGTTTGCTTTGACGATATAGTGTTCGACGTGAAAATTTTTTCTTTGAAGTCTTAACCCGCTTATTTTAGATCAAAGTTCATCACAAATTAACTGAGGAAATGAATGAATTGCATGAGACCAGATGATGCCCGGCCGTTGAGACATTTCTCATGGGTATGTGGGACGTCCCCACGATTTGTGCCGACGGGCGCAAGTAAACAAATTAAAACCAAATTTATTTATTCACCACACTCAAAGGGTTAATCACAATGCTTCGTTACCCATTTTACCTCTCTGTTTTAATGACGATAATGCAGATTGTGTTTTTTTTATTTTTTCTATTGATGATCAATAAAACCGAAATTTGGATGGATGATTGTTATTTTTTGTTGAGGGCGGTTAGTCTATATTTTAATTTAGTACGGGTCGGAAGGCAATATAGAAATCGAAGCCTGATAGTAAATTGTTTTTAGTCTCTAAAATATTTTCGGTTCTTAATTAAAAATGATATATGAAGTGTGAAATCGATATACTAAAATATAAAGCTAGTATTGTTAATATGTAGTGATAATATTGTAATTTAATTAATCTAGATCGAAATTATTATAATATAATATAGTTTTAATTAAATAAATAAAGTTGATATTCATTAACAGTGGCATGATCACCTGATTTAAATCGGTAAAAGCGCATTGTGTTTTATGAACGATTCGTTTTAATGCTTTTTGAACTTTAAAATTAAAATCCTATACTAGAATATAGTTGAACTAAGTCTAAATATTTAAGTGACTAGAATAGTGCGTATAATAAATAAAATTAACTTAAGATTAATAAAATTTAGTAACTAGAAAAATCTTAGTGATGCTAACGGCAAAATAAACTACAGTGAACCGGTGATACCTAAATATTCAACGGTGCTTAAATTCTCTAATGTGTGACTCGAAGTTTTAAAAAAAAATTATCTTACGATACTACAAAAACTTATACGTGTTTGTTATCAAATAATTGGGAAACTGTAAGTGATGGTTTCTAGAATAGACAAAGTGTTACCGAAATAAAATTAAACTTATTCTAAAACATGTGTGTCTAGTAGGAACGACGGTATTTTGAAGTA
The DNA here is from genome assembly GCA_932526605.1 of Nephrotoma flavescens. Lineage (NCBI taxonomy): Eukaryota > Metazoa > Arthropoda > Insecta > Diptera > Tipulidae > Nephrotoma > Nephrotoma flavescens. The sequence goes on from OW052222.1 coordinate 114,870,425, forward strand.
CGACTAAGAAAAAAAACTGTAATAAAATTAGTGGCGTTTATAATCTCAAATAAAACAAATTAACTTAATAAATTATTATTCATGCTGTATGTAGTTGTGATATAAAGAAAATTATAATACAATTTATAATAAATAATCTAATAATTGAAGTGAATATCGTGATCATTACACTGAGTGTTTCAACGGTCACCTAACGGCAACACTTCAGCGAAATAAAATTTCCGTATGCATACGTCGACAAACAATACGTCATTTAGCTGCAATCAACATCTGCACTCAACGTATTACCAGGCAAGTGGATTATGGACAAACAAAAACTGTTATTTTGATATTCAATTTTTTTATTATTTTGAATTTCTTTTAATTTTAATCTTAATTACTTTCTTAGTAGTTTTTCTCCTTTAAATTTGTTATTTTTTTTCTCTTTTCTCAAATTATAATTAATACATTATTAGTTTAGTATTTAGTTAGTAGGGTCATAGGGTAGGCTAATTATTTCTTTTGTATTTGGGTATATGATTTTTCGCTTTTCTTTTGATGCTTTAAATAATTATGGAATTTTTACTGTTAAAATTAACAATTTGTATTTCCTTTACCAATTAACCTAAAATGAGAGACTAAAATTCTAACTCGAGGAGGATGGTTTAATGCGTAGGTATTTGATGCCGTACTGTGTAGGTATTGTGTATATAGTATTTTAACCTTTATGTGAAGTGTGATTGATAAGTGTGTTTGCTCGATTGTTTCTTATACCGCGGTCTAATACCGATTCATAAATATTTCGGAAACCCCACCCCATTTTTACCCTGAGTCTAGCTGAGGTAAATCGACCGCCCGAAATCCCTTTATGAAAATTCTGTTAACGCATCAGTTCGACTGGTGGCGTTACAAATCCGTATCTGCAATAAAAAATATGGCTTCCTATCTTAGTTTAAAAGTTACCCCCACCCCACCTACAAAGCGGGGGTGGGGGACTATTTTTTGTACTAATGTATTTCCCCCGCGGTATGATTAAATTTTGACTATGGACATTTTTTCCGTAGAGTGGCTAGTTTTCGAGATATTTGATCGTCTCAGTTTAAAAGAAACACCCGGTATATTCCTGGGAAATAGACGGAGGTCAGAGTGGTCTATATCCCAAAATCGGGAAAGAGCTCACATGTTTATCCAAAGGGCCTGAAGCTTTTAATTCTATCATCCTTTCTGTTGAAAACCTTGGAAAGGTTGGTATATGTAGGTGTACGAATAAAACTTGAGCCAGATGCTGGTAAGCAGGATTATTACATCGGAACTGGGGCAGGCCACCATTAGAAGACGGTCGGTTAGAGGAACCCTCAAGGATGTTAATGTCTCCCTTTCTTTGGAGGGTAGTGATGAATGGATTGCTGTTCGAACTGGATAGAGAGGGGGCAGGGGTTGTAGCGTAAGCAAATGATGTAGCGATAGCTGCCTCAGGTAAATATCTGGACACGATTAGGGATGTTGTACAGAATGCACTCCTGATCGTTACGAAATGGGCCAGCAAATGTGGATTAGGGTTAAACCCTTCGAAGACGGAGCTGGTACTACTATTTACTAAGAAATAAAAAATTTCGGTAGTTAGTCCCCCTACCGACAAACGGCATTAGACTGGCTTTTGCTGACATAGCGAGATTTTTGGGCATAATCTTGGACAGTAAGCTCAGCTGGAACCCTAACATTGTGGAAAGAGTAAATAAGGCTAATGTAGCCATTTACTCGTGTAGGAACGCCATAGGCAAAAGATAGGATTTCCAGAGCTGTTGCACTGGCTCTATACGGCAGTGGTAAGACCTGTGCTGATGTACGGGGTGGGCGTGTGGTGGGCGTGTGGTGGCCAGCTCTGTTTATGTTCCATCTTATTCCAATCGAATTTTTTGGTAAGCAGATGGCAGCCAATATGGCTACAAGACTCTCGGCTGTCTCTCAGTGAAAGTGTCTTCAGGCGGGACACTCGACGATAATTAGATCGCTATAAGGGAAGAACTGACGAATTTAGATTATATTAAACCAACGTTGTGCTTGGATAAAGTTTTCCGGACCATCTGTCCTTCGAGGGGATCCTGGAAGAATGGATCAATATTGAAAAACGAGGCAGTGCAATTTTTCACGGACGGCTCTAAGCTAGACAGCATGGTATGAGCCGGACTCTTCTGCGTGAGAAGCTTAATGTTAATATTTCTGTTCGTCTCGAACGGTTGCGATAGTGGAAGCTGTGACATGGTTCAAGCATAACGTGGTATCCGTGAGAGATATCGCAATTTACGTGGACATTCACAGGCTGTGGTCAGGTCACTAGAGACGGTATGTCTGAAGTCATGGGTAGAACTGGATTGCCGATTATCTCTTAATGAGATGAGCGAGTATTTCAGCATCCAGATAATCTGGATCCCTAGGTCTGGGGTGAACTATAGCGGTCAAATTGGCGTTCAGTAAAAAGCTAGTCGCCTTGATAAATGAGAGGTGAACCAACACTCTCACGTGCAGGGTAGCGAAACAGGTCTGCCCCATACTGAACTTGCGGCGCTCTAAGACACTATAGTGTCTATCCCTGGAAAAATGAGAGGTAGGATTGGTCGTAGGGATACTGACAGGATACTGCCTTTTTGGCAAAATGCGAGAATGCTGGGTCTACAGACGAATAACTTTTGTTTAAGTTGTATGAACGAAGAGGAAGAAGAGACGTTAGATCACTTCCTAGGCTCGTGTCCTTCACTATCATACAAACAGCCTTTCGGAACTCGGAGACTGTAGAGTGTGAGATATTTTACGCTACATAAGTAGCTCTGGATGGTTTCAGCTAGAGTAAAGGGGAGATAGGATCCTATGGTATCACAATGGGCCACTATTGGCCTAAGTGTGTAGTGAAAATAAACTTTTGAAATAGAAATAAATTCTTTCGTTGGAAGTCTCCATATTACGTGCTTTAAACATTTGTGAAAAAATGCTTTAAAATTTACACGAACAATGTAAGGCAAAAGTATTACATATGTCCACCACCAAATTTGAATGCATTGTTTACATAACAAACAGCTCACATACACAATTAATAATTATTACGTTGATATATTAAAACTAACAACAATATATCGTAATCAGGTAAATCGCGTTTAGAATACAAATTCAGTTTTCGATTTTAGAAGCCATACAAATTATTCGTGCGAGTATATTGCCGGTTTTAAACCCAAAATTTATAAACACCCTTAAAAGCAAAGCACAATGTCATTAATTAGATAATTTTCTAAGAATTAATTATATGCTACATTTTGATAGATTTCATTTCGTGAGGTCATGTTTATGTTTACCGATAGATATTCTTTCTAGCACTGGATGATTACTATATTTGAGTTTTAAGTTTGATGGTGGAATGTTTTTGAGCGAAAAGCAGCAAAAAATAAAACTAAAAGAATTGGGGTTGGTTAATAACGTTATTTATTATTAATCAATTAGTTTGATTACTGATGTAGATATGTTACACTACTCGTATATTAAAATAGGGTTCGTTTGTCTAGATTCTAGATTAAAGTTACGAGTATAGTTTATTTAAGGGTTCGATAAAATATTTCTGACTGCGCTTCGTTTATTTAAGTAGGTGGATATATGTGGATTTACACATCACGGCACAAAGAATCAATTTAAAATTCAAATTTATGTAATCAAATTGTACGAATTTATAATGGTGGTTTTGTGTTTGTTCTTTATACTTGCAAACGTTATCTTAAGGTCATATAATTATATATTACACGATTTTTGAGTATGTTTGTTACAAATACATCACTATCATTGCGGTTAGTTAGTTTTATGGTAAGATTCTCATTTAATTCCTATATACTCGATAAATATTATGGCCCAAATATATCTGGTACATTGGCTTATAGGGAAGGGTAAACGGTTCATCAACGCAGACGAATACTTGTTGAGTTGAACAGATCAATCTGAAATTTACTCAGATCCCAACCACAAGAATAAGCATTTCCAAGTGCCAACTCTGTCACCTATTGTTAGTATACAGTATACCTCACAATTTTGTTGTGCCTTGCATCTTTAAATTAATTACCGATATTGATTTTGATGAGAGAAAAAATCAAACAACTCAACTCGCTTCACAATAGACATTTGAGTTGTGTGCCCATTCCATTCACTTTTTCATCGAATTCAATACTAATGTCTTGAAAAGTGAATGAAATTTCAATTCAAAATCAGGCATCTATCGAAAATTGAGTTGTTTTTTAGATTTTTCTCTCAGTGTGGAAATGAATTTGAGTCAGCTGGAATTCAAAATGATTCAATGCATTTTATTCATTGTGTTCTATATTTTTTGTTTTGTACTCCGGCGCGTAAATGAACAACGATGATGGTTTGAAAACTCTCGAACACGCGATATACAACTGACCATGAGAAAAACGCGGAAATTAGAGATTTATTCCGAACACTCCCAATGATTGAAATTGCGATTTATCAACCGTCATAGCGAACGCCAAACGAACGGGGAACAGAATGCGTTTGAAGTCGAACGGAACGTCAGTTGGAATCAGAGGAGTTCTCGAAATTAGAACATCCTCTCCTTTGAATTTGCCCTTAATGATCGTCCCTTGAATCACATTGTTTATCAGTTTTTGCTACAGCAAATCGCGTCCCGTTACACAATCTCGGATGGTTCAGATTGCGCAGCATGATTATCACAGATCCGACCTTCCGCATCAAGTTACGGTGGTTTTCCCGGCAAATAAAGCGCATTCCAAAACTTGATCGTATAGTTGGTTGCCTCGTCTTGATTGGCCACACAGTCAACGGATTTGTACCAATGAATTTTACCAGCAATTTGATTTTGAATCAAGTAATTCAGACTGTCTACATTCTTGATCTTCGCTACAAAAATTGCTCGTTTGCTGAGCCAATCGTGATTCATACAATTTCGGCGGATGTCCGGAAACATTTTCGTGATAAACTCATTCTTCGACGTCGTGAACATGTAAAAATTCGAGGGAAACGAAATCAATCCGGTCGAAACATTAACAGGAATTTAACCATCGCTACGCGCCAACAATTGTATGGAACAATCAGCAGTTGTGACGAGTCGTTCTGTAACGCGCCTCTCATGTTCGTGGACAACTGCAAGTTCTACACATAGCCCCACAATCTCGACGATTTCAGTCCTGCGTTGAGTTCATCTGGAGCTGTTGATCTAGAAATAACAAGTAGCGTTTGACGAAAGTTGCTGACGTCTTGGGTTACTTCGTAAATCCTTCATCGTTCGATTGAACGCTTCCAATGATCGTTTATGTGCCATTGTGCACTCGTCCCAGATGATGATTTTGCATACTTGCAATACCTTGGCCATAGCTGAGTTCTTAGCAATTGAGCGCACTGGTCTGTCATTCGTGTGAATATTCATCGACAACGTCAATGCAGAGTGTGCCGTCCGGCCGCCGTCCAGCAATGTGGCCGCAATTCCAGATGATGCAACCGCTAACGCTATTTGAGATCTCGAGCGAATTGTGAGGTAGAATATTCCACTGTTTCCTTTGTCAACTGCCTTCATCAGTACACGTGCTTTTGCTGTACATTCAAAAGCTGGACATTCGTTCGTACTATTTGGCTCATTGAATCTCGATCGTACACTTGCTCTCGTTGCAAATCACGATTAAATGAATCGTGCATCGAACGAATTGGTGCTGGCTTGCCCAATCTCGCCCAAAGCTTCGTTGCGTTCTCGTCGTTCATTTCAAGCTCATAATTCGATGTTGCATTGCGAACTCGATGCAAAATCTCGTCAGCCATCTCGTCCTTGTATTTGTTCCACTGCGTTCAATGGGTGACACGTCGCTATGATGTACGTGAATAATGTTCGTACATTATTTGATTTGCCGGCGTGTTGAGTCCCAATGTGAGTCGTTTTCCAGTAAATTCAGACGATGGCAAGCTTCTTGATAAGTGGCGCAAAACACACTATCTAGAAGATAGAAGCATTCGTCTTGTCGTTGATGAACGGTGTGCACACGGCTAAGCGCATCAGGTGAATTCACATCGACGTATCCTGCAACAGGTTGACCTTTCTTTGGTTCTAAGTATAATAGATTGGATTGGCATTTCCCAGTAAAGCAATGGTCTTGCGAACAGATCGTTTTGACAAATTTCGAAGAAAATCGTGAGTGTTGTAGCTGGTGGTTGTTCTGCTCGTTGTACTACATTAGCTTCCGTAAAATAAACACGTTGTCCACTCTCCAAGTGCACCCACAAATGTTGAACAGTGGGATGATGCTCGTGTTTTGCAAATGAGAAAATGCGCCAAATCGCCTCATTACAACAGACATAACGGCCCATTTGGAATCTTGACACTTCTTCATTTGCATCCGGAGCAGCAATGCCGAACACTGCCAGTGGCCCTATTCTGTCTTTCCCTGGGAATAGGGAATTGGGAAAAATATTTTCATAGCATTTTTTTCAAAATTATTTTTTTCCGGCCTACTGAAGGAACAAGGTTAGTGCAAAAATTTTCAAAACAAAGTTGATTGGGAAACTTTTGTTCCACAAAATTTTTCTTGGGAATTATATTTTTCAATTTAACTTTGTTTCGAAAATATTAACACCAAACTTGTTCCCTCAGTAGGCCAGAAAAATATAATTTTGACAAAAATGCTATGAAAATATTTTTCCCAATTCCCTATTCCCAGGGAAAGACAGAATAGGGCCACAGGTCACGTTTATTCACGAATTTGCAGACGAATGTTTTGCGAATGTTTTCGATAGTAGTTTGCAATACGGAACGATCCAGCGATTATTGACCACGACATCTTTTCCTTTCACCGTCATCGTGACTATTCTGTTCTGGATAACCATCGTTTCCACTAATTGTGTATGCCAGCAACGGACTCGGGTATTGTTTTGTGCATTTCCCACCATACACGGTGAATCTGGATTGTGATCTCCGCACGGACCGTGAATCATATTTATTGCGACTACCGCGCACAACTACGCGATCGGGGTCTGGATATCAACGCTGATGTTTGAATCGATTTGATCTGGTCTAACTTTCTCAATTAACCACAGCAGAATATGTGCATGTGGTAGTCCACGTTTTTGCCACTCTACTGAGTACATCAGACAACGTAGCTGTCCAAAAACCATCTGCTTAACGATGAAGTTCATTAGTAGCCACACAATGCTCTGCAGACAATGCTCTAAATCAAGGCAGCGAAGATCTTTGTAGACGATTGTAGAGTCATAATTGAAAGCATCGCGATTCAAATCGACGTTCACCGCTTCGCCGAGTGACGTTTTGTCGAACTTGAGCTGATACACGTCTCTGTTCATTTAATTCGTCGCGTTGCTCTTTCGTTTCATTCTCACGGACACCGCGTGCATGAATTGCGGTTTCATCGTCCTAGGTTCGATCGTCTGATAGCCGGCATTTTAATCAAAAATCAATTCCTAATAATTACATTGATTCATTTGACTCATTTACCATCTCCTGGCGCACTAATAAATTTCAGGAAAAACTATCGAAATCGTAAAGATCACACCGAACTTCATATGATTGTAAGAATGGTATACCGTTACAGTGAATTAATACTCAAATTTCAAATTTAATGGCAGCAAGAAAAATAACACGTTAAAAAATAACAAGTTGATTTCAAAATTTCATAGTCAACATCATTTTTCGATTTTCTGACTTTTGAGGTATATTTTCCCAAAATTTTCTCTCGTATAATGAACCGTCTTCTGGCAATTGCGAACGCAACAAAAAAAGATTAAGTAGCCAAATAAGTTGCAAATGCCGTACCATATGTGAAAGTTTTTAATCTATAACTTCTCATTGGTTTATTTGGATCTGATCGCCAAAGTATTCGTTGAAAATCTTGATCTGCCCGGGCTACATTGATTTACCTGAACATTTTCTCAATGTCCGATGTGGATACATGTATTGTGGTTGGGTTGTTTTGTAAAGTTGAACCGACGTACATAATTTCGTTTAAAGACGTGCCTGTTGTTGTTTTGCAGTAAGCATCAAACAATACTCTCAACTTGGTTTCTTTGGTTACGGAATGATGCGATTGAATCATCTTGGATCAGCTCCATGTGGTTAAGCTGGATATAGTTGTTCATGAACTTATGATATTGACTCTTCAAGTCTTTATCTTTCTTGAATCATTTTTCCATTTGAAGCAATCTGTAGCTGCTGCTTTGGCTTTAGAATCTCCTATTGCTACTTTTCTCAGTTTGTCGTTGCTAAACGGTATTCTAACCTCGTATCGTTCATTCTTTGACCTCTTGTGGGTCTGCTCACAGTATTTTTCACATTCTTCCTCTTCAGCAGTTATGTGTCTTTCCAGGTGAAGTTCTTCTGCTTCCCAAAAGCCTTTTAATTGGTTATCTATATCTGCTAATGTGACATGGTTTTTTAATCGAGATATCGATACATTGCTGTTCTGGGTTAGGCGACCTGATTTTATCCATCCTAATTCTGATTGTTGAGCGATACACTTATGAAGCGGATCTTTTTTTATTCCTGCCAACAATATTTCGCCGTAGATGTCAGCGCCGATTAAAAGATCAATAGGTCCGGGAGTGTCGAAAGTAGGATCGGCTGCTGAAACCACCGTATATATTTTGTACTTTTACTGTAGCCGTTGCTAAGAGCACTGGACCACAGTCCTTGTCGAACGTTGATATATGTTCAGTTTCGTATATAGCTGTTCCGGTTTTTTTACGTGCAGCAAAGTATGGTGGTTACTCTTGCAGGTAGAATAAAAGGTTTTAATGCTGCAATTTGTTTTATTAATGCTGTATAAGATAGCAGAAAATTTCCAGCAGGAAAAATGTGTTTTGCTATTCACCGCTAGAGGCATCACTATCACAAAAACGAAATTTTTTCTGCTGATACTGTTTGACATCAGCAGAAAAGTTTTGAAATTTTTATGCAAATTATAAATTCTCAGAGAAAATTTTATGAAAAATCAAAGAATTTATGAAAATGAAGAGAAAATATATGTTTAAAGATTTTGAAGCGATGAAAGTTAATTTTGTTTAAAAAACGATTTGCGTATGTGACTCTGAAAATATACCAAAATTACCATAATTATCATTATGCAAATACAGGGCAACATCAAACAAATCGCCATCGTTCAAAGCACTCCATGCAATTCTGAAGTCATTTTAATGTGAATGTTTTCAGTTTTTTAACAAAAGTGTTAGAAAAACCCCCCTGTAACTAACCTGGGTGTATGTTTTTATGGTAGCTGAGATCATAATCTATATAGATGAGCAACATAAGATTCACACCTGGCGTCAGTAGCCTTCCATATATTTTTGAAGTCATTTTAATGTGAATGTTTTCAGTTTTTTGACAAAAGCGTTAGAAAAACCCCCTGTAACTACCTTGGTTGAAAACATTCACATTGAAATGACTTCAAAAATGTATGGAAGGCTACTGACGCCAGGTGTGAATCTTATGCTGCTCATGTATATAGATTATGATCTCAATTACCAAAAAAACATACACCCTGGGTAGTTACAGGGGGTTTTTTTAACACTTTTGTTAAAAAACTGAAAACATTCACATTAAAATGACTTCAGAATTGTATGGAGTGCTTTGAACGATGGCAATTTGTTTGATGTTGCCCTGTATTTGCATAATGATGATTATGGTAATTTTACTATATTTTGAGAGTTCTTACACACTACATACGCAAATCGTTTTTTAAACAAAATTAACTTTCATCGCTTCAATACCTTTAAACATATATTTTCTCCTCATTTTCATAAATTCTTTGATTTTTCATAAAACTTTCTGCTGAGAATTTATAATTTGCATACAAATTTTCTGCTGATGTCAAAAAATATCAGAAGAAAAAATTTCATTTTTGTGATAGTGATGCCTCTAGCGGTGAATAGCAAAACACATTTTTTCTGCTGGAAATTTTCTGCTATCTTATACAGCATGTTTTATTATGGGTTTTGCTTAGACAATTTATACACAAATTGTGCAACATAACTATATGATTTCGTTCGGAAGTGCTCATGTTTTTAAAGCGTTGGCATACTTCCGTTCGATGGTTTTGTTGACGGCATACGCAAATAAAAGTTGGGTGTGTTGGAGCTACGAAAGCATGTTTTAATTGTTGTACTTGGTACCTGGGTTGTTGTATTGGTATTAACTTATTGCTACCGAATTGGAAACATCTTTCCAGACATTTCAAAAACTGGCTTCTCTCTTGGAATTCTCTTGGATTTTCTAGAGAACTTTCATATAGACATCGTGATTCATTGTTCAATTTTTTAACAAAGTAAAGATGATGAATGGACTCCGTGTGTCAATTCTAATGCCTGTATTCCTAATAGCGAATAGACATTCGGTCGGTGTGTCGTGTAAGCTTTTGATCGCAGCGGCGGATCCCTTGTTGCTTTGGTTGACTTAATAAGGAAGTCGCTGAAGTTAGCTCGAACCCGATTTTTTTGGTTGTTGTCTTAGATAAGTCTAGTTATCCCGAAAAATTGTAAATATTAAAAAAATGTGCATCCCAAAAATAAATTAAAAAAAAAAATTAAAGCAATTTTCAAAAAAAAAAATATGTTATTTAATTAGTTTCCAAAAACAGAAGAAAACAATAACATGGATTTTAAATATTATAAAACCATAAAGTGAAAAGATAAATCTAACCGAAAAGCGATTTTTTGTGTAGTCACCATAGGCCCACATTAAATTCTGTACTGAAACAGCTAGAGATATACGCAGCCAATGGCGTATACAGCCAGATAGGCCAATGTACTAACTAAGATGTAGAACCTACCCTATGTCAATATCAGGTGGGAAAAACCTAACGGACGATTTGAAATACTTCTAAAATACGGAATTTAATGTAGGCCCATGGTAACTACACAAAAAATCGCTTTTCGGTTAGATTTATCGTTTTACTTTATGGTTTTATATTATTTAAAATCCATGTTATTGTTTTCTTCTGTTTTTGGAAACTTATACACATTAATATATTTTTTCTCCGATCGTAGGAAAAAATATATCTTTCCGTTGTTTTTTTCGAAACGAAAAGCTCATGATTCCAGTATGTTGTATTTGTTGCTAAGCAACAAGTAATAATAGTACGAGAATATTTTTTCTGGCCTGGGCCGGGAATATATTTCATTATACTTTTGAAAAAAAAAAAAAAAAACAAAATGTATTTATGTCTTATGATGTCGTGGCTTGCTTAGTTAGCCATATGATATAATTTTATGATATTTTCGATTTTTTACTTTGTTTTGATTTCTTAATATGATAATTAATGAATAATACTAAAAATTATTTTGGGTTTATATTCGTTTTAAATTCCGATCGGAGAAAAAATAGTATGTACAATTCGGAGGAGAAGTGCATTCCCGGCCTCCTGTGGTTGCCGAACTCGACTATCGCCTCGTCCGCCAATTTCCACTATCGTCTGGCAATGCAGTACTTTTCCTCCTAATTATACAATATACTATTTTTTGAAAATTGCTTTAATTTTTCATTTCTAAATTTATTTTCGGGATAAAGCTATACATTTTTTTACTATTTACACTTTTTCGGGATGACTAGACTTATCTAAGGCAACAACCAAAAAAAATCGGGTTCGAGCTAACTTCATCGACTTTAATAAGGTGCTTAACAAATTAGATAGAATTAATCTTTTGTTATTGAAGCGATTCTCCAGGATCTGCCAGGCTGCATCGTAGTTGTCGCCAATAGGTTCCAAGTAGCTTCTTAATTTTCCAGCTGGCCCTTGAAGTCACAATTTTGTTGTGCCTTCCGTCTCTAAATTAATTACCGACATTTTGCAGATAATTCTATTTTGTTGAAATATGTATTTTTAATTTTTACTGTTTGTTCATTTGAGGAAATAAGATAGCTTAAAATGCTACTGAACCAATGAGAACCAATGAATTTGACATAAAGGATAAAGCCCTGATTTATGTGACAGTGGCTTCTTAGAAATGATTGCTATCCAAATCAGTTTTGAGATTAGACAATTTTTCAGATTGGTTATTGTTATAAATGTTCTTATCAAAGCATTACACCTTATATAACGAATGTAATCAAATTGTTGTTAGTATATTAGTAAATCAAATAGTTTAAAACCACAGAACTTAAATACGAAAATAAATTCAGAAATTGTGTCAACACAATAATTTAAGTCTTTTGTAAACAATAATGCGTTGTTTATATTGCTTTGAATTTTGTCATTCTTTCGGTGCGATTATCTGATGTTTCTTTGATCCTAAAGACATACATTTATATCATTACTATCCACTCATTCTATTAGACAAATAACAACAAAACCTTAATTAAAAACTAATTAAATTAAAAATTTAATTAATTATTAATTGCTATTTGTATCTCAAAATAGACATAGCGACACGTAAAATTAAATCATTTTTATTTCCGTATTGTGGTAGCAAACTGGCTAAATCATTTTTCATAAGATTTTTTAAATTGTGGTACGCTATTCTGGGGCGGTATGTTGTACCATCACTTCGAATCGAAATTCGAAAAAAGTCGAATGGCGATATGTTGTATCATTTTCGAAAAGCAAAAATGATACAACTTTCACTTTTTCGATTCGACTTTTTTCTAATTCGACTTTTTTCGATTCGAAGTGATGGTACAACAATACCGCCCCTGTATAAAAACACCCATCCCATTTTTAAGCGTTGTCCGCATACAATTTTCGAGGTCGAGTTTGTGATAACTTCGACATGGTAATCCTACAATTCCACAATTAGCAAATACGCTTGACTACTCTGGCAAACTGCTGTACCTCACAATTATTCTCAACTGACAATCCTCCGTTCACATAAACGGACAATAATTCTCCATGTAAAGAATTATTCCAAATAATATACAACAATCTTGTAAATATATACAAATAATGTACGTAGCAACTTATACATAGATAATCGTACAACAACACTTGTATATAAGGAAATTGTGTAGGCAAAATTCATTGTGTAATGAAAATTTTTATTTACACAACAATTTCGCATGGCAATAACCTCTACAATAAAATCATTTAGAGATGCATAAAAATCGTATTGATCTTGCAAAACCATAATCATGTAAAACCCATCTACACAGACACCATGCCATTGCACAAGAGATGTCATGTGAAAGGTTTATGTTTAATAAAACATAATTTCTTCGAGCAACACATCGCCGCCACCGCTCATCACTCACCACATAAAAAATATTTTATTACATACACTTATAATAATAATAATAATATCCCAACGACCTATATTACCCCTCCCAAACACTTAAAAATTTTGCTGTGATTTATGATGCAACCCTTGCATCGGGGCATATACGATGCAATCGTGCATCAAATTCTGATGCAAAGCATGCATTGAAAATATTTACGATGCAATTGCGTCTAAAACTAATGCAGTAGTGTGTCGAAAAAGTTTCTATATAATCTGCTGGGGTTAATTATTTTTTAGGAAAAATTCAACAATGTTGATCAATATATTTCAGCCGAAAGTTAGGTATTTAAGAAAAATTATTTAATCCTTCATATAACGTCTCGCCTACTAATACAATCAAGAAGATGCTCAATACTCTATTTTTCCGATTTGCTCACCTCGCATCTTGTCGCTTTTCGTACAAAATCGACACTCAGATGTTTTATTAAATTTTACCGGGAATGACGAATTTTGATAAAAAAAACTTTATTTCACCAAAATTCGGCATCTATAATTGGTTTATTTAATTATATTGAGCTTAAAAGCTGATTCATAATGAGGTATGAGGTTTTATTTCCCAAAGTCTCCATTTTTCCTAGCTCTTTTCTTTACATTTTGCAATTATTTCATATTTAATTTAATCTAAAGTGTGAAGTGTTTTTCCGGATCACCCAGGCTTTAAGTAATTAATAACTTTACTCTAACTAATGTTTTTGAAAAGTTTTCATGAAGTTTTTTTAAATTATTGCATGCGGTCCTAATTAACCTGCTTTCCAGGAATCACCGTTATTATTAACAAATAACTAAACATAATTTCTTTTTTAAATTTGTTCTGGGTCTAGCGAAGATGGGGCGGCCCATGAATTCTGCATTCCGACAGGGGGTCATAGTTGTGTTGTTTTATCATCACAGATCGTAATCTAACTATCCCATTTGCATCCTGACTCTATTGGGATTCAAACCCGGTACCTCCCAATCCAAGCACCAAAGCCCGTTTGGTCAGTAAACTACAAATTGAAAATGTTCAAAAAACAATTCCAACCATTTGTCAGGAAAGTCAAAATTAGTGTGATCTCCAGTCCACGCTGATTGACTATTCGAACTACTTCATACTTGAACTTTTTCCTTTAATTGGGAGATCCTTGTGAAATTTAGGCATTTGTCATCTGCGTATTCCAGAACATTGAGTTTCTCCGTTAATCTCCACTGGATGTCGTTGAGGGACGTGCTATCTAATTTTCTCATGCCACTGTCGATAATAGAAGTTTTCAGAAGTGGCCAGAGTATGCACCACCGTCTTACTCCTTGGCTGTTACAGTATGATTCACTTTGCTTGCCTTTGATGAGTTCGGTTTATTTCTTTGGGACGCCTATTTCACCAATTACCTGCCATATCGAAGTTCCCGCAAAGAGTAGGTACAATGGAGAATTCCATTCGTTAGACTGCTCAATGATGATGCGTGTTGTGTTAATATAATTGATGCAACTTCACGCTGACCAGTTTGTTCATTTCTTAATTTTGAGTTCACTGTTCGTAACACTTTATCTGGATTTTATCTGGATGACCATTTCTAATATGTTTATAGTTATGTTGGGGAGGACTATATCCTGCCAATTTTTGAATTCTCTTATGTCATCTTCCGGGCCTGCAACCCAGGAACTAGTGGCAGCGGTATGAAGGAGAGAGTCGTAGCTCCTTCGGTTTGGAGGTATAGGACTAGGCATTCGGCCTTCCGTACCTTGGATTGTCTAGCCACAGTCCCGGAGGAGCAATGGACCGGGGAACAGAGGGAAAAGGCTGTATGGACGAAGAGCTGCATTGCCGATGTCAGTAAAGCTCGGAAGGGGGGCCTCGGGTCGGAAAGACAGAGGTCTGGCGAGGAGGAGTTGGATTCCGAAACGAAACGGGCCAAGGTTCAGGTGGAACGGTCGAGGAAGGGGCTTATGCTCTTCAGCGACGTGGTGAAGGAGGGTGAGGTGGTGCTAGCCGTTATAGACGAGAGCCATGAAGATGAGAGTATCACCGGGGAAAAATTTAGGTCGGTGTTCAATGCTCTGAACCTTGGTTTCCTCAGGGTTCTTGGACAACATCCGGGACCACCACCAATATGCAGGGACATGGGGTGGTATCAGCGACGGCTGAAGCTAACCGCGTGCGCTGATCAACGATCGGTCTTCTTATACAGGAAGGCGATCGAAGAAGTAGGCGAGGTATGGCCGGGAGGTAAGTTGAAGGCAATTCCCAAAGAGGAAATATCTAGCCGACCAAGGGAAATGGTCTGGCTCCCCACGGAGCCGGCTAACTTGGATGAATCCCTGAGGATTATTCAGGTTTGCAATCCGGTTCTCCCAACAGGGAACTGGAAAATTGTCAAGCAGGAGGAGCCTAAGGGCAATTTCAGATCATCAATTATGGTGATCAATAAGGAATCCCTGGCTCTCCTGTCAAAAACCAAAGGGGTCATAATCTTGCGAGCAAAGCAAACTACTGCACATCCTGAGAAGGGGGAGGAAGAAATCCAGCATGCTGTGGGAAGCGCGAGAAGTGGTATCTCTCCAGGGGAATCACTGCAGCTAGTGGCGAACCCGAGTGAGGGGTTGACTAGCGACCTCAGGGAGCGACTATTTCTTGACAGAGGGGATACATCGGATTCCGAGAGGAGAGGTGAACCTCCTTAATATTAAGGACTGCGGAGGGAGTGGGATGGAGGATACCGTCGACTCTGCCGAGTCAAATTAAGCGACGTAGCACTGCCATCGCGATCAAGGTAAGTGAAGACTGTCACTAATGATTAGGTTTGTTCAGATAAACTTACATCATACCAAGGCCACTTCGACGGCGCTACTTCTCAGACTGGCGTATCCCCTCTAGGGAGGATTGGAATAGTGGTCTCGTTATGGAGACCGGGACAGTTAAATTCTTCACCGATGGCTCCAAGCTCGATGGTAGAGTGGGAGCTGGTGTATTCTGTGGGGAATTAAATGTATGTTTATCATTTCGTCTGCCCGAGTACTGCAGTGTGTACCAGGCTGAAGTTATATCGATTGAAGAGGTCATGAACTGGTTGAAGCACAGTGTAATATCGTTAACTGATGTCACTATCTATGTGGACAGTCGGGCCGCCATTCTTTCGCTGGATTCAGTTTCCCTTGCGTCAAGGGTGGCGTTGGATTGTCACATACATCTTAACGAGATGAGTGGGCATTTCAATATCCAGTTGGTCTGGGTTCCTGGCGATTCAGACGTTGATGGAAATTGCAGGGTAGACGAGTTAGCAAGGTGCGGTACAACTGTCCAACTGGAATCAGGGAGAGAATGTGTAGGAAAGCCTTTGTCTGCAGCAAACCATAGAGAAGCAGTTGAATTGGCAAATGCCAGGTGGATCGCCAGTCCAACTGGTATAGGGTAGCGAAACAAGTATGGCCTGAGCTGAACTTGAATCGATCCAAGATCTTGATCACACTGAGTAAGCGTGATTTAGGTAGAATTACAAGAATAATTACCGGGCACTGCCTTTTCGGAGATCATGCGGGAAGACTGGGTCTGGATGCAAATGACTTCTGCAGAAGCTGCAGTGACGAGGAAGAGGAGGAGACTCTTGTCCACTTCCTCTGCCCATGTCCCGCACTAGCTGGCAGAAGACATGATCACTTGGACAAATACAACATGGACGGCTTCTGTGATCTCGAAAGCTGTAATGTGCGAGATCTTTTACGCTATATTAATAGTACTAAAATGGTTTAAGGGAGTTTATGTTGTCGGATCCTGTGGTATCACAATGGGCCATAATTGGCCTAAGTGTGCTATAGCAGCCACTGAAACCTAACCTATGTCATCTTTCTTGGGAATCGTTATAGTCAAAGCCTTTTTTCTTTTTTTGCGGTATTCTACCGGAATTGAACACTTTTGTTATTACCTGTATCTTCCTTTTAATATTCCAGCTGGTGTATTCTCCATTCTTTGTCTTGTTATTCTTAATTTTAGCAATGACACCACACTAACTTCCGTTGTGCTGGACTTTTCGTTCTCGTTGTTCTGCCATCAGATGATGCCTATGTGCATTTGTGTATATTTTTGTGTTGAACAGCGCGTTTGTGACGCAGAAGTTGATTAGTCATTCTCCAATGCTTACTTATCCATTGATGGGTTTCAGGTCGCAGCTCTGAAGTTATTTGTGTCCATTATGCTATTCTGGCTGGTTGTTGCTCATAAAACTAATCCTTGGTTGTTACAGCTGTATCTTTTGTCGCTTGCGTTTTGTATTTTTGATCGGAATCTTGTTACGATTCTACGATTGTTCTGCTATTATTAACTGGTTTCTATTCCTCTCCGCCTTCTTTGATTTAGTTGTTCTCTATATGGCCGACACCTTATTCATCGCGTGCAGAGAATAGACTGGTAATTTCCTTGGATTGTTTGTAATTCAGCACAATTTTGGCTTCACTGAGGCCGGGCATTTCGATTTTGTAATGTTTTATTTCTTGCTCTAATTATATGCTAGCTGGTTTGTGTAAAATGGCCGTTACTTTTATAATTTTGATTTTGGATTAATGAAGGATTGGCCCATTGAATCTTCTTGCTACCTCCTAGGGCTTCTGATTAGCCTAATCAAATGGTTGATTGGCATTGGCGATGAATTTATTGTGGTCTTAGTGACCTTTGCCACTTGCCCCCATTTCGAGCAAGATAACTAAAGTGAAAAAGTAGCGGGAAAAACAAACGTTGATTGATAATCCATTTGTGAATGAAACGTAATGCTGAGCTAACCTGAGCAAAATGGATTTCGCTTGAATTTAAAAAGTTCCCACCTGTATTCTTGTTCAAGACAAAATTAATCGAGACACAATTATCAGATAATTTTACTCTTGGAAACCCACATAATTCAATCGGTTGTGCACAAAGTCGTCAGTGGCCGCTTTATCTGTACGCCACATTTTTGTTTGTTTAATTTGGGGCAAAACACAATCAAAAACAGTAAAATCAATCAGAAAAGCTCGTTTGTTCAATAAGTTTCGTAGTAACCCCAAGTATGTTGCTCCAGGGAACGGACGTTAAAGTCAGCAATAAAGTATTCATAACTACAATTTATTTGATCTTGTTATAAAACTAACTCGATTTCAACCAGAATGAAATTTTTTAATTTTTTTAAAGCCCGCTGGATACAGGAAAAATCATAGAAGATTCCCCCATTTTTTCGGATTGCTTTCCAAAGGATTATATAGGCGCCAATATATAATCGATACTACAAATCAGTCAATATTACAGAATCGTGTAAACGCCTGGTATCGAAGATATGGAACTGCCACTCTACAGTGAACGCCAAAGAAATTCCAACTATTTATTTTATTAAACCTGGATTTATGGGGGGGAATCGGTCTAGAAGGTCAATACACCAGCCCAAATTTCTACCTCACCTGCACGTGGTGCTTCCTGCTAATTAACCAACGAGGCTCTGGCGACCGAGAAATGGCGGGATAACCGAACACCGAGAACCTAGCAAATGATGTTCTCTCCACTGACCAACTGCCAATTTCACTGGTTAGATTGTTTCAATTAGTCATTATAATGCAATGAGTTCACTGCTGAGTTGGTTAATCCACCCTCTAACGAGGCCGGATCAAAGGATTCTGGGGTGAGCCAACCATTTCTATGCTCATTCAATCGAAATTCAAAAATAGCTAGATCACCACCTAGACAAATACAGTTCGCAACTCAGCAGGAAGCCGAAAATGTTGAACTACGCAGAAGACTGAGTGAAATTGAAAAAGTCGCATCGCAACTTACCAATGTAATCGCTAAGTTAAAGAAAAAAAACGAGGAGCCGAAGAAGCCCAATCTGACAGAGGTTGTGGAAACTCTTCTTACTTGCTATAGCGAAATCAGCACACTTGTCTGTACTGACGCCGAGTTTCATACAGATGAGGAGGAACTTGGAAGAGAAACTGATTGGATACACGAAGAAAAAACGAAGAGCAGAATCCTCGCCAGAAGTTGAAGAGCTCTCGCAAGCAAAAGTTAATGAAACTGCCGAACCAGTGCCTGTGCCCCAACATCACCAGCAACAAAAACAACGCAAGGTTGCAATGAAGACTAAGGCACCATCACCAATTAATGTGATAGACATAACTGAGTTTGCGAATATCCAAGCTAAAGGTAAAGAATGGTATACTCTTGAAGACAAAAATAACCGAGAAATCGAGGTTATGGCCAGAAGTCTTCACCCCACCTGCAAGAAGGAGGATACAATAGAAGATCTCAAAATCAAAGAACTGCAAATTGAAGACGCAGTAAATATCCTTAAACGAGAGAAAGTTGAAAATATTCAAGATCGTTAAAAGAGGGCTCCCACTATTCAAGATCGTTAAAAGAGGGCTCCCACTATTTATGCTCACATTCAACAAACGCGAAAAAATTGAAAATATATTTAATATCAAAGCAATACTTAAAAATAGAACCCCTGAAAAAAACACGAGATTAATACCTCAATGCAAGAAATACCAAGGTTATAACCACACTCAAATATAATGCGGGAGAGATGTTAGGTGCGTAAAATGTGCCGGCAGACACAACTCGAAAGACTGTTCTCTTAGTCAAACCGAATCTGCAAGGTGTATAAACTGTAAAGGACAACACCCAGCCAACTATAGAGGATGTGAAGTAGCGGTACAACTGCAAAGGTTAAGAAATAAAACACGCCAATTGACACAAAACAATAATGTTAGAAGAGAAAGGATGGATAGTAAAGAAGCTACGAATGGGCTTACATCAATGCTGTACTAATCAAATGAATAGATCACTTAAAATTGTTATTTGGAACGCGAAAGGATTATCCCAGTCTGTTCCAGAGCTAGAAATTTTTCTAAACTTAGAAAAAATAGATATGTCTTGTCTCGGAAACTCTTTTATTAAAATACGTGACTATGAATGCTACCATGCTATTCATCCAGGAGGAAACGCTAGAGGCGGGTCTACCGTAATTATTAAAAATAATATTATACATTATGTAGTGCTCGGCATTGAAGAAGAAATTATGCAAGTTAAAACCATAAAAGTTGAATCAAACAATAATAGAGAACTCAGTATCTCCTCTATTTACTGTACCCTATGCCATCAACTAAAAAAAGATTACTAGTCAACTTTTTAAATCATTACGACCAAATGCAAAGAATACCGATTGGGGATCTAGACTTACAACCTCTAAAGGGAAAGAAATATTTAATGCAGCTCTCGAGAACAACTGTGAATTCCTCTCTGGCGTTAAACCAACATATTGGCTTGCTGACATACATAAAACTCCAGATTTTCTTGACTTCTTTGTAACAAAAGGAGTTTTAGAGGACTACACGGTTTAGAGAAAATCACTCTACAGTTGAACACGTTCACAGAATAGCGGATGTCATTGCGAATGCACTCGAGAATAAGAAAATATGCTCCAGTATTTTCTTAGATGTAGCTCAAGCTTTCGACAAAGTTTGGTACCAAGGGCTTGAATTTAAACTGCATTGACGCCTGCCTAAGCAATTTTATGAAATTCTTAAATCCTACATAGCTGATCGACACTTTAGAGTCAAATTTGAAAATGAGTACTCTGAAATAAAAAGAATATCAGCAGGTATACCACAAGGTAGCGCACTTGAACCTATTCTGTTTATTTTTTATACGAGAGACTTACCGAATATTGAAGATACTACACACGGAAAAAAATACTGGTTACAACGAAGAAAAAACTGAATAATTCAAGAAAAATGAGCACTTGATTTTCAGCTAAGATAACTTTTTCATAATGCAAACTTCCAATTTCTTCATTTGATGTTTTTATTTAAGTATTAAAATAATATTTTTTTTATTGTTGAAAGAAATTCAATTTCTTAAAACAAGAAAATAATGTTTTGTACAGTACATCGCTTTTCTTAATTTTTAATATCTATTTCTTCATTAAATATAACAAATTCTTGTTTTAAGGTAACCGTATCTCAAAATGCAATAAAGCGAGGCTTGTTTTAAGAAATATTGCATATAACTATATGATCTACATTTCTTTCGTTAAGAATCATTTTCTAATAATTAAAATGCATTTTCTGTCAGAAATCATTTTTTTTCTTGATAGAAGAACGAATTTATAAGTTGTAGAGAAGGATTTGCTTAAATACTACAAACGTCTTTCTTGGAAAAGCTTTTGATTTTCTAGATTGCAGAAATTAACTTCTTGAAAGCGTTAATAGTATTTCTTGTTTCCATCTATTTTCCTGTTTATTTGAGCAACATTTTATATAATTTCCAAAATAATAACAATATAAATTTATTTTATAATTTTTATTTTATTTTATTATAAGAAATGTAAAGGTTCAATTTAATATTAATTAGCTATGTCATACAAATTACAATAATAAAATACAAATATAATTAAACAGAAGACTTAAATTTGCTTCAATATTTTGGTTCCGTTTGGAAGTGTATGAAAATCTAAAGGTTTTAAGTGTATGACGTAATTCTCCGTAAGATTCCTATTTTTAAATTTATTTTTCAAATAGCCGATCTTCCGGAGCTTACATTAGTGATTTTTATGCTTGTTGCATAAGCCTTTCGGTTTTTTACCCCCTCTAATTCCTGAAAATAAGAAAATAATTAGCCATCATTTTTAAATATAATTTATTCTTATTTACTTTTATTTCTCCAGGAAAAAAATGCTCAATATCACTTCAATCACGCAATTGTTTTAAATAAATCAGCTAACACAGGGGTTTCGACCAATATATCCACAACTGCAGACACTTAGTAAATTGCGGGTCCTTTCGTCGAGCTGCGGTGGAGTTTCTGCTTTACAAATATTTACGATTTTGAACCCTTTGGTTGATTCGAGAAACTGTTCAAAATTCTGTGAAGTAAAATCAAAATCAATAGTAGCGTTACTTACTCTAGTTAGACAGTTCTAACAAATTCTGCTGATGACGTTTGTCCACTTGATGGAGAAGAAGGGGTTGATTGATGATGTGTCCTGATCCACTCAGATAACGATGAATTAACAGAACCAGTTACTGTTGCTATTTAATGTTAGTATTTTTGTCAGCAATTTCTCTAATTAAAAAAAATTAAAATACAACTATAAAATCATTATGCACAAATAACTCACATAAAACACACAAAATAGAGTGCTCACTTGTTAATTCAAAATAAAAATATATGTAATACATATGTAACTTACATTCAATCACTTAATTCCACTTTAATTATTTTTCAAAAGCCACTTTAAAATAATTTTATTTGACAATCTGAAAAACACACGTTGTTTCTATTAAACTTCACAATATAATGAATATTATTTATTTTATATATTCTCAAATGTTTCACTCGTTTTCTTGTTTTATAAAATGTAGAGTATGCATTGAAAAATCCTTTTCTATAATTAAAGGTATTCTCTCAGTTTGAGACATACGTATTAAACCAACAAATATTATGTTGAAGTTAATAAAATTATTTTTTTGTGATAAGAATTTTTTTTCTTGAAATAACATAGTAAAAAAAATATACAGTATTTGAAATTTTTAACTTGATTAAGGAAAACTGAGAATGACTAAAGATTAATTATTTCTTCAATCAAGATCACTTTTTTGAAATTCTAGAATTCATTAGTTTATCAGAAAGAGAAATTACTTTTTTATTATCAAGAAACGTTTTCTAGTTTAAAATGTGATATTGCAATAAAATATGTGTTTTGTTTTAAGAAAACGTTAAATTTCTCGTTTTAAGAAAAAGTAAGATTAAATTAAAAGTATTTCTCTTCAAACTAATTTTTTTCTGTTATTATGAAGAATTTATGGCAACGATAAATGCAAGAAAAATAATTCTCAAGATAGAATTTAATGTTAAAATTTCCATCAAGAAATAATTCTCTTCATAAGAAAACTATTTTTATAACTAGAAAAACTGGTATGGACATAGAAATTTGGTTTTTAAAGTAAGCAAAAATATTTTTTATTAAATAAAGAAAAAGTTTTCTTTAACATAGTAAGCTTATTTTTTTCCGTGCAGTAGCAATATTTGCAGACGATACAACTATTCTAATAGTTAGAAAAGGTATTTCTTTAACTGGACTAAAAAATGACGCATCTTATTAAATGAAGCCAAATCAGCACACATCAACTTTACAAATAAAAATGTAAACTGTATTCCCGTGGTTCTCAACTCATACCAAATTTCATATGCAAATACACCTAAATACCTTGGCATGACCTTCGATGCGAAGCTAAGATGGAAAGAACACATCAAGAAGAAAAAAAAGCGTTAAACATCAAATATAGAAAAATGTACTGGCTCATGGGTAGAAATTCTGAGCTCTCATTTACAACAAATTTCTTCTATACAGAAAAATGCTAAAACCAGTATGGACCTATGGTATCCAAATTTGGGGTTGTGCCAAGAAGACCACTGTACAAATGATACAATGCTTCCATAATAGAGCTACGAGGGATTGTGAATGACCCATGGTACATTAGGAACGACAACCTCCATAGAGACTTGAAGATGGAATACGTCACCGATGAAATAAACAACCAAGCAAGGAAACACACGTACAGCGCTTATCTCTACACGAAAATACAGATATCCAGCGTATGTTGGACAACACTAATGGAGTGAGGAGACTCCAAAGGCAGAAACTGCTGGAGCTGGGCAGCTTGATTTAGAATAAGAAAGTAACTCATCTTAATCCGAGAAACTAATTTAAGATAGATAAATTACTAGATGATCTCTGAATCATGCTGTATAAGATAGCAGAAAATTTCCAGCAGAAAAACGTGTTTTGCTATTCACCGCTAGAGGCATCATGATCACAAAAAAGAAATTTTTTCTGCTGATATTTTTCGAAACCAGGGTAAAGAAGAAAAAAGAAGAGTTAAACATCAAATATAGAAAAATGTACTGGCTCATGGGTAGAAACTCTGAGCTCTCAATACACAACAAATTGCTTCTATACAGGCAAATGCTAAAACCAGTATGGACCTATGGTATCCAGCTTTGGGGTTGTGCCAAGAAAACCAATGTACAAATGATACAATGCTTCCAAAATAAAGTGCTACGAGGGATTGTGAACGCCCCATGGTACATTAGGAATGACAACATCCATAGAGACTTGAAGATGGAATACGTCACCGATGAAATAAAGAATCATGCAAGGAAACACGTACAGCGCTTATCTCTACACGAAAATGCAGATATCCGTCGTATGTTGGACACCACTAACGGCGTGAGGAGACTCCAAAGGCAGAAACCTCTGGAGCTGGGCAGTTTGGTTTAGAAGAAAGTATTATAAAATGAGTAACCAATAGGTTACTCATCTTAACCCGAGAACTTAATTTAAGAAAGATAAATTACTAGATGATCTCTGAATCAGTTGTAATATTGTATAAATAAATAAATAAATTTATTAAATAAATAAAAAAAAAAAAAAAAAATTTTTCGAAACCAGCAGAAAATTTTTGGAATTTTTATGAAAATTAATAATTATCAGCAGAAAGTTTTATGAAAAATCAAAGAATTTATGAAAAAGAAGAGAAAATTTTTGTTTAAACGTTTTGAAGCAAAGAACGTTAATTTTCTTTGAAAAACGATTTGCGTATGTATAGTGTAAGGACTCTCAAAATATACAAAAGTGTGAATTCAAAAATGTATGGAAGGTTACTGACGGCAAGTGTGAATCTTATGTTGCTCATGCATATAGATTATGATCTAGGCTACCATAAAAACATACACCCAGGGTAGTTACAGGGGGGTTTTTCTAACATTTTTGTTAAAAAACTGAAAACATTTCACATTATAATGACTTCAAAAATGTATGGAAGGTTACTGACGGCAAGTGTGAATCTTATGTTGCTCATGCATATAGATTATGATCTAGGCTACCATAAAAACATACACCTAGAGTAGTTACAGGGGGATTTTTCTAACACTTTTGTTAAAAAACTGAAAACATTTCACATTAAAATGACTTCAAAAATGTATGGAAGGTTACTGACGCCAGGTGTGATTCTTATGTTGCTCATGCATATAGAATATGATCTAGACTACCATAAAAACATACACCCAGGGTAGTTACAGGGAGGTTTTTCTAACACTTTTGTTAAAAAACTGAAAACATTTCACTTTAAAATGACTTCAAAAATGTAAGGAGTGCTATCAATGATGTCGTTTTTTTTTATGTTGCCCTGTATTTGCATAATGATGATTATGGTAATTTTTGTATATTTTGAGAGTCCTTACACTATACATACGCAAATCGTTTTTCAAAGAAAATTAACGTTCTTTGCTTCAAAACGTTTAAACAAAAATTTTCTCTTCTTTTTCATAAATTCTTTGATTTTTCATAAAACTTTCTGCTGATAATTATTAATTTTCATAAAAATTCCAAAAATTTTCTGCTGGTTTCGAAAAATATCAGCAGAAAAAATTTCTTTTTTGTGATCATGATGCCTCTAGCGGTGAATAGCAAAACACGTTTTTTCTGCTGGAAATTTTCTGCTATCTTATACAGCATCTCTGAATCATTATATTGTATAAATAAATAAATAAATTTATTAAATAAAAAAAAAAAAAAAAAAAAAACTGGATTTATAAAATAATTTAATTTTATTCCACGAATGAAAATAAAATCGCTTATGGTTGTAGCAATATCGACGACATCGATTGATCAAGATATTTAGGCAAACCACAATTTAAACTAGAAAACTAGATATAAGATGAGAAAAAACATCAAAAAATCCATATTGCAAATTGTCTACATACTCTACCAATTCTCGACATTGTCGTGACCCAAAAATCAATTGTCTACGCTGTTTTCGATACCGCTCCATGTACATAGACAATTCGGAAATACACTTAGACAGACAACAATGTTAAAATGTATGTTTTAGTTTATAATTTTTTATTTTTTTTTGTAACTATTGCCAAAGGCTTTATTCTTGAATCTTTCTTTATACGAAACTAACAAGAAGTGTGAAATTTTTAAAAACTATAATTTTTTCACTTAAGCTTTAACCTATGTTAATACTTAATATCATTATGCGTTATTATTATACAATTATTATTAATCACTTAATTTTAGTGTGTAACATGCGTGTAATTATTATTAGATTATATTTATTAGTTTTTTAAACGTATAGGATCTGCTCTGCGAAGCCGTCTGTATTTCGGTTGCCTTAGTAGTTCTCTAGCTAATTCGTTAGGGTGAGATTGCTTGCGTTCTTTGTACGATATCTATATTTGATTCACTAGTTGAGCCCCATATCCAACTATGGATATGTTCATATGGGGATTCGGATCGCTTTGTATAGTAGAACCTTTCAGTCAAGTTTCGATTTTCTTCCTATCATCCAGTACATTTTAGAAAATTTTATTTTTATTTGATTGCATTTTGTTTCAATGTGCTTTTTCCTATCTTCTATTGAGATAAAGGCCGAGATATTAGACGTTTGTTTGTTAAGGAATTGTGTTGTTGTTTAATTTTACTGCCGGACATGTACGTTTATTCAGTGTGAATGTCCCATGTGTTCGTCCTTAACCGCTTTTTAGCCAATCTTCTATTTTGTGTAGATGTTCTTGTAATCCTCTCAATACTGTTTGAGAATTTTTATGTGAAAACAATATAACTGTGTCATCAGCAAAAGTTGAAGTGATTATTTTTTTAGTTATTGGTAAGTCAGCTGTGAATAACAAGTATAGCACAGGTCCCAATACACTACCATGAAACATACTTTGGGCTAAGTAGGCTTCCTTTGGGCTAAGGAGTTTTATGTGTCATTTAATCCTTCATGCCATACTTTGTCGAAAGCCTGCGCAATATCCAAGAAAACTGCAGAGCAAAATTTCTTTTCTTCTAAGGAAAGATTAATTGTATTTACAATTCTCTGAACCTGTTCTATTGTGCCGTGTTGCTCTTTAAATCCAAATTGGTGATCTGGTATAATGCGACCTTCAGATAATATAGGTATTAGTCCTTGTAGTACCATCTTTTCAAAAAGCTTTGAAATTATCGGAAGTAGACTTATTGGCCTGTACGACTTGACTTGGGTTTCGTCTTTACTTGGTTTAGGAATCATGATAATTTGTGTCCGTCACGCCAGCAGGAACCATATCAGCCGGAACCAAACAACGATTGCACAAGTAGCACGATGCATTGTGCATCATTCTGCATTAAATGCTTTTTCAGCCGGAACCTTATAATTCCAGCCGGGAAATTATAAAGCCATCCAGAACCCTACAACAGCAAAACCAACTATGGCACAAGTAGCACGATGCATTGTGCATCATTGTGCACTATATAATTTTTCCGCCGGAACCTTACAAATCCAGAAATATACGATTTTTCAGGAAAACAACCTTACAAATTCAGCCGGAATCATACCCTATACAGCTAAACTAACTATAACATAAGTAGCACGATGCATTGTGCATTATTGTGCACTAAATGCTTTTTCAGCCGGAACCTTATAATTCCAGCCGGAACCTAATAAATGCATCCAGAACCCTACAACAGCCAAAACAACTACGGCACTAGTAGCACGATGCATTGTGCATCATTGTGCACTTTATAATTTTTCAGCCGGAACCTTACAAATCTAGAAATATACGGTTTTTCGGAAATGAACCTTACAATTTTAGTCGGAACCATACCCAATACAGCCAAACTAAGTATGGCACAATTAGCACGATGCATAATAAAGCCAGCCAGAACCATACCATTGACAAACTCACTATGGCTCAAGTAGCACAGTGCATTGTGCATCACTGTGCACTATATAATTTTTCAGCCGGAACATTACAAATCCAGAAATAGACGATTTTTCGGGGATAAAACTTTACAATTTCAGCCGGAACCATACCTGCTTCAGCTAAACTAACTATAGCACAAGTAGCACCCTGCAACAGTCAAACCATCTATGGCACTAGTAGCACGATGCATTGTGCATCATTGTGCATTATATAAATTTTCAGTGGAACTTTACAAATCCAGAAATATACAATACTTCAGGGAAAAAGCCTAACAATTTCAGCCGAAACCTACAGTCAGAATAATTACGGCACAAGCAGCACAATATATTGTGCATTATTGTGCACTATATAACGAACCTTATAATTCCGATTAGAACCCGATAAACCCAGACAGAACCGTACTACAGCCAAACCAACTATAGCACAAGCAGCACGATGCATTGTGCGTCATTGTGCACTATATAATTTTTCAGCCAGAACCTCATAAATCCAGAAATATACGATTTTTCGGGAAAACCTTACAAATTCAGCCGGAACCATACCCTCTTCATCCAAACTAACTGTGGCACAAGTAGCACGATGCATCATTTTGCACTATATAATTTTTCAGTTGGGACCTTATAATTCCTCCCAGAACCTTATAAAGCCAGCCAGAACCATACTACAGCCAAACCAACTATAGCACAAGTTGCACGATGCATTGTGCATCATTGTGCACTATATAGTTTTTCAGCCGGAACCTTTTAAATCCAGTAATATACAATTTTTCATGAAAAACATTACAATTTCAGTCGGAACCATACCCTCTACAGCCTTACTAACTATGACACAAGTAGCATGATGCATTGTGCATCATTGTGCACAATATAATTTTTCAAACAGAACCTTGTAATTCCGGCCAGATCGATCAAAACGTTATGCACTACAATGCCAACCCAACCAGAACCAGCAACACCAGCCGCAACCGTATGAAGTCGGTGTGAACCATTCGGAGCAATAAAGAGTAAGCATGGTTGACCGTCGTTGTGAACTAGCCGGAACCTTATAAAATTTCAAGTGGAATTATTTGGACAGATTATAATTCCCGATCCGCTAAAAGTGTTTATTAAATAAAAGGGGTAAAAAGTCAGGAAATAACAGTTTATTTTCTAAAATTTATTAAAAATATTTTAAACATATTTCATCGTTTAGAGAAGAACTTTGTTTGATTTGGGTTCTTCTACATACATAGAACAAAATGTAGGCAAGCATTTTTCGTGAAGTGTTGGTGTTGGTTTCGGCCTTTTGCAAATCGTCGTATGTTTTCCATATGCCACCGTTTCTAAGTACATGTGCAGTGAAATGCTCATTTTCACTGTCATACTCAATTACACCGCGGAAATTGAACAAATTACCTCCTAAATTCAGCAATTTGGTTATGTGGCTTATAGCCACCTTTATGTGGCTTATAGCCACCTCCAACGTTACTACGTTAATACTTTATTTAGATTATGTAAGTTTCCACAGCTACAACACGATTCCCGAATATTTATATTTATTGAGTTGCTCACATTTCTTAAATCCAGTTATTAATGTCTATTGAAAGCAATGGCAACTGTCTTTCGAGTCTAGTTCTACATTTATCACAAATTCTTTCAATATTGACACAGAAAGTAACATCATCGTTGAAAATGCATAGGTCTGCGAAAATTCCTCCACTTGATGATTTGCAATCAATGAAAGTGATCCGTTCGTTTAGAGTATAGTTGCCCGATTTTATAAAGCGTTTTTATAAAAGGTTGTGCCGTAGTTGGTTTGGCTATAATATGGTTTTGTCTGGCTTTATCAGATTCTGGGAGGAACTATAAGATTCCGGCTGAAAAATTATATAGTGCACAATGATACGCAATGCATCGTGTTACTTGTGCCATAGTTAGTTTGGCTGTAGAGGGTATGGTTCCGGCCGAATTTGTAAGGTTTTTTCCCGAAAAATCGTATATTTCTGGATTTTTGAGATTCCGGCTGAAAAACAGAATAGTGCACAATGATGCACAATGCATCGTGCAACTTGTGCTATAGTTTTTTTGGCTGTAGTATGGCTCTGGCTGGCTTTATCAGGTTCTGGGAGGAATTATAAGGTTCCGGCTGAAAAAATATATAGTGAACAATAATGCACAATGTATTGTGCTGCTTGTGCCGTAGTTATTTTGACTTTAGGTTTTGGCTGAAACTGTAAGGGTTTTCCCGAAAATTCGAATATTTCTGGATTTGTAAGGTTCCGGCTGAAAATGTATATAATCCACAACGATTCACAATGCATCGTGATACTTGTGTCATAATTGGTTTTGCTGTTGTATGGTTTTGACTGCCTTTATCAGGTTTTGGATGGAGTTATAAGGTTCCGGCTGAAAAAGCATTTAGTGCACAATAATGCACAATGCATCGTGCTACTTGTGTTATAGTTAGTTTAGCTGTACTGGGTATGGTTCCGACTGAATTTGTAAGGTTCTTTTCCGAAAAATACTATATTTCTGGATTTGTAAGGTTCCGGCTGAAAAATTATATAGTGCACAATGATGCACAATACATCGTTCTACTTGGGCCATAGTTGGTTTTGCTGTTGTATGGTTCTGGATGGCTTTATCAGGTTCCGGCTGGAATTATAAGGTTCCAACTGAAAAACATTTAGTGCACAATGATGCACAATGCATTGTGCTACTTATGCAATCGTTGTTTGGTTCCGGCTGATATGGTTCCGGCTGGCGTGACGGACACGATAATTTGAGATATCTTCCATTTTCGGGGAAAGTATCTACATCGCGTTAAAAATATATGTTATATATTTTGTGCATCTATCTGGTAATTCTTTGATCATTTTTCCAGTTATTAAATCAAAGCCTGGCGCTTTCTTAGGATTTATACTGTTTTTGATAACCGTTTTGACCCATCTCCATTTAAATTAGGCTGAATTTGGGTTTGACTCGTCCCTCGTGAACTGTGGTAGTACGCAGCCATTATTTTGTACGTTTGGGGTGTATACTTTTTGTAGATGGTTAGAGAAAGCGATAGTCTTTTCTAAGTCACTTCTGGCCCAGTGACCATCTGGTTTCCTTATCGGTGGGTTCGATAGATATGGTCTCTTTAAATTTCTTTCTGCTCCTGAATTTTTGTGCTCCGGAGTAGCTTTTTTTGCAGACATTTCCATTATTTGTCTTAAGTTTTCTATCGCAGCATCAATGTCTTCTGGTGTGCGAAGTGGGTCATCTAGATGACAATTTACATCTATATGTTTCTATAGAGAACCCATTTCGTTAGTTTGTTTGTTAAACGTTGTGCTGGTTCAGTTTTTAATGCCTGAATACTTAGTGTTACGATTATTGGTGAGTGATCTTATAATAAATCATAACAGTGAACGACTTAAGCATTGGTGAGTGCTATCCCTCGTATTTCATAGAAATTTTTTAAATAAGGAATTTTCTTTCTATCAGATTATAAATAATCTAGGTTTTTCTCGTTTATTGCCCTTGGGTGACGTCAACCTCTAACCACATTGCACATGTTTAGCGGTGTAATCACCTCCTGCTAGAAATTCAATTCCCAACAGATTAAAGTAATCGATAAATTGCTGTTTTTTAATTGCGTGTTTCGGTAGACAGTATCCAACCGATATTAAAAATTTCCCAGACCATTCTTCCAAACAGATAGTTGTAACTTGGATATGATCTTTAGCATATTTCTGGAACTCGTGTGTTTTCATCTTCTTTTTTATTAAGACTGCAGTGCCGCCGTGTGCTTTTCCATCCGGATGTTTGGTGTCATAAACGGAATAGCCGGTAATATTAAAAAAATTTGTTTTGAGAAGTGTGTTTCAGATATTAACATCATGTCTATATTTTGTTCGATAAGAAAGATTTGTACCTCAGCTTTATATTGCGAGAGCCCGTTCGCATTTCAAATAGCTATTTTAGGAACTGTCATTTTTGATTTTTGACTATAATTTGCATACGCGTATTCATATTTTACATCATCATGCTCATTTGTCTTTCATCATCATGAAACTTTGGATGGTCTTGGTTAATTTATTTACCGTGGTATGAATGTTTAGCTCCTCCTCATTAAAAGGAACTTTGGGTTTCGGTTTGTTACCCAGCAAACGTGACTTCACTAGTTTTAACTATATACAAAACATTGTCTATACACTTGCAACTATTTTTCATTTAAAATTACAACAAAAATGAAACAAATCTAGTATTTATAATAAAGTGAAGTTGCATCTCTTTCTATCAACTTTTTAGTAATGATGACTGTACTTAAATATTTAACTTTAAATTATTTTTTTAATTTGTGTTATTTGGTGTTAATATTAATAAAAATAGTTCTGCATAATATTAAAAGTGGTGTATAATATTAATAAATGCTATAAGTTCTGATTTTCTGTGATACACTTACAATTTAATTTTGCAAATCATCATTGACGTTTACGAACTGATGAACTTCAATTTATGAATAATATATATTATTAATTATAAACTTAAAAATTACCACATAGCAGAAACTAATTTTATACACATTCTAACCAATATATAATTAAAATATAATTTATTTAATAAATTTGTTGCGTTTTATTTGGCTCCCTGAATTAAAAAAGGTTTTTCGGACTTAAAACCAGCGTTTTCATTTCACTTTAAAATTGATTTAAAATCTGTAATGAAAATGAAACAAAAAAAGCTGACTTTTATATGCATATCATAAGTCATTTTGAAAATGATTTAAGAAGTGTGTTTATAAATGCCATAAAATGTGTATTTTTAAGCCATTTAGAAAATGGAAGAAAATGTGTATTTAAGATCGAAATAAAACGTAAAAATATATAACAGTAAAAGCCCGATTATTCCGGTATCCAATTAACCGGAACACTCAGCTAACCGGAATTTTAGTTTTTATGATTCTTTTTTGCATTTTTCTCTTTCTTTTCTCTTTCATATGTATTTTTTAATTCATTTTGAAATTTGCAATTGTTCCTTGCATATTTTTATTAATGAAAGAAAACATTAGTTGAAAATTTTGAATGGCTGTGATTTTCTTATTACAGTAAAAGCCCGATTATCCGGCATCCAATTAACCGGAACACTCAGTTAACCGGAATTTTAATTTTTATTATTTTTTTGCTTTTTTCTATTTCTTTTCTCTTTCACATGTATTTTTTAATTCATTTTGAAATTTTCAATTGGTTTTTGCACATTTTCATAATTGAAAGCATTAGTTGAAAAATATGAAAGGCTTTAATTTTCTTATTGCAGTAAAACCCCGATAATCCGGCATCCAATTAACCGGAACACTCAGTTAACCGGAAATTTAATTTTTAGGATTATTTTTTTTTTGGCTTTTTATCTTTCTTTTCTATTTCATATGCATTTTTTAATTCATTTGAAAATTACAAAATGAATTAAAAATGCATATGAAAGAGAAAAGAATTGTTTTTTTGTTTTTTGCACATTTTCATTAATGAAAGCATTATTTGAAAATTTTGAATGGCTTTAATTATCATATTACAGTAAAAGCCCGATTATCCGGCATCGAATTAACCGGAACACTCAGTTAACCGGAACTTTAATTTTTAGGATTTTGTTTTTGCTTTTTTCTCTTACTTTTCTCTTTCACATGCATTTTTTAATTCATTTTGAAATTTTCAATTGTTTTTTGCACATTTTCATTAATGAAAGAATGAGTTGAAAATTTTGAAAGACTTTAATTTTAATATTACAGTACAAGCCCGATTATCCGGCATCTAATTAGCCCGAACACTCAGTTAACCGGAATTTTAAGTTTTAGGATTGTTTCTTACTTTTTTCTTTTTCACAAGGGATATTACTATTTTTTATTATTCGAGGATTCATAGGAAATATGCTTTCCTTTACTTTTTTCTGTTTTATGATTTATTCTATGTGAATTGA
The DNA here is from genome assembly GCA_932526605.1 of Nephrotoma flavescens. NCBI lineage: Eukaryota > Metazoa > Arthropoda > Insecta > Diptera > Tipulidae > Nephrotoma > Nephrotoma flavescens. The sequence goes on from OW052222.1 coordinate 114,904,349, forward strand.
ATGTGTAAAGTCGTATTACATAGTTAGGTTAGTGAAATATTGAATATATGTATTTATTATTAAATTTTGGGTACTCGTAGGGTGTACGCATATACATAATATCGTAGGGTGTACTCGTATACAGAATATGTATGTATTTATTTCATAAAAAAATTGATTTTTGGTACATAATTTGAAAATAAACGAGAATCCTAAAAAATAATCAAATCAAGCGAAATTGTTTCGGTTTTTACTGTAGTGTATATTGCAATAAAATTCCTGTTATTCGGAAAGCTAGGGGATGAGAGCATTCTGGATAATAGAAAATTCCGGATAATTGAATGTCTCATTAAAAGTAGAAGTTTTACGAGAATTTTGGGATTCTCATTAAGTTATTTTCAAATTATGTACCAGAAAACAACTTTTTATACATCAGTTAATTGAATTTATTGCAAATAATAAATACATCCATATTATTATGTATACGAGTACACCCATACGAGTACCCAATATTTATTAATACATTGTATACTCAATATTTCCCTAACCCTAATTGGGGTACGACTTTACACATTTATAAAATGTAATAAATAGAATAATGCATAAAAGATAAAAAACAGAAATTTCTCTTCTGAAACAGAAAAAGAGTAAAAAAACATTCAAAAAAATTTAAATTCCGGTTAACTGAGTGTCCGGTTAATTGGATGCCGGATAATCGGGCTTTTACTGTAATATGAAAATTAAAGCCATTCAAAATTTTCAACTAATGCTTTCATTAATGAAAATGTTTAAAAAATAATTGCAAATTTGAAAATGAATTAAAATGCATATTTTAATTCATAATTAATACACAAATAATAATTCACAAATGAAATTTATGAAATGCATGTTTTTATCTTTCTCTACAATACAAAAAAAAACTGTAACAAGAAACGATTTTCTTAAAAACGTGAAATTACGCATGCCTAGTTTTTAAAAATACTCTAAAAATGCTAACGAAATAGTACTTTTAAACAAATATAAAAAACTACTTTTAAAGTAGTGCCTTAAGAAGTAGTTTTAAAGTACTTTTCATATACGGAATACGCAAATGGTGTAAAAGAGGCTGCATGATTTCTTACGTAATAAGAGTAAGAGAGAAACCACTATAAATTTTGTTAAAAAACTGATGAATTTTTTCCCGACGTCCTATCTTTTTTCACAAGAAAACAAGTATTTTTTCACTACTTTTGCACTAGTTCTGGAAGTACTTCTACGTTTGCTGTCTCCAAGTTATCATTTTGTGTGTTTGCACTCGCTGGTTTGGTGACTATTGTATTTTCTGGTAACATGGACCTCTGATGAAATTGCATATTTAGCATACGTTGCCCAACATCTCATTTTAGGGTTAATTTTTCGTTTTAAGTCCAGATACACTGCGCAACCAATGTAATTTGCAGTATGATTTTCACCGCAGTTACTACAACGTTTCACAGATGGGTCATTCTGAAACTTGTCACACTTTTTGGAGTCGTAAAGTTCACAACAAATAAATAACACAAACTTCATTTAAGGTGCATTATGCTTTCGTGTGTCCGTATTCTTGGCACTTTATGCATTGAACTGGTGCAGACCTCTTCTTAGGTTCTTCAATTACTATTTTGCGATGTAGCAAATAATTTAGGTTGTGAATCTTGTGAACTTCTTTTGATTTTCCTTCCTCTGGCTCATCCAAACGGAACATTGGTTGGGGTACCTTCTCACGGTTTACTATATTACCAATAGATTTGGCATGGAACGCAGCAAGTGCAGCTTGTATGTCGCTAACATCCACGCAACTTTCAATACATTTTAGCACAACAGTCAGCCCGTTTTGACTTTTTAGCTGGTATGTAATATTTTTTACCAACTTCGTCAAAATGTTCAACAAGGGTTCGGAGGCAATCGATTTCGAAGTTTATATTAGTTTTTTGAACCGTGTGTATTTAATTGTAAAACCATTCACACAATTGAAAAAAAAAATATAATAAAATAAAAAGCACTAACACTGCACTTTTCGTTTGTTTTATTTTACGTCCGAACCTCACGACAGTAAAATTAAAACTCCCCGTTTATAATAACACTGAAATATTTGTATTGTTTTTCGTTCGATGGTCTCGTTGTCAAATACTCGGATTATATCTGCATTATTCTCGAACTTTGCTTCGCAAGATCATGTACCTCGTTTTTGAGAAATTCAGTGATAGTTTGTAAAACATCAGCCATTTCCGAAGATTCTCGAGATCTTCGACTGTTTTGGATTTATCTAATGTGGTACTACTCCGAACCAAGCCGCGTCTATGCCGGTCCTTTAGGACTATCAAATTACAATTATAATGACTTTATCCAAATCCTACGAAAACAATACAGCACCTGTAAAAATGCAATAGGTAAATTAAATTGCTACAGATGGTTAGATGTGTATGATGGCAGACAATAACAAAACAACACAATTTTTAAATAAAGTTTTCCAAACATATCCCGTTTCTCTCTTAACAATTATTCAAAGTTTTAATTTTAAACGATTTACTAAGATCGCATTTCTATTGTTTATTGCCGTCCAGAAAATTAGAAAAGCGCCATTAATAAATTGTAGTCATCGTTAATTATGTCATTTTATTAATATTCGTACAATGATTTGTGTTCAATCCGACGTTTATTTAAGCACACATTTCTTGTCTTATTCCAGTTATATCTGTACAACCAAAAAGTGTCTCGAAATAAAAATTCAGTAAGGTAGCAGTCAGCATAAATAAATTCAAGGATTCGTTAAACGTACATAATTGGATTTCTGACATAATTTATAATTAAGTAACATTTAATTTATTGTTTCTGTTGCACATAAATGTAAAAATTAACTAAATCAACAACGCCTAATACTATTAAGTGATTCGTTTCTTGTTGTTGATGATTTAGGAATGCCACTTTCTTGTTGTTGATGAAAAAAGTAATTCGAAGATTAAAATATATATTCGTGGCAGATTGGGTACTTCATGTTACATAGGCACTTAAAGTTTTATTGTCACATCAACTACAATCAATCTTGCGACAAAGCTAATTAATTTGTCTGTATACATATATTACAATATACATAAATAAGTAAATATTTAGTAAAATATAGAGTAAATAAAAATGTAAATCAACTTAATAAACGCAACAACAAATATTAAAGTTATTTTATAATAACGAGACATAAACGCTTTATATGAATGATCTCAGGCTGATTCACTTTCTGTTTTTATAATTTTCGATTTATGCGGTTTGGCGAGAAAAATAGTCGAGAAGTTTCGAAAGCGGATGCAGCGCATATTCATGTATGTTTCATGCGGTTTTTTACATTAATCATTTCTCTCTAATCGGGAGCGTGTTTATGATTTAACAGCCGCATATTTACACTTTATAATCGCACTCGAAAAAATCTAGTCGCGGCGATCTGCTTATGAAAGACCTCATCTTCTTTCAGGTGGAATAATGTTTAGGGTTTGAGAGAATAAAGATTGTTCCAATCTGGCCAAGCACACTTCACTAAACTACCTGAATTACATCTAGATAATTACAGAAGTTCGTAAGTACACATTACCACACTTGTTTTGCACATTTTGTATACAGAGTGAGTAAATTAAGCATGACCTACCACAATTTAATTTTGCTATGATCATTCTCTTTAAGTAGAAAATGTATTTGACATTTTGTAAACAAATGTTTCGAGTTTTAATTTCAATGTCATGATATAATACCCAAGAAAAATGTTATTAGCTTCTTTTTACGTTAAAACTGGTCTCACATACATATGTACATATATGAACATTGAATGTTAATGTATTAAGAAGCAAAAAATAATTTTTGTATATTTTGTGGATGTGCATACGAAGTGCAGACATCTTTTGCTATATGGCAATAGGAACGACAGCTTTTTGTTGCACAGCGAAAATGGTTATAGATCTGAAAGGGATTTTATTATAATCTGGGTTTTCTTACCGTACCAAAGTGAACTTTTTAATGCAAAATATAGCTACACAATTTAGCGAAACGCTTAAAAGTGTAAACTGATAAAAGATTAGCAGTATAAAAGTGCAATTAACATAGTATTCATAAAAAAGTCCGCGTAAGATTGGTTTTGCAGAAAATATATTTAATCATTAAGTCTGTTTTCCAAACACCGACTTATTTGTGGCCACCGACTTATCTTAATAAGGCCCTTGAGGCTACTTACTACTCTAAATTTAAGAAATGAAATAAAGAAATGTCATAAATGACATTTGGCAACTAAATTGAAAAGTTACCTCGCGAGGAAACTTTTCGTTTGTAACCTGGCGGCGAATAGCGCAGGGTCACATCAAAACAGTTTAGTTCATATTTAATTTAGCTGAAAAAATTGACCTGAGGCACACATCATAAATAAATTAATGGTTATTTCTAACCAGTTATTGATAGATGTATCTAAGGTTCAGAAACCAAAATAGGCCTGATATTCAAATCGAACGTTTAAACGTAGTTCAAATTTATCAATAGCCGATTCGAAATATTTTTGATTTTGCTAAATTTTATTATGTATTTTAAAATTTTAATTAAACATTAACACCCTTGTTCCGCTAGTCGAGTCGTTTGTCGTTTCAAGTGACTCATTTAATATGAAACCAAAGGCGGCTGCCTTGACAAAATATCTAGTATGTATATTATCGTAGTCACTTCAAACGACAACGACGTATTTGATGCCTTTTCTAGTCATTTCAAAATTTCACACGACTCAAAATGACAGTCTTTAATAGTTTCTCTCGCCTCGAGTCACTTGTTGGCATGGCAACTGGCTAATTTTCATACAAATAGCACATTGTTTTTGTCACTTGAAACGACAAACGCCGAAAATTGGAGATTGGTGCACGCAGTGAAATAATATTCGCTTGATCCATGATTGCTGCATCTAAACTATTTTCATCTTAGAAAATGTCAATTGCCGCTATTCATATAGATTTACCGAGCTTATTGTACACCTTTCGTTTCGTATAAACTAAATAGAAAAGCTTATGATCAAGATTAGCAACCAAAGAAGTGAGAAATGAAAAGCACCGCATCTGAAGCTTCGAGCTTAAATAAACAACTAAAAACTACTGTGTTCTTAGTGGTCTTATATTCAGAAACCGCAGCTGACACAATTTTCGCCTATTATACACGAAAATCGTTTAATTGGTAGAAAAAATTATATTGGCGATGACGGATCTCATCCAACTTCCGTGGGTCTCATCCAAGTTATGCCCGTACCCCACGCCGGTAACTTTCGAACTGAAACAGGTTTGAACCCCATTAAGCCTTTCCGCGTTCTCGGATTTACTAAAATTCTGATATCTGCAGCTACACTATGCATGAGATAATGCCTAGTTTAGCTCCATTCTGCTAATTTCCCAGTAACCCAGCATTCGTAAAGCCAACGTTGTTCACTTTGCAACAAACTTGAGCTAGTTTTAGTGACTGTGGAGAAAAAATAATTCCTGTTTAGAAAATTTAGATCCTTCTCCTATTCTAGTTTGAAACCCATAAGTCACAGTTATAGGGGGTAATCCATTTCTGAAGTTATATTTTATTAAGGCTCTAATGAATGATTCACTAAACGAATGGATTCCTCCAGCGTAAACAGGATTTGGACCTTTTAACCAAACAACTGCAACTTTAGCCTTTACACTTAAACTTTACAATGCTAATTTCGTAAGCAGCTTTAGCATAATTTTTGGTAATTCCTGTTCGAGATTATACAATTAAGTAAACCTTGTCTCGAAAGAAATATTATGACGTCAAAAACTAATATTTTTCTTGCTCATTAAATTGTGTTAATTTTTTAATGGTTGTATTTCTAACTATTAATTATTTTTTAGTTTGCAACTATTATTACGTCATCCGATGACAAAATTCTTAATTTGAACATTAAAAATTTAACAAAGTATTGTTCGGATGGCGCGCTTTTATCAGCTCTATATTTCTTAGTTATAAACACTTTTAATTCAATTTATAATTATTTTGAATTATTGAGATATTTAAATATTGTACGTTCTCACGTTAAGTTGAAACCCCCCGCTTCATTGAATGGAAATACGATGAAAGATTGGATGCTCTAGTATAAAATAAGAATATGTTTGGAGTATTGACCGAGCCTAAAAATTAGAATTTTGAAATACAACACTGTACGGCAATTGCTTGTTACGTCTATTACTGCTTCAACCGTTAGATTTTTGTATGAAATATTTCATTTCTCTTGCCTCATCATATACAGTATCGATTGTTGCTGTAGATTTTGCTAGACCCAGAAACGACTTAAGTAGCTAAGTGCAACTGCCTCAGAATTGACGGCCCGGCAGATTTATTAATTATTGGTCAGTGCCCTTGATGAGTTTCAAGTTTTTCTGCATTGGTATGGACGATGAATTACAATCAGACATCCCAAAACGTTCGAGTATGGCATTAATGTAGTGTGAACAATCAATTGAAAGATTTCCACTCACATTAACTTCAACATTCAGTGTCATGAACAACTTAACAATGCCCAGATCCCTCATATCGAATGCATCGAAAAAGTTTGTTTTAATATCATGATTGCTGATAAATTGTAGACCTATCGCTCTAGAGAGATCGTCCATCTATTACTCGTTCGGGTGAACAGTATTCAGAGGTTTGTTGTTCAAACTTCGTGTCTTCTTCAGCCCGTACAAGGATATCTTCAACTTCAGCACATTACCATCGGGAATGTTAATACCTTCAGCATTATGAAGATGCATTTTGAATTTGAATTTAATAGTCCTCATAATAATTTTGAATATTCATCATAAACTTATATAATCTTTTCACCACGTTCAGGCTTAACAGCATCCCAAGTTTATTTCTCTCCAATGAATCGATCTCTTCATAGATTGCTCTGCGCCATTCTGTCTTATCATCTCGTCCAGATACATCTTGATAGTCTTTTGTAATCTGTTAGCTTTCCTCATCTATTCTGTTTCGGACTATGTGCAAGGGCTATCGACCCGAAAACTGTAAGAAGTGATAGGAATGATGGTCGATCGTTCCACATTTCGAACGAAGTTTTGTTGGGAACGCCTCGGTTGGAGAAGGATTTGTTAAATACATTGCTAATAAAACTGCTCTACCCCACGATGGATTAAGGTTGTTGTTTCACACAGACCTGATAGATCTAATACAGCATTCATAAACCAAAGGCTTGACGAATCCTTTCTAAATTTTGCAAACATTTAACATTCCAAAGTAGGCCAAATAACGGTATGCCATAAAACGCTTGCTTCCTTCTCACCAATTGTTGCATTTGTAGATTGTTGCCCTTCGCCAAACAATAACACGGATAAAGTACCAGCAGTGGAAACTTTTAATGTTTCATGCTGTTTGGCGACTTGAATTTCAAATGGAACTATGTACTTCTTAAGCGAAAATAATTGTTCATAATTAATTAAATGATCAGTCAACTAAAAAGCTTATTTGACATACATCGGAGGTTTGACTGCTACTTATTCGTGAACTAATACATCCTGGTGGTTTTGAAAACTTATTGGCCATCCTGTAGTCCAATCTTAGTAACAGCGATTTTTTATGAAGTGTTTCTGGTCATTTCTGGCTAGTGTCTTAAATGCAGCTGATATTGGATCGGTTAGGTTTGCATCGTCATTTCAATCGTAAGCACACCTTCATTTAGCGAATATAATACACCACTTCATACTTGTTAGGCACTTTAGATAACAAAAACGTCAACTATTTGACATCGTACCACCAGTGGCCCTATTCTGGTAATGCCCGGGGAATAGAAATTTTAAATTTTGTAGAAGTTATATTCCCTTTTCCCCAAAAGTGTATTCTGATTTTTGAGAAAAAAATTTTCGAAGAAGATTATTCCCCATTATAGCAGTTTTGAAGTTTATTATTATTACATACCTATTTTAGGAAAGAATTAACTAGGAATAAAATTTAAGGGAAATTATTTTATTTACTTATAGCAATATTATGGCTGTAAATTTATACTGAAAACTGGTAATTTCAATTGAAAATATCAATGTCCAAATTTTTACTATAATAAACAAAATTTATTTTTTAAGTAAAATCCGATTAAATTATCAACAAAAACCAATTAAATGTAGTAAACTATTTTTAGACATTTGTTTTCTTATTTTCCCGTAAATTTATTTCCAAATGGGTAGAATTAACTTTTATAAAACGGGGAAAATGTCTGGGGAATAGCTGCTACAAAAAAAAAATGATTCCCCATTCCCGGTAGATTACCAGAATAGGGCCACAGTACTACTTATTCGCGAACAGTACTCGTTGAATAACGTCTGCAAGATTTTTCTTTCACCACTTTCTAACTTGATCAGTTTTTAAACATAAATCTTTTTTAAGAAGCTTTTACTCCCAAAAGCATCACATAAATCAACATGTGATATGCTGATTCTTTTCTTTTAACTAATTCTGTATAACAGGAATTAAGGCATTTAACAATAACGTTACATCATCAGCTACATAATTTTTTACATAATTGTTCTTCTGCTTAACTTCGTCAGTGGGCTCAGTCCTAATACTTTCAAGCAGCTAATTCCTTTTGTTCCAGTAACAGTTCAGAGATTTTTTCTGAACTTCCAAGAAACTCGCATTGCCTAACTAAAGTTTGACAGGTAAACAGACTTCGTTGCCAAAACCGCATAGAGTTTAAATAATCTTTTAATTACTGAAAATATTTCGGATTCCGAAATCGCAATAACTATACGATTATCACTTCGAAAAAACAGAAAACCTAATTAAAGGCTTGCGTTTTCAACAATAAAATGCGCCAAAATAAGCAACCGCATATACTATTGTAACATAGGTAAATATAATTACTTACTCATAGTTTCTCTCTCTTTCTCTCTCTAGTTTTCACATCCCATGGAGGGATTTTGCCGCCCGCACTATGGCCCTCCATCCGTTACGGTCCATCGCTCTCGCCCCCCAGTTTCGACATCCTAATAAAAGTAGGTCTTGTTCAAAGTCGTCACGTCAGCGCAGTCGGAGTCTTCCTCTACACCTGCGGTCTTCCTGGAACACTTTGTTAATCATTTGTTGTTGTGGAAACCTGGCAACGTGGGTGCCACTAATCTAACTCAATTGGATTTGATAAAGCCGATAATAGCGCTAGCTCGGAGAAGTTGCTTTATTTCGTGGTTCATGCGAATCCGATATTCGTTGTTCGCAACGTTAATAATAAAAAATACCAAACTTGAACGGATGTCGTTCCTTTCGAGGGTAGATAACAATCTACAATCGTTATAGGTCATGATCCAGATCTCACTTCCGAAAGTCAGCACAGGTCTTATGAGTGCTTTATAAAGTGCGAGCTTGCACGACTGCAATAGGTACAAATATTAATCAAAGATCAAAGGATGAATTGTAATAACACATAAATATGTATAACAGCTCTTTACTATACCTCGGCAAAGAAATATTTAGCTATTAATGTGTTGTCTGTAAAATTTGGTTTGTTTTATCTTTGTTCTACCGTATCTAGATTTTGATGTACAAAAACTCCCGATCTGGTGGTATAATGTTAAAACATACAATACATTATCTGATCGTTCTGAAAAAAAGGCATTTTTAATTGTCTGTTTGCTCGCTCCGAGCACGTTCACGAGAGTTACATTGTTACAATATTGTTAACAATGACAGCTCAAAATCGTTCATGAAACTAACTACATTGTAACAATGACCACGTGCGTTTTTCGTTCACGAACTCTACATTGTTACAAATGTCATTCTGAACCCTACTCGAGACTGCCTCTACAAATGTCATTTTTAATGGTGTATTTATCATGATCGTACTATCAACAACCATTATGTAGTTTTGAAAAATAATTTAAAGATCAAAATTCAATTTTTAATATATTTATTTTAAAAAAATTTGTGTTTTATGGATACGGTGATTATTTTGATACTCCATAATATTATGTTACTCTTTATTTTATGAAGAAATTAAGAGATCAACTTTTTATTGTTTTCATTTGTTTTGACACTTGAGACAATCTCATTGTTAACTACTACGTCATTTCTACAATGACAGTTGTTACAATAGTTACTGCGAGTTCATACGACGGATAAAAATCTCGGACTTTTCTATCCCTGATTTTTTTTTCAATATTTTCAACTTTTTTATATGAAAAGAGGCGTGCCCGTTGTATAATTTACGTGATGTAATTGGTTAAAACGATGGGATAGTAAAATCCGAGATTTTTATCCGTCGTATGAACTCGCAGTTAACAATGTAAATCTCGTGAACGCAATCCCGTGTCACATCGATGTAATAAAAACACACAAAACTAATATCCGTTTAATTACATCTTGCTCACTTGAGGTCTATAGTTGTATCTTGAGTAAAGAAAATGTTTAAAGAATATGATTTAAAAATGTTAAGATAAGTTATCGATTTATAACGATAAGTTATAACGATACCACAATTCCTACGAACCTGAATTATTGCTTGTTAATCGTTGGTATTTCGAGTAACTTATATTCCCAAAGATCTCAAAGTTTAAATATGAATTTTGTTTATCGTAAATGCAAAATAACAAGATATATTTTCGTTTACACATCTTACTGGTTAGTAAACTAGGGCACTGGAAGTAGAACAATATATTTTGAACAATTGCTAAAATTGTAGTTAACACGTGGAGTATTCGAACTGACATAAAAAGGCTATTCATAATTTAGCGAAGTAACACAAAAGGCCTATTTAATGTATATATATTCTAGAAACTAAAACATTTATCTACAATTATCAACAATAGATGTCTCTATTTTCTCAAGAAATACAAATCTATATTGGAATTTTTTTTATTTTAGACACTGAAAACATTTATTTACAATTATAAACTTTAGATGTCTATATACTTTCTCAAGAAATAAGTTCGAACCTATTGGAAAAGTTGTTAATATGACGGCAAATAACCGTTATACAATCAAGTGAAGCACATTAAAATTTTTTAACATTTTTAACTAATTTTTGTTACAGACGTACCTTTTTTGTTAAAAAAATAAAACTACTCAATTATTTAATTTAAATTTTCTTATTAATTAAATTTATTTATTTTTTATTTTAAATTTCTTGCTTGTTCTTTTTTAATTATATTAAATTATGACATATATATTTTATTTTTTTTATTTTATTTTTATTATACAAACATTGAATTTTTATTATTTTATTGTTATTTTTTGTATTTTGTTCTTGAAAGTTGAAAGAAATTATTACAAACAAAAATATTATTAATTAAAAAAAATAATAATAAAAAATAAAAGCCGCGCGGAATGTGTATTAAAAAATAATAATAATTAAAAACTAGAATAATTTAACTAGTTTTTCTCTCTTTTAAATTATTAAATAAACGCAAACTCATACACAATATATATTTTTAAATATTTATTATTATTTTGTTTTTATATTCATTTATTTTATAAATATATTACACTGGAAATTTAATAATATAATAATAATAGTTAATAAAGATAATAATAAAAAGAAATATGTGCGTTTTTAAATTTTAAATTTTTCTTTTGTTCTTTTAAATAATTAAATTAAAATAATTTTATAACATAAAAATATACAAATTTTCACTTATAGTTCGGATGAGATTTTATAAAAAATAAAATAAATTTATCGATGTTTTTTAAACTAGGTAATTTATATATTTTTGTTTATCTTGTAGTTTAGGCAAAACAATATTTATAATTTAATAATTAAAGCATTTAATTATATTTCGTGATAACTCTATTCTGTATATAATAATAATATTAATTAATAAAAATAAAACGTAATTGATTTGATTGACACGTCATAAAAATAGGCACGTCGATTTATTCATCATTTTTTAGTTTTGTTTCTTGTTATCTAAATTTTAATTAAAAAAATAATAAATTTTTAATTAATCGTAGATAATAATAATAATAATTTTGGATTTAAAGTCCTATGTATAATTATATAATAATATTATTTATTTATAATAATAATAATTATCTAAAATAACTTTATCTTGCTGTTTTGTGTATTTAAATTTTTAAAATTAATAAATTAAATTATTAATTTAAATTTCATTTCTTTTTAGTTTATTTTTTATTTTCGTCTCAATCACATGATACTTATCACCGATAGTATTAAAGAATGGGGAGAGGGCACAAGGCAAATAATTAACAAAATTGAGACAATAAAAACAATACAATATTATATTATGTAATTCTTCATTCGCAAGGATGCATGGCATGAAGGATGGATGATTGGATGGAGGTGATTAGAAACTATGAAAAGGTGATGGTGAATTGGAAAAATTTCACTCAATTTTATACAACCAATAAAATTTTATTTTTAATTACTAGAAGACAATTACGAAGATAATGAAAAACCGAGGGCGAAGAAAAATAAAATTAAAATAAGGAAATGAAATAAACATTTATTTATTCTCATAATTTATGGTTCGAAGTCAACCACGTTAGACCTTCATACAAACCATCTCCAGACGTAGCACACGACGGCTGAACATACCAATTTCTATCTCTAATACGTGTTAATCCTAATTTTTCTTGTATTTCATGCGGTTTCATAGCTAAAAAAATAAATTAAGTAAGATTGGAACCAATAGAAAATTTATTTGAATGCGTACCATCTGGAAGGTCTTGTTTATTAGCAAATATTAATATAATTGCATCTCTCATTTCCCTATCATTAATAATTCTATGTAATTCTTGTCTCGCTTCATCTATTCGATCCCGATCAGCACAATCTACCACAAATATTAAACCCTGCGTACCTAGAAAAATAAATGAAATTAAGATCAATCAACAAAATAATTTAGGAATAATAATATGCTTAAAATATTAATTACCAGTGTAATAATGTCGCCATAATGGTCTAATTTTATCTTGTCCGCCCACGTCCCATACATTAAATTTAACATTTTTGTATGTAACTGTTTCTACATTAAAACCAACTGTAGGTATTGTTGTCACAGATTGTCCTAATTTTAATTTATATAATATTGTTGTTTTACCAGCAGCGTCTAGGCCAAGCATCAATATTCTCATCTCCTTGTTTCCAAAAATTTTCGATAATAGTTTTCCCATATTGTAATTATATAATATACTACCCCAATTGGGGCAACTGTAACGAAAGATAAAAGAGAACACAGAAATTAGTCTACATAATTTTTTAATCTAGACACTTAAGAATAAATTACAAGGTTACACGCAAAATTTTATCAAATTTCCGTTAAGCGAGTATGTATGAATGTATGCTTATTAAATACATAAGATAAAATTCTTGTATTTAAAAATAAATGTTATCAACATATTTTGTTAAAGTTTACTTTAAATTAAACGGATTAATGACGTCATTATAATATATAATATGGCGGCAACCATATATAAATCGGTTTAAGTGGGCGAATTTGTTTGCTTAAGTTTACATAAATCATGGTGATTTTAGCATAATAATGGCAATTTGGGTACACATATACCATATCAATTATAAAGTTTACTAATTCAAAACAATAATTTTTGTATTAGTAAGCTTATTATGTTGCCGTTATACATTTCGTGATCATCTTTAATTATCTGAAGTTGGATGAACGAGTGAGGTAAACTCAATGACAAGTTATCTCTCTCCCTCTGGCACTATATCCCATCAAGGGATTTGGTCGCCTCAAATGAGGTTTCATAATCATATTTGTATTTTGGATAATGAGTGATTAATTCATTGATCCTAAAGCAGCCGTGAAATTTTTTCCTTGTCACCACCGGGAAGCGGACCCACCCGGTACCTCCGGTTGCTGGAGCAAGCATGCTGACCACTTTGCCACCGAGGCGGCATGACAAATTATCAGATTGCTTTAATATTTACAACTGGTAGATAATGCTTATCTGTTACACACTCGTACGACAATGACACATACTTAATAGAATCCAACCAAACAATTAAAAATTAGTTAGATTTTACGACAGTTTCAAAATAAATTATGTAACATTACAACAGAAAAATAATTTGCAGAATGCAGAAAAAATGAGATTGATAAATAGATAAGATGAATTATAGAAATACCCACAGCTCGGATTAGAATGCACGCTTAAATACAAGTAATTTGTTGTAACATTAATTATTTGATAAATATCTGTAATGAATTACTACACACTGTAAAAATATTTTGAACGGTCAATAAATAGAAAAAACACGAAAAAGTACTTAGAATAATAGATTATTTAAAGTTTAAACTAATTTTCCATTGTATACTATAATAAGAATAACAAAATAAGACTTATTGTATACTCCTTATATAACAAGAATGCCATAGTTCATTTTGAGATCCCTCTTTAAATCGTCTATAATATAAAGCCGAATGGCAAAATGTCGTCTTTTTTAACGAATAATTAGTTTCTTGGTAAAATGTCGGCTAGCAAAAATGTTGAATTCAGCAGAAATATCGACTCGTTACTAGTAAGTATGGAAAGTTGATGTCGAAGACCAAAGTGCGTTGAAGGAAGTAACTATAAATACACTTACGAAAGTTTAGGGAGCGCCCCGAAATCACGCATTTCAAAATCTTGCAAATATGTACAAAATTTTGCATTTTTTTAAAATCCTACAAACCAAAATCTTGCAGCTACAAAATATTGCAAGCACAAAATCTTACAAGTACAAAATCTTGCAAATAAATCTTGCAAGTACAAAATTATGGCGTTTGGTATCTATCTGCGATACAATCGTGCGTGTTCATAAAAATTTATGGTTTCTTAATTAAATACTTCAATCATTTTTGAGTTTAGAATAAGTTATCGTATTTTATTATAAAAAAAATAAGAAAAATAGTTTTAATTTTATGTACTCCATCCAGCAAGCCGTGCACGTCGGTGCGACATTGCTGCTGCCATGATGAACCCATATTGGCATCTGCAATAGACCAAAATTGTGGACTATATCTGTATAAACAATTATCTCCCTCAACACAATTTTTTGCCCCATCAGTTTTACTCCGCTGTTACCAAAGTCCTCATAAAAATTTTATTTTTATTTGAGGAGATTGATCTTGATTACTTTCGGATTCGGGTCGCCTTGGCGATATTCGAATGAATTGCTAAATTTATTGAATTATTATCGACAGATGAAGTGTTGAAAATGTGCAACTTTGGCAGCCGCAAATTAATTGATTATATCTTATAAGGATGTAGTGGGTGATATTAGGATTGAAAGTAAATTTGGCTGAGCATGTTTGGATTGTTTAGTAGTATTTTTTAGTAGGATTTTTTAGTAGGAATGAGAATTTATTAATTTGTTGATTTGTTGGCAAAATTGGGCTGTTGTTAATTTACGGTTTGTTACTTTTTAATAGGTTTTCTATGTGATATTTTTATTCGATGCTGTAACACTTTTTGCCACATTACGTGACAAAATTTCAACCACTGACTGAAATACAACAAGGGGTACATTTACCGATGCTACATCATTTCAGTTCACCATAGAGCAAGCGAATAATAAACTTGAAAGTGCGATAAACAGAATTAAAGTATCGAGGAAGCGATGGCACATAAGATTGAATGAAACAAAATCTTATGTGTTGGCTACACTAGACCATACTTATTACAATGCTTTTATGAAGGAACTCCCAATTGTCAACACATAATAAACTGAAACTAGTTATATAAGCAGAACAAAATAACACTAACACACAAAAAACTACTAAGGGATATCATTAATGTTCCTTGGTACGTACGTAATAGCGACCTCCATAAGGGCCTTGTAGTGGAAACAGTTACCAACGAGTTAAGCAAAGCAGCATGAACGCATGAAGATGCTCAACAATCCCCCAAACACCGAAAGCAGCGAATTGTTTCACCACCGAGAGATAGTAAGAAGCCTCTAAACGGTAAAACAGTTTGAGCAAGCTTCAAAGCCAGCACAAGGCTGAACTAACAGTAGATAGAATTTAGGAAAAACCAAAATCAGGTCGAAATTGGCATGACACCACGAATTAAATGACGTGTTAAGATCATTTTCAATATGGTAATCAGTGATTTTAACACCCCTTTCGATAAAATAAAACAGCGATAACTCCCGCTTTTTTGAAATTGCTCCCCAAACCATCACAGGTAAAACATTTTGAATCCTTTTGCACAACCAATTTATTTGATGAAATGCCTCTCAATAACACTGCTCTTACACGATCTTCTGTTTGGTATGGGTAAGAACATCTTTCTATTTGAAAATAAAATTTCGTCACAGTGGTTAAAGCTTTCGCGCGTGGATCGGGAGATATCGGGTTAGAATCCCGATAGGGGCAGGATGCAAAACGGATTTTTTCATCTGATTACGATCAGTGATGAGAAAATGAACACAACTATGGCTCCTTGTCGGAGTGCAGAACTCATGGGCCATCATAACTTCCATTCCCGTACTGCCCGTGGCTGGCATGGAGCAATGTGATGTGCAGATGGTTCTACGTAAATCAGACCTATAGCCATACGTCCTCGATTTGACTACTGCGTAAGGTAGGGCGTTAAAAGCGAACCGCGAAAGATTTGGGAGTGCTTCGGCCCGAGAACGGATTGCATAGTTAATAAACAGAAAAAAAATGTTCATCATTATCGTTCCAATAGGGCAACTTTTTTTCGGACAAACCCGGGTTCTATTTTATTTTTACCGTAACTATATCCCTTAATCTTTTATTTTGGTATACATATGAATTTGCGGTTTGCTGATGCAATTTTAAAATAAGTTCACGTTTCGATTCTATTCTAATTATAAAAAAAATCACACATATAATTATGAACATGGTAATTTTTTCATAGCCTACTAGGATTGAATAATTAAAAAATAAGAAAATTTTGAAAAATCATAATTATGTTAGTCAATCAAAGATTTAAAGTGATGTGGACAGTTAATGGTATTATGACACTGGCTTAAAAAAAGTGTAATAAAAAAAGTAAACCGTGAATAGGACAGAAACAACAAAACAGAAAGAAGTAACACAATTTTTCAAATGTCATGTAGATTTTGTTGGTAATCAAACATTTTGTGTACAAATAAAATTGTTAAAAATTACTTGGATGGTTATCAAATCACTTAACATAGTTTTAGAATAAAATATTTTTGTTGCATTCACAAAAATATTCGTTTTGACTGTATTTGATAAAAAAAGTCGGAAATGTCAAAAAAAAATATTACAATATAATTCAAAACTGCTACAACTGCTCGTTGGGCGACTTTTTTTGCTCAATTTTGGTACAAAATTTCTGATATTTTGTATGCACTCACGTTTATTAATATTTTGTATACATTTTATTTATCTCCCTTCATTTGTATTTTTCAGACGCTGAAAATAGCCAGTGTCATAATACCATAATGTAAAAACCCTGTATATACAAACAGGTAATTGTGATTTTTATAAATCCGGACACACAGCGCACTAAAAATCTTTATTATATTTGTAACACACAAGCGCTCAAACCTTTTCTTTACAATGGAAAAATTTTCTACTATATAGTCTTTAGATGTTTACAAACCATTTAACGCTGTTACATACATATGAGTATATCCTTTAAAATGCTTTTAGTGACGCTAACTTTATTAACTAAAAAACCGAAAAGATTCACGGATACTCTTATTTTTGCATTTCAATTCATCGCCAAACCATCAGAGTGCCAAAACATTTTCCAATAAAATCGTGCTGTAATCTACTCAAATTCTATTGATGCGAAAATAAAATAGAACAAATATTATTTCTTAGAACATATTATACATGAGCATGATTATTTCCAGATATTAATAACGCATCATTCTCGCACGATTTTTCGCAGGACCCATTATCACATTATAAGCTTGATTGAAATCTACATTAAAAATTATTCATATCATTTACTGCAGAAAAGAACCAGCCTAACTGAAAAAAATTAATCAATAACCTATCGAAATGGATACAATTTTCTTTGATCATCCATGTAAAAAATATATAATTTCACAATTATAGTTGTATCATCATAATTAGATAAGTTAAACTCTCGTAACGGGCGCCCTACTGGAAAAAATATTGTACATTCAATTTTATAAAGGTTGTAATTGTATAAAGGTTTTATAGATTAAAAATATACAGTCTCGTTAAAGTAGCAGCCATTAATTGTCCATGAAACAGAAAGTTTATTATCTAATAAAATTATGGATTAGGCACCGATAAGAATAACAGCCACAGTATAAAACTTCTACTAAGAAACCCACGAAAATACCAAAAATTGGTATTAGCCCGTCGAATTTCGATTGTGTTAATGTATTTAACTCGTTTTACCAGATTAAAAATCTATAGTGCCTTCTATGGTTGATTGGTTTTACGTTGGACACAAAAAATATTAGGTTTCTAGTGCCAAAAGCGAGAATACGTTTTGAAAAAAAGGAGGTCTATTATGAAAATTATCCGTCTCGGATTTTTGCGTTAACGAAAATATTCGATTCGACACAAATTTGCCCTATTATGAAACTTGTATTATCGAATTGGTAATAAACAAAATTTATTTTTATTTATTAAAAATGTCTTATAATAAAATATTACATTTTAAATGTTTGGGTTGTTATTATTTAGAATTTATTAAAAATTAAACACTTGTAATTGGTTTTCTTTATAGTAACAATTTTATTTTTTTTTATTTTAGAATTTTTATTTTAGACTAAAATAAAAAATAAAATTGTTACTATAAGGAAAACCAATTACAAGTATTTAATTTTAAATAAATTTTCAAAGTGACAAAAGTTATACAGTGGTGAAAAATGGCATTAAACCATATTAACACAAATATTTAGAATTACTAAAATATTATTAATTTGTTTATTTTCTTAATAAGAAATATTTTAAATATTAATATTTTAAATTAATATTTAAAATATTAATTAAAATTTAATATTTTAATAATATTAAAATATAATGATTTATATTTTAATAAGTTTAATCTAATACAAAATATTTCAACTAAATACTTAGCAGTCAGATTTTTTCTAGTGTACTCGGAAAAATCCGATTCGATTTTGCTTTTTAGGTTGATAATAGCACGGATTTATCCGTTAACGGAAAAATCCAAGACGGAAAAATTTCGTAATAGACCCCTAAACATTTAGAACATTTTAGTGAACAACTAAACTATTTGAACTGTCATAATAAAATAATATAACATCTTAAATAAATTAACTGTCAATTAGTTTATAAAATGTCAAACATGGAGCTGATTGATAAGGTAAACACTCTTAGACTCCTTGACCTAATGACTACACAAACCAAATATTAATTTGCTTATCCGCGGTATAGCTAACTCGCGAGGCAATTTATACATTAATGAACAACATAATTTAGAAAATGAAATTAAATCTATCGCACACAAAATTAAATTATGATAAAATTACTAGTGTTGGTAACGTATAACACGCAGAAAATTAAATAAAATCAACAATAAATGAATTATGTTATTTTATCATTGCAGACAAAACAAAAACAAACAATCGCGAAAAATGTACTACATACTCTATACGTATTCGTACATAAACATCTACCAAACAATATTTTTTTCCGTATTGATTATTTTTAATTACTGTCATTTAAAATTTAATCCAAATTAAATTTTTTTAACAAAATATATCTGATGTTATAGTTAAGTCGTTGTCTCTCAACAACATTAATTCATATATATTTTATAATAAAAAATATTATGGTTTATTTTAATTGATAAATCGAGCCAGAAACCGTAAAAAAAAGAAAACAGTGGATGAATTTCACTTAAATCACTTATATTGGATCACAACCCCTCATATTATTAATAGTAGAGACGAGGCGCCAAAAATGGTGAAACATTTGTGGTAGCAGTATTGTTCCGGTAAATTGATTTGAATTTCAGTTATTCGGAGCTCCATAATTCATTGTTTTTGGAATAACAGATAGCGATGAATATACTAACTAAAGTTAAGTTCTAACATACTTTGTCGCTCTCGTTAGTTTAGTAAATAGAGTGCTTGCTGTTATTCGGGGGTTCT
This sequence comes from Nephrotoma flavescens, assembly GCA_932526605.1. Lineage (NCBI taxonomy): Eukaryota > Metazoa > Arthropoda > Insecta > Diptera > Tipulidae > Nephrotoma > Nephrotoma flavescens. The sequence continues at coordinate 114,924,402 of OW052222.1, forward strand.
GTGTTCGATTCCTATTTGTGACTAGTAAAACAAAGTTGCGACTGGGTGTTTGTAACGTGTCATAAGTTATGTTCGTCCATTTTCAGATTTACAATTATAGTAGTTACGGCTTTGTCCTTAATATTTTAAATTTTCCAGGGTTTTGGTATTTTCCAGGTTCTTAGCATTTCTTAACAATTATTTAAATTTTCAGTTTCGGGAAAGCTTATAAATATTATAAAATTAATAAATATTTTAATAATTATTATTATTAACAATTTATTTGTTCTTAGCTGGGTTGCTGATTTAACGAATCGGATTAATGACACCTTTCTTAAACCATTACACTGTTAATTTGATTTTGGGAACTAGAGATAGCCGAGGAAACTATTTTACAACAACAATTAAATCTAGGAAATATATGGTTTTACTTAAGAAAATAATTAATATATGGGTATGATCTAGGGTCTGCCTAAATCATAAACATATATTAATTATATTCTTCCGAAACTGAAAATTAGATCAAATTAAAGAAATGCCATGGATCTAGAAGATACAAAAAGAAGATGGCATTATTGCTGATGGTTTCATCATATTGCTGTAATGGAAACAATATCATTGTTTATCATTGATTAGTTTTAACTATTTTCTTGTTAGGATTTCATGACTTAATTGGCTATTTAATTAACAGCTTGAGCTAAGTTTTTAATTATATTAATTATTTAGGTATTCTTGAGATGTGTTACTTCTCATTTTGAAATCAATCATCATACAGATTCCTAAGTGGCTGTTTTACTTAATTCTAATTATAGAATAAAGTTTAAATTATTATAATATTCCCATTGATCATAATTATTAGTTCCCTATTAGCTATTCAACTCATTTATCTTAATTTACATAAATACTAGATATCGTTTGATTTCCAGTTATAATTAAATTGAAATTAGATTGTGCTGTCTTGTGTAAATATACAAAGCCAATATTATTACGAGTGTCCAGTCTTTCGGTTTTATTAAATGTAAAAAGGATACAAGATGGAGCCAAGCCTTGCAAGAAATCTTCCCTAGTAAACTTGGTCGAGCGCACCAAATTAAGCAGTTATTGAAGCAAATTGTCAATACACACACTCCGTGTATGTTGTGCCCAACACCCGACTTTATTTTACCACGAATGTACGTAAATCGTGGATATACCAAATTTGATTACTAAGACGAATAAAAGAAAACCATAAAGCTATTATTCAGAAAAACGTCACATGTCAAAATTCAATACAACAACAATTTCATATCAACCTTCTCCTTTTTCATAATGCGTTGGCGTTATTGTTCTCTACGACTTTGGCGAAATATTACCAATAGGATCTCCCGGTCGATATCCGTCTACTGATTGTGCCATGTCTTGTATCTGTATGTAATGTTTCACAATTTCTTAAATTCAAGCTGTTGTCGGCTATCTTTTCTCTAAGTGTTTTCGAGTAAAATTTTAGCAACGTAGAATGAGCTAATTTGCTGTAAATTTTTAGAATCCTTTGTTTTTAAAGTTTTTTTTTTTGTAAAATCTTGGCTTTTTAAAATATCTACAAAAATCGGAAAAGATCCTATGGAAGCTGCCACTTTGCATAGTCGCCAAATTTTGCTGACAAACCCGTTGTTCCCAAAAATCGTCATTTCCCCTTAAGTTTTGGATAAATGATATGTTTTTTCGTAACTACGTTTTTAAAAAATTTGCTAAAAACGGAAAAGTTCGTTAATCCTAATCCGCGATCCGCTTGGACTGCAGGGAGGTCAACCTTTGGTGAAAAGACAGTTTTTGGCAAATCTTGATGCGTTCCTAGTGCGTTACTGGATTGGATAAACTTTGGAACACATTTTTAGGCCTGTTTATATTGTGGCCAAAATTTTTTGATTCTACTGAAATGTCATGTAATCCTTATTTATGTAGCAGTTTGAAGTAGTTACACTTATGTTACCATTATTATACGCTTTGTTTTCTAACATTATTTATCATAAAATACGAATATAACTTAAAAACCGCAGAAGAAAAGGTTAAAGATTAAATCCCAGTGTACAAGTTTTACAAATAAATAACTTTGGTTTAACTTCGGTCTGGATGTCGATGGTGTAAAATATTCAACAACCCTTTAGCTGTTTCTTTGAAAGTTTCAAATTTTAAAAACTCTCAAGTTTCCGTACATATTTCTTTAAAAATAAAAAACGGCAAAACTGTTTAAAAATGGCAAAACTGTTTAATACAATATAAGTACATTGTATATTTGTATGTACTACAATATAAAGAAGACAAAAAAAATATTATTTTTATGGGAAGGACGTTGCGTATCCCTTGTTAATCGAAAATTGAGTGTAATGTTTTAAATTTACAACTTACATCATTTTCGCTTATGATTTAAGAAAAATATTAGTTTAATGCTAATTCAAATATGCGAAACGCACGGCAAATTTAATTATTAGTCAAATAATTACAACAATTAGCACGTGCTGTTGAATTTACACATCACATGTTATACAATACGATGTCCTTGTTAAAATTTACTTATAATTATTTTTCATCGCGAATATAGGTATAGATATGTACTAAATTAATTAAATTAAATTCAATATAACAGCATTAATATACAACAATAATATTAATACGAAAGCGAAATGAATTACAGTAATAAGATCAAGAGAGAGTGCATAGAAAATTTCTATAAACGAAAAAATAAAATAATACTAAGATGTTCAGTTATTATTACATAAATTGTTGAATTAGTTTTTTTTCTTACAAATATACAGCTTCAAAGGGATAGGGCATGGACGAGATATCATATTTTGTCTTCACCTTTCTGCACCAATAATATTTTTATTAGTTTTGTGATGGTAAATATGAATTGATAAATTTACTGAGTTCCATGGGAATGAAAGCGGCTGAAGAAAATTCTATTTTGTATTGTTTACGTATCATACACACTTTTGTGACCTTTTCGAATTTGTACAAATATAATTTCATGTATGTATGCTGAATGAATTTTAATTAGGCATAGTTAGTCATTTTTGTGATAAATTGGATAAAACTAAAATAGTAACGTAAAGAAATAATATTTTGCTACATTTTTGAACAATAATAAGTTTGGCTAAACCCTGCTGAAGTATCATTAAATTTTATGTAAACATTTTAAATTAAATTAATGATAACATTCTGATTGCTTCATGGCGACCAATCTTGTTCTGCGGATGAGGACGCCTACGTGTAACATAAGTAACATAACAAATAATTAATAAAGCTTTTTAATTGCAAGATTTGGTACTTGCAACATTTTGTAATTGCAACATTTTGTAGTTGCAAGATTAATAAAAAAAATACTTTTTACGCTATTTGCCGTAGGCAATTGGAGAAACACACTTATACTTAATAAACACATTTTTATTAATCACTTGTTTTTTTGTTTCGCAGAATATTTTGAATATTTTTCAAAAAGTTTAAAAAATCACTCGATCGATTTCGACTTGTTAGGTCATCATCAGGAGTATCTATCTGTAGATACTCCTGATGATGACCTAACAAGTCGAAATCGATCGAGTGATTTTTTAAACTTTTTGAAAAATATTCAAAATATTTTGCGAAACAAAAAAACAAGCGATTAATAAGTGTTTATTAAGTAATAACAAAAAGCAATATTTTGTTAATGCAACATTTTGAAATGCAATAATTGTAGAGGCTAGGTTGCTGCACTCCCCCCCCCCCCTCCGAGGGGCTTTAGATTTCAACTTCTCCAAACATGTCGCGCTGCGTGCCGCACGTAGGAGCGGATTATATAGAATCTATTAATACTAAAAAGACAAATAATTGTACCATTTTGTTATGCGAAATTTTGTAATTGCATGATTTTGTACTTGCAACATTTTGTAATTGCAACTTTTTGTAGTTACAAGATTAATAAAAAAGCAATATTTGTTAATGCAACATTTTGAAATGCAATAATTATAGAGGCTGACGGCTTCGATAACTCGCACGGGCACTTATCCCTCCATCCCTATGAGCCATTTTCTAGAATTTTATCGCAAACTCATTTTTGAATATTGTCAAAAAAGAGTCCCATTTTCCCACATGCCAAATTTTAAAAATTCAAACCGGGATTCTTGGTTTTTTTTTATACAAAACCGGGATTTTCAAAACCGACATTTTGAAAACCGAGATTTAGAAAAAAACCGAGATTTGGACAAACCGAGATTTCGTTACACATCCGTAACATGTAAGGCTTTCGCTTTTACTTGAATTTAATCATCATTAAATAACAATCGCGAAATGGCTTCGGCTACAATTTGTATAGCTAATTACCTTCGATTATCAGGCGTTTTAATTTAGTTAGGAGCAGTAAAATTATAATTGTACTTGTGTTTTATAAAAAAAGACTGAGGATACCCGTAACATTAATACGGCTTCTAAATCCCTCTGCGGTATATGCGGTAACGTCTTTGAATCAATTTAAATCTAAACTGTTGTACTCTATAATACTAAGTAAATAAAAAAAAATTGTAAAGATAAAAAATTTAAAAACAACATTTACATTCAAAATTAATTTAGAGGGAAAGTTGTTTTAAGATATTTACATTAACGTGTAACATCATTATTAATTTTAATTAAGACTTAACTGCCTGTAGATAGATTGCAAGATAAAATTTTTGGAATACACGGGTGTAAGGATTCATGTAAGTAACATAATAAATTATTTCCGCACTAAAATCAATTTGTTTACAAGATTCCACCAAAAAATGATACCACTTTATAAGGGGCTGAGCAGTGAGTCAAAAATTGTTTATCTTATTATGTAAAATTCGATATGTTAAGAGTCGTTTTTAAAACACTATTTTAAAAAAAATATTTGCCGATTTTAATAAAATATAAGAAGTAAACATAAAAATTTTCGACCTCGAGTTTTTTGCAAATTTACCGTTTGCTAAATCACTGAAAACCGGAAGTGATGTTCAAATTAACGTCTGTCGGTTTTATCCTCCTTTTACGAAACTTCATCTTTAAACATTTTAAATAAATTTTAGTGAGTTCGCCTCAGCTCAGAGGCAAGTGGCAACTCCTATAAAAAAATTTAAAAAAAAAATATTTTTAAAACTTTCCGGAAGGAACGAATTTTGTTTAAAAAATTTCTTTAATAGAAGCTGTATCAACCCCCTCCCCTGTACATACGTTATCTCCTTAAACACTCGTTTGACTTATCGAATTTACCAGGCCCATATCTTTTTTCCAAAATTTAAGTGGAAATAACGATTTTTGATAAAACGAAAAAACTGTCACCAATTTCGGCCACTAGTTAGAGCAGACTCCGCCTGTGGCCCTATTCTGGTAATCCCCGGGGAATGGAAATTTTAAATTTTGTAGCAGTTTTATTCCCTTTTCCCCAAAAGTGTATTCTGGCGTTTGGGGAAAAAAATTTTGGGGAAAAATTATTCCCCATTATAGCAGTTTTGACGTTTATTATTCCATACCTATATTAGGAAAGGATTAACTGGGAATAGATTTTAACGGAAATTTATTATATTTTGTACCTTATAGCAATATTATGACTGTAAATTTATACTGAAAACTGATAATATTTATTGGAAATATTAATATCCAATGTTTTACTTTAATAAACAAAATTATTTTTTAAGTAAAATTCGATTAAAATATCAACAACAACGAATTAAATGTTGTAAACTGTTTTTAGGTTTTTGTTTTCTTGTTTTATTGCGATCGCTTGAAGACCGCAAATAATTAAATTATTTTCCCGTAACTTTTTTCCCCAATCGCCAGAATTAACTTTTGAAACACGGGGAATTGGGAAAATATCTGGGGAATAACTGCTACAAAAATAAAATATTCCCTATTCATGGGGAATTACCAGAATAGGGTCACTGGTCGATGAAACTGCATTCTAAATTTTTTTTTTTTTTAATAAATTACATGCATCGGAAGGGTAGATTCCATGAGCTTTCAGTTTATTGCAATTATTTTAAAAAGAGGCGTCTATACCATAAAACGATTAAAACCAGAACATTCTAAATTAAATGTGCAACAATTTAATCGGAAATAACAATTAAGAAGAAACACTGGATTTTACCAAAATTCCGTTAAGTTTATAGCACATTTTCAAAGCTGCACTTTTTACAGCCATACATGGAAATATATTCCTAATACTCCGCACTGAACTTTTTTGTTATCGTAAATAATATGGCTATTAGAATAGAGTTCGAATTTTGTTTAACCCTTTCAACACGATTTTTTTTTATAATGTCGTCAACTAAGTAATACAAAGAATCAAAAAATAAATTGCACAATAATATTGTTTATCCCTTTCAGCCCTGTAGGGACATATGGTCCTAAAGAAGTTCTGATAAATACTAAAACATTTTAGATGCTTACAATACGAAGTTTTTAAATATATTTTTAGTATGATGTTGACAGGACTTCTTTGGGACGATATGTCCCTACAGTGTTGAAAGGGTTAAATTGAGAACCCGCCAGATAACAAAAGACGTAAGTGCCAGAATAACACAAAACACGAGTTACACAGTTTTAAAATATGCGACTAAGCACGCAAGATTTTCTATTGAATAAGTGTATATTGATAGGCAAGATTTCACTGAAGCACCGGAAGGATAGAACTAACGGTTTATAAAGGATTCATTTTCGCAAGCACATTTGTTAAATAAGGTAGTATGGATGAACTTATCCATCAAAGGGTTCGGTATATAAACGACGTCCGTAGTTGAATACACCACAATTTGAAAATGCCCGTGAGCTTCTTAAGTTAGTTCATGCAACTTTTTTCTACACGAACTCTTCTTTAGTGTAAACAAATACTTTTAATTCAGAATTTTTATATTCAAGATTAATAATATGTACCAACCCATATTTACGGCATTTAGAAAATTTAATTTTAAATGTAAGCTTGATAATATTTTGGCTTCATTCAAACAACTCCCTTGTTATGACTAGTTTCATGCAAAATTCAGTTAAGTCAAAATAATTATTTATTTTTTATGAGTTTATAAAACTTATATCGATTTAGAGCTCTGACAATTTATATTACTTTAATTATTAAAGTTCTTTGACTTCCGTTTCGAAGCGATAAGACATCGCAATTTTATAATTAAAAAAAAAATAATCTGTAAAAGCCCTAAACCAATAAAAGTTTTAAATTGTAATAATTGGCTCATAAATTAATTGTTAGTTATTTTGTATTCGGTATGATTCATTTGACTTTTAGGTCTAATCTTTTATAAAAATTAATTATTATTGTAGCCTTCTCTGAATCGCGAAAATATTAATGGTATTACCAACGAAATAAAAATCATACAGAAATTTGCTACGACATACAACAACTTGAGCGTTGTTATATGTACGTGTTATGTCTGAAAGCATGGCTTCTTTTAAGCGCAATACAGTCAACTCTCCTATTACGCGACTAATTCGTACCGCATTATATGGAAACCGTGTTATAAGAAACTCGATTGTAATTAAATGCATTTATGGAAACCGCGTTATGACAAACATAGAAATAAGACAAATCATATTAACTTACATCGCGTTATATGGAAACCACTGTCGCAATATATGGAAAACGCGTTTTAAGAAACTGAGAAATAATATTAATTGAATGAATTCGTACCGCGTTGCATGGAATCTTAGAAATAAATAAATTGTACACAAATTAACCTATATAAAAAATGCATTCTCAAAATATATTATCAGATTGAGATTAATAGGGTTCATGAATGAATTGTATAAAATGACAAAGATTATATAATTTATTTATGTAAATATTTTAATCTAAATTTATTGCATAATTCATAAAATTAATAACTAAATTAGAAAAAAATATTTCCAACAAAAAATTAAAATGACACTATATTGCGTTATGTATTATTCAACATCACTGTCAAATATTAGCCATCTAAATTTTTTTTTATAATTGGCCGAAAATTCTCCTCACTTTAGAAATTTTCTTTTTGGTTTTCAAATGTAGTTTTATTTTGTAGTTGTTCCAAAACCTCTTTATTGCAATTTTGAAATTCTCTTTTAAATTTTTCACTCCGTATGGTTGAAGGGTCATTTTAGATTAATTAGCATTCTAATTCTCTAGCCAAATCTAGTCTTTTTTTAAATAATAACCGAAGTTTAAAACGAATTTGCCATTAGTGTTTTCCTCCACAAATGCATTGAAGGTAGGCTCATCAATTAATTCTGCCAATTCTTCCTCATTTAAACTCTGCTCCTGAAGAGGTCTTCTATATCTTCTACGTGTTTATCTGCAAATCCTTTGTTGTCAAAAGTAGAAGCAATCTTTACTATTTCTGTTAGTGGATCTGAAATATCATTTTTCTTTTGAACCATTTGAGGTAACAAAGGCCTCAAAACATGCATTAAGTGGTCACAGTTTAATTTCTGTACAGGCTAATGACACAATTTGGGTTCAATCTAAAATACAAAATTCTTTCGAAACTTCAAGGAGAGTTTTTTTTACCTTCTTGATCTTTTAATCAGTTGAAAATGACTTCAAGAAATTTCCGTATGTAATACATTTTGAAAGTTCTGATGATTCATTGGTCCGGTGGCTGTATTAATGAAGTGCAGGTAGGAGGGAAATAAAGAATTTTCACATTTGCGTGCTCCTTACTTTGACTACTGACCATAAAGCTTTCCGTTCCAAAACCAATCCTTAAATAGTTCTTGAGTCATTCAAACTTTTTTATTCGCTCACCTAAAACGCGTTATAAGGAGATCGCGTCGCGTTATAGGAGAGCCGCGAGAAATCCCGTTATAAAAATACCGCGTTATAAGAGATTTGATTGTAACTGGGGATTGTTTCTACAATGGTCGTATCAAAGTTTTATAAAGTAGTGCATAACATGTTAGTCATTTTCATCTATTTTTACACCAAATCAATCAGAGAAATAGGATATTAACTTTACAATGCCAACAATAATAGATTCATTCGTATCTAGAAAATATAATACAACAACAATTTTAATGGTAAGGGAATTAGGAAACACGGGGTTTCAAATTGGCATTAACAGCTAAAATGTTAAAGTTGCAAAATTACAATCAAAAAATTTTGATTAATTTATACAAATACATAGCTGTAATATTAAAATCGAAATAATTTGCAGCTTGAATAACTCGGTATAATATACGAATATATCTTTTTAAAAACGGGTAATTTTAAACATCATGCTGAATTAACAACGATTTTTATTATTATAACAAATAAAATTTGCTTACATTCGGGAGTGGTCAATTAACAAATTAATTTAGATTAAAATCGATTTAAAAAAATCCTCTCGTTAAATGTTGTAGCTAGTGTCTAATTAGTTCGCGTTTATAGTATAATTAATTTATAGCTGGAATATGGACATAGACATACTACTTATTTATGTACAATTTTAACTAGCGCAAAATTATTACCTTGTGTTTAATTAAAAATGTATATTTTTCAATTAATAACATTTTGAACATATTAAATACAATATATACTAAAAGGGCAACACTCGGTACTAAAGTATAATTAATATTTTAATGTTACACTGTTGTAATTACAAGGTATCATTTTGAATTAAAGTCCGTTTAATACATTGGTAAAATAGAAGAAACGTGTTAATAGATTTTAAAAAATCGAAAAATAGATTTTAAAAAATAAATATTAATGTTTTCAGATAATATTATTGTGTAATCATTTTTTTCTCGAAAATTTATTTCCCAGTTGGAAATAGAAAAATTTAAAATGTGAGTCATACATTATGTCTTATTTTCAATCCAGTATAGAGGTAGTTACTTTTAGCCATCTTAGTTCCGGGAATAGTGAATTTTTCATCTTTCAACTTTGTTTACTATTTAAAAAAAACAACTGGAAATTTTATTTTAAGTATATACACATATTTTCTAACACTATTTGGATGCCAAAATGTATGATTCATCATTGGTATTATTTATTGTTAGTGCATTGTAGCTTTTATATATTATAGACACTAGACTGTTTGGTGAAAAAACTATACGATACATATTGATTCAAAAAAACTTACTCAGCTTCATCAAAGTATTTTACAGTGCGGTTAAGGTTAATGATATGAGTTTTTCTTCTATTTGATCTATACAATATAGAGCGTCTCCAGGTCACCAAAACTAGACTTTTAACTTGAATTTTAATTGTTGTTGACGAGAAATGAAGGAGAAATATTGATAGTTTCGGAAAATTTTAGAAACTGTTACCGGGAATTGTAACAATGCTAGCCACCAGCGAGCACTTTCCGGCAACGATTTCTAAAATTTTTCCAAATCATCAAAGTAACATTTCTCTTACAAAATTGTGTGGGTGGAGGATAAGTGCGCGTATCGCCCCATTCGCCCATTAAAGTCCAAGTTAAAAACCTACAGATGCGTTCACTTGAAGGCGCTATATATTAAAAATTATTGACGTTTGCAGCTGCTAATTTAACCTTCGTCCTTGCTTAAAATATTTAAAACTGAAGGTTATAAACCAAATAAATGTAATGGTTATGTCAATAAGTGACTCTAGGCAAAGGAAACAATTAAAATCTCTGAGTGTGAGGACAAGAAAAAACATAAAATAATCCGCTTGTCGTTTGAAGTGATTATACGATAATAAACATATTACATATTTTGGCAAGGCAGCCGACAATGGATTTATAATAATTGAGCCAGTTGAAATAACAAACGACACGACTAGCGTAATCGGGGAGTTACCCAATTGACGTTTACTTAATACCCGAAAACCATTTTCCAATCTTATGAATTCCAAAATTTCGGGATGTGTCGTTTTGCATAAGCAGAATCGACTATAGAATCAATTAAAAAGGCTAATAAAATAGGGAAAGTTACCTTCATAAACTAACTTTCCAAATATTAAAATTTCTTTATGCTAAACCGATGGTATAGCTACAACATTCAAAACAGTTAAGTAAAAAGCAATAGAAAAAGATCTCGTAAAAGGAGTTTAACAGTATGGTGAAAAGTACAAAACGAACATATTTGATAAAGAATCCAAATTCACAATTTGATATCAAAACATTATGGAAAAACCTGGAGAAACAAGGTAGTAGATGAATTTAATGTAGTTTTTAAAATTATCACTGGTAGTTAGCAATTAAAGGCAAACGTCAGAGAACGAACCATTAATTAGTACTTCAATAGGTAAACGGCTCTAATACTGGCATAGGCGGCATTACTGACATTTATCGTGCATTTGTACAATTTTAACTTTAAGAATATTACTTAACATACTATTTTTTTTTCTTGAAATGACTAATAAGAACATTCTACTTTCTTCCCCTTCTAACACATTCTAAAATTCTTTTACTAAAAATAATATAAATCAGTTGTAATCTGATAGACATCGTATTTTTTTTGCAACTATTTTCTCAGCATTTTGCTTTAAATTTTGAAATTTTTATAATAGTTGCTAAGGTAGGCCACACACGTACAGTTTTAACTGACAGTTTTAACTGTACAGTTAAAACTGTACGTGTGTGGGTATTTCAGTTCAGTTAAACCAGTGCTCCTAGATACTAATGGCCTCATTGCTTTAAAAATTTTGCTATATGACGTCATTTTATGTCGACGATTTCAATCTTTGGTATGGCATTAAAGTCAAATAAATGATCCGAGTTTTTTATATTTGGTAAAAAATTATTTACATATTATATTATTATCAAAATATGCATTAAACATTTGGTTAAACCCTTAAATGTTATGAATTTATTTAGACATAAATTTGATGACGTAACAAGCAGTATTGCCTTGTCTTAAGGTGCATTGGTTAAACTCAACTGTGCAGTTTAACTGAGAACTTTAAAATTTTTATATTTTTAACTGAAACGATTAACTGAACTGAACGTGTGTGGGGGTTTAACTACACAGTTCTCAGTTTTGTATCGAAATTTCATATATCGAGAACAGCCAAATCGTTCCGCGCATTCAAATCCATGATAATAACTGAAGGATTAGACTGAACGTGTGTGTGCATTTCAGGTCACAGTTAAAACAGAGTGTACAGTTTTAAATATCAGTTTTGACTGTGCCGGTCACACATGTACAGTTTTAAATGTCAGTTTTAACTGTGTAGCTATAAGGCCGGCCACACACGTACAGTTTTAAATGCCAGTTTTAACTGTGTAGCTATAACTGTCTGTTTTAACTATGAACTGAGCTGCACACACACGTTCAGTCTAATCCTTCAGTTATTATCATGGATTTGAATGAGCGGAACGATTTGGCTGCTCTCGGTGTATGAAATTTCGACGCAAAACTGAGAACTGGGCAGTTAAACCCCCACACACGTTCAGTTAAAAATATAAAAATTTTAAAGTTCTCAGTTATACTGTACAGTTGGGTTTAACTGAACTGAAATACCCACACACGTACAGTTTTAAATAAGTTTTTACTGTACAGTTAAAACTGCTAGTTAAAACTGTTCGTGTGTGGCCGGCCTAACAAAGCGTTAATTACCTTTTGAAATATAGTTTTTCCAATTAAATGGTTCGTTTCATTAAATTGTTTGACTTTATTCATGTGAAAATATTGGAAATAAATTTATATTTATGTTAAAATAGTTTTCTGAGTATTAGAAACAGTCAATAAACACAAGACATGTTTTTTTAGCATCGTTTGATCTGGATTGTATGTTTATTTATTATAAAAACGGGATTTTGGGTTCGTTTTCAATTGAACGCAACGCTTTACTGCCCTAATTATGACCCTACTAATGTGTGATAGTTTGGCCACGAATTAATCAAAACGACAACGCTCAGTATTGAATCTATATTTAGCTCACTAAAAGATCCAAAACATGTCAGTATAACCTATAAATTCTATTTATTGTAATTAAAAGTATCTATTTCCGCAATTAAAAATAATTTAATTAGTTTAAAATTATACGTAACGTAAAAATTGATTCTAACTTTTTGGAGAAATAAATTTTAGTCGCTTCCTTAAAGTTGTATGTCAGTAAGCAGCGCAATGGCATTATAAATGCATTCGAACCTATGTCAAATTAGTTACTGTACAAAGAGGTGTGTATACTTTAAATGTGCACATAGGACATATCGGTTTTAATAATGGCAGAAGAGCAAAATATTTGAAGAAAGGATAGTATATATTTCTTAACTCCATAACGGCCTATTCGCAATTTCCCCCGAATAAAGATAGCGTCGGTTTCATCTTCTGCCATATGGAGACGAGTATTCACCAATCCAATACTTTTACAGTTTTGTATCCCTTGCTCCATAGTAGACTATCATTCGCATTTTGTCCAACAGATTTAATTTCTTCTGGTAGAAATCGCTAATACAACTAACATGGAGGATGCGTGGCTGCTGAGGTTCTGTACTCTGATAAGGGGTCAAAATAGTTGTGTTCAGTCACATCACCGACCGAAACCAGGGAGTCGAGTTAGTTCAAAATTCGACAGTTGACGACAAAATAACCACAAGTATATAGCAGTGGTATGTGTGTTTGTTTTAGTGCAAATGTACGCCATTTAATTTTTTTGGATATGACATTGCTAGATAACATTTCCATTTATAATATAAAATTTATAAATGCAAATATGCTTTAAATAAAATTAAATTTATTTAATTATTTAATTTTAGTAATTCTATGTTTCTGCGAAAACAAAACATTTATTCGACATCGCATTGAAATAAAAAATATTTGTAATCAAATTTTTTTTCTTAACACATTGACACACACTTTCTAAATGTGTGTGCTACTCAGGAACACATTTGATAACTTTTGTAATTGCAATGGTATTTCGTCGCGGATAGGAATGTATTGTTGAGAATTGAAAAATATGTCGAATTATTCCTTAAACAATTAAAGTTGATTGCGCGAATGTGTTAAAAAACGAAAAAGTTGTATGACTGCTTCAGCAGTCATTTGCGCAAACGTGTTAACTCGCCACTCAAAAACTTGGTGAGATGTGAAAAACTGAAAAACACAAGGACATAGCCACCAAAAAAACTGAACTGATTTGTACCGATTCATAATTTTTGATGCTTGCATTCGTAGAAAATAAAGAAATATAACCACAGAAAAATTACACACACCAATATAAAATTGTATACTATACTCCTTATATGTGTACGAAAACGTCATGTTTTTTCTGGCAGATTTTGAACAAAATCGACCCCCAGATGTTAGAAAACATAATGTGCGTCCTGCCTCCCATATGTGTACCATTTGGTCTGCAATGAACACACATTGAAGTTCAATATTTAGTATCATTTAATTGTAAATGTTATTAAATAATAAATTCTAACATGTAATAACTAGAGAAGGATTCCATGGGGCAGTTACTTATTAATCCGAAGATCACTCGATTACAGTAATCTCAATAAGGAAATCCATTCAAGGGACGTAGCTCCAGTGTAATAAATCAAACCAATTAATGAAAGCGAATGTGAAAAGTTCAATAAAATCCAAGGGAAGCTTTCATTGACATTTTAGGAATCGCCGTGCAAACAAAAAATTTGACAACCGATTTAGAAATCATTGAGCAATATGTGCTACAATTCGTGACACCCGTTCATCTGAATCAGTTCAAATTGAAAATGTAAAATTTCATTCAAATTTTGTTTTAGATCATCATTTTGATTTGAAATCTATTGTCTCAGAAATATACCGTTCAGGATCAGATCATGCTTCAAGAAAAGCGGCTATTATTGCATCATTCGTTTCACAAACGAACATTTTCTCAATGATTTAAAGAGGAAAATTTTCAAATGTTGCGTGTTAGCACAGCTAAATAACTGTAACAACATGTCATTTTCATATAAAATAAAAATTTTAGAATACCGAGCCCCAAAGTAGAATTAAATAATAAGAGATTATTTGTTTCTACTTTGGTGCCTTAGACGTTTCATAAACAAGTATTTTAAAAGTATGCCAGCTCTTAAAATATCTGATCAATAATATCTCTTTTCTTCTCTTTCTCAACTGTCGCGCCGTATGTCAGTATTATAACTACTTACCTTATATCTCTAATTTTATTAAATTAATAACTCCTAAGTGCATGTCACAGTTAGTTTGTGTTTAATTAAGATAAGATTTTGGAGAGTAATTATTATGTTAATCTTCGGAAAGTGGGATTATTTGGTTATTCAGTTTTTTTACAAATTAACAGTAACAAGGTTGATCATTTAGTAAAATGAATTCCATTTCGCTTCAAAATAGTATTAACTTTCACTCTGTGCACGGGGGTCCCCATGCCCACATAGCCCACAACAAAAATGCAAATAAAAAATAAGCGCAATATAATTAAGCAATGAATGATGACCTAGAGCCCCTAAAAGCAGTACTATATTTGAAAGCGCATATTCTTCATAAAACAACCAAATTATATAGAAGGCAATTTAATTTTTCAAATTAATTGAGCTGCACACCTCATTGCAAATGAGCTATCATGCTCAAAATGTGGTGTGTAATTCACAAAATTGTTTGTGATTTTGTATAGTTGGATTATGTCCATAAATAAATAAATAAATAAAATTACTAAAAATTATTGAATTATTGAAACTAACACATATTGAATTTTTATATTTTTAATAAATAGAAGTAAAGTTAAAATAATAATATTTATTATAGAAAATAATTTTTAAATCCACTATGAAAATGGTGGATCTATAAAAACAAACTTCGAAAAATTCGTGTTGTTTTAGGTAGATAAATTCGCCCATCTAAACCCGCTATTAAAAACGTAGTGCAAAAATTGGGGCCCAATGGTTCAGTAACAAATATACTGACAGCAACACCTGCT
This sequence comes from Nephrotoma flavescens, assembly GCA_932526605.1. Lineage (NCBI taxonomy): Eukaryota > Metazoa > Arthropoda > Insecta > Diptera > Tipulidae > Nephrotoma > Nephrotoma flavescens. Next base: position 114,940,204 of record OW052222.1, read on the forward strand.
TGTTCAACCGAAAATATTGATACAATGAGAGAAAGTGCTCCAGAGAATCCACGTTTATGGACTTTCTCAGCAATTAAACTTGTCCATAACGACCACATGACAGATCGGATCATTAAACAATGTGATGGTTTTTCAAAAAAAAAAATATTTGTTCTGATGAAGCTCATTTTCATTGTGTGGCTACGTAAACAAAAAAAAATTTGTCGCGTTTGGGCTTGTCAAAATCAGCCATTGCATCCATCTCGTGTTGATGGACGATTAATTTCGCGAATGTGGAGGTTAGTCGGATACTAAAAACGTGCGACCTAACACCATTAAATAATTTTTTGTGAAGCTATGTGAAAGAAACGTTTATAAGTATAACCGACAATCAATCGAAGGTCTCAAAACTAATATCGAACGCTTCATTCTTAGGTGTAAAATAAGGACGTGACAACGGAATTGCGAACGAGGTGGAAATGCTTCGGATAAACAGATAATGAAATCGGATCATTCAACCAAACTGAATCCTCTATTTTTGTTGAATGCAGCACAATGTTGTTTTTAATTAAAACCATATTTCTGATATGAAAGAAATTGTCTGCTACAACTACTAACACCCAAATGAAAAATCGTTCTAATTACAAACAATAATTACGGCCTACTACGACCATAAATCCCATGATTATTGATCCCGGTTAACTATTCTGTCAATTTTCTCAAACATTTTATTTTGATGTTAAGGTTAAAATTATGATTTATTTGCAGGGTTAAATCTAACAGCAATGGTTAATTTTATTTATATATTAAACAGTTTCAAAAGTACCTAGATAACATTTATTTCAATGACCTGTTGTGCGTATTTAATTTTATATCGATTTTAAAAAGGATTTTTTTTTGAGATCACCACAAATAGTTATTCTCGGTTTCTAAAGGACAATTTTGATATATTCGACATGTTAGATGGAAAACGGAAGATGATGGAAGTTTAAAATAATGTAAATTGGAAGGAACCAGTGCCATTCTAAAGCGATTAGGGCCGGAATATGAAAAACTGTGGTGTAACAAAGGTTTTTATTTAATTTTAATTATGTAAATTGTGGGCTTTTAAACCGTCTTAACCGGCACTCTGTCTAGTAAAGACTAATAGCTTGATTTAAGTGTGTTTATTTAATATTCTTGAAAAATTTTCAAATTTGTCGTCGAATCAAATTCTAATTCCTTGATGATTTATAAATAAGTTTACAAGCACAATTCTTTAACATTCCTGCTGTGCTGAAATGAATGCTGTTTAGCTAGTTCGTAAGTCTGATGCACCATTATTCTCAGCATAGGATTAATCCATTTCGAAAAATGGAAGATGGTTTAGGTAGCACTTCCCAGACCTGACCACAGTACTCTAAATACATAATGGACGAAAAGTATTGTATCAGTAAATATAGCCAATTACTATGTTTGTACACCAATTTTTAATGGATTGCGATTCAATTAAAAAATGAAAGGTTGTGCCGGTTTGTAGAACAAAACCAATCTTAACGAAACTATTTCGGCTATAACATTTAACCCAAATATAAGGTATCTATAATTAGGGATTTTTTTTTCAAAAATTACGACTACTATCCCATGTAGGCTTATGAATTGTTTGGAGTCTGTTAAATTTATTCAATAATAAATCAAACTGGCATATTTAGCAGATATAAAAAGTATAAAGAAATTATTAGGGAAAACTCTACTTGGACGAAATAAAAAACCTAATGTGTTATGCCAAATTGAAGAATTATAGAGATTTCACTCTCTAGGCGAGATCACACATATTTTTACTTGAAGAAGACGAAAAAGTGGAATCGGATCCGAAGAAGAGAGATAAATAAGAGTTGGGAGTGCTCCGGCGAACAGATTACAAAGATTAAAAACAGTTGCGGCGCCGAGTATTTGACATCGATAATAAGCAAAAACTTGATTCATACGGCCTAGGTAGATTAGAGACAACTACATAATTATGACGTCAGAATTGCTTAAACAGAATTTTACTTTTATGTGAATCGTACAACCGGCATACTTTACTAATGTAAACAAAAACACTAACACCATAAGCACGATCACTTATTTTTAGATCTTGAAACTAGTCTCACTTTGTGCTAGTTTGGAATTCAACTCGTTCATTGACTTGTTAAAACTATTTCCTGCATTGGTAAACTCTGTGGAAGTTTTTAATTCTTCAGAAACTATATTAATATAAGGATAAATACGTCCTTTCGTCCGTTCCGTTTCCCTATCATAGTATAATTTTAATTTATTAAAAAGAAATGACCAACTTTTCGTCTCAGTCAGTTTGAAAATTATATCAAACTTCATTTTTGACAGTTTGCATTATATGCAAATGAAGTTTGATATAGAATCGGGACGGAACGGAACGGTTGTATTCCGTCCCTAGCTTTAGAAATAAAATTTTAAATCAGTCTAGGTAGTTTTATACGGTGTGAATTACAATGCCTTTAAAGTAATAAGTGCATTCATTTTAAGCCGAATATCAATCAGATGATCGATTTAAGAAAATTGATGGGCGTAGTTTGTCAAAACTGCAGGTTAAATTCTTCAATCCACTGGGGCCCAATTTTTTAAACTTTTGTCAACATCAATGTTTTTAGAAAATTTATTGATATAAACGATTTATGTAATCGTTTTATCATTAATGCATCTACTCACATGTAAATTATTACTTTGCCAAAAATTATATAATATACTTATGTATGTATATAAGAATTATTGACAGAAATGAATCTATGTGTCAATGTTATTTTGTAATACCTACACCACCAACAAAGCACAGCAATAAGAAACATTAAATAAAATCAATTAAATTCAGTTATAATTAATTATACACAACCATAATTCTTGATAATACCTGGGAAATAGAAAATATGTTTTTTACAAATGTGGGTGGATTATTAACTTGGTTATCTTTTGATGATAACTTTAGATAGCACAAATAACGATAAAAATCTACCATTTAACAGACACAACACTACTTGCACAGTATTTAACTTTTATCGTTTTTAATTTTTTGCTTTTAATATTTACAAGAAAAGTAATATCGTCATCACACTAAAATTTTGATAATTTTCTTAATCATAATTTTTGTTTTATTATTTATAAAAATAGAGTAAATTAATCACAAGGAAATAGAAAATCTCAATTAAAGTCATTCATATAAAACTATCGGAAAGCAAAATGATAACATTGGAATTAATGATAATTAATTTAACAACAAAAAAACAAACAAAATAAACTAGTTATTTTATGTAATATAAATATTTATCACAGCACGGTATTATCAATATATACATAAATAAATATTGTATTAGATTATTAATTTATTTTAAACATAGTAATTACTAAATTAATTATAGAAAATAAGTTTTTCACGAGAAATCGAAATTGACATATTCGTAGTTTTTTTGTAATTGGGAAGAGGCGTTGCTGGTGTAGTGGTACATAAAAATGTATGTACTAAAAATTTGTATGTATCGTAGACGTCGTCGGTTTTCGCTTCAAAAGCAAATAAAAAAACAAGACCACAAAAAATTATTTTTTAGCACACGAACAAAAAAATCAATCACTTCATTCTTCCATTACACGATTAATATTATTTCTTACCACTAAACATTTACAAAAAAATTATAGTATACACACAAAACTATTTTATAAATAAACTATATACTTTTGAATTGTTCGAGTTATATTTTTATAAATTTTTATTAACAATTATAGCAAATCAAATGACTCCATGACATACTACAATAAATATAACTAGCGACTTTATTCGTCTTCGGTGGCGAATACGTTAACCAAACCAAGTATTTTAGTACATAAACTTCAACAAATAGGGTTGAACACAGAATTAGTATGATTTTATTTAACATAGTGGTAGCCGATGCTGCACATGTATAACATAATTTCGGCCAGCATTCACAATTGTGTATTTAAAAAGCTTGTCATGCAAGAGAATAAGGACAAAAATTTATTTTTGTATTTAATTTGAACAAACATACACATTTGTGCATACCACTTAAATCATTTTCGTTCGAAAAATAACACTATAACTATAATAATAATAGAATAATTAATATGTCATAAAAAACAAATAATTAATATGTTATAGTACTATTCCACACGAGGTTTCTGGTTTCTTGGTTATTTTTTCAAGGCCAACTAGTCGTGTTAGATAACGTATATGTATGTGTGTTTTATTTTGTTTTGTTCTGCTCTCTCGAAAATAAATTTTAAACCAAAATGTATGTCAAAAATGGCCTTGAAATATTTTTCATTTCATTTATGTTTGTGTTAGTGTGGTTTCGTATCATATGTAAACGAGGAACGAAACGAAGAAAGTAATGGTTTCTGTGAAACCTAGTGTCCCATCATACAATATTTATGTTTTTTTCAAATAGAATTCCGATTTAAAATCTGGAAGACATTGCAACCTGTCATTATTTACAGTGCATTATTAATAGAAAACATGACTTTTGCCTTATAGAAAAGTTTGAAAAATATTAAAAAAAAAATTTTGTTCGTTAGGTTGGTGATTTCCTTATGAAAAAAGTTACGCGCATTCCCAATGCAAAAAACTTTTCCTTATGAGTTTTACATTTACCTTATGAAGAGCATCCCCAATAGAAACTAGAAAGAAGAAAATTCGACGTGAACCATACTTCATTATTATTTATTTGTTTACAAAATTTTGACTTTAAAAATTCAAATTTGGAGGTTAGAAATTCTTCTGTTTTGCCTTGAAGAATTTTGGGAAGAATGGGGCATTTACATGTAGAAACTTGTTTTCTTCTTCAAACTTTTATAGGTAAATAAGAAAGCATTCGCCGCTATTTAACAATATTTAATGTGCGAGAAAGAAAGAAATGTATATATACTAATGCTATAATTTTTTATAGCATTATTTTTATTAATTCAAATGCGAAATTTACATTTTTATCTATAGCGTCTGTTTTTATTATGAATCCTCAACATGTATAAATACGAAATAATTTTATTTGTTAATTTTAAAATTATTGTTAATACTTGGATATATGTATATTTTATTTTTTATTTTATCATTTATTTTTATGGCAACATTTTTTAGTGGTTTTGGCGGTGTAGTAGCTTAAAAGTCTTCTGCAAAATTTTGTTGGGAAATTTTTCTTTTCTTGTCAGTCATGTGCAAAAAGTCAATGTTAAATATATCTCTTTCATTTTGCAGAAGAAAAATGTTGGTCGCATGTAAATGAGGTATAAAACACCCAAATATATATATTTTCATAAAATAATAAAATTGAACAAACTTGTGCATGTTATTATTTATCTGTCACAATTATTTGGATATTTTGACATGATTGAAAACTCGAATTACCCGATGCGCTCGTATTATAAGTGAAATTGCCTGCTGTAATAACTTTAGTTTCTTCAACAATCACATTCTTTTTACTGATTTAGCGCTTGTTTAATAAACTTTTGAGTTCGATAAGTTAATTCTTTATCGAAGTTTTTATAGCATATTAAATTCGCTAAAAAGTTCATAAATCGCATGGCTTTAAATTTTTTTTATTATTAAAAGCTTAAATACGATCAAAGTTTTTAAAAATAATCTTTATTCATATTAAAAACAACTACAAATATTGTTTTTCGATAACAAAAATGTTTATCAAACAAAAAGTTTACTTGATGTAAAAGCCGCGTAAGGAAAAAGTCGGGATTCGTTGTAAGACATTTAATTCGTTTTGTTGCGTGCCTCACGGTCAAGGCTGGGTTTCTATGTTCATCTGGTTATCTGGACTTTATTATTTTAATTAAACTTCACAATTTTTATAATTATTTCAAGATTTTTATTGTATTTAAAGTTACTACTTCGAGGTACACAACAGACTGGCTTTGCTTGCATTTTTTAGCCAATTTACAATTTTATTATTAAAGGGTAATAAATTTATATTACATATTTTATTACAATATTCAATACAATACATATTCAATACAATAAAAGATACTTCCTAAATGGTCGTAATCCAGGGATGTACAACTGTTTCCTACAACTCCCTGCTTAAATCAAAAGTTATCCTAAGGAAAATCTTTTGATAGACTTACAAATGCATAACTATGATAATAATAGTTAATAATAATTAGCTATGCATTTTTCTAAAATTTAATAATAAATAAATTCGAATGCATATCATTTCTTTGATATACCTCATTTAAAGATTTGTACATTTTTGCTTAGATTCATATTATTTACTTATACATTATTACAAATTTATTATTATTATTATTTTTTTTATATATACAAAATTTCATGAAAGATTACATTTATGCATATATACATAATTCAATCAATTATTTTATTCAATCCTTAAATAATTAATATAAATGTTTTACTCGTTTCGGAAAATTTTTAATCTGTTGTTATGAACTACCTTCGATGATTTTCCAATTTTAATGGAGGAATTTTCTGGAGATATTATTTCGTCTATCTCGAAAGGACCAAGCCACAGAGGAGATAATTTACTTTGGATGCTCTCGTTTTTTAGTAATACGTAATTTCCCTTTTGAAATTGAACAGGGTTAATAGTATGATCATAATAGGATTTAGCTTTTAACTTCTTTTCTACTAAGTTCTGTTTTGCAGTTGTAAAGGAAGTTTGCAGACGATATTTAAGGTCATGATAATAATCATCAAAAGTATAAACAGGATCAGGTTCTTTGGAAATTGACGAAGGAATATTGGGTTTAAATCCGAATATTAGCTCATAGGGCATAAATCCAGTTGAACTGTGTGGTGTAGTGTTATACGAAAATGTAAAGTAAGGTAACCACAAGTCCCAATTCAAAACATCAGTTTGAGAAAAGTTACGCAAGTACTCACCAAGAGTTCTGTGAAATCTTTCTAGAGCACCATTACTCTGAGGGTGGTAAGCTGTTGTAGCAATTTTTTTTATTTTCAGTAACTTGCAAACTTGTGTGAACAATTTACTCATGAAATTGGTACCCTGATCAGTTAAGATCTCATCAGGTATACCATACACACATATGAATTGTTCCACAAATGTCTGAGCTACAATATTTGCGTCTTGTGAAGGGATTTGAAAGGCAAGGGAGTATTTTGTAAGGTCATCTTCAAGAGTAAGTATATATTTATTATTTTTATATGAAGATGACATAGGACCAACAATGTCTAGGAAAATTTTTTGGAAGGATTTGGAGGACGTTGTTGTTATTTTTAGAGCTTCTTTAGTAGGTCTGCTATGCTTATTAATTTGGCAAAGTTTGCAATTTAATATAAATTTTTTAATTTTCGAGTGCATATTGGCGAAATTATAATACTGCCGCATTCGAATAAAAGTGCGATACACACCTTGGTGTCCACCGAGAGGTGATGTATGAAATTCGTTAATCAGTTGATTAACTAAAGAATCATCTGTTATATATTTAATTTTACTATTTTCCTGGTTTATTAAGGTATCATTATTTTTGTTTTCAAATGTAATTTCCGGAGAAATATCTTCACTTTCAAATTCACGCTGATCATTTGACTCTCGTTTGCTTGAAAGTAAATTTAACGTATCGATATTGTCATTATCAGAATTAGGTTTTGATGACATCGATCGGGTAATAATATTACAATTATTAATGGATGATGTTGGCTCAGTAGGCAATTTTATTCGACTTAGAGAATCCGCGTTTTGTATAAGTCTGCCAGGCCTATGTTCAATTGTAAAATCATAATCTTCAAGACAAATTTGCCAACGAATTTCGCGAGATTTCGGCGATTCTAAATTATGCAACCATATAAGTGCTCTGTGATCAGTTACAAGACGGAATTTATGGCCATATAAGTATGGTCGAAAATGCGACATTGACCATATTACTGCCAACAATTCTTTATTAGTCGGGGAATAATTAGATTCCGCTTTATTTAGAACGCGACTAGCGTACGCGATTGGGAGTTCAGAATCATTAACTTCTTGGGACAGAACAGAACCAATTGCAATATCGCTAGCATCACAAGTCAAAATAAACGGCTTACTAAAATTAGGCATTTGAAGAATAGGAGGAGTAGTAAGTGATTTCTTAAGCGAATCAAAAGACTCTTGACACTCTGAAGTCCATGTGAAAGGAGTGTTTTTCTTTAAGAGATTTGTCATAGGTTTTGCTATTCCTGAGAATTGGGGAATAAATTTTCGGTAATATCCGGCTAACCCTAAAAATGATTTTATTTCCGTTGGGTTGCGAGGTACAGGAAAATTTTTAACGGCTCAGGTTTAATACCGTTTGGTGTTACAATATGTCCAAGATACCTAATTTCTTGTTTTAAAAATTGACACATGCTAGGGTTTAATTTTAAATTAAACCGACGAAGACGTTTGAAAACTTCTTTAAGATTGTTGTTATGTTCATTTAGTGAGGCGCCATAAACAACAATGTCGTCGAGGTAAGCAAGACATTTAATATTATTTAATCCACAAAGAGCAGTATTTATCATACGTTGGAAAGTGGCAGGTGCTCCTTTTAACCCGAATGGCATACACACGAATTCATAATGGCCTTCGTCCGTGCTGAAAGCAGTTTTGGGCCGGTCATGAGGTATCAATTTAATCTGGTGATAACCACTCTGTAAATCCAGGGTTGAAAAATATTGAGCCTTGCCTAATTTGTCGAGGATATCGGAAATGTTAGGCAAAGGGTAGGTATCATTAATAGAAATTTGATTTAGTTTCCGATAATCCACAACAACTCTCCATTTTCTTTCTGACGTTTCGGATCTTTTTGGCACAACTAAAAGAGGGGAATTCCAGGGACTCATACTATCTTGGACTATTCCTTGAGAGATCATGTCGTTAACTTGCCTTTGAATCTCCTCTTTAGTTGAATGAGGTTGTCTAAAGGGACGAACATGAATAGGCAATGGATTTGCAATGGTACGAATTTCGTGTTGCACAAGGTCTGTTGTACTAAGTATATCACCATCTACAAAGAATACATCGTTATATTCATTAAGAATTTCTTTTAAAGTTTCATTTTCTTCTGAATTTAGGTGATGAAAATCGATAACGGATTGAAGTATATTCATTCGATTATGATTACCGTTATCAATTTTTTTAAAAGTAAAAACTTCATAATTATTGATTGTTTCTATTTTAAATTTAAGTCGTTCGGTTCTAAAAATATCATCTGATAGGTTCAAAATAGGTAGAGTGATATAGTTATTATGAACCTTGTGAATTGAACTTGCTATAAATATACACGAAGCTGGCTCTTGTGCAGGGCAAACAAATTCAAATTCATTAGGGAGGTTAATTGGGATTGAAATGTGTTGTTCACACCGAGGAAAAATTTCTATAATTTGTAAAACCTCAACTTCCATATCAGAAGATAAAGGTAAAGGTACTAATTCACGATTAATAGGAATTTCGACTCTTAGATTTTGGAAATTTATGTTGCATTTGTAATGATTTAGGAAGTTTTGTCCAATTATACCGCAAGCGCTAATTGGAAACGTATCATCTACGATTTGGAAATTCATTTTTATTTCACTGTCATTAGGTAATTTGATTATCGCATCGCATTCAGCAAGAGTTTCATGCGTTTCGTTTGATATACCCTTCAATTTGCATTTAGATTCCTTATAGACTGTTGTATCTTCGTACACGACTGACTTCTTTATGAGATATATTTCAGCTCCAGTATCTACCATAAAAGGAACATTTTTGAACTTGCAAATGTCGAGATTTAAATGAATATTTTTATTAAAAGTATTAGAATGATTAGTGATTTTGTTCAATTCTACTGTCGAAAGTTTATTTTCGGAAGAGGTTAATGAAGGATTTGCAGTTTGTGTTTCATTTATTGCTGATTGATATTTGATCTGGAGGCACTCGTTAGATCTCGGACTTTCGAAGGAGTGCCCCTTTCTAGGCTCGAAAATCCTACAGCGTTTCCCGATTTAATTGCGCTTGATGATGATAGAGAATTTGAACGATCTTTCATTTCGTCACTTCGCTTTTTAAGGAAACATTCTTTAATGTGATGACCGTTTTTTTTGCAATAAGCACAAGGAATAGATGAAACTGAATTAATGGACCTAACGTTTAAGGTTGATGTTGATGCATTGTTATGATTTGGGCTGATAGCAACATTTTTAAAACATTTTTCTATTGAGTGGCCAGATCTTCTGCAAATTTTACAAAATTCTGATTTTTTTGGGATATCAAATCTATCATTGGGAAATTTGAATGTTTGGTTGAGAGTAGCCTCTTCTTCCACTGCTCTATTGATCGCTTCAGAAATTTTTGTAAAACGACATGCTTTAACTATTAACTTAATAGAACCATCAAGGCCTTCTTGGAATGATTTCAAAGCTATGTTGGCATTAAGTTTTTTTATGGTTTCGGCTTCATTAGTCCCTACAGTAGCAATACAAGCTTCATTTAAGTCATGAAGTAAGGATTCGACACGATTCGCATAGGTTTTGACACTTTCATTTTTCATTTGCCGATTAGAGGAAAGCTCCATCTGGAGATGCCCAATAGATCTGGTGTCAGAAAACTCATTTTCGAGAAGTTTTTTAAAATTTGACCATGTATCAAGTGTTTTGTACTTCATTAAATGATAAGCTTTTCCATCAAGCTTAAGTCTAATTAATTCTAAAAATTGACCATGATCTTGTTGAGAAAGGGTTTTATGAATAAATTCGCACGATGAAATAAATTTATGCAGTTCATTAGAATTTCCAGAAAAACTAGGTACTAACCTGAGTACATACTTTGGATCTAAGGATGAAGTCATTATTTCTAGATTATTAACTGAAACAGTTGGACTTATTGTATTAAGATCTAAAACTTCGTCGTCTGAACTCGGTTCAGTTTTTATATGAATTTCAAGGGATTGATTAGGATTAGGTGTTTGTAATTTTAACGGATTAGATTTGGCAGGTTTGGGTCGCGAAACCTCTATCTGAACATTACGTAATTCTAAAAAACTTGTTGAATCATCAGTATCTTCTTGTGGTGATTCGCTTCCTGACATATCAATCAACAATTTTTTTTTTTGTTTTGTTTACCAAGTAACGTACGTGAATTATATTATTTAAGCATTAATTTGATTAAATGATGTGAAATATGTATATGGATATATGTATGTACATATTTTACGAGTATGTAAAATATTGTTAAATTGTAATTTAATGTAGGTATAAAAATATAATATAAGTATCTATTATAATGTTAATTTTTTTTTCAAAGAAGGAATTTTGAATTTTATTACGTTACGTAATTTTAAAAGAAAAAAAAACTTATTGTCTAAGTGTAAAAATTATTATCTTAGTCTACAGGGTTTTCATAAGTACGAGCATAATATATAATCGTACGAGTATGTACTAATTATGAAAATGTATTTAATTCAATAAATTTAATTTTAATAATTTTATCAATTTTCTAATTTTAAGTTTCAATTACTTATTTAAAGGTTTTATCTTTTTTTTTTTAACATTTATAAAATTAATTAGGATTAAGAAATTAGTTTAAATAATATTTTTTTTCATTTAGATCTATAAATATTTCGAAATTTTATGAAAATTAATTTACCAGTTTAAGCCATGGTTAACGTTGAATCTCATCCTTGTAGTTAGTAGGTGTAATCCGTAATCCATGCATTGTATAAATTAATCCGTTTGAATGTTGCGACCTTGACGTCATCGTAGAACGTTTCTGCACATTTCGCCTTAATTTTGATCAGTAACGTTAAATATTGCTTTAAGGTCTTAGCAGAAGATTTATTGGCTTAGATTTGTTTAAATTCGTTACTATTCATTCAGCACCAATTATTTATTTATTTTTAAGAACAATTTTATTTTATTATGCTTTAAAGATTTTAACGAATTTTAGCACAGTTCGAACCTCAACGGTATCTCTTATGCATACATACGAGTAATATTGCACATTATTCATTATTATAATTTTTATTTTGTTCTAGCTAATTCAGTTCATAATCACAGAATTTTATTATTAGATTTTATGATTTTAACGTATTATGGAGATTATTGTTTATGTACGACCGTACGTATCTTAACTACGGTTTAATTTATCACGGAACTTTTGTTAGGTTTAATGCACACGGTACTTTTGTTCACATGTTTTTAGCAAAAAGAATTGTTTTTGTGCACGCACTATCTAATACCTTATGATTTTGATTTCCGCAATTAACACTTTCATCACTTCATGATTGAATGTGATTTTTAATCGTTTTATTTAATCACTTTAAAATTTTTTTTCACGAATGAATCGTATCACGAATGAATGTAACAGATTTTTTTTTTAGAAAAACTGTTTAAAAAAACTATCTCGCCGCTGCCACCACTGTTGCGTGCCTCACGGTCAAGGCTGGGTTTCTATGTTCATCTGGTTATCTGGACTTTATTATTTTAATTAAACTTCACAATTTTTATAATTATTTCAAGATTTTTATTGTATTTAAAGTTACTACTTCGAGGTACACAACAGACTGGCTTTGCTTGCATTTTTTAGCCAATTTACAATTTTATTATTAAAGGGTAATAAATTTATATTACATATTTTATTACAATATTCAATACAATACATATTCAATACAATAAAAGATACTTCCTAAATGGTCGTAATCCAGGGATGTACAACTGTTTCCTACAGTTTTATGATTAAGCTACTAACGTAGCTTAATATTTTGTTTGAGTCAAGTGTACAATTTTGTAAAGTCTCCATGCTAAATGCAACTCTTTCTTATGGAACTCTGTGATATAACAACGGTTAGTCTTTTATTTGCTTCTAAGGAAATGGGATATGTAATTAAATACTTGTAATGCTTATATAGTTCCTAACACGTTAGGAGTAAAGAAGGGTCCAGCATATAAGGGCCAACGCAGAAGTCCTTAAGTTGTTTCGATTAGTTTAATCCCATTTAAATGTCGGGGCGATATTTGTCATAAATAGCATAATAAATGTTTAATATTTGCTTGTAAAGCTGATTTGCTTGTAAAGTTGATGAAATTTTGGTGGAATCGGTAAAGGTGTAGAAAGTGTTTTGAAGCAGGATTCAGTACTCTGTTTCTGAAAAATTCAGTACTTTTGATGTAATGTCATCGCTGTTGCTTGCGTCAGAATATGAACACAAAAAATTTGACAGTACCCAAGTATAACAAAACGAAAGTAAAAATTGAGCACAGTATTTTCCTTCGTTTTCATCCAAAATTAACGAAAGTTAAACTTCACAGTATAATGATAGTGTTTGTAGCGTATACGTATTATATATGCGTATACAAATGGCGTTATTTAGTTTATTGTGAGAACGCTAAGTTTATAGTAACTTTTAACGATGCGGATACATTTGTCAACTTTGATATTAATTTAATTGAAGATAGGGAGGCTGTAAACCAATTGGTAATGTAAAGATTCATTATAGATAATTTGGTACAATCTATTATATTTTGTTTTCTTATTTTATATTTATAAATCATTATTTATGAAGCAAGATGGCCACGAACTAAAAAAGTGCATTAGGGCAAACTTTACAGAGCTGTTCACCGATGAGCTTAGCTGCAAGTTTACGTTTAACGATCAATAAAGATAATGTGAGGTATGGTTTACGTTACTCCGTGTTAAATTTAATAATTATAATATTATTTTCAACATTTTAGATTGTACTATGGAAAATTTTACAAACTCTATCGAAACCGATTTAATATCCACAAATTACTTTTATTATATAAAAGACAAACAAGGAAAATTATTTTAAAAAAAATCTAGTGTAAATATTAGAAATTAAAAAACTGAATAATTTAATCGAAATGTATGTATATGTATGTCCAAAGTAATCAATAAATAATGAATTAAAATAATGAATTTAATAAATCATTTTATATTACAAAAACAAAAATTTTTCTTTAAAAACATTTAATTTTACAACCAAAATTTGAAATTGCCGTTTTAACAAACACAAGTACAATTGTTTCCGCCAAATATTTCTCAATACGCATACACATGCAATAAAATGTTTATAATAAGTTTCGTCCAGTTTCGAATTTTCGCGACACGCTTCATACGTTTTATTTTAATAAATTGCAACTCAAACTTAGAAAAATAGTAGACTAAGTTTAGTACTTAAGTACGAATATCGCCAGAAAAATTGAAAGTAAAAATACTTGGGTACCCCAAATTTTAGTGGAAATTAATGCTATAAATTTAAGTAAAATAATAATAATGTAACCAACACAACTATTTTGGCATTTTAAAATCCATTTATTTACAAAAATGTTGGTTTTCGTACGCCGTCCGCCAGTGGCCAAATTCTGGCAATTCCCTATGAATAAGAGAATTGTGGAAAGAATTTACTAAACTTTTTATTTGATTTTTCTTCCTGAAGAAAAAAATTTGATGTATCTTTTTATAAATTAAGAATAATTTATCCTAGCGAAACTGTGGCTACTTACCTATTCTGGTAATTCCCTGGGAATATACATAAATATTTTTTTTGAGCTTAAAAAACCAACAGATGGAACCTTTATTACATCGGTCAGATAGGTAGATCCTTCACCCTACGTTTTTCGGCGCACACTATAGCACATATAAAATCGAGCATTGAAAGAAGAACAGTTATAGTGACAGGCTCAATAGTATCCTAAACAAATAGGAAATAATTTTGACGTAGAATTTTCTTTGTAAAATTTTAACTGAAAACATGGGATGAACTAAAAGTAACACAAAATATTAGAGTGAGGTGGCCCAGACGCTCTATAATTCTAGATCGGAGACAAAAGAAAATAAATGGTTTAACTTATGCCTTCAATTTTTTTGTTTCAATTTCCGGATATCTTATTTATTTATTTATTCCATCATAGGGAAACACACAGAAAAAAATCCATTTATGTGTCCCACAATATTACAGAAAAAAAGATAACAAGTTTTAACATATTTTTTACTTAACAGAAATATTCAAAAATATAAAAAAATAAAATATTTTCTAGCAAAATACAATAACGAAAAAACAAACTGAAATATCTACTTATAATAAACAAAGACTGAACTAGCGGAAACTGTCAAGGTACCCAGCAATTAAACATTGAGTTAAGTAAACTAACTGTAAAATAAGGCACTAGGTAATCTGTATTGACGACAGGAGATGTAATCTGTATTGATGAAGTGACAGTAAGAACAAATCCAAAGAGCTAAAGAACTCATTGTGAAATAGCTGAAATCTGGTTATAGGATTAGCTAGACCTAAATTAGTTCTAGATCTTCTAGACAGGAAAAGTTGGTTACTACGAATATTATAGGCAGGGATATAGAACATAATCTCAGATAAAACAGTTGTTTCAATTTTAAAATTTACGATTTTGTATAGTAACATTTCATCTAGAAATAATCTTCTATTATCCAAGGTTAACAATTTGAAAATCTTCAATGTTATACCATAGGAAATGTGCCCAACGTGCGGCATAGACTTATAAACTAGGTACCGAGTAAATTTTCTTTGTATGCGCTCAATTTGGTCTGAGTGTTTGTCATAGAAAGGATTCCAGATTTGTGATGCGTATTCAAGTAAGCTTCTTACCAAACAATTAAAGATACTTATAAGTAGATCAGGGGTCACGAAATTCCTTTCCTCTACGAAAAATAAAACCAAGTATTTTATTTGCTTTGCAGCATAACTTGTCAATATGCGTATCGAAAGATAATTTGGAATCAAAATTAACACCTAAATCGTTAATCTGATTTACCCTACATAATATTGTGTCAGATATATCATAAGAATACTGCAAACTACTATACACCATGAGTGCAATTTATAAACATCAGATTGCAATAATAGGGCATCGGAGTGGCTAGTATAATTAGTTTATAAATTTTTAAATCATCAGCATAAAATAGGTGAGGACACTGTAACAAATTAGAAATATCATTAATGAAAATGATAAATAACAATGGTCCTAAAGTTGATCCTTGTGGAACGCCGGAAGTAGGTGAAAATGGCACAGAAAAGGAACCATTAAATTTAACTATCAAAATTCTATTGCGTTTTTAAGATAACCACTTACTTATTTGTGATGACAATTCAATTTTATAACATTTATCAATTAAAATGTCATGCGACACAGAGTCGAAAGCTTTCTCAAAATCAGTATAAATACAATCAACTTGAAGACCCATGTCAACTTTGCTGAAAATGTAATTTGAAAATTCTAACAGGTTAGTTAGTACCGATCGCTTTGCAAAAAATCCATGTTGTACATTTGTTATCCTGTTACTAACTAAATTGAAAATAATTTTATGGACTAACTTTTCAAATATTTTGCTAAACGCATTTAGAATTGATATCGGCGTATAATTTACAATGTCGCTTTTGTCACCTTTTTTGAATACGGGAATGAGAAATGCCGATTTCCATGTGGTCGGAAAAATTCCAGAATTAAACGATAAGTTGAAAATTATTGGCAAAGGTAACGCTAATTGCTCCTTCAAGTGAAAAATAAAATAATTTGGAATTTGATCTGGGCCAAGACCTTTAGAAGTGTCAAGCGAATTAAGAACAGAATAAACATCATCATATGTAAAGTATGCCACCTTACTATAATAATCTTGATTTGTATTTATCCCTGATGAAATACTAGGTAGTTGAAATACTAGTAGGCGTATATACCGAATCAAAATACTTATAGCGAAGAGGTTACAAATAACATCGCTATTATGGAAAACTATGGTACCATATTTCATAGTGGCAGGGAAACCCGTTCTGGATGTTAGAGAATGAGAAAAGCTCCAAAGTAATTTAGGATTATCCTTAAGCTGTTGCTCAATAATTCTTAAATAATTATTAAAGCAGGTTCGAATTTCAGATTTAACCTGCCTACGAAACTGGGAAAAAATCCTATAATCATGCTCGTTCCTATATAATTCCTTGTGTTTTCGAGTAATTAGGTATCTTAATTTATTTGAGTACCAGATGGGGAATTTAGATGAGGGGTTATACTTAAGTAGCTTCGGTTTTAAAAAATTATTTAACTTTGAATAAAGTATATTGGTCACACTATTAACATCCATATTGGCGTTAATGAATTCATGGTTCCAATCAATACCAGCTAGTTGACTTCTAATATGGTCATAGTTAAGTTGTCTTACATTGATAGATTGAAAGCTTATTTGTGATAAATTTTTATGAACAAAGCTTATTAAATCAATAAGCATAGGTGGGTGATACCTATCAACCTTAGAAAGGGGATCTAAGCAGGGCTTGATTTCAATTGAGCCAGTTCTTAGATTCGAGAGTATTAAATCCAACACTTTATTAGTGCAGTTAGGCGTACTGTTATGTTGAGTTAAGTTGGCAAGCATTAATGTTTCTATCAGATATTGAGCAGTGCGTCCTTCGTATAGCGAAGGCCGTAGGCCATCATGATTATAACTCCAGGTTATACAAGGCAAATTAAAATCACCATCAATCAAGTAATTATAATTGGTAGGTGAGTTTATTATATAAACCGATATATGATCGAAAAATAGTTTAAGTTGTATTGTTCGACCTGAAGTAAACTACACAGAGAATTAGTACCTTTCCATTATGCAAAGTAATTTTTAGCCAAACATCATCGTAAACCCTATGGATATGTCGCTAAATACAAAAGATTTTTTTATAGCGATTAAAGAACCCCCACCGTCTAATA
The DNA here is from genome assembly GCA_932526605.1 of Nephrotoma flavescens. Lineage (NCBI taxonomy): Eukaryota > Metazoa > Arthropoda > Insecta > Diptera > Tipulidae > Nephrotoma > Nephrotoma flavescens. The sequence goes on from OW052222.1 coordinate 114,957,911, forward strand.
AATCGGTAAGTGCCAAATCACGATCTTTCCGGATAACGTAATAGCGATCATCAATAAGCTCTCTACTATTAATGGAATCGTCCAGCCACGTTTCAGTCAAACAGATTATATCAAAATTATTTGCCATTACATTAAGCTTAAAGTTTAATAATTTCGATTTTAATCCATTGCAGTTTTGGTAATAAATATCAATGTTGAATCCCTGGGTAGCTTAAACAATATGCACTTGGTACAGCAGATAAAACTAAAATTAAAAGAAAAGAAAATGTAAATGGATTGAAAAAGCGAGAGGAAAAAAAGAAAACAAAAAAAATACAAGAAAAACAATTATTGCTTAAACTTATCTAAATCAGACGATGAGAGTATTTTAATAACATCGCTATCCTCATTTTTCTTGGCGTAGATAATCCCATGGTTAGCCCAAACGAACTTTATTCGGGTTCGCTCGAAGGAGTGCCTTAGCGTCATACAGTAAGGATTTTTTGGCTGGTGAAAGGTAATCAGTAACTACAAAACTACAGTTGATACCACATAAATTGACGTTGATTATAGTTGATTTAAATTGTTTAGCGATGGTCAAGAATCTCATGTGAAGCAAACGAGTACTCCATTCAAGCTATCTCTTTTCAGCTATCTATGGATATCTAAAATTATGGTTACTGTAGTAAGTAATTGATCGACGTCCCTAATATTCATATATAAAAATATGTTTGATATTTTGTTCTAAACTATAACATTTGTTTAAATTTATCAATAATCGATAAAAAAAAAATTCGGAGAGGTTTACTCATTTTGACTTCTGATACATCAACAATAACATTCATTATTTTTGCTAGATTATCTTGCTGTACCACAGCTAGGTCAACAATATCACGTGATCGATATGAAACTCCGTTTTCAAAATCCCACTTTTTTAAAACTCTCGCTTTTACTGCTAAAACACCCGAAATTTATATTTTTTATTTTTTTTATTATTTATTATTTATATATTTCGCGGAGTTTATATTTTTTAAGACTTAAAGCCCGTTTACAAGTGACCAATAATTTTCTTCTGCAAAATGAACAGCACAGAACATTTTCTTTTCCCACGCGAGAGACAAGAAAAGAAATATAAACATTCAAAATTTTACAGAATTGTTTTTTTATTTTGAGAGCAAAATCCGCTATAAAAATAAAAATGTTACCATAAAATATATCGGTCCGAGTATTTTTATGGCAACAACAAACGTTACAAATTCTACTCTACACGAATTCGAAGCTTGTCAAAGTTCATAATTTTTAGTGAGACGATTAATATTCTTAACATCATCGATGTTACGTCGGATCAAATATTTCTCTAATAATGATTGGGTATTGGTTTTAGATAATGAAAAAAAAAAATTTACGAAGTTCTCAAAATTGGTTATTTCGAATGAGACCATTTCTTGAAATGGATTTGATTATTTGAATGGGTAAAATTGAACAAGCTAATGGAACTAGGCCAGTTCTTAACAAATTATGACTAAGTTTGGATTGTGTCCATTAAAATACCCCTTTAAATTTGGGATTTAGAAAAGTGGACAAACGTTGGGGTATCCCAATATCACTTTTTTTAACACAAAAGCTTCATCAATAATTACAAAACAGTACATCCAAACTCCATTTCAATCCCATTCGATTCACTGTTAAAAATCCTCCTTTCTTACTTTGTACATATCGGACTCGTAATTTGTATGATGCTTTCCTATGATCTTTTTACACAATACAATTCGCATTCAATATTTCTATAATATTGTTATGAATTTGCCCTGTCAAATCCGCCGTTCGTATCACTGGATTGTTAATATCGATATAGCGATTTGGCGGTTACAATACCAATTCTTGTAATTCACACCGCACTTCTAGTAGTTCGTTGTTGTTGAATATTGTAACGAAATTTTCTCGCTCCAATTTGTCCATAGTTTACCCAGCACTGATTATTAATTTTGCATCGATTGCTTTGCGGTATATATATAAATGTGTATGGGTTTGATGATGATCACTTGTCTCAAACGAGAGAGAAATTGTGTTTAACGGGGTTTGTGATTGATATAAAAAGATTAATTTGGTACGACGCGGGGAGTTGAGTTTTGATTTTTGACCATACTAGATATTTTATTGTTAGTGAAGTTAAAACGTTTATATAAATTTTATTTAACTCTAAAATATTATAATTTAATCTTTATATATAATTAACCAATAATATAATATACAATTAATTAAAAACCTAAACTATAATTTCAAACTTAATAATTTCGTCGTTTAATTAAATAAATTGTTTAATACTAATAATATAAACCAATCTAGTTTATAAAATAGTTTTTCGCGCATTTTAATATTATTCTGTGAAAGACAAAAATGTGCGTTAGTTTAGATTAAATTTAAAAATAACTGTGGTGATGATCAGATTGATTAGTGACATTACGAATTCAATATTTTTTCTTGATTGATACGAAAATTTTTGGAATGAACATAATTCGAATATATAAATTACACCAATAAAATAATTGCCTGTGATTGTAGTTTTAAAGGCGTGCATATAGCCAATGCCTTCTATACTACTGGCCTTTTACTACTCTCATTTTTCGCACATGACGTCAATTTAAGTCTATACCGAGACTGCGCAATAATAATTTTAGGATATTTACACTAACAAAGCAACTAGAGAAAGCAACAACAACGTCGACTTAGCGTGTCGTCATCATTTGGTGTAAGCGGCCAGTAGTTTAGAAGGCATTGATATAGCCATAAATAATATGCATAGTATTGTATGAGTGTATCAATTAAATTCCTGAGAGGAAGGAAAAAATAGACGGTGGTGTACGAAACGAACAAAAATTAATTTGGTGAATGAGTACAGTGTGATCTACGAAACGGTAGACAAAATTGCATGGACAGTGATCAGATGTGCTAATACGGTACTACAGAAAAGTACTAACGTGTTTAATTATAATTTTATATAAACTATTCTATAAAAAAAAACTACTAAATAAATATTAAAATTAATTAATTTAATACGTAAACTAAAAATAACTATATTAAAACTAAAAATAAAACGTGTGTAAAACGTGCGCTATAAAATCATGTACATGAGGTGTCAACGGTACCATGGATAACCGCAAGTTCCCGAAATTCATGCACCGCAAGGATAAATACTAGCACAGGTTTTTATACAAGTTTTTCTCGAAACTTTCTCGAAACTAAATGGATCCAATAATTAAATCGACGTAATAATAATTTAAAATGATACGCCTGATAAAGTAAGATTAAATTTTATTTAAATTTTCTTTTTCTATATAAAAATTTAAAAGTTTATAAATTTCTTATTGTTAGTTTTAGGTAACAGTAAACTCATTTAAGCGAATTATTATCTTTTTTTTCCCTCCCGTTTGGGTGGTTGTTAAATATGAATTATCCAAGTACCTATAATAATTCTAGCCTTAGATAAATTTTCTATTATCTTATATACCTAGCTTAGTATTACTAACCCCTTACTATATTTCTATATATTTTTATTATATTTTTTTTCGCTCAATGTTAAATAAAACAAAAATTAGTTATCTTATTGTTCAAAATTCTAACTGTTAATTTTCTACATTTTCTCATGTCGTTGTTGGTCGTGTTTGTTCTTTCTCTCTCGTTTAAAGTGATTATTCAGTGAAAAGTGTGATTATGGACTCTAAAATGGAATAAATCGGGAGTTTCGCCTGGAGGATGTGACGGAGGCACGTAAGTAGATGCTGGTGGGTATATTATTGTCTGGTGTATTTTCCTATCCTATTTCCTTTCCTAACTTCATAAATTTTCTATCTGTTTCTTGCGGTCTAACAAGATCCACCTATGCTTCGAGAAACCCCACGCCCATTACCCTGAGCCCTAGCTGGAGCCAAGATGACCGCCTCGAAGCCTCTAAGTGGGTAACAAATTCTGTTAACACCCGGTAGTAGCTATCGGTGTTGTTACAATATACCAGAAATATTCCTACACGAATTTTCCTAAACCCTACTAATCACTAAAACACTACAACAAACAATTTTCACAGTTATTTATTAATCACTTAATACACCATTTACAATTTTTAATTACATTATTATTTTCACTTAACACCGGTTATTATTTTCTCCATGGTCCACTCTATCTCAACATAATCCTTGACGACAATCCACTCCATCATTGCTGGCACGCCACGGATCTCTTCTATGCTCACCACTACGTGCTCGCACACCCCTTCATCCATGGCAAAGAGTATCTAATGGTTAAACAATACGATTACACATTTTTATTTACCGTAATTGTTATCATTTTCTATCAATAGTTATGGTTTCGTTTAACTTTATAACATTACTTACTCTATGTCGATGGTTATCCTTGAAAACAGCCTACGCCCCCATTGCCAATGCCCTTTTTTACCATCATTAGACTTATATAAATTGGTCCAGGCCCATCTAACAAACCGGTTATAATTTGCTACAATGGGAAATGAGAAATCAAACGTTATTAAAGTTACATCTGGTGTTTCAAAAGGGGCACACATCGGGCCTTGGGGTTTTCGACCTTTAAGTTTAATATGTTAATATTTTATTTTGTTAATTTTAAAATTAATTTATTATATTTTCATAAATTTTATGTTAAATTAATAATTCCATCTTAATTTGTATTTTGCATATTATTTACTTCATCTGTTACTTTATAACGAACGTTTCAAATATTGTGGTATTGTGCTTCGGAAAATCTTTCAAATAACATAATATTTTATAATAATAATATTAATAAATTAATTTATTATAATAATTAATATTATTAATTAGAAACTCAAAAATGAATTTTACTTATCAGTCCGTCAATATGATGACCGGTGCGGTCTGGCTCGTCAAATGTAATTGTTGAAAGGCAAACTGCGCTGGTTTTGCTGTAGAGCACTAACACTGTTCAAATTGCGCAGCAGGCTGAATTCCTGAATGTTCCAAAGCTCGCTTAATAATTTAAATAACTTATTTCTGCTAAATCTAATTAATAATGTGGCTACTTTTCGTTTACTTTACAACACATTTTTTAAGCACTAATCCAATAAGATTATATCCAAAATTCCAAACCAGAATTTCTGTAGTAGATATTGTTGAAAAACTGCTAAAGTTCAGATCTATAATTCAATAAACCAGCATTTTTCTATTGAATGAATTTTCGATAAAATTAAACTATTTTTTTAATGCCTTGTTAATTTTGAAATGTTATCAAATTCATCATATTTTAATGATTAATTAGAACATGAGCGCAGCACAGGTGGTATAAATGGCTGCAGTCATATTTGTTTATACTATTCGAATTTTCTCTTAAACGTTTTTTTTTTTTTCAAAAATGTTATATTTAGTACTTTATTGTTTTAAGTTTATGTAACGTGATCTGCTAGTTCCCCTGTAAAATAAAATGATTTACATGTAATCAACCATAATGTGAATAAGGCAAGCCTCGACAAGGTACCCGTAAAAATATTACGAAGATTGATCGTCTCCTATCCACTTTTATAATTTAGGGCTTAACAGACGAATGATGTTAGCTTCATATAACATTTGCCCCAATACGAGATTCGTTTATATTCATTTCCGAATGTATTTGTTTATGTTCATCTCAAATGGTTACAATATTTTCATAGAGATGAAAATTGAAATTAAGAAAACACCAAAAAGCAATAAATACGAAAATTTCATAAAATACTTTAAATAGAATTCGTGTGTAATTTGGTATTAGTATGTAGAACGTACAGAGATGTGAGCATTTTACAGTATAATAATTATAATAAAATAGATGTTTTGCATCATCTCTCGAATTTACTCAGTAACACTCTTGTAGATTTGTTCACTTTCCGCGCGAAATGTTAGTATATGAATGGTGATCGACTTGTACTCGAGTTCGTTTAATTTAAATTAAATATAAAAAATAAAAAATAGCTTTCTTTTAAATGAGGTTTCTTTCAAATCAAGTTCGCAAATAACGAGAATACATAAATCTAAAAACCGTGTTCTTATTAAAATTACTTCCGATCCGATCGAAAAAATTTATTTTTCCCATGTGTTGTTTGTTTTTTATCGGTCAGTGAAACTGTTATGTGTGTATGTGAGCGATGTGCTGCCATATGTGAATCATTTCATCTGTCAATTATACATGTTTTTCCCAGGTGGTAAACAATTTTTCATATTACTCATGGATATGTGTGTGGTTGTGTGTCCTTCAAAAATAAAAAGTGAAATAATTTAATATTACAACAACAACAAACAAATATTTTTTTTAAAAAACAATTATTGGTGCAAATGCTAAAACAGTATGCAAAGTTACTTACATTTATATTTTATATTTAATTTGATTTTAATTTATTTATTTAATTTTTTTAAACTCTAATATTAGAAATTTTTTGGCAAAAACTAAAATAATTATTTTGCGGTGTCGCTTTGGTATTTTGACAAAGTTAGAATCTTGAATTATTCAGAAGAAAAATGTCTATTTTTTACTATAATAGTATGGCTGACATAATTCTGTAAACAAATATGTTTGTGGAGGGAGGATCATTATAATTTAAAAAAGCAATATGATTGAAGTTTATAAATAATGGGTTTGAACCGTGAGAAAAGCTTGTATCATTGTAGTCGAGTACACTAATATATTAACTCACAGGATATCATGTGAAATTATATAAGGTCATTTGAAAATACCTACTTCCTAAATTTGGTAAATCTAAACTTTGCATTGATGATATTCTTTAAATCCTTGCATTGACGATATATGTTTTCTGTTACCTTTGTACTTTTTGTGGTTAACTTTCAATTTCTGCTTGTTTTACGATCAGTGGCCCTATTCTGATTTTCCCGGGGAATTGGGAATTGGGAAAATATTTTGCTGCGATACACACCTTGGTGTCCACCGAGAGGTGATGTATGAAATTCGTTAATCAGTTGATTAACTAAAGAATCATCTGTTATATATTTAATTTTACTATTTTCCTGGTTTATTAAGGTATCATTATTTTTGTTTTCAAATGTAATTTCCGGAGAAATATCTTCACTTTCAAATTCACGCTGATCATTTGACTCTCGTTTGCTTGAAAGATACCTAATTTCTTGTTTTAAAAATTGACACATGCTAGGGTTTAATTTTAAATTAAACCGACGAAGACGTTTGAAAACTTCTTTAAGATTGTTGTTATGTTCATTTAGTGAGGCGCCATAAACAACAATGTCGTCGAGGTAAGCAAGACATTTAATATTATTTAATCCACAAAGAGCAGTATTTATCATACGTTGGAAAGTGGCAGGTGCTCCTTTTAACCCGAATGGCATACACACGAATTCATAATGGCCTTCGTCCGTGCTGAAAGCAGTTTTGGGCCGGTCATGAGGTATCAATTTAATCTGGTGATAACCACTCTGTAAATCCAGGGTTGAAAAATATTGAGCCTTGCCTAATTTGTCGAGGATATCGGAAATGTTAGGCAAAGGGTAGGTATCATTAATAGAAATTTGATTTAGTTTCCGATAATCCACAACAACTCTCCATTTTCTTTCTGACGTTTCGGATCTTTTTGGCACAACTAAAAGAGGGGAATTCCAGGGACTCATACTATCTTGGACTATTCCTTGAGAGATCATGTCGTTAACTTGCCTTTGAATCTCCTCTTTAGTTGAATGAGGTTGTCTAAAGGGACGAACATGAATAGGCAATGGATTTGCAATGGTACGAATTTCGTGTTGCACAAGGTCTGTTGTACTAAGTATATCACCATCTACAAAGAATACATCGTTATATTCATTAAGAATTTCTTTTAAAGTTTCATTTTCTTCTGAATTTAGGTGATGAAAATCGATAACGGATTGAAGTATATTCATTCGATTATGATTACCGTTATCAATTTTTTTAAAAGTAAAAACTTCATAATTATTGATTGTTTCTATTTTAAATTTAAGTCGTTCGGTTCTAAAAATATCATCTGATAGGTTCAAAATAGGTAGAGTGATATAGTTATTATGAACCTTGTGAATTGAACTTGCTATAAATATACACGAAGCTGGCTCTTGTGCAGGGCAAACAAATTCAAATTCATTAGGGAGGTTAATTGGGATTGAAATGTGTTGTTCACACCGAGGAAAAATTTCTATAATTTGTAAAACCTCAACTTCCATATCAGAAGATAAAGGTAAAGGTACTAATTCACGATTAATAGGAATTTCGACTCTTAGATTTTGGAAATTTATGTTGCATTTGTAATGATTTAGGAAGTTTTGTCCAATTATACCGCAAGCGCTAATTGGAAACGTATCATCTACGATTTGGAAATTCATTTTTATTTCACTGTCATTAGGTAATTTGATTATCGCATCGCATTCAGCAAGAGTTTCATGCGTTTCGTTTGATATACCCTTCAATTTGCATTTAGATTCCTTATAGACTGTTGTATCTTCGTACACGACTGACTTCTTTATGAGATATATTTCAGCTCCAGTATCTACCATAAAAGGAACATTTTTGAACTTGCAAATGTCGAGATTTAAATGAATATTTTTATTAAAAGTATTAGAATGATTAGTGATTTTGTTCAATTCTACTGTCGAAAGTTTATTTTCGGAAGAGGTTAATGAAGGATTTGCAGTTTGTGTTTCATTTATTGCTGATTGATATTTGATCTGGAGGCACTCGTTAGATCTCGGACTTTCGAAGGAGTGCCCCTTTCTAGGCTCGAAAATCCTACAGCGTTTCCCGATTTAATTGCGCTTGATGATGATAGAGAATTTGAACGATCTTTCATTTCGTCACTTCGCTTTTTAAGGAAACATTCTTTAATGTGATGACCGTTTTTTTTGCAATAAGCACAAGGAATAGATGAAACTGAATTAATGGACCTAACGTTTAAGGTTGATGTTGATGCATTGTTATGATTTGGGCTGATAGCAACATTTTTAAAACATTTTTCTATTGAGTGGCCAGATCTTCTGCAAATTTTACAAAATTCTGATTTTTTTGGGATATCAAATCTATCATTGGGAAATTTGAATGTTTGGTTGAGAGTAGCCTCTTCTTCCACTGCTCTATTGATCGCTTCAGAAATTTTTGTAAAACGACATGCTTTAACTATTAACTTAATAGAACCATCAAGGCCTTCTTGGAATGATTTCAAAGCTATGTTGGCATTAAGTTTTTTTATGGTTTCGGCTTCATTAGTCCCTACAGTAGCAATACAAGCTTCATTTAAGTCATGAAGTAAGGATTCGACACGATTCGCATAGGTTTTGACACTTTCATTTTTCATTTGCCGATTAGAGGAAAGCTCCATCTGGAGATGCCCAATAGATCTGGTGTCAGAAAACTCATTTTCGAGAAGTTTTTTAAAATTTGACCATGTATCAAGTGTTTTGTACTTCATTAAATGATAAGCTTTTCCATCAAGCTTAAGTCTAATTAATTCTAAAAATTGACCATGATCTTGTTGAGAAAGGGTTTTATGAATAAATTCGCACGATGAAATAAATTTATGCAGTTCATTAGAATTTCCAGAAAAACTAGGTACTAACCTGAGTACATACTTTGGATCTAAGGATGAAGTCATTATTTCTAGATTATTAACTGAAACAGTTGGACTTATTGTATTAAGATCTAAAACTTCGTCGTCTGAACTCGGTTCAGTTTTTATATGAATTTCAAGGGATTGATTAGGATTAGGTGTTTGTAATTTTAACGGATTAGATTTGGCAGGTTTGGGTCGCGAAACCTCTATCTGAACATTACGTAATTCTAAAAAACTTGTTGAATCATCAGTATCTTCTTGTGGTGATTCGCTTCCTGACATATCAATCAACAATTTTTTTTTTTGTTTTGTTTACCAAGTAACGTACGTGAATTATATTATTTAAGCATTAATTTGATTAAATGATGTGAAATATGTATATGGATATATGTATGTACATATTTTACGAGTATGTAAAATATTGTTAAATTGTAATTTAATGTAGGTATAAAAATATAATATAAGTATCTATTATAATGTTAATTTTTTTTTCAAAGAAGGAATTTTGAATTTTATTACGTTACGTAATTTTAAAAGAAAAAAAAACTTATTGTCTAAGTGTAAAAATTATTATCTTAGTCTACAGGGTTTTCATAAGTACGAGCATAATATATAATCGTACGAGTATGTACTAATTATGAAAATGTATTTAATTCAATAAATTTAATTTTAATAATTTTATCAATTTTCTAATTTTAAGTTTCAATTACTTATTTAAAGGTTTTATCTTTTTTTTTTTAACATTTATAAAATTAATTAGGATTAAGAAATTAGTTTAAATAATATTTTTTTTCATTTAGATCTATAAATATTTCGAAATTTTATGAAAATTAATTTACCAGTTTAAGCCATGGTTAACGTTGAATCTCATCCTTGTAGTTAGTAGGTGTAATCCGTAATCCATGCATTGTATAAATTAATCCGTTTGAATGTTGCGACCTTGACGTCATCGTAGAACGTTTCTGCACATTTCGCCTTAATTTTGATCAGTAACGTTAAATATTGCTTTAAGGTCTTAGCAGAAGATTTATTGGCTTAGATTTGTTTAAATTCGTTACTATTCATTCAGCACCAATTATTTATTTATTTTTAAGAACAATTTTATTTTATTATGCTTTAAAGATTTTAACGAATTTTAGCACAGTTCGAACCTCAACGGTATCTCTTATGCATACATACGAGTAATATTGCACATTATTCATTATTATAATTTTTATTTTGTTCTAGCTAATTCAGTTCATAATCACAGAATTTTATTATTAGATTTTATGATTTTAACGTATTATGGAGATTATTGTTTTTGTACGACCGTACGTATCTTAACTACGGTTTAATTTATCACGGAACTTTTGTTAGGTTTAATGCACACGGTACTTTTGTTCACATGTTTTTAGCAAAAAGAATTGTTTTTGTGCACGCACTATCTAATACCTTATGATTTTGATTTCCGCAATTAACACTTTCATCACTTCATGATTGAATGTGATTTTTAATCGTTTTATTTAATCACTTTAAAATTTTTTTTCACGAATGAATCGTATCACGAATGAATGTAACAGATTTTTTTTTTAGAAAAACTGTTTAAAAAAACTATCTCGCCGCTGCCACCACTGTTGCGTGCCTCACGGTCAAGGCTGGGTTTCTATGTTCATCTGGTTATCTGGACTTTATTATTTTAATTAAACTTCACAATTTTTATAATTATTTCAAGATTTTTATTGTATTTAAAGTTACTACTTCGAGGTACACAACAGACTGGCTTTGCTTGCATTTTTTAGCCAATTTACAATTTTATTATTAAAGGGTAATAAATTTATATTACATATTTTATTACAATATTCAATACAATACATATTCAATACAATAAAAGATACTTCCTAAATGGTCGTAATCCAGGGATGTACAACTGTTTCCTACAGTTTTATGATTAAGCTACTAACGTAGCTTAATATTTTGTTTGAGTCAAGTGTACAATTTTGTAAAGTCTCCATGCTAAATGCAACTCTTTCTTATGGAACTCTGTGATATAACAACGGTTAGTCTTTTATTTGCTTCTAAGGAAATGGGATATGTAATTAAATACTTGTAATGCTTATATAGTTCCTAACACGTTAGGAGTAAAGAAGGGTCCAGCATATAAGGGCCAACGCAGAAGTCCTTAAGTTGTTTCGATTAGTTTAATCCCATTTAAATGTCGGGGCGATATTTGTCATAAATAGCATAATAAATGTTTAATATTTGCTTGTAAAGCTGATTTGCTTGTAAAGTTGATGAAATTTTGGTGGAATCGGTAAAGGTGTAGAAAGTGTTTTGAAGCAGGATTCAGTACTCTGTTTCTGAAAAATTCAGTACTTTTGATGTAATGTCATCGCTGTTGCTTGCGTCAGAATATGAACACAAAAAATTTGACAGTACCCAAGTATAACAAAACGAAAGTAAAAATTGAGCACAGTATTTTCCTTCGTTTTCATCCAAAATTAACGAAAGTTAAACTTCACAGTATAATGATAGTGTTTGTAGCGTATACGTATTATATATGCGTATACAAATGGCGTTATTTAGTTTATTGTGAGAACGCTAAGTTTATAGTAACTTTTAACGATGCGGATACATTTGTCAACTTTGATATTAATTTAATTGAAGATAGGGAGGCTGTAAACCAATTGGTAATGTAAAGATTCATTATAGATAATTTGGTACAATCTATTATATTTTGTTTTCTTATTTTATATTTATAAATCATTATTTATGAAGCAAGATGGCCACGAACTAAAAAAGTGCATTAGGGCAAACTTTACAGAGCTGTTCACCGATGAGCTTAGCTGCAAGTTTACGTTTAACGATCAATAAAGATAATGTGAGGTATGGTTTACGTTACTCCGTGTTAAATTTAATAATTATAATATTATTTTCAACATTTTAGATTGTACTATGGAAAATTTTACAAACTCTATCGAAACCGATTTAATATCCACAAATTACTTTTATTATATAAAAGACAAACAAGGAAAATTATTTTAAAAAAAATCTAGTGTAAATATTAGAAATTAAAAAACTGAATAATTTAATCGAAATGTATGTATATGTATGTCCAAAGTAATCAATAAATAATGAATTAAAATAATGAATTTAATAAATCATTTTATATTACAAAAACAAAAATTTTTCTTTAAAAACATTTAATTTTACAACCAAAATTTGAAATTGCCGTTTTAACAAACACAAGTACAATTGTTTCCGCCAAATATTTCTCAATACGCATACACATGCAATAAAATGTTTATAATAAGTTTCGTCCAGTTTCGAATTTTCGCGACACGCTTCATACGTTTTATTTTAATAAATTGCAACTCAAACTTAGAAAAATAGTAGACTAAGTTTAGTACTTAAGTACGAATATCGCCAGAAAAATTGAAAGTAAAAATACTTGGGTACCCCAAATTTTAGTGGAAATTAATGCTATAAATTTAAGTAAAATAATAATAATGTAACCAACACAACTATTTTGGCATTTTAAAATCCATTTATTTACAAAAATGTTGGTTTTCGTACGCCGTCCGCCAGTGGCCAAATTCTGGCAATTCCCTATGAATAAGAGAATTGTGGAAAGAATTTACTAAACTTTTTATTTGATTTTTCTTCCTGAAGAAAAAAATTTGATGTATCTTTTTATAAATTAAGAATAATTTATCCTAGCGAAACTGTGGCTACTTACCTATTCTGGTAATTCCCTGGGAATATACATAAATATTTTTTTTGAGCTTAAAAAACCAACAGATGGAACCTTTATTACATCGGTCAGATAGGTAGATCCTTCACCCTACGTTTTTCGGCGCACACTATAGCACATATAAAATCGAGCATTGAAAGAAGAACAGTTATAGTGACAGGCTCAATAGTATCCTAAACAAATAGGAAATAATTTTGACGTAGAATTTTCTTTGTAAAATTTTAACTGAAAACATGGGATGAACTAAAAGTAACACAAAATATTAGAGTGAGGTGGCCCAGACGCTCTATAATTCTAGATCGGAGACAAAAGAAAATAAATGGTTTAACTTATGCCTTCAATTTTTTTGTTTCAATTTCCGGATATCTTATTTATTTATTTATTCCATCATAGAGAAACACACAGAAAAAAATCCATTTATGTGTCCCACAATATTACAGAAAAAAAGATAACAAGTTTTAACATATTTTTTACTTAACAGAAATATTCAAAAATATAAAAAAATAAAATATTTTCTAGCAAAATACAATAACGAAAAAACAAACTGAAATATCTACTTATAATAAACAAAGACTGAACTAGCGGAAACTGTCAAGGTACCCAGCAATTAAACATTGAGTTAAGTAAACTAACTGTAAAATAAGGCACTAGGTAATCTGTATTGACGACAGGAGATGTAATCTGTATTGATGAAGTGACAGTAAGAACAAATCCAAAGAGCTAAAGAACTCATTGTGAAATAGCTGAAATCTGGTTATAGGATTAGCTAGACCTAAATTAGTTCTAGATCTTCTAGACAGGAAAAGTTGGTTACTACGAATATTATAGGCAGGGATATAGAACATAATCTCAGATAAAACAGTTGTTTCAATTTTAAAATTTACGATTTTGTATAGTAACATTTCATCTAGAAATAATCTTCTATTATCCAAGGTTAACAATTTGAAAATCTTCAATGTTATACCATAGGAAATGTGCCCAACGTGCGGCATAGACTTATAAACTAGGTACCGAGTAAATTTTCTTTGTATGCGCTCAATTTGGTCTGAGTGTTTGTCATAGAAAGGATTCCAGATTTGTGATGCGTATTCAAGTAAGCTTCTTACCAAACAATTAAAGATACTTATAAGTAGATCAGGGGTCACGAAATTCCTTTCCTCTACGAAAAATAAAACCAAGTATTTTATTTGCTTTGCAGCATAACTTGTCAATATGCGTATCGAAAGATAATTTGGAATCAAAATTAACACCTAAATCGTTAATCTGATTTACCCTACATAATATTGTGTCAGATATATCATAAGAATACTGCAAACTACTATACACCATGAGTGCAATTTATAAACATCAGATTGCAATAATAGGGCATCGGAGTGGCTAGTATAATTAGTTTATAAATTTTTAAATCATCAGCATAAAATAGGTGAGGACACTGTAACAAATTAGAAATATCATTAATGAAAATGATAAATAACAATGGTCCTAAAGTTGATCCTTGTGGAACGCCGGAAGTAGGTGAAAATGGCACAGAAAAGGAACCATTAAATTTAACTATCAAAATTCTATTGCGTTTTTAAGATAACCACTTACTTATTTGTGATGACAATTCAATTTTATAACATTTATCAATTAAAATGTCATGCGACACAGAGTCGAAAGCTTTCTCAAAATCAGTATAAATACAATCAACTTGAAGACCCATGTCAACTTTGCTGAAAATGTAATTTGAAAATTCTAACAGGTTAGTTAGTACCGATCGCTTTGCAAAAAATCCATGTTGTACATTTGTTATCCTGTTACTAACTAAATTGAAAATAATTTTATGGACTAACTTTTCAAATATTTTGCTAAACGCATTTAGAATTGATATCGGCGTATAATTTACAATGTCGCTTTTGTCACCTTTTTTGAATACGGGAATGAGAAATGCCGATTTCCATGTGGTCGGAAAAATTCCAGAATTAAACGATAAGTTGAAAATTATTGGCAAAGGTAACGCTAATTGCTCCTTCAAGTGAAAAATAAAATAATTTGGAATTTGATCTGGGCCAAGACCTTTAGAAGTGTCAAGCGAATTAAGAACAGAATAAACATCATCATATGTAAAGTATGCCACCTTACTATAATAATCTTGATTTGTATTTATCCCTGATGAAATACTAGGTAGTTGAAATACTAGTAGGCGTATATACCGAATCAAAATACTTATAGCGAAGAGGTTACAAATAACATCGCTATTATGGAAAACTATGGTACCATATTTCATAGTGGCAGGGAAACCCGTTCTGGATGTTAGAGAATGAGAAAAGCTCCAAAGTAATTTAGGATTATCCTTAAGCTGTTGCTCAATAATTCTTAAATAATTATTAAAGCAGGTTCGAATTTCAGATTTAACCTGCCTACGAAACTGGGAAAAAATCCTATAATCATGCTCGTTCCTATATAATTCCTTGTGTTTTCGAGTAATTAGGTATCTTAATTTATTTGAGTACCAGATGGGGAATTTAGATGAGGGGTTATACTTAAGTAGCTTCGGTTTTAAAAAATTATTTAACTTTGAATAAAGTATATTGGTCACACTATTAACATCCATATTGGCGTTAATGAATTCATGGTTCCAATCAATACCAGCTAGTTGACTTCTAATATGGTCATAGTTAAGTTGTCTTACATTGATAGATTGAAAGCTTATTTGTGATAAATTTTTATGAACAAAGCTTATTAAATCAATAAGCATAGGTGGGTGATACCTATCAACCTTAGAAAGGGGATCTAAGCAGGGCTTGATTTCAATTGAGCCAGTTCTTAGATTCGAGAGTATTAAATCCAACACTTTATTAGTGCAGTTAGGCGTACTGTTATGTTGAGTTAAGTTGGCAAGCATTAATGTTTCTATCAGATATTGAGCAGTGCGTCCTTCGTATAGCGAAGGCCGTAGGCCATCATGATTATAACTCCAGGTTATACAAGGCAAATTAAAATCACCATCAATCAAGTAATTATAATTGGTAGGTGAGTTTATTATATAAACCGATATATGATCGAAAAATAGTTTAAGTTGTATTGTTCGACCTGAAGTAAACTACACAGAGAATTAGTACCTTTCCATTATGCAAAGTAATTTTTAGCCAAACATCATCGTAAACCCTATGGATATGTCGCTAAATACAAAAGATTTTTTTATAGCGATTAAAGAACCCCCACCGTCTAATAAATCGGTAAGTGCCAAATCACGATCTTTCCGGATAACGTAATAGCGATCATCAATAAGCTCTCTACTATTAATGGAATCGTCCAGCCACGTTTCAGTCAAACAGATTATATCAAAATTATTTGCCATTACATTAAGCTTAAAGTTTAATAATTTCGATTTTAATCCATTGCAGTTTTGGTAATAAATATCAATGTTGAATCCCTGGGTAGCTTAAACAATATGCACTTGGTACAGCAGATAAAACTAAAATTAAAAGAAAAGAAAATGTAAATGGATTGAAAAAGCGAGAGGAAAAAAAGAAAACAAAAAAAATACAAGAAAAACAATTATTGCTTAAACTTATCTAAATCAGACGATGAGAGTATTTTAATAACATCGCTATCCTCATTTTTCTTGGCGTAGATAATCCCATGGTTAGCCCAAACGAACTTTATTCGGGTTCGCTCGAAGGAGTGCCTTAGCGTCATACAGTAAGGATTTTTTGGCTGGTGAAAGGTAATCAGTAACTACAAAACTACAGTTGATACCACATAAATTGACGTTGATTATAGTTGATTTAAATTGTTTAGCGATGGTCAAGAATCTCATGTGAAGCAAACGAGTACTCCATTCAAGCTATCTCTTTTCAGCTATCTATGGATATCTAAAATTATGGTTACTGTAGTAAGTAATTGATCGACGTCCCTAATATTCATATATAAAAATATGTTTGATATTTTGTTCTAAACTATAACATTTGTTTAAATTTATCAATAATCGATAAAAAAAAAATTCGGAGAGGTTTACTCATTTTGACTTCTGATACATCAACAATAACATTCATTATTTTTGCTAGATTATCTTGCTGTACCACAGCTAGGTCAACAATATCACGTGATCGATATGAAACTCCGTTTTCAAAATCCCACTTTTTTAAAACTCTCGCTTTTACTGCTAAAACACCCGAAATTTATATTTTTTATTTTTTTTATTATTTATTATTTATATATTTCGCGGAGTTTATATTTTTTAAGACTTAAAGCCCGTTTACAAGTGACCAATAATTTTCTTCTGCAAAATGAACAGCACAGAACATTTTCTTTTCCCACGCGAGAGACAAGAAAAGAAATATAAACATTCAAAATTTTACAGAATTGTTTTTTTATTTTGAGAGCAAAATCCGCTATAAAAATAAAAATGTTACCATAAAATATATCGGTCCGAGTATTTTTATGGCAACAACAAACGTTACAAATTCTACTCTACACGAATTCGAAGCTTGTCAAAGTTCATAATTTTTAGTGAGACGATTAATATTCTTAACATCATCGATGTTACGTCGGATCAAATATTTCTCTAATAATGATTGGGTATTGGTTTTAGATAATGAAAAAAAAAAATTTACGAAGTTCTCAAAATTGGTTATTTCGAATGAGACCATTTCTTGAAATGGATTTGATTATTTGAATGGGTAAAATTGAACAAGCTAATGGAACTAGGCCAGTTCTTAACAAATTATGACTAAGTTTGGATTGTGTCCATTAAAATACCCCTTTAAATTTGGGATTTAGAAAAGTGGACAAACGTTGGGGTATCCCAATATCACTTTTTTTAACACAAAAGCTTCATCAATAATTACAAAACAGTACATCCAAACTCCATTTCAATCCCATTCGATTCACTGTTAAACCTCCTCCTTTCTTACTTTGTACATATCGGACTCGTAATTTGTATGATGCTTTCCTATGATCTTTTTACACAATACAATTCGCATTCAATATTTCTATAATATTGTTATGAATTTGCCCTGTCAAATCCGCCGTTCGTATCACTGGATTGTTAATATCGATATAGCGATTTGGCGGTTACAATACCAATTCTTGTAATTCACACCGCACTTGTAGTAGTTCGTTGTTGTTGAATATTGTAACGAAATTTTCTCGCTCCAATTTGTCCATAGTTTACCCAGCACTGATTATTAATTTTGCATCGATTGCTTTGCGGTATATATATAAATGTGTATGGGTTTGATGATGATCACTTGTCTCAAACGAGAGAGAAATTGTGTTTAACGGGGTTTGTGATTGATATAAAAAGATTAATTTGGTACGACGCGGGGAGTTGAGTTTTGATTTTTGACCATACTAGATATTTTATTGTTAGTGAAGTTAAAACGTTTATATAAATTTTATTTAACTCTAAAATATTATAATTTAATCTTTATATATAATTAACCAATAATATAATATACAATTAATTAAAAACCTAAACTATAATTTCAAACTTAATAATTTCGTCGTTTAATTAAATAAATTGTTTAATACTAATAATATAAACCAATCTAGTTTATAAAATAGTTTTTCGCGCATTTTAATATTATTCTGTGAAAGACAAAAATGTGCGTTAGTTTAGATTAAATTTAAAAATAACTGTGGTGATGATCAGATTGATTAGTGACATTACGAATTCAATATTTTTTCTTGATTGATACGAAAATTTTTGGAATGAACATAATTCGAATATATAAATTACACCAATAAAATAATTGCCTGTGATTGTAGTTTTAAAGGCGTGCATATAGCCAATGCCTTCTATACTACTGGCCTTTTACTACTCTCATTTTTCGCACATGACGTCAATTTAAGTCTATACCGAGACTGCGCAATAATAATTTTAGGATATTTACACTAACAAAGCAACTAGAGAAAGCAACAACAACGTCGACTTAGCGTGTCGTCATCATTTGGTGTAAGCGGCCAGTAGTTTAGAAGGCATTGATATAGCCATAAATAATATGCATAGTATTGTATGAGTGTATCAATTAAATTCCTGAGAGGAAGGAAAAAATAGACGGTGGTGTACGAAACGAACAAAAATTAATTTGGTGAATGAGTACAGTGTGATCTACGAAACGGTAGACAAAATTGCATGGACAGTGATCAGATGTGCTAATACGGTACTACAGAAAAGTACTAACGTGTTTAATTATAATTTTATATAAACTATTCTATAAAAAAAAACTACTAAATAAATATTAAAATTAATTAATTTAATACGTAAACTAAAAATAACTATATTAAAACTAAAAATAAAACGTGTGTAAAACGTGCGCTATAAAATCATGTACATGAGGTGTCAACGGTACCATGGATAACCGCAAGTTCCCGAAATTCATGCACCGCAAGGATAAATACTAGCACAGGTTTTTATACAAGTTTTTCTCGAAACTTTCTCGAAACTAAATGGATCCAATAATTAAATCGACGTAATAATAATTTAAAATGATACGCCTGATAAAGTAAGATTAAATTTTATTTAAATTTTCTTTTTCTATATAAAAATTTAAAAGTTTATAAATTTCTTATTGTTAGTTTTAGGTAACAGTAAACTCATTTAAGCGAATTATTATCTTTTTTTTCCCTCCCGTTTGGGTGGTTGTTAAATATGAATTATCCAAGTACCTATAATAATTCTAGCCTTAGATAAATTTTCTATTATCTTATATACCTAGCTTAGTATTACTAACCCCTTACTATATTTCTATATATTTTTATTATATTTTTTTTCGCTCAATGTTAAATAAAACAAAAATTAGTTATCTTATTGTTCAAAATTCTAACTGTTAATTTTCTACATTTTCTCATGTCGTTGTTGGTCGTGTTTGTTCTTTCTCTCTCGTTTAAAGTGATTATTCAGTGAAAAGTGTGATTATGGACTCTAAAATGGAATAAATCGGGAGTTTCGCCTGGAGGATGTGACGGAGGCACGTAAGTAGATGCTGGTGGGTATATTATTGTCTGGTGTATTTTCCTATCCTATTTCCTTTCCTAACTTCATAAATTTTCTATCTGTTTCTTGCGGTCTAACAAGATCCACCTATGCTTCGAGAAACCCCACGCCCATTACCCTGAGCCCTAGCTGGAGCCAAGATGACCGCCTCGAAGCCTCTAAGTGGGTAACAAATTCTGTTAACACCCGGTAGTAGCTATCGGTGTTGTTACAATATACCAGAAATATTCCTACACGAATTTTCCTAAACCCTACTAATCACTAAAACACTACAACAAACAATTTTCACAGTTATTTATTAATCACTTAATACACCATTTACAATTTTTAATTACATTATTATTTTCACTTAACACCGGTTATTATTTTCTCCATGGTCCACTCTATCTCAACATAATCCTTGACGACAATCCACTCCATCATTGCTGGCACGCCACGGATCTCTTCTATGCTCACCACTACGTGCTCGCACACCCCTTCATCCATGGCAAAGAGTATCTAATGGTTAAACAATACGATTACACATTTTTATTTACCGTAATTGTTATCATTTTCTATCAATAGTTATGGTTTCGTTTAACTTTATAACATTACTTACTCTATGTCGATGGTTATCCTTGAAAACAGCCTACGCCCCCATTGCCAATGCCCTTTTTTACCATCATTAGACTTATATAAATTGGTCCAGGCCCATCTAACAAACCGGTTATAATTTGCTACAATGGGAAATGAGAAATCAAACGTTATTAAAGTTACATCTGGTGTTTCAAAAGGGGCACACATCGGGCCTTGGGGTTTTCGACCTTTAAGTTTAATATGTTAATATTTTATTTTGTTAATTTTAAAATTAATTTATTATATTTTCATAAATTTTATGTTAAATTAATAATTCCATCTTAATTTGTATTTTGCATATTATTTACTTCATCTGTTACTTTATAACGAACGTTTCAAATATTGTGGTATTGTGCTTCGGAAAATCTTTCAAATAACATAATATTTTATAATAATAATATTAATAAATTAATTTATTATAATAATTAATATTATTAATTAGAAACTCAAAAATGAATTTTACTTATCAGTCCGTCAATATGATGACCGGTGCGGTCTGGCTCGTCAAATGTAATTGTTGAAAGGCAAACTGCGCTGGTTTTGCTGTAGAGCACTAACACTGTTCAAATTGCGCAGCAGGCTGAATTCCTGAATGTTCCAAAGCTCGCTTAATAATTTAAATAACTTATTTCTGCTAAATCTAATTAATAATGTGGCTACTTTTCGTTTACTTTACAACACATTTTTTAAGCACTAATCCAATAAGATTATATCCAAAATTCCAAACCAGAATTTCTGTAGTAGATATTGTTGAAAAACTGCTAAAGTTCAGATCTATAATTCAATAAACCAGCATTTTTCTTTTGAATGAATTTTCGATAAAATTAAACTATTTTTTTAATGCCTTGTTAATTTTGAAATGTTATCAAATTCATCATATTTTAATGATTAATTAGAACATGAGCGCAGCACAGGTGGTATAAATGGCTGCAGTCATATTTGTTTATACTATTCGAATTTTCTCTTAAACGTTTTTTTTTTTTTCAAAAATGTTATATTTAGTACTTTATTGTTTTAAGTTTATGTAACGTGATCTGCTAGTTCCCCTGTAAAATAAAATGATTTACATGTAATCAACCATAATGTGAATAAGGCAAGCCTCGACAAGGTACCCGTAAAAATATTACGAAGATTGATCGTCTCCTATCCACTTTTATAATTTAGGGCTTAACAGACGAATGATGTTAGCTTCATATAACATTTGCCCCAATACGAGATTCGTTTATATTCATTTCCGAATGTATTTGTTTATGTTCATCTCAAATGGTTACAATATTTTCATAGAGATGAAAATTGAAATTAAGAAAACACCAAAAAGCAATAAATACGAAAATTTCATAAAATACTTTAAATAGAATTCGTGTGTAATTTGGTATTAGTATGTAGAACGTACAGAGATGTGAGCATTTTACAGTATAATAATTATAATAAAATAGATGTTTTGCATCATCTCTCGAATTTACTCAGTAACACTCTTGTAGATTTGTTCACTTTCCGCGCGAAATGTTAGTATATGAATGGTGATCGACTTGTACTCGAGTTCGTTTAATTTAAATTAAATATAAAAAATAAAAAATAGCTTTCTTTTAAATGAGGTTTCTTTCAAATCAAGTTCGCAAATAACGAGAATACATAAATCTAAAAACCGTGTTCTTATTAAAATTACTTCCGATCCGATCGAAAAAATTTATTTTTCCCATGTGTTGTTTGTTTTTTATCGGTCAGTGAAACTGTTATGTGTGTATGTGAGCGATGTGCTGCCATATGTGAATCATTTCATCTGTCAATTATACATGTTTTTCCCAGGTGGTAAACAATTTTTCATATTACTCATGGATATGTGTGTGGTTGTGTGTCCTTCAAAAATAAAAAGTGAAATAATTTAATATTACAACAACAACAAACAAATATTTTTTTTAAAAAACAATTATTGGTGCAAATGCTAAAACAGTATGCAAAGTTACTTACATTTATATTTTATATTTAATTTGATTTTAATTTATTTATTTAATTTTTTTAAACTCTAATATTAGAAATTTTTTGGCAAAAACTAAAATAATTATTTTGCGGTGTCGCTTTGGTATTTTGACAAAGTTAGAATCTTGAATTATTCAGAAGAAAAATGTCTATTTTTTACTATAATAGTATGGCTGACATAATTCTGTAAACAAATATGTTTGTGGAGGGAGGATCATTATAATTTAAAAAAGCAATATGATTGAAGTTTATAAATAATGGGTTTGAACCGTGAGAAAAGCTTGTATCATTGTAGTCGAGTACACTAATATATTAACTCACAGGATATCATGTGAAATTATATAAGGTCATTTGAAAATACCTACTTCCTAAATTTGGTAAATCTAAACTTTGCATTGATGATATTCTTTAAATCCTTGCATTGACGATATATGTTTTCTGTTACCTTTGTACTTTTTGTGGTTAACTTTCAATTTCTGCTTGTTTTACGATCAGTGGCCCTATTCTGATTTTCCCGGGGAATTGGGAATTGGGAAAATATTTTGCTGTAATAACAAATTGCACTAATTCCCAAATATATATTTTCCGTTCCCAAATGTGTATTCCGGCAGACAGGGAATAATTTTTTGGGATTTTTTTTTATGTAAATACATATTTATAAACTAAAACACGTATTGCAACTACAAGCTTAATTTATTTTTAAATATATATTTATTAGCAAAAATAATGTTTCAAAATTGAAAAATGTACGGATTTCAATTCCCTAAAAAAACAATGGGGAAAAATTAACGTCAAAACTGCTATAAAATGGAATTATTTGGGAATAAACAGAATAAACAGAATAAACTTTGGGGAATAAAAAATTCCCAACTGCTAGAAAAACGTCACTAATTCCGAATTCCCTATCCCCGTGGAAAACCAGAATAGGGCCACAGGTGGAGTTTTATTCTAATTTATTTGAATAAATATACATACATATGTCTGGGCATTACCTAAAAATATATCTGGTTTTATAACACAGTTTATAAATTACAAAAGAATTTGTAGCCTAACAGCTGTCGCATTGCTGAAGATTTTTGATATACAAGGTTTACCTTTTTAGAAACTTTTTTTTGTTGGTAAATATTTTTGAAAGTATAGCATTAGTAGAAAAAACCAGTAACGATAAAAAATTTAAAATTATGACCCAATTCTGGAAATGTAAAAATTCTATCAACTTTATAGAAATTGCTTACAGAGAAAAAGATACAGTGTTCTAAAAAATATTATTCACAAACTGTAGAGTTTTGTTCGCTGTAAATTAATACGTTATAAATTTGCCGCTGAAACCAAATTATATTTTATTTTAAAATATTGTATCAAATTCGATGGCGGCACTCGCGTTATAAATAAAACTTGCACTATTTGTATATCATAAACATATTGGATTTTACGTAAATTAGTTAAGAATTAAATTAAAATAAGAATGTATTGTACAGTTGTCAAACAAAATATTAGTACAGTTGGTGTCATTCGTGTGTATACCTTAAGAATATTTTTTTCTGTTCTCTTTTCCTGTGTATGTCGCAGACAAATTATTTGTTTCCACTGTATGTATGTATTGCATGATCAACATTTAGGTGTATATAAGAAAAGTACTATGTACATATATCATAAACAAATAAATTTTATCTAAAAGTTCAAAAACTACAATTGTGATTAGCTTCAACTTTTGTTGGTATAGAGACATTATTGGGAACAACATATATGTATATGCATGATTTTTTTTTAAATTATAAGGAACAAAATTTCAGAGAAGGTATCATTCGTCGTATAAAGGGTGAACTTATTTTTATATCCTTTCTTAAAAATGTAATTTTGTTTTAATTGTTCTACCATTTCTGATTGGAACAATTATGTACTTGCGTTTAAATTAGAATAAGCTACGGAGAACGGTCCCCAGCCCATGTACACAATTGTCTATGTAAAATTCGATTACGAGAAACGAATATGTCAAACATAGAATTATGTGTAAAATGAAGACCAGCATACACATTTGGGCAAACCACTTAATTTTGTTTTCGTCCGAAAAATATCACTAACCAAAATAATGATAAAATAATTAATATGTTATTAAAAATAATAAAATGTTATCAAAAATAAATAATTAATATGTTATATAATTTATTTGTTATCAAATTATTATGCTTTTTTCAAAGAGAATTCCGATTTAACTAGGATCCGTTAAAATCCAGAAGATTTTACAACCTGTCATTATTTACAGACACATTGTGTATGGTGAACTTAAATTGAAGCAAAAAAAAAAATCTTTTTTGAACTCGAAAGGGTTAAATGAAATGAAATACCTGTTGACAACACACAAAAAAATCTGTCATTTCATTGTCAACAAATCAAAAATTGAAAAGATGGAAGATTTAAAAATAGAATTTGTGAAAGAAAATGAATTTGTTTCTAATAAAAATGAAAAAATTCAATAGATTGCCGATAGGTGGCTTAAAAAAATAAAAACGGCATGTCAATAAAACCGCACGTGTATTTTGACTTGCATTTCTTCAATTAGACAAATTTTATTTGAAAAATTTAATGATTTGCGACTTAATCTGGTTCAGTTCTAATTGTTTTGGTTTGCTGTTTTGGCTCTGAGTCAAAAATTTGTCAAATAATACATTCATTTTCACGTTGATAGCCATTAAGATTTTCGTTTAGATTTGTCCAGCGAGGTTGTTCCAATTATTCCGGTCAATTAATTGCACCCAGTGGGGGTTTTCCTATACAAAATGTCGTAAAAAATATTCACCAATAGTAGTAAGATTTTCGTTATGCTTTCTTCAGTAAAGTTGTTGAGCAAGTCAAGACAAACAACTTTGCCAAACATATCAAGACCCAAAAACCACATCCACCAAATATGTGTATTTTACTTATTTATTTATTAACTTATATTTACTATAATTTAGCAAATTACACAATCCGTAACTTAGGTTAGAAGGTTAGGTTGGAGTGGCTCCTTCCGCACACTTAGACCAGTAGTTGCGCGTTGTGATACCACAGGATCCTATTTCCGCTTTACCTATGTTCAAAACCATTCGAAGCTACGTACGTAGTGCAAATATCTCGCACACCACAGTCCGCGAGGTGTGAAAGGCTGGCTGTACTGTACATGCCCAAATATGCTAACCGCTTTTCATAATATAAACGTTCGAATGTCAATGAAAATACATCTTTTGCATTGTCATGTGGAAAAATTCACCAAACAATCAACAGCCGAATGTGATGAGCACGCCAAACGTTTTTACCAAGTGACAGTAAGGCTCAAACAATGGTACAGCGGCACTTTTGGGTAACATTTGTTGGAATTTGTAAGAGGAAGAAGATTCCGAAGACGACACGAACGAATCAAAAAATTAAAATTAAAAAAGTTAAGAAAATTCTAGTTTTGTAGGAAAAATTTAAAAAAAAACACAACAAAATCAACTGAATCGATTTAATTTTCTTATTTCGAGCTATCAACGTGAAAATGAGTGTATATTTTGCGAAATTTTTGGCTCAGAGCCAAAACATGTCGAAAGCGAAATCGCAAATATGGAAAGTAACTTTGAAATGGGACTAGCACCATTGAATTCAGCATACTTCAATTAGTTTTTACCCATGGGTGCCCAGCTTGTCACAAAAAAAAGTTGCGATTCAAGCACAGTGATTATTGTGTTATTGTTAAATAGTTGTTGATCTTTCAAACGATGAATAGTGAAAAATACTGTGAAGCCTTATAGTGGAGATTGGTGAAAAAAAAAACAAATCGCACAACCCATTCTCGATATGGCCTGTTTTTTTATCATGTCCGAGATATCAGATAAACCAGAGAGATAATTTATCTGACAAATCTGATAATATTTTATACACTGTGATTTTTATACACTGTATATTGTTAAAAAACAATATTTTAGCGAATAATTAATTTTACAATTAGTTTAATACAAATAAGATAAAAATAATTACAAATTAATTTATTAATTACCATTTTCCATAGCGTCCGCCACATTTTCTGTCAAAATATTTCATTTATTTTTTCTCTGAACTATCTGAAAAAAAAATTCAGATGGTAAAATGATGATTTGAGAATGGTCATAGATAACAAAAAAACGGAAAGGCTTTCATTTTATCTCTCTGATCTCTCCGATGTAATAAAAAACAGGCCAACAGATATCCGGACGGACGAACACATTCTTTTGCTTCTTCGGGCTTAGGATCATTCATGTTTTTGAACCTACGTCATTTCGGTGACTTTTCTGGATTTCACATTCTTGTGTGATTAAATCCAAAATAAAAGGTGATTAATTTTGTTTAAATAATTAACACTCATGGTGGAAGGGGGGGGGGGGTGGTAACTAAGGGTAGTTTCATAATAACTATCTTAAAAGAGTTTCGCGTGTTCCAAATCCGTCTGGCCATCAAAGAGTGATAAGTTTGGTAGTTTGCTGGTCGTGGTAATTTCTGCATTATAAAAGGCAAGTACATAGATGGATTACAGTGTTATCTCTATCGCGTGTGTCTCATGAGTAAAGGTTGTATCCGTAGCTTGAACCTTCCAGTATCTTTTTTGTTTAAACATAAGCATATATTCCAAAATATAAAAAGTCTGCGAAAAATGCAAATATAGTATTCGGTTCAAGAAAATAATGAAC
This sequence comes from Nephrotoma flavescens, assembly GCA_932526605.1. NCBI lineage: Eukaryota > Metazoa > Arthropoda > Insecta > Diptera > Tipulidae > Nephrotoma > Nephrotoma flavescens. Next base: position 114,985,459 of record OW052222.1, read on the forward strand.
AAAATTCATTTAGATTTATTTAGTAAATAACATAATAATATACTGCTAAATCAACATTTGGTGTTTTTGCCAAACCCTTTAAAAAGCAGGTTATATTGTACAAAATGTAAATTAAAATATTTCGCAACTTTCATTTTACTTGATACAAATATTCAAAATGTTAATGTTCGCGAAATAAAGTAACTGAAAAAAATTTCTAGTAGTAGATCAATTAGCAAAAAAATTATAGTAAATCGGTACAAATACTCAGTTCTAATTTAATTGTCGTTAATTAAAGTCATCAATTTAAATAGAAAATTTGTGAAAAGTTAAATTAAGAAAATATATTACATTAACTGGGTGGAAAAGTAATTTTTTTTTGTAATTTGCTATTTTTAAAATTCGAATGAAATATACCGGAAACCATACAAAGTTTTCGCTTCCCCTAAACTATTAATGTTGTATTTTGGTGGTAATTGGTTTTATAATTTGTCAAAAATATCTATGTTGAGATAAAAAATGTCGTTTCTGTTACATAATCGATATTTCAAATAAAAGTTAAAAATTATAGTTTAGTAAAGTTTAAAGAAGGACTTTTTGGTGATAAGTGTTGAAGCAAGTGAAAATGAACCGTTCTGGAAAATTTTAATTTATGTATTTGAAAAATAAATATATAATTTTACCATATTAATGCACTCAAATTGCCCATACTACATAAGAACTATGTATATAGAACATGACATTTAAATAAAATAAAATAAAAAAATTATCGAATCGACTAGAGATTATTCACATTCAATTAAACATCAAATCGGTCAAATGAAAACATCTATTTTTGCCAATTTACGTCGATCTGTACTACAAGTCGATCAATTTAATTTTATTTAATTTTAAATTGAACTAATGGAAAATGCGGAAATTTTATATATTTTCACAGCAAATTGCATAATACAGTGGTGTAACATTTAATTTTAAACGTTTTTCTCTCTCTCTATTTTAATTGCAGAAAATTGAAAAATTGTAATAGAATTTAAAATTATTAAAATAAGATGTTTGGATTTATGAAAAAATAAAATAAGAACAAATAAATAAATACTATGGCCGAAGCACCTAATCGAGGTAAGTTAATTAGTATTTTTTAATTAAATTTTTAAGTTTGGCACCAGGACACATTACAAAATTACAGATAGTACCTAATTAACTAAATTCACTACATTACATTTAGAAAGTGATTGCGCACTGTTTTTAATAATAGTTGAATCTGATTCAATAGAGCAACTATTTGGGACATCCACTACTATACTAAACTTATTCTTCTAATATCAATAACACGATAAAATATTTTATCTGAAATTAGTAAATTAGGTTTACTACAACAGTAAAGAATTTTACTTAACCATCTACGTTTTGCTGAATGTTAAATGTTAAATGATGTCTCCGTAAAATTTCCTTAGAGCCTTCGTGACTAAATTTCTTAAACCATTTTTTGCACATGTTGCACAAGTAATCCAAGACTGGCATTCGCCTCCCATACCTTATATTTTCATTCATACTACTATTTTATTTACTTGTAGAATTGTTTTATTCGAGCACAACATATTATGATGTTGAAGATTCTGATTATATGTGATAGTGGGAATTGTCGGAATTCGGATTTAATGGAAACGGGAAGCGTACTTGTTACTTTGATAGATAAGAAGATTCTTTTGTCGACTCCTATCACGGTGCAAGGATCACAGCCCACTGAACGCGAGTATCATATAAACTTTAAAATGAAAATAAGCATAATTAACCGCCGGGTGCCAATAAAATAGATGTTGTTATTTAATAACTTAAGAACCACACACAATTGTTTAACACAAGATGTTTAACATTCAGCAAGCTCTAGTTTCTCTGAAATGTCTTGGCACCAGTTAAATTTAGATTACATTTTTATTCTTATTCTTGAGAGTCGGCAATTATCTACTGCAGTTCGTATTTCTTTAGTTAAAGCCTTGGCTTGTGAAAAAGGTGCATAAACGAAAGATTAATCTGGGGTATGCTTAAACAAAAACACACTCAGATGTCCGACATTACTCGGAAGAGAGCAGGATTGACTGCTTTGGTTCTATCATCTTTAGTGTTTCTTAATTTACACGTGACACTGATGAACGTTTAATACTCCTAATCAATCCCGCCTTTGTCTTAAGCTCCCAAGAATCCTTTTAATCCTTAAATCACTTTCTGGTTTTCCTTTTAAAAAAGAGTAGTTTCTTATAAACTATTTAGCTGAGCTCGAATTGAGGCTTTTGTTATTTCTCTCTTTTCTTTAACTTAAAATGGGTATTTAACATACTACTGTGTAACCTATGGGTCATGAGTCGAGGAAAATTAAAAATTTCTGTTAGTTAAAACTGTCTATTGGAAGACTCGATTCAAGCTATCGACTAGGCCGGTAATGACGCTCTTAGCCTCTTCCGATGGTAAAACTTCACAGGGGGTTTAAAACTCCACCCACTGGAAATCTAAGTCATTCTGTTTTTGATAAATATAATGGGTGTACGGGAATAAACTTTGACACATTACGAATCTAATGTGTAATCTATCAGGCCAAAGGATGTTTGGTTAAACATCCATGTACAGTCTTGGAAACATATTCGTGAGCAATAGAGACAAATATTTTTTAATATTTTTTTGTTTATGCATGTGAAGCTGTGCTGTGTATGTGGAATTTGCGTAGTCCTCTTTGTGTTTTTGTCGTTTATAACATCGTCATACATTTTAAAACTGAATGCTGTGTTGATCTGGATGATTTTTGTGAGGGAAAAATATGTAATGTATGTAACCACATTGCTCATGCGTAGTAGTGTCGTGTATGGGTCGTTGTAGAACCAAAACCCTTTGGGGGAAAATATTTAAGCCATTCCGAAACTAAGAGATTATGAGATTGTCACTCATGAGACCCCTCATCCAATTCAGTCACCTACCCAGGCCTATTAGGATTACAGTTGTTGTTTTGGATCCAAACTTATAGTTTTCAAAGATTCTGAAGGGGCTGGAAAATCAAAACCCGGGACTAAACACGACACATGGATCCTCATTGCACAGAACAGGAGTCCGACAGGTTTACTTCAACATATTGGCCCAAATGCGGAATCTTTTTTAAACTAGAAGCTGTTATCCAGTTCATTCTGAAATGGCTCTTGTTCAGTTTATATAAATAACCTTGTAGCACTCAAAGACGTTGGACCTTCAAAATAGGCCTCTTTGACTAAAAAACCGTCGGTTAATAGGTCTAAAGTCAATTTTACACCCATTAATCCAGGGTTCTTGCATCTAGGAACTTAATCTACGGAACTAAGTCACCGTTCTGTCCAGTAATACCTTCTTAAAAATAAGAAACTGTATATATTAGCTGTAATATAAATTTCAGGCTAATTAACAAAGTCTGCTGTAACTAGTTACAGAAGTTTGGATTATTTATCGGTTTCTGACCTGGCCATACTAAATTTCGGTGGTGGATGAACTTTCCTGATGCTCTTAAGGCAGATAACAATTAAAATTACTCTTGCTTCACGAATTCTGTGGACTCTGCTCTCTGTAACGGTTGTAAAATCACTTTCTGAACTCTAGACAAGACAGATGGAACTTTTGCGAGTTTTACGAGAACCAGAAAATTCTGAATCTATTAATAAATAGCCATTTTCCAAGAAGTATACGGATCCAATGGCAGACCTCCTTAACTATATTAAAAACCTGTTTGGTATTAGGGAACAACAACCACGGAAAAAAGTGAATATGACTTTATCCCTATAGATAGAAAACCGGGATGATCTCGCTAGGAGTTTCCATCTTATATGTACGTTCTCTTCAGTACTTTAGAGATAACTTTCTCACTTCCATTTCTATTATCCTTGTGAACATGCCTACCAAAAGGTTAAATCAGTTAAAATGTATATCGCTGGACAAGAATAATTTACCCTAGAAGCATTTCTGGACATTGAGGGTCATTTAGCAATGTTCTCTTCAGTACTATTGTTTCAGCAACTGAAAGAAATGGTATGGACCAACTACTGAGAGGTGACGTGTTGTCTTATTTATTTCAACATAGTTAAAAGCTGGTGTTGTGAAGATTATTTATCGATGTATCTTAAAAATATTAATCTTGTCCGCCTACTCTCATTTATTTCATTTTACTGGCGCTATATTTTACGGAGGAATTTGGCGGCCTCATTTATGAGGTTATGTAATCAAGTTTTATTCGAAATGCTGTTGATTGGTTTATAGAATTAGAATTCTATTCTAATCACATTTCTCCAAATAACTCGATCCGCAACAAGGGGTGCCAGGAAAGACAATTGAAACAAGAGTTTGAATCTCTTGTAAACGTCGTCCATCCACCGAATAGAGGCGTATGGTGTGGTTTTGGAAACGTAGAAAATGTTCGATCTATCTAAGCCGGGCTAATTACAGTCCGTGTTCCAATTATATCGATGTTGTTCAGCTGATATTTGTTTGTTCAGTTTTTTATATTTTAATAATGTCGCGAGTACTTTAAACTTTTTTTGGGCTTTTTTCATAAATTACATGAAACATCAATATACCTTTTTTTGGTCATCATACCTTACTGGTTGTGATGTTCATGCACCACCGATGGAATTTTTTCAATCAAAACATTCACCGTTTTCTTAATGTTTATAAGAATCGATGAACAATAGTTTTTAATAATTATTTTTATCGATTTATTATTATCAAATATTAAATAGTATCAATATAGGACATTGCCTTGTAAAATCGTGTTCCAAAATTTTTTTCTATAAGACAAGAGTGAAGTTAGCTGTTTTAGTACAAGTTAGAAAATAAAACTCGAAAATCAACACAGCTGGTGAAAAAATAAAACTAAATTTAACTGTTTCAACTGTTTAGCTTATAGTTGTCTAAACAAAAAAGTAAACAAACAACGGCAATTTTTCGAAAAAAGTTCGAAAAAACGACAAAAGCGACACCGTGACAAAAAATCTAATTACGGTAAATGCGATAAGCTAAGAGAAAAAAAGAACACGAACGTATTATATATAAGTTAGTTAATATATGTTATTATCACCAATTTTAATATTTTTTCAATTGGGAATATTCTCCACAAGCTCAAGCTCTAAAATTCTTTTTTCTTTTCCATATATCAAGATCAAACAATTTTATTTATTCGAATAAATATCCATTTACAATAACTTATCTTGCATCTATGTAGCTTAAAAAATTTCACAACCAAAAGAAAAAATACACCAGCCGCGAACTTTATATACCTGGATCAAATCTTCCATTGCCGCCATTTTATCTTTTCTGTTGTTTTCGTTTATTTTTATATCTAGACAACCATTTCTATTCCACCATTAAATCTCGCTTACCGTGCCATGATTATTGATAATTTTGGTTTTCTTTTTTTTCGTTTTGTTTTCCATCTGTATTCAAAATTACCAATTAATTCCATGGTTGTAATCTAAGAAGAATTTTAGTTGCATAATTGGTACGAATCGATAAGAGGAATTTCGAAAATTATGTAAGCATGAAATTTGTAAGTCAACCGTTACAATCATATGAACTAGTTTACGTTAAAAAACGGCAAGCTTTGGCTGTATTGTTAGCGTCCAAGACTCATTAGAGACACATCTTTAAGAGACACGATGTTACGACCCGAGAAATACGAGCAATCAAGCAACATTCACTTCAAATAGGAAAATAAATTTAGTAAATCATGGTATCTTCACGGCGGTATATGTTTAATGACTTTAACGGTACTTAGACCGATTGCCCTGCAAAAGCTGAGTCTGTTAAAAAACCACTAGTTCAGGCGCAGGGAATAGGTTACCTGACAATTGTGGGGCCTATATATACACCACACCGAATGCTGCTCTGCATATTGTCCTCGATCTCCCCATTTGGGCATTCATTCTTTGGTTAATAGTATTATATTGAACTCTAAAGAATCTGAAAGGAAGCAAACTTGCACCGGTTTGCATGTCCTCTGATTCGATGGTCACAAGGAATTCTTTCGGGAAATCCTTTATGTGATTATATTGAAAGATATGAGCGAGAACCAGAATGTACTTAACTGATTCTCAGGTAAATTTATCATATTCCCTTGAAAAGCACTTAACTTTTTTTCAGACATAAGTTATCGCAATCCTTTCTTGCGTCAATGGCCATTTATTCCAGCACTGTTTGTTACAAACTTGTCTGAAAGATTATTGAACCATAAACAGGCTTGCAGAAACAATTAAGTTATACTTTTCGAGTATCCGGTCATAAATGCATCCATGTAAATCGGATGGTTCTGGGGTTGGCCTTTTAGTGATTTAAAAGTAAGAGGTGAATAACTCTCACACATGTAGTAGTATCTAGGACTTTACTGAATATTTTCTGAGGACTCTATTTTAAAGATACATTTGTTGGTGAGAGTGCAAATTGTGATCTGTGTGATGGACTGGAGCAGGGATGGCTCAACACTTTTCTTTAACAATAAAAGCAATGTCTTTTCTGAGGAACCGTTTCGAAGGCTGAGATACCTACAAGTTGTTAAATAACCTGTATTTATTAAGATAAATCTTGGTATTTTTTGGCATTTTGGTCATACCTTACTTTCGCATGGTCTTAATACAAAGTTGAAAGATGTGCACGTGCTGAATGTTCAAAACTGTATACTCGCTTCTCGTATTCAAACTCAATTTATTGTTTGCTAAGCACATTCACATTCTCTGTGGTTCTTTTGTTTCGGAATTTATAACTTTCACTCAAAACTTTCCCAATTTTTTTATTTTTAAATATATCTTCTTATATATTAATATTCTTAATTTTTTCATACTCAACCCTAAAATGACCCCTAAACATGATCCGAGCCTTTAATTTTTTTCAGGATGTCGACCATAAATATTGCGCTGTGCGTAGGATAGAAAAATCGGAAAAATTTCACCGGGAAGTACCCGAAACGGATACCTCAGGTGGTTTCAGAAAGCTTCCAAGATTTTGTGCGCGTGAAACTTTGCAACATTTGAAAATTTTATGGGACGACCGAAAAGCAAATTTTTTTGTTCAAATTAGTGGCGCGCGATTCAAATCCAAAGTTGCAAAACAGTTGGCACGTGATTCAGATTCAAAGTTGCAACACTGTTGGCGCGCTTCCCGTTTGAGATATGAATATTTGACTTGGCTTGTAAGTCATACTGTGTGCATTTGACCGCGTGCTTGCCGTGTAAGATTTAAAAATTAACCGCATATATGTTTACTTTATTTTCGATAAAAGTGCATTAAATTTACATCTTAAAGAATCTTCATAATCATTTCTTTTTTGGTCATTCAATAAAATGGATTCACGTGACTGATTATTCAGTCACAGGTCATTATTTTAAAAATTGAGTTTATTTTACTCGTAGATTTAAAATTATTATTATGAGAAGTTTAAATCTAGAGGGTTTTACTAACTTATTTACTTATATGAGGCCTAGTGTACGTTTTGTTATTTTGGTGCATACTTCACTGCACCGACCAACGACACAATGGTCGGTCCCAGAATAGATTGCAAAGATTAAAAACAACTAAGCAATATTTCACTCCAATCGAGACGCAATACAATTTTTCGATGGTTCAGAAATACCACCAGAATCCTAGTGAGTGAGATAAACAATATTTTCTCGCTTTCTTATAAAGGGAAACTATTTGATATTACACTATGTAACAAAAATGATCTTATACACTGACTTTTGAAATTTTTTTACAAAATATAATTACTGTAGAACTTATTTTGCATTATTTTATTAGAATTACAATAATTATTTTACTAATTAACAATCCAAAAATACAAAATAAGATTTCATTTACCTTTTCCAATAAAAAAAACAAGAATCTTTTGCAACGAAAATAATCACACTACGAGTATAAGTGTATGATCATCGTTGCAAAAAACCCTTGATTTTTTAAAATCATTTACATAAATTATGTTTTATATATAATTATTTTAGTATCGAGTTGGTCTTTATGTTTTATAACCTCTTTAAGTCTTCTAGGCATTGGTTCTACTAACTTCTTGGTTACTTACGGTGAAATTTTATCCCATTCTGACGGGTAGTCCCGTATTTTCTAAATTAGGGTTCCAAGGATGGTTTCAAATTGTCCATTATAATACCCAAATATTCCCAGCGATCCATATTTCAATTTATAAAACCAAGTTTACCAAGTTTCAATTGATAAAACCAACTGAACCACCACAATGTTTAATAGTTGGGACGATGTGGTGTAGTGATGTAGCAGGTTTTCTCCAAATTGTATCTCTCCGATCGGCTCAAAAAATGTTTGATTTACTTTCATCCGTAAAATCAACCGCCTTCTAGAACTTGAAGTCTTTTGTTTTTAATTTTTGTGCAAATTCATTTCTTTTTTTGGAATTGACATCCGAAATTAATATAGCTTGTTGCGTGGCACACGGCCCTGATATCCATGTTTCCACAAACCCCTTCTAATATTTTGCGGGAGGATAGCATTATTAAGTATCTTCTCCATTTCAGAAGCTATTTTAAATGTTTCGCTCGTCCCGATTGAAAAATGTTGCTTTGCGCTCTGTTCGCAATTTTCAACCGATTGTGTGACGTTGAATCTGGATATTATTTGTGTTGGACCACTGTAGAATGACTTCGGCCAACTAATTTTCCAATTTTCCGTTTCGTATTAATTATTATTTGGCGTTCTTTTTTGGTAGTTTCCTTTCTATAACCGGCCTTTTTTTTTAAATAAAATTAGTTTTTGTAATGAAAAACCACCAAAATACCGAGACACTACTCTTTTTAATGAACAATGGCAAAACTATTCATTTTGTTGTGTTTTGTTTTAGTGTATGATCATTCGCGCTGCAAAAATTCTTGATTCTTTTTTTTATTATAAACGAAATAACAAAGTATATTTGGATTTGTTAATTTGTAAAATTGTTTAATCTAATAAAAAACTGCAAAATAAATTTTATAATCCTCTTATATTTAAATATTTTGTAAATTTTTTTCAAAAATCTGTGTGTATGATCATTTTCGTTACATAATGCATGCACATTCTTAGTTCTCTATTTTTTATAGATATTGATTTTTGGTCAAAGTTCTAAGAGTTAGATTATTTTCTTAAGCGCTTTCAGTATTCGCTGACAATCTTGCGCTTGTTTAAGGCCATTGTTTCATTCGGGAATGAAATGGGTTTGCCATTCAGAGCTAAGTATTTTGTTTGTTTTCGACAAAACTCAGACTCCGAACGTTGAATCATTTATTACTACTTAACCTGAAACTAAAGATAAAATCTTGGTAATAGGGAAGGTCGAAGCTTCTTGCAAAGAATGATAAAATAGAAAAATAAAGGCGCCTTTATTTGTTGTTCGTTGGTTCGCTCGTTCTGAAAATTTTTTCAACCAATCATATTGCCCAAAAATTACGGGTTTTTTCTTCTGGATTTTTCCACAAGTGATGATTGATCGAAAAATGGCCGAACGAACGAACACAACCATAAAGGTGCCTTAAACGCCAATAAATACAACAACTACATGTAGAATAGAATTAATATTTAATTTACACTAAAGGAGTTAATTTTTGTATGTAACATCAAATACACGAGTACAAAATGAAAACAGACGAATACCGGAGTAAAATTCAACATTTACTTTGAACTGATTATTTCAGTTTTCTATTGGGAGTATAACTTAGTTTTTTGGATTTTTTTGCAGAAAAAATACGTTTATTCCTAAGAAATGGTAAATTTTATTTTAATCAAAATATATTCCATCGTTATCTATGACTTTCGACCGAAAAAAAATTGTTTGTTTGTCTTTTGATGCGATCGATTCGTCGAGCCATTTTTTGATTTCCTCGTGGGTTGTGAAGTGCTGCCCTTGAAGATCGCTTTGCATTGATCTGAACAACCTACTTACGCCGTAGGTGTCAGTGTAAAAGAATGTTTAGTACTAAAGATACGCCATCTCTTAGAAAATGCACAAAAAACTAAGTTAAACACCAAATAATATTTTATCGTACACTGAACAAACATTCTATTCTAAATTGATTTCAGACTGCGCACATAACATCGGGAGTTAGTTCGAAAAAATACCAAACAACAACAAAGTTAAAAATAATCCAACTCGAGTATGGTAACTGTAGGCTGTGCATAAAGAATTTCACGAAAGTTGACTGGTTTTGAGTTCATGAGCGAGTATGATGCTTTTTATTTCTGATTTCATGTACGCAGCATTACCCACAGTAAACGCTGTGGTCACAAGTGAAAAGTAATAAAGTCTACTTAAGTACAAACTCACATTTTATATTTTCTTAAACTTATCACGAAAAATTCATTTTAAAGTCTGTAAAATTTGAAATTATCATACTGTTATAATTCCAAATTTTGCAAAATTTTAAAAGAATTTTTCGTGATAAGGAAAATATAAATTGTGAGTTTGTACTTAAGTCGACTTTATCACTTTTGACTTGTGACCACAGTGATTTATCACGCTATTCGTTTGCGCCCAACAAATTGCTATCTTCGATATTTTCAACGACTTTCAAAATAATTATTGACATTGATATGTATTGATATTATAACTTAACAAATTTTTATGCATGCGAGAATCGTTTGTTTTACTGAACAATTATTATGTGTCCCATACAGAACGTAAAAGTTATAAATATTAAAATATGTGTATGCAAAAATAAAATCAACGAAAGTGTTGGCCTAAATGTATGCAACGAAAACAGTTGGAATTAAAATATCACACATTTTTTGGCTGATCTTAGACGTTGAACTTTTATGCTTGGTTTAAATTAAAATGAAATGTAGATTGACGCCGCTGACAAAATAACGCAACAAATTAAAATTTTATTTTATTTATGTCTTATTTATTTTTGTTACAGAATCTTTAAAGCAATCAAACGTTCAAGCCCAATCTACACTACAAACAGGTGGTCTAAAGGTAAGAATCAATCATCATTTTAATTTTATTGGCGGTCATGAATTAATGCGGGTTGCCGTTTTTATACGAATTACAATAATAACTTAAATTTTGGTTTAAATTTTATGTGTTAAAATGTCTACAAAAATGATAGTGTTATTTGGTAATTTATTGTTTGGCACATTTCAAACGTATTATTTAAGAAAATCTTATTATTTTAATTTTATTTTATAAAACATACGGATTTAGTAATAGGTATGAAAAGAAACGTGCAATAAACATGTCATACAACCGGATTACTTTAACGTTGAGAGATATCATAAAAAATATAATTTTTGTTTAGTTTTCATTAATAAATTTAAATTATTTTCATTGTATAATGAAAATATAAACGTTGAATCATATTTATAGTTATATTTACACAGTACGATAAATGCACTGGTTAAACAATATTATATACGAGTACATTATTTAAAAAATTAAGCAGATTGTATTAAATTTGTCATAATGATTAGTGTGATACTAAACGAAATTAAATTTGGCATTGCTTGAGGCCATAAAACTTTAATGACAAATTTGCCAATTCTATAAAAATATTTTATTCGATAGACATACACATTTTTCAGCAGATATAAAATTTAATTTAGTCTTGGGGTTATATATTATTTCAAACACGTCTGTTTATTGCCGTTTAGTCTAATTGAAATACAAATATTAGTTATTTTGTACCGAGAAAAACTAAAAATTATTTAGAGTAAAATTATAATTAAAGTTCACCCTTTAAATGTAAACCTAATGACCCTATTGCTGCACCAACATTTGTCATGGGAGTGGCACTGGAAGTTTTAACAAATTAATTAGAGATTGGAATATTCAATCTTCAATAAACTACCCCTAAGGGATGCAGCCCTCTAAAAATAATATTTTCGTTTTTCAGATTTCTGCAAATATTTATTCAACGATACTGAGGGTGGTACTAGAATTGTATACAAATTAATCACAATACATTGGTATAGTTTAACCCACCAGAAAACTACCTCTAATAGTAGCAACCATTAAAACCCATATTTTCCTTTAGACCACGATTTTTAGATTTCTGCTAATATTTAATTACCGTACTTCGGCACTATTCTAGTTTTCCCTGCGAATAGGAAAAGGGAAAAATATTTTCATTGCATTTTTGTCTAAAACCTCAACCAGTCAAACTTAAGAACTCAAGTTGTGCTCCGTTTTTGACCACTTAGGAGAGCGGTACGGCCACCAAAATTTTAGAGGTCAGTTGTTTATTTGTGGCGAGAAGCCTATAAAATTTTGGTGATTGTAGCACTAACCGAAGTGGTGCAGTCGCCGTGTTTCTTAAGCCTTAAGTCTGACTGGTTGAGGCTTAAATTATATTTTTCTGACTACTGTTGGAATTAGCTTGGTGTAAATATTTCCGAAACAAAGTTGATTGGGAAACTTTAGTTCCACGAAATTTTCACTATAAAAAGGAAAATAATTCCCAATATATCTTTGCTTCAAAAATATTTATACCCAACTAATTCCAACAGTAGACTAGAAAAATATAATTTAGGTAAAAATTCTATGAAAATATTTTTCCCAATTCCCTATTTCAGGGAAAACCAGAATAGTGCCACACTGGGGGCGATGCTAGAGGTTTTTACAAAATAATTTACATAAAAAGCCCTAAGGAGTGAAACTCGTTTAAAACCATATTTCTATGTATATAGTTAACATAGACTTGCTACAATAATAGCTCACCCTTATATTTAATGAAACGACTCATTTTGTATAGGATACGAGTACCCTAGAACTAGAACTGTTTAACAACATCCCATACTCACAAAACTCATTCATAATGTATGAAACTATCTTCCTTTATACATGAAATTGGTACACCTGAATTTATTACAACATTCCAAGCCCCCAAAACTCGACAATAATGCATCGTATTACCTTCCAGCACAAGAAATGGGTGCCCTGATATTTATTACAATAACCCACACAAAACAAATCGTTAATTATGCATCGAGTTACCTTCCTGTACAAGAAATAGGGACCGCTGAATTTATTCCAACAACTCACACACACACACATAATTCGATAAGAATGGGAAATCTTCTCGATGACGAGTGCGGTGACAAACATGGAAAATGTTGAATTAATTCGGGAGTGTAATACGAATTCGGCAATTGAACGTGACGTGAACGCCTCGTTCACATAGATTCCACTGATCGTGACTGCGGCTGGTATTATGTCTGATTTTGGTTTGAGTGCGATACGATGGCGATTGCTGTTGCAAGTAGTATACGTTTGTGAATGGCAATGTGACGTGATTTGTAGTGACCGAAGTTTGTGCTGATTCGGATGATGATTTGGTGTTCGGATTCGAGTTGTGTAATAGCGTGTGGTACCTTTTGTTGTAAACCCGGCACAAACTGGATTTGCAATTAGAGCTGGTGTGGCCTTTACGCAGGCAGTGGAAGCACAACCTCTTTCTCGGACTAGATTTGATTTTTCTCCAAATGTTAGAGGTTTGACTTGACACGTGAAGATGCGAGAGTCTGAAATTGATTAAGATGATATCCCATGTGGTGACCGGTGCTCCTAAAACTTCCAGCTTGCGAACGGTGTCGGTCGTAGTATACTCTCCGTCGATTTCTTGTGGTCCTGCTCTGTAAGCCGCAGAATTCATTATACCGAAACGTCACGTGGTCGATCTGCTTCTATATGGTTCGTTGGTGATTCCTGGCGTGTCTATCGAGAGATCCTTGCTCTTCGTCATTGCTCGTTCAAGGACCCGCTGTAGCGATGCTTGGCTTGACGCAACTGTTCATTACACCACTTAATTATGTTGCGGCATAGTAAGAACCATCCGGCTCGAAGGCCAAACATGTTCAAGTGAAAATGGGAAATTAGAAAAAAATGCGGAAAAAACAGATGTTTTTATTGGGGTTAATACAATAAAATATTTATTAAATTATGATTTTCAGTGCCGTATTGCTAGATCGAAGGTTGAAAAAAGAAGCAAGTTTTTACACGGATAAGCCGATTTGGTTATCGGGTTCCCACCGATAGGTGTCACCTCTGACTGTCGTGGAGACGTTTGCTGTTGTCTCCAACAGTAATACTAATCTTCAATGCCAATTAAAATTCCGATACAGCTAGAAGAAGAGCTAGAACAACTAAACATCAGCATACAAGAAGCGGCTTGGATTTGAATTGGATTCCTATTGTAATTTGTTCAGCTGCAAACGTCACATTTATTTATACATATATGTTCGTATCATTTCTTCAAACCGCTGATATTGGTCAATTTATATCATGCAAAATCAAACTTCAGTTCTGGGCAATATATATTCTCAAACAAAACTTTGTCTATACATATCTATATTCTCTATCTATCTATATGGTCTATTTATATGCAAACTAACGAACTCCGAACTTATAAATATAAGTTTACTTATAAACTGTCTGGGCAGAAAGTATTTTATGTAAATATGACGAGTAAAGGACTTTTTAGCCTTTTCATAAAATAATACAGAACACTATTCAACAATTATAAAAACTTTACATGCAAATGATGTACAAAATAATATGGAAAACACAAATTTCTGTTGGAAATAATAAAGCAATTATGTTATTTACGTTACCCGCATGAAGTTTTATATTATGTATCAAGAGAGTAAAACAGCAGATTATTGCTCGAGTGCGAAATTACCACACGATGCCGAAGGACGACGTTTACACCCGAGATATTGAATACGATATGTTTTCTAAGACTTCAGCTGTTTTGCTTTAGCAAAGTCCGCTTAGCATTAATATTAGAGGCCAATTTTGGTTTCACCAATATTTGTTTGTGAATTTCCAGTAACAGAAAATAATTGTTCACCAGGTAGTTGGCTTTTATGTCAGTAGTAATTTTAATCTGAATCGGTTTTATGAAAGTCTATTTTTTTTAGTTTTATTTAAAGCCAAATCTACTTTAATTACTACTGACAAATACGCCAACTATGACGAACAATTATTTTCCGTTACTGGAAATTCATAAACAAATATTGGTGAAACCAAAATTGACCTCTAATATTGAAGCTAATGCCATAGACAGACTACTAGTTTCATAACTATAATTTCGAGATCATGATTTGTTAAATGAGAACTCAAGACACACTACAATTTCATTTGTCTTGTCGCTTAGTTTTAAATAGCAATGGAGTAGGCATTGACAAAAATGTCAAGATTGACATTTAATTGCCTTTTAATGCTATAATGCTCTTGTTTCCGGATGTAAAGGGATTGGGCCCCACTTTATTTTGCAGCAAGATAATGCACCGATAATGCAGAATGATCATGAAATAGCCGCCTCAAAGCCCAGATTTAAATCCGTTGGAGAATCTATGGCATTACATAAAGCAAAAAATGACAATTGCTATTGGGATACAACCCAGTGAAACTTTTGCCGAAATAAAAACTATTTGCGATCAAATTCCAAAAGAAATCCTCATAAATCTAGTGAATTCAATTTCGAGCCGCCTTCAAGAAGTTATTTCCAATAAAGCAGGGAATACTTCATACTGAGTAGAACGATTTTTAGATTAAAATGAGCAAAAACAGTAAGCACACACAATTTTGGCAGATTAATTTTCGTTTTTATCTAATTAACTGAACTCGTTTAATAAATGTTTATTTTTTTATATAAATTATCATTAAATAACAAGAAAAATGGCAAATACAGTTTTTGGAATAAATAGTACTGTACAACAAAATTTTTAGTTTTTAATTAGATCAATATGAAATTTATGTGAGGTACAAACAATTGTGGCGAGGACTGTACATTATTCTGACATAAACTATACCAACGAGAAATTTTTTGTACCGAGTTTTCATTGAAAATTCGATTTGTGAAGAAACATTTGTATATGAATATTATTCGATTTTCATAATTATATAACTATAGTAAGCCATCTACTGTACTCCCTAGGGAGTAAAGTAACTCATTATTTACTTATGTTTGTTCTATGATATAATGATGAATTTTACTTTCGATTTTTAAACAATAGCAGCATTTGTGGCAGGAGTAGAAAAATAATTATTTTGATCACAATGTCTTCCACCAATTACCCAAATATTTTTTATTTCCTGCAAATAAAATTTCTATAAAACAAAACCATTCTTATGCCATAAAGAAATCCATACAACAGTACACTGAAGACCACAATCGAGGTTGAACAAGCACTTTTTGTTTTATTTGCTTTGATTTTCGTAAATAAACTTAAATTTGTTGTTTATTTTAATTAATTTCTTTTGTTCAATCAATGGTAGTATCTTACCAAAAGGCATGGTATAAAAAAGGACGTAATAAAAATAGTTTGAAACAACATTACCACCAATAATAAATAGTGCCACAGTGACTGCGACAAAGTAGACCAAATCCTCTAAGCTACAAAACCTGGTTAGAAATTCGATAAAACGAGTAGAACAAAAATACTTAACAAAACACTTAGAATGACGGAAATAACGCACCAAATTAATTATTTCTACACTAGAAAGAACAATTAAATGTCAAAATAGAACAATTAACAATATTTTGTGCTGCAAGCAAGTGTTGTCATAAAACGTAAACATAATAAAAGACATCCATAAAGATTAATGATTTTATTGTTTTTCCATTTTAATTAATCTTAAATTTTATGTGCGGAAAATGAGAACATAAAATACTTAATCTCATTTTTAAAACAACATGCATCACTCATTAAAATTGTCAATAAAACGAACATTATGGAAATTTATAAATAGTTTAAAGAAAATTTTTTCAATAATAAAATGAAAATCTAAATAACCGAGATGCAGCTACCGATACAGAAGTAAGAAAAAGAGGACGATTTGTAGTCGTTGGTTCTAAACAAACTGGCCCGATTTTTACAAGTAATTATAAATTGCAAAAGAATTTTTTTGTTATCTTAATTATTAAATTAAACTCAATATTTGTCACGACTATATTTTATGCACGTGTAGCTCTATTGTAAGTGTAACATTGTTGCTCTATTTTAAACTGGCAATGGATGCAAAATAAGTTCTTTCACAACCATCTGTTCCTATGACCTAATTATAATTAATAAGATCTACTTCAATTGTGATTCGTTCCCACATTCAAGAACGCGGAAAATTAAAATAAAATCTTCTGTTAGAAAAGATATTAATTGCAAAAAATAAATTGTTATAGTTCAATAAAATTAACTGCAAGTGGGATTATTTTTAATATCTATTTGTACTGAGTTACAGGTTGCCAGTCAGTGAGTCAGGCACTTGGAATGGTACAGCTAGATTAACTTACATTGGGCTTTACAATTGATTAACAAATTATTGTGTTCATTCGGGCAAACATGAAAATATCACAATATTTTTTATCACGTTTTGTCATAAAGTGCGCTCAATTTGTCACAAATAAGAACAATTAGAATATTTTCAATTCAAGCTATCAAATTTTTTGCACATTTTATTTGATTATTTTTGTGCGGCATTGATTGTTTTCGTGCACACCTAGACAGCTCAACTGTCATGCTATATTTACTTATTAAATAACTTATACTTAATCAAATTGCAAAAAGTTAATCCTTTTTTAAAGATACGTTATAACGAACGATGGCGGGTTCTACTATAAACTCAAACTTTTGATATGGTTTGGTTTTATCCGAAGTTATTTGCACCGAAACGAATTCTAAATTATCTAAATTACTTTTAACACTATTTGCCGTAGGCACTTGGCGAAATACTCTAACACTTAATAAACACATTTCACACTTGTTTTTTATTTCGCAAACAATTGAATTTTTGAATATTTTAATTGAAAAGTTTGCCCAAAAGTTTAAAAAATAACTCGATCGATTTCGACTTGTTAGGTGGGCGGTATGTTGTACAATCACTTCGAATCGAAATTCGAAAAAAGTCGAATGGCGGTATGTTGTATCATTTTCGAAAAGCAAAAAAGAAACAACTTTCACTTTTTCGATTCGACTTTTTTCGAATACAATAGAATATTTTTGTATTTTGACCGTGATTAACGTTTCGGGGAAACAGTAAAATCTAGTTATTTAGTTCATTATTCTGCAATCTATAGTCAAAGATTGAAACCGTCGTTATAAAATGACGTCATGCAGCAAAACTTTTAGAGCAATGAGGCCATTAGTACTCTAAGAAGGAGAACGACGATCAACAAATTAAAAACATCATAGGAAAATGAAAAAGTTTAACTATCTTAAAAATAAAAACAATCTATCAAGATTTAAAATAAATAAAACCGAACATAGGGGCAGGATTCAAAATGAAATTTCATCAACAGATTACGATCTGTGGTGAAATGTAACACATCTATCACTCCCTGCCGGTGTGCAAAACTCATGAACCGACCCATCTTATAGGCTGGCATAGAGCTATGCAATGTCCGGATGGTCTTAAATCGGTCCTATAGCCGTACGTTCTCGATTTGGCCAGCTGGCGTAAAGTAAGGATGGAAAAAGCAAAGCCGCGAAAGAGTAGGGAGATCATTGTGCTCCAAAACAGATTGCATTGTAAAAAAAAAAAAAATAAAGTTCACGTTGAGGAGAATGAAAATTTAATTTTCTGCCACATTTACGAGATATGAAAAATAAATTAAAAAAATCTTGAATGAGATATGAAAAAAAATCTTAGAACCGTTAAGAGATATGAGCAAATAAATGTATGTCACTTTTTCTAGTGTTTCTGTTTTATAGGCCTGGGGCGCAAATTCCGGTTTAGTGATAAATGACAATGCGCAATAATTTCATTATTTATTGAAAATTTTTGCCTTAGTTTTCAAATAATTATCGGTTTTGCTTCTTTAACCGCTAATGAAGTTACATTAAAGGACCGGAAATATAAATATTTTAAAAGTTCAAAATGAATGACAAAAAATACAAAGTCATTAGTCATTCTCATTAGTCATTGAACCGGAATTCATGCCCAGCTGTATACATACAAACTACTTGGCCACATATACTGGCCTGTAGTGCATATAAGCAGTGCTAGATACTAATGGCCTCATTACTTTATAATTTTTGCTATATGACGTATAGATGGCAACTTAATCAAATAAATGAATCAATTTCATCGCATAATCTTCACCCGCAATCGTTGGATTTTGATCGGAACCACCCACTACGTCGAAAAAATTTACTAAACTCTAGCTAGAATTTGGTGCATCTGAAATTTCCTTGTTAGCCAATTTCCTCCACCTTCCAATTTATCAATGTTCACCGGATTGGTTTCCATTTTGTTTTGCTTCGTAATTTGTACCAAAACCAAAAGGTATAAAAAGTAACAAAAAAAATCGTACTTATCGTCGTTTTAAGAATTCCTCATTTTACACAATGATGAAATTGTAATAAGCACTCAAGTGTAATTAATTTAAAAAAGAAAATTTGAAAACATCGACATTTTGGAAAAAAAATTCCAACCTTAATCCAGTGGACAAAAAAAAAACAAAAAGAAATGTGCTTGGGCCACTAGATCACGAAGTCCAACCTCTTCAAAATTATCGTTAGATTTGTTCCGGACATGTCACGTATACGCCCTTTTTTATACATACGAGTAAGTATGTTGGAATTCTATATTCGTTATCAAACTTAAGAGTATTTGAATTTGGTATTTCCGATTTAATATTTTCCAAAAAGAAGTAATCTGTGATACAAAATACAAATGGAATTGCGAACATGGATTGTTATTGTTTTTGCCGCACAAATTTCCACTATTTTTAGAAAATCTATCTTAATTATACAAATCATTATTTATAAAAATATAATACGAGTACGAGTATAAGAGAAAAATTTAGAAAACTCTGTGGCTTTATGGTAAATTAAAAATAAAACAAAAATATTGAATTATTATTTTAAAATGGTTCGGTGAAACTTTAATTGCGCATTAAAGGATTTATGACCAAATAATTTCCGACCTAGTTTTTGATGGGATATTATTTATGTGGCAAAGTCAGCATAATTAAATACAGTTATTTTTAAAATTTACGAGACTTGTATGGATTTGATCATAATTTTAAATTAACACTCTTGGTATTGAATTGTTCACTACTCAATTACAAAAGCCATTAATTAGACGTCAACCACATCAATCAAAATTTAGTTAGATATCGCAATTTTGGCGATTTATCAAAATTTCGTTTAATATCAAGTATTAAAAGACAGATATAAATTTTTGTCGATTGCTCACTGTTGTTTTTGGCTCAAAATAATTCTTATAAGAATTTCAATCGAACAATAAATCATATTTTAAAAGCAAATTTCGCCGCTTGTCTTAAGAATATTTAATTAGGTACTTGTTTAGTTAAAAACCTTTTTATACATTTTAACTTCCAATTTATCAATTTTGTAATATGGGGGAAATTAAGATATTCGTGTTGTTTGTGTTAATTAAGATTTTGGCGCTGAATTTTTTTTAATTAATTTAGATTTTAGAAGCAAAACAAGATTGTATTTATAGCACTGCATGCTTCCGGCTTGTCAACAACAATTTCACGTTGACCTAGTAATTTTTAAAGGGCACAGCAAACCGGTTCATTTATCCTTTAATGGGTAATTGCATAATTATTCGACCATTTTAGAGTATAATTGTTTAATTAATTATTATATGTATTCGTATCTGGTACCCATGTTACGTAGGCGCTCACTGTAAATTATCCATTTTCTTTTTCAAATCAATAAATTTTAGAACGATAAAATGCAACTTTAAATAACCACCAAATTAATTAATAAGGGCTTAGAAAGGCCCTTAATTAATAAGGGCTTAGAAATATTAAAAATATTATTTTTAATATTTTCAATTGTTTTAAATAATACGGTATACATCTATCTTTCCACTCTGCCAAGGTATAATGTTAACTCGGGACACGAAGAGCATCAATAATCCTTAAAATGTTAAAAATTAGTTCGTTGAATAGCCCACGATCAAATAATTTAATTAAAACATATTTTTTATAATTTTCATTGCCCACCATTTAAACCATACTAAACACAGCATAAACTTTATAGTTACGAACATTTCAAATTTACATCACAGCCACACATAAACCAATATACTAACTAATTTTGATATGGATCCTATCAATATCTGTAATTGAAAGGTACAAAAGTTTTAAGAAGGAATTTTTCATATTTTATGTCTTACAAATTCTATGGAATGTGAAATGAATAATGACCACACTATAACTTATGTTATGACTCAAAATTTAAATCAACAAATATTTCAAAACAGTTCCTTGATTGAATCAACGTTGGCTTTATTGATTTTGAAAGTTCAAGGCGCATTTGACGTTTTGTTTTACTCAAATTTACACCTTTACCAGTTTACAATTTTACCAGTTGTGGTCTGACGTAGGCGCTATACATGATTTCAATTGTAACGCCATTTACATCTTTCGTCCATCGCTTGATGAAAAAAAGCATTGAATTTCTTCTAACAATGCACTGTTCTATGTGCTTAGTAAAACACATTTTTTCAACGAAAGTAGCCTCTAAGTTATTAATTTTGGATACATGTTGTAGAAGTATGCCATTGCTTGGGTTTAAGATAATGAGAATGTTTATGACAATATGACATCATTACTTTCCGTATATCACTTTCTTACACGTAGTAAAATATAGAATATAATAACTATGAAAAATTTTGACATCGAGATTTTTGCAGATTTACCATTCGCTATATCGCCGAAGTTAAAAAAGTGGGGTTTAAAAAATCTCTGTACGAGCGTATGTGTTTCCATGCAGATGACTGTTGGTTCTCTACATTCCAGACGGTTGACTGATCAGGATGAAATTTCATACTTAAGCATTTCGCAAGTCGGTCCACTAGAAGTGGCAGTTCCATAGAAGCTTTTTTGTTGTTTGCAAATATTTGTAAAAGTACATCATTTACGAGAAAAACGATTATGAACTAAAAGATGCTAAATTAAATTTGCAAATATACCGATTCCAACTCTACCCCCGATTTTTTTTACATTTTTTACGTAGTAAAATATTGCACAGTTATCATGAAAAATTTTAACCTCGAGATTTTTACAGATTTACCATTCGCTATATCGCCGAGTAAAAAAAAGTAGTTTTTAAAAAATCTCTGTTTGTGTGTCTGTGTTTGGTGCCGTGCAATCTAAATGTTGTTGGTTGTCTTTAGCCCATTTGGATTGACTAATCGGAGTAAAGCTTCAGACTTAGCTTTGCCATAAATTGAGAGTTTCCAGTGATTTTAAGCCGATTCGGTCCATCGAAAGTGGCACCTTCCGTAGGAGCTTTTTCGTTTTTGCAAATATTTTTAAAAGTATATCATTTACAAGAAAACGATTACGAACTTAAGAAGATTCTAAATTAAATTTGCAACAATACCTGTCCTGATCAAATCCTAGTAAATTTGGACTGAAATCGGTCCAGCTCTCATACGAGCTTTGTCATTTTTTGAAAGTACATATTTTGAAAAGTATATAGCATTTACGAAAAAATAATTAAAACAAAAAAATTGTAGGGTAAGTTTTAAATGTAATTTGTTCAGACTATGTTTTTAAATTTTACCGGAAATAATGAGTTTTGATCAAAAATCTTTTTTTTTTTTCACCAAAATTTGGTACCTCTCAGTCCAGGTTGATTGACTATTCGAAATCAAATTTCTTACTAAAGTTTTTTCCATAAATTGGGAGATCCATGCGAAATATGCTAAGCATCTGTGTACTACACTGAGAAAAAAAAACAGTAAAAATAAAAAAATATACATATAAAATCAAAAAAATATGCATATATTTTTTAAGCGAAAAGTCTCGTTTTTAAAATCAAAAGAATAATCTTTTTATTTTTAAAATAAATTTTTTTGCCAAATTTGTTTATAAAAATTAAAAAATTGTTTTTATTTTCAAAAATACTTTCCTTGCTTTTGTCAAAGAGTTATTTTAAATTTTTAGAGATTGTTTTTTAAAAATAAAAAACGATTGGCTAGTTTTAAAAGATTTATTTTAATTTTTAAATAACTATTTTTTAACAAATGCCACAGCCACACAATTTTATTAAATCAAAGTAATCCGTAAGTAATGCACTTTACAAATACAAATGACATTCACAATGTTTGCGAATTGAGACTTTTCAAGCCAGCAAAAACAAAGAGGACATCTACTCATAACCAGTGTTGCCATATATTTTAGAAATAAAAACTTCATACAAGCAAAAATAAAAACTTCATTTCAGAAAAAAAACTTCATTTTATTTAATCAAAACGGTTTAACAAAAAAAAATCGATTTGATCGATATAAATAAAAAAAATAAACAAGGAACATATTACCTCAGCCTTATAATTAAATACGAGAGAGAATATACATATAAATATAACTCAAAATTAAAATAATGGTTATTTAGCTCTTTTAATATTTTATTTATTAATACTTAAGCTTTCGGAACCATTTCGGTTCCATTGTCAATAGTAAGTCCTACTTTTGAGAATGGAAACGAAATGGTTCCGAAAGCTTAAGTATTAATAAATAAAATATTAAAAGAGCTAAATAACCATTATTTTAATTTTGTAAACTTATAAGCTCATTAAACAATTTAATTTAAAATATAACTCAAATTTGACAGAAGTGGTATACCGTATACGTTTCCCAGTAAACAAAAAAGTATAACAAAAAAACTAAAAAGTATACTACAGAAAATATATCCCAAGAAACCCCATGAATAGCGAATTGATTGTTCGTTTTCGAATTTATTTTTTACTCATTTATAAGATTAGTTTATGAAAAATAACGATCAAAACCTAAAATATGTAATTTCCTAAAAAAACTTCATTTGGAGAGAAAAAACTTCAAATCTTTTTCAGGGTGAAAAAACTTCAAAAAAAGATAAAACTTCACACATGGCAACCCTGCTCATAACATAATATATGATATATCTACCAAAAACAATAGAAATTAACTCCCCCTCCCCAATTTTTAAACCCCAGGGTCCTTGTGTAAAATTACACACAAACAACCCTTAAAAAATATAATGAGAACTTCCTCAAGTGTTTCGTAAATTCGTACTATTAAAATGTTGGTCCACTCATCAGGTTGCAATCACTACCAACACCAAACTGCAAAGATTCAAACCTTCATACGTTTAGTATAACACAAGCACATATAGATTTGGCGAATTATATTAAATATAGACGAATTGAAAAATAAAACAACGGGATTTCTGGCAAACCAATAAATATAAACATTTTCATAAGTTCAAAAAAAATGTTTTAAAATTCTAGAACTCTTCTTTTGAAATAACTTATTCTGTTTAAATAAATAAAGTTTTTAAATTTAAAAAGTATTTTATAAAATATGTTATGTTATAAAATATGTTATTAAAATAAAAAAACTATTTATTAGTTTGTAAAAATCTCATTTAATTTCAAAAAAATACTTTTTAAATTCAAAAAATTTATTACTTTTAGAAGTTATAAACTTCGTTTTTTAATTTTACAAACCAAAATTTTGCTCAGTGTAGAAATGGCAGCTTCTGTTAACTTTGCTGGTTTTCTGAAATTTAAGCAGAAATAATGATTTTTGATTACACAAGACCATTTTTATCAAAAATTTAGTATATGTTCAATTTTTTGATTTAGAAATTAAGTGTGGTATATTCGAGATCTATGTACGTTTGTCATAAAAAAAGTTGAGTGTCGGCCAAAACCATTTTTTTGCGTTCAAATTTTATATAGGAAACGTAAGAAAATTTTGTTTTTTGTTTATGATTTGTATCCCATATTTGAAAGCATGATTTACTGAGTAGCCTTATTTCATAATTGAAACTCAAATCTTAGCAACTTTAAATTGAGATGACTTTCTTGATGGAAATAATAATGTGTAAAAATTTCAGCAGTTTTGCATTACTTTGTGATAATTTTTTTTTGTCAAAAGAGCAACTTTTTGTTTCAAATGATTTATTGAATTTCCTATAATAACGAGAAATAAATGCATTAACCGTGAAACAATTTCACACATTTTAAGAAAACTTTTCTGAAAACCTCGAACTACTAAGTTCATACTCGTTGTATTAGCAAGCGCTTTTTTCTATTTTTATTGAATCTACAAACTAATTATATTAATTAAGAAATGCATGATATTATAAATGTTTTAAAATAACAAAAATAAAAATTATTTAAAAAGTTTTAATTGTAGTGGTGCTTTTTACGGCACAATTAAGCCGTTGTGATACTACTACATTCACTTACTCACTCAAAATCCACGTACATTCACAGAATTACAGTTTATCATCGCGGCAATGCGACCTCCATGACATTCTGTGATCTGATATGGACGATGTCTCGGTGAAGAGACCTGCACTGCGATTGATCGTAATCAATGAAAAAATTCCTCTTTACATTCTGCCTCGGGCGAAGGCGAACGCAACTCTTCCCGGCCCAGTGCCCAGCTTAAACAATGCACCATTTGATCGGTTAATTTTAAATAAACATAACAAATAAATGACAAATTCCAAAATAAAAATATACATATACAGTGTACAAAATATACACAAAAAATTTAGGGAAACGACATCCTTCTGCTGAACAGTGACCCTAAAAAATGAAAGAGAAGAAAATCATTGTTTTGAAATATTTTATGATGAAATTTGGTTTGATTTTGATTGGAGCTTGGAGAACAAAACTATGAAACAAAACCGGGAAAAATAAAATAGAAATAGGTACTTACGTAGTTCTCAAAAGTACCACTATAGCGCTGTACTGGTGGCATTTTCATTTTTCTCATTCCTATATAATCAAGAGGCATATCGAAAACAAAAATATTCTTATCAGCACAGTTTTGGCAGTAGTGGTAAATTATTCGTTTGCTATAAAATACGTAATGCATATTATTGAAAAAGTTTTGAATGCCAGTAATTTACCTGGTGCCCCTTACTACTCAATAAGTAACAATTTTGTTATTAGCGTTTAGTCCATAATTCCATGAATTATTAATGTATTATACTTAATAAACACATTTTATTAAACACTTGTTTTTTATTTCGCAAAATTAGATTTTTTGAATATTTTAATTAAAAAATTTGTTCAAAAAAAATATATTTGTTCAAGAAAAGAGCAAAAAATAAACAAAAGAAGGAGAGACAAAAAATGAGCAAAAAAATCAATAAAAATTAATCTATTTATCTCGCAGGTGGGCGATTAGTCATCGGCTGAGTAACAAAATTGAATGTATATTGAAGTACATTTAATTACCCGACGTATTAGTCAAATTATAGAAAAGGGCGGGGTCTGTAGTTGGTGAGAAACAAATTTCTCTCTGTTCGTTAAGGATATTTTGGTTAAGAAATACTGATTTTCGAATTTCGTAAGACTCTAAGGTATTTAAACGTCTGCCTTTAGGTTGTATATATAATATGACTAAATTGTTGAAGCTAGCTGTATGATTTTCTAAAGTTAAATGGTTATGGAAAGTTGATTGATTGCAACCAGATAAATGTTCTTTAGCTCTAACTCCAAAATTGCTCCCAGTCTGGCCAATATAGGAGAAACTACAAGCATTGCAATTAATCCTATAAACACCAGACTTGGAAAGGCGATCCACTCTAAGTTTATTGTTAAAAATCATTGTCTTTATTGTGTTATTATTATAAAAAGTAAAACTAATATTGGTGTAATTGGACACGATGTTGCTAATCCATTGGCTTGTTTTTCCTATATACTCTAAGTGACACTATCCGGTGGATAAATACTCGTTAGAGTTTTACGCTTTAGCTTTTTATTCAATAACTTTAATATAGTACTAGTTGCATATCCGTTATTCGTTGCGATTTGTAGAATTATATTAAGCTCTATGTTATAAATTGAATTTGTCAAAGGGATGTTTATTAGTCTATCTATGAAAGCTGACATTTTAATATTATGGGGATGGTTTGAAGAACTAGGGATAACAGCGTCTGTATACCTTGGTTTCCGATAACTTTTGAAGTCTAAAGAAGAATTAATCCTGGTTATTGTTATATCTAGAAAGTTAATACATTTATTTTCTTCTTTTTCTAACGTAAAATCAATGGTGGGATATTGAGAATTTAACCAAGTAAGGAATGAGTCTAACAGTCTATCAGTTCCATTCCATAGAGATAGTATGTCATCAACAACCAAAAGATTATATGACGAAATTCATGAAAATGTCAGCCAACAAAGGTGACAGAGGGGAGCCCATGGGTAGACCATCAACGAATCTAAAATATGTATTATCAAAACAGAAATAATTTTGTTTAATACAAGTCTCAAAAACTAACTTCAGTTCACGACGTAAGCCCTCAGTCATAATACGTCGGGTAATTAATTGTACTTCAATATACCTTGAATTTAGTTACTCAGCCGATGAATAATCACCCAATACTTTTTATTGCTTATTTTTTGTCCCTCCTTCTTTTGTTTATTTTTTGCTTTTTAACAAGCTATATATAACAAATTTTACTTTTACAAATCAGTAAGTACTCCTGATGATGACCTAACAAGTTGAAATCGAGTGAATTTTTAAATTTTTTGAACAAATTTTTTAATTAAAATATTCAGAAAATCTAATTTTGCGAAATAAAAAACAAGTGTTTAATAAAATGTGTTTATTAAGTATTAGTGTGTTTCGTCAAGTAGCCACGGCAAATAGAGTAAAAATTTTTTTATTAAACACTTGTTTATTATTTCGCAAAAATTAGATTTTTGAATATTTTAATTAAAAAATTTGGAATAATTTAATTAAAATATTACATATACAACCCTAAGGTAGACGTTTAGATACCTTAGAATCTTACGAAATTCGAAAATCAATATTTCTTAACCAAATATCCATAATGAACAGAGAGAAATCCGTTTCCCAGCAATTCCAGACCACGCCCTTTTCTATTCTCACGTTCGTAATAATTTAACTAATACGTCGAGTAATTAAACGTACTTCAATATACCTTGAATTTTGTTACTCAGCCGATGACTTATCGCCTACCTGCTATCCTCCTCCCGCTTTTTTATTAATTTTTCCGTATGACTAACAGTTGGTTGAGACGATCAATAGATTAATTTTTAGTGCCAATTTTTTGTCCCCCTTTCTTTTATTAATTTTTTGCTTTTTCTACAATAATTTTTCTTTTCAATATAATTATATATAACAAAATTTTTACTTTAACAAATCAGCATAGATAATACTGATGATGACCTAACAAGTCGAAATCGATCGTATGATTATTTAAACTTTTTGAACAAATTTTTTAATTAAAATATTCAAAAATCTAATTTTTGCGAAGAAGAATGACACAAATTCAGCTTAAACGCTTCGGTTGTGGGCTAATTCTAAGATAAATCTAGGGTAAATGCCATTTTTAAAAGTGTATGCGATAAATTGAAATACTATACTAAAAGTAGGGTAAAGCGAAGGCACAAAGGGTAACTAATAGTAGTTTTTTGATACTGCAAAACAATTCATGGCGACCATCTAGACATAATCTTTTTTAAATTCACTACCATTACCCATGAAATAAAAATGCGCTTGTATTATTTATGAACACAGTTTTACTTAGTAGACAAAACTTTTTCCGTTCCCAAATTTTATCGAAAATATGTTTTTTTTATGAACACCGTTTTATTTAAGAAGTATTTCATAATCGTCCGTGAATTAAATTTTTTTTTTAGATTTTTCTTTCGGCTTTATCGGACAAAATATTATTTTTAATGGAACCCACACAATGTTTACGACTTTTATAGTCGTAGAAAATAAAGAGTAAATCGCCTATTTCTAAATATTTCTACCATAAAAATAGAAGAAATGTACTCTCCCCATTTTTAACCCCAGGGCACTTGTGTACACAAAGATACACAAACCCTTACAGAATGACAGCTCTCTTAGCTAGCTTCTTAGCAGCTTGGTTTTGTACTGGTAAAAAGTTGATCTACTCATCAGGCTTTCTACGACTAAAAAAGTCGTAAACATTGTATGGTTGCCATATATGCAATTAAAATTAATATTTTGACCGATAAAGCCAAAAGAAAAATCCTAAAAACACGTTTTATTTAGTTACACACTTATACCGTTTTCGCTGACACAAAAATGTTGATCCATTTTTGATCCAAAATGGCTTCTTTGTTTACATTTTTTGTCTTTTTATTTTTTGATTTTAGATCAAAAAAATCCAAAAAATTTGTTCGAATTTTTTTGACGTTTACTCACACAATATCACAACATGTGTGAGTAAACGTAAAAAAAAAAATCCAACAAATTTTTTGGGGTTTTATTTTTGATCCCAAATCAAAAAATAAAAAGACAAAAAATGTAAACAAAGAAACCATTTTGGATCAAAAATGGATCAACATTTTTGTGTCAGCGAAAACGGTATTAGTTACAACTTTTAATAATTTTGCTGAGTATAATCAGAGCCTCCTAAATATAAGAGCCGTAAGATTTTTTAGAAGCTTTTTTGTATATAAAAACATGTTAGGTCGATATTCAGGGAAATCATATTTTAAAATTGAGTCATAACATGAGTTTCCGCAAATAGTCTAACACAATTTTTTTTTGTAGAAACAAGAATTTGTTTACATGTGCATGTAAAGAAAATAAGAAATTAGTATAGTGTTCCATCAAAAGTTTCAGTATTATTTGTCCAAAACAAATGTTCGTTAAAAAATTCTTTTGGAGTAGCAATGTAATATAGGGGTTATTGCGTTTTGGATTCTATTTCAACATTGTTGATGAGCAAACTACGATTAGTAAAATCATCGCCAATTTGATTTAAAAATCTCATAGTGCTAAACGTTTTCATAGCGCTGGCCGCGATTTTACACAACATGTTCTCATCTGTTGGGTGACCTGAAAGCGCCCATTGGTATTTTATAAAGCTTATCGTAATGACTAAACCAATCAAAAGATGTCACTAAGTATAAATTTAGAAAGAATTTAGAAAGAATTATTTAGAAAACAATAGCCACAAAAAATTGAATATTTTAAAATCAAAATGTTTGATTAGAAAATTTAACAATTTTTTATGTATAGGTATTGCCTGATTCAACAGATTATGGGGATCTCCGGGAATAGAGAATAATGCAACACGAGTGAATTGATTTGAAAAAAAAACAAAATTTTTGAAAAAATTGTGACATTTTTCTATTATAGTTTTACAGCGCGCAGCAACTAACTATAATGATGAATATTTTGTGACGAAAAGTTTTATTTTCGCCAACCGTATTATAAATAAAAATTAAAATTGTTTTGAGTTTTATTAAATATGTTAATTAATTAATATAATAATTAAAAATTTCCCGCTTAACTTAATAATTGTTTATTTTCGTAAATAGTTGTTTAATTATTTTATTCTTTTCTGTAATTTTAAGTAAATTGAGATACCTGTAAACGAATTATGAAATTAATTACAGAAAGCTCGGTTTTGCAATCGCATAAAATATTTCTAGTGAATTCATACGATTTTAACAGTAGTTTGTATTAAAATTTCAATTTACTATACTAAACGATTTACCCGAGAATTGGGCCGCAGCCTGGATAGAGGGTTTTTCCGGGTTGTTAATTTTCGGACTGAAGTTCTTATTACCTCGTGAGGGCTAAGGAATTCAGTCCCTAGTCCTTTGTCCTGTAATTTTTATTATTTAAATCTACTTGTCATCTGGACAGAGCACGGTGAACCGTCGATGTGTTGCGTCATTATTTTAGCTAAAATGCCCTTAGTAACGATGGCTTTAGTTTTAGTCCTTTTAGCTAAAATAACGACAAAACCATATGTCGATTGCTATGTTTTTACATGTTGATCTTGATGTACATATTTGAAACGGGCTTGAAATGGTAAATATGAATATAGACAATTCTATTTACATTTCATAGGAATTTCAAATATTAATTGAATGTGTTCTTGATAATAATAAAACTTTATATAAGTAATGCACTTATAAATTAAATGTCTACAAATTAAGATAAATATTAAAAAAGAGTCGCTTAATTTTGAAGCTTACGTCCGAAGTAGAGCGGGGATAAAGTGTAAATATCTTAATATAATTTATCTAAAATATAGATATAGGCATAAATCGACATCTTTAGCAAAAAAAGGGTAGTGACAATCTAATTGTACAAATGAGTTACGAGATAGGATCATGACGTTTTGTGCTTCACCTGAATTGGCCAATCTTCTTGATCATTCTTACTTCATTAAATCATTTACCGATACTAAAAATGATTTTATCTCAAAAATAAGATTATTATAATAACAACCAAGTGGCATAGTCGTGAAAATTTTGATGTTTGGATCGGGACATATCGGGTACGATTCGATTGGGACTGGATGTAAAAGGGGGTTTTTGCGATTTGATTATGATCGGTGATGTAAATGAACACAACTATGTCCACCTATTGGAGTGCAAAGCTCATAAGCCAACCCATCATTCATGTCAGTACTATATAGACTGAGACGGAGCAATGGACATATGGTTTTACGTAAGTTGGAAATATAATCGTAAGTACTCGATTTGGCTACTGCATAACGACTGCAAATCTGTTAGAAGTGCTTCGGCCACAAAATAGAATGCAACTAACATAAACCAACAAAAAAAATTATTTCATGAAAACTATTTTATAAGATCGACGCCCCTAGCATGAAATTTGAATCATTTCAAAATCGGCTGAGACAAAAATCTATTAATTTGGAAAACACTTCACCCCAAAATCACCAAATAACAAAATTGACAAAATCAATCAATTCTAAGTTAGAATAAAAAAAAATACTTTAATAAGGTCCTAAGACTATTGAAAGCTTGTAAGACAGTTAGGAACGGTATCAAAAACAGTCAAATATAAAGTACCGGAATTACTTAAAATACCAGCATTATTTTTGCCTCGATAATGGATATCGTATACCCATACATATATACTTGAATAGTACTTTAAACTTAATAATATTTACTTACCACGCAATATTCATAAATCATTATCATAACTTTTTTTGGATAAAAGCCAACATTATTTTTAAGTATGTATGTATATATTTTTTACAACAATTTACTATTTCATATTTATGTTTTTTGAGTTTTGTGAATGGTGGACCACTCATCACGTTCCCGTGTTATTCTAATTTACGAATTTATGTGCTAGGGTCTAACTACTATATAAAGGTTGTGACATTGGATTTTTTTCTATTTGTAACTTCCTTACACAGATTAGGGAATTAATATTTTTCACAGTTGCTTGACGTTAATTTCTTAAATTATGTTTTGAATTTAATTTAATTAATAAAAAAATAAAACGTTTGATAAAATGTTGCTAAATTTTTTTCTATGTTTTGTAGTTTGGCCTATGATATACAGAATTAATATTTTAGTTAATTTTTGGTTTCGTCCAGAAAAATGTTTTCTTTTGACGTTACGTCCACGTATTACGGAACTGATGTTGGGTGGGTGGGTCGTTTTTTTGACTCAGCCAAATGTAAAAACCAATATACATCACTCTTTCGAGGAATTTTAAAAAATGTTCAGAGAATACAAGTATTATAAATAAAATGACTAATATACCTATTACTTGTAACTACAAAAATATACAAAAATTATTTAAATTATTTTATTATTATTATTTTAATTTACTGCATAACGAGAAATTGGTTACATAAAAATGAGATAAAAGAATCGCGGGGAATCAACACGGGGATGCAGTACAGAAGTTAGGCTTACCAAGAACGAGAGTTATAGTTGAGTGATTTATGGAAACCATATTGTTGAAAAGCAAATCACAATAACAAATTACAAAACAAACACATCTCAGATATCCGTCCATATTTAAAACACGGCAGACAAACACGGTTTAATCACTAAAACTCGTAAAGTAAAGAGTTCCGTGCCAGAAATGTATTGCTCTCATGGTAACTCCACAAAGCGATCTTATTTTTAACGCAACTCTTCAGTCAATCAATTTTTATATTCAATTAAGACCCTTCCTTTTCCATTCAGGCTTAGTTAAAATTTATTCACCTTTTGAGCAATTAATCATGGTATTTTTGTAAATTATTTCGAGTGACAAAAAAAAATTCTTTAAAGACACATAAAAGAATATGTAATTCTCGGATATACATATGTTTATTTGAACAAATTAAAATAAAACAACAACCGATCGCAATCCAAGCAGAAATTGAGGAACAACAAAAAAATTCTAAACCACAGAAAACATGACAGGCATAACAGTAGTATAATATATTCAAGTTGGTAAAAGAGCCCAAATTTGTAAACGAATCTGGGCTGGGATGTTCTAACATCATCATTTTTCGATAATTTATCGAAGTTTATTTCTCGTTATATTATTTACCAGTGCTGACATTTTGTAACTATCACTTTTTTCGCTTCGATGCATTTTCGATGGAATAACGGTATTTTGGAAGGGAAAATATTTTTTCTTTAATGTAAATTTTTATATTTTAGCACGGGTTTTTAAGTAGCACGGGTTTTTCGTCGAATCGAAAGAGTGATAGTTACAATATGTCGGCCCAGCCTTCTACTGCGTTTCTATCACCAACTAATTTATTTTCGGTTCCAGAACGAAAATAAGTGAAATAGATATTGTGATAAATACTCGATCGGCTAGCAAGCAAGCAGTTTGCTACCCAAAATCCAGGCTACTCAATCAATTTTACCAAGGGAATTTGAATTTCAAATTATGTTTTTCAAAAATTTTTTGTTTTTTTTTGCGATTGCACAGTAAATTTTGCGGCATCAAAAAATGAACAGCAATTTTTTGTGGAATTGCAAAAATAAACAAAAAATTTATAAAAAATAATTTGAAATTCAAATTTTCTTGGTAAAGTTGATTGAGTAGTCAGAATTTCGGCTTGCAAATTGCTTGCTTGCTAGCCGATCGAGGATCTACTCCTTTGTTCAAATATATTCTAGTAAGTTGTGATAGCAATAGAGAATAAATAATTGATAAACGAAACAGAAGTAAAATTAAGTCTAGCAGAAAGAGACGTAAACTCCGATTAAATATCGAAAAATGGTTATGTTAGATCATCCCAGCTCTGTTGCTCAATTTGGTCGAAAACTTAGGACAAAAGCTAGGAGTTTTACCTTTGTTTCACATAGATATAAATATTAGATTTATTCACTGTTTTTTTTTTCAAAAAATATTACGATTAAAGTATGAAAGTATGAATTAAATTTAACAAAAAAATATTTTGTATGAAGTGGTACTGCTGACTGCTGAAAATACTGCTGACACCATTCGATTCTCCAACTAAGTCTACTTTTACATTAATTGTTTTCCTCGATGTTTTCAAAATTACAATTTTCAAATTTTGTTGTTGTTTTCTTCACGATATTTAGTAAAGAACCACTCCCGCGTAATAAAAAAATTATCACTTGCACGGACAGAAACCCAAGCTTCATTTCAGTAAAGATTATATTTTAAAAGATCATTCGCGCAATGAAAAGGAGTTAGGAGAAATAAAGACATGAACAGTAGCTAGATTGGTACTTAAGGAAAAACGCTTCAAAACAAGTACACGATCGCGTACTTAACCGTATACTACCAAATTAAGGGTAGTGTTCGACACTTGGTGCGTGTGTGATAAGTATATATGTACATAGATTTAAAATACTTTTCGTTTTTCGTTTATTCCACAATTTTTATTTTTTTATTATTCTATGTAATTATTTTCGTCCAATTGGATATTAGATGAACTGAAGATAAACAATTTTTTACATTACATATCTAATAATAAATAACATAATTTGCATAAGTAAATGTGTAACAAACAGATATAAAAGAAAGGTTTTGTAACATTAAACCCGTCGAAAAATAAAAACAAAACATTAGGTAACACTTTAATGTAAAATATTATAGCCACTACAGTGTATAAACTAATGGCCTCATTGCTTTAAAAATTTTGGTATATTATGTCATTTTTTGTCGACGGTTCCAATAGATGGCAGTATAATCAAATAGTTGACCCGTTTTTTTGTATAATTGTTTTTTCTTGAAACTTTAATCGCGGTGAAAAAGCAGGAAATTTTCCAAAAATATCAATTAAAAACTATATTAGCCATTGATAAAAATTAATTTATTATATTAATATTAAATTATAAATTCAACATTTCGTTAAACCTCTAAGTAGCAAGAACCTTTAAAGAACATTAATGTCGTCTACAGTTTATAAAAGAAACTGTCGACATAAATAGATTTGCATGGTTTTGAGCGTGAACTTTGTTTATTTTTCTTTAATTTTGATTTAATTTTGAATTATTTTTTTCATTTTTAAAGTAGTCTTCATTTAGAATTTTATCATTTTCCGCTATGATATCTTTGTTTTGACGTTCGTAATGTAATATATGAACCAAAGTATGTGTGTATTTTTCTTCTCTATGTCGTTTGCTTTTCATGCATACACAAAAACTTTGCTCTATATATATTACATGACGATCGTCAAAATAAAGAAATCATAGCGGAACATGGCAAAATTCTAAACGAAAATTACCTTAAAAAATAGTTTATCAAAATTAAAGATGAATGGTAATTCCCCGGGAATAGGGAACTGGGAAAAGAATTTATATGCAATTTTTATTCAAATATTTTTTTTCCGGCATACTGAAGAGAAAAGTTTGATGTAAATGTTTGTAAATTGGGAATAATTTTTCCATAGATTGTCAAGGAAAATTATTCCCAATTTAATTTTGTTTTCAAAAAATTTAACACTAGCTGTTTACCTTAGTATGCCGGAAAAAAATATTTAAACAGAAACTACATATAAATTCTTTCCCCAGTTCCCTATTTCCAGGGAATTACCAGAATAGTGCCACAGGAGAATGAAAATATATTTTTATACTACATTTACGAGATATGAATAAATAAAGTCAAGAGTAGAGGGGCGCTGTTTATGCTGGAAAGAAAAGTTGCCAAATCAGAGAGATCCACACCAACCACAGCACACAGCAACTCAAATAGTTTTAGATTTGGCTGAGAAGTATTTGGATAAAGGAAGAACATTGGCAACCGACGAATTTCATATACGTTTACGCCATTAACTAAATTATTGCTTGATCGATACACGTATCTCATTAGAACCTTACGCAAGAACAGAATTGGTAACCGGAAAAACGTTATACAACTGCGAAACCGCTAAAAAATGGTATCATAGGACACGAAACCACCAGCGTGGCTGTTGCAAAATAGAAAGATAAACGCGACGTTTTCATGCTAAGCAAAATTGGAAGTGGTCTCTACCGGATAGAAAATTAAACTAATTTAGACATAAAGAAATTGTTAATGATAATGGTGTACAATGTTGCAAAGCAGGGAATTGACACATCAGATCATATAACTTGTTATGTTACTCCACTAAAAAAAACCATTCAATGGTATCATAAAATCGTGTAATGAATAACTCATTTATAAGGAATATACATATTCTCGAATTTACGGAATCGATTTGTCAAAGTCTTTGTGAATGCAAATAATTTACCTGGTGAAGACAAACCAAGTTCTTCTCATTTCATGAAGGAGTATGAAACGAAAGATAATAATAGGAGAACTCAAAAACGTTGCTCCGGTTGCTACAGTAACTTACAAAATCACAAAGGAAGAGGTGAAGCAGCTGAAAATGCTAAGAAGATGTCTATCTATTGTGATTTGTGGCCAATGCGAGGGGAACTCTGCACTATGTTTAGAGTGTTTTAATAAAAAAGATTGATACAAAATATTTTATTATAATTAATATTTTGAATTTAATATGTATTGGATGTATAACTTAGTTTTTTTTAATTTGCTAAGAGATGGCGTAACTTTAGTACTAAACATTCTTTTACAATGACACCTACGGCGTTTTAAAGTGTTGACATTCCACAGTAAAATTTAGTTTGTCATTATTAGTAAAAGCGTAAACAACATATTTTTTAATCCAGTTTACACATGTCGAATTTCGTACCAACAAAACAGCATTTGCGGAAGTATAATTTTTTGCTTTAATCAAAAGAAAACAGCTGCTGAAAGTTTTCGTTTGCTTCAAGAAACTTATGGTGCACATGCACCAACTTGATGTCAGTGACATAGAACTTTCTGGTAAACCAAAAAAATTCGTAGATGATGAATTTGAAGCATTATTGAAGGAAAACTCAAACAGGACTTCGAGAACAGTTAAATGTCACTCAAGTATCCAAAAGCAAATGTTTACCAGCAGCCAAAAGCAAATGCTGCCATGAAAATGATTCAAAAAGAAGGAAAATGGGTACCACATGAACTGACTAAGCTAACATTGAAAATCGTTTAATGGTTTGCAATTGTTTGCTTACAAGACACCGAAGATGGTATTTTTTGTCTCAAATTGTGATTGGGGATGAAAAATGGGTTTACTACCTTAACCCATCTTGGGTTCATCCAGGCAAACCATCCACATCAACACCAAAACGAAACATTCATGGAAGTAAGGTTATGTGCATTTGGTGAGATCAGAAAGGAGTGGTTTACTATGAGCTGCTAAACCCGAACGAAACTATTACTGGTGAACGTTGCCAACAACAATTGATTGATTTGAGCCATGGATTGAACGAAAATCGTCCGATTTCAGCCAACAAAACAGCGTAAAGTGATTTTACTGCACGACAATGCTCGACCACATGTGGCAAAACAAGCAACAAATAAGCTCCCTATTCACCAGATTGTGCCCCATCAGATTACAATTTTGTCCGATCAATGCAAAGCGATCTTTAAGACCAGCACTTTAGAACCCACGAGGAAATCAAAAAATGGCTCGACGAATGGATTGCATCAACAGACAAACAATTTTTTTTCAATGGAATCCATAAACTGCCAGAAAAATGGTCGAAAGTCATAGATAACGATGGAAAATATTTTGATTAAAATAAAATTTACCATTTCTTAGAAATAAACGTGTTTTTTCTGCAAAAAAAATCCAAAAAACTAAGTTATACTCCCAATAAAATTAAAATCACTTTACACTCTCTTGACACTCTTATTTGAGTGTCGAGAACATACTCTGAAATAATAGGTGCCATACAAACAACTGGTTAGAATTCTCATCAATTTCGATAATCGAAACTTATAAAAACTTGAGAATAATCCAATATTTCGCGCAATGTCATAATATGTCAAAATTTCGATATGACTACGAATTTTTTTTTAATTTTTCGATACACTGTAGTGATGGATTTTGATCACTACAAACCTTATGTTACATATTGAGCTTTTAATCACCGCCAAGTTAGCGCCACTACCTATGCGAGCGAATGGTGACATTTGTTTATATGAGAAAAAGCCTCATTTGATTTTATTATTATTTTTCATTTGTTACATTAAGTGTAAACTAATTGAACATTTTACATAATATCGAGTCGAATTATAGTCATCTATGAAGATTGTATTACATTAAAACTAGTTTTTTCAGAGGTCGATCACCTTTCGCTCTAGTTCCCAAATATTCTATCAGATGATAGCCACTTTACGTTAAAAGGCGAATACTATACCAATACTTATGGTTAGGTTTATAAATACGAAAAGTGTTGTTATAGCATTAGCAATAGTAATAGTCACGACTATAAATTCGGGCCTAAATAAGCAAAATTCAATTACGTATTTTAACAGATATGTACATTTTTGTTGCATTTTTTTAAATCATTTATGCTTTGAAAGTTTGTGCTGTAAATTTTCTACTAATACAAATTGAAAGAAAGACAGAAATTAAAAAACAACTAAAAGTAAATTACCCTAAAGTTACTCTACATGTTCGGATATATATTTGATAATTTTTTGTCAGCAAATTACCCAAAAGTCACCATGGGTTATTACCCAAAAGTCACCATGGGATATACACTTTTGTGGTAATAAAAACAAAACAAATATAAAACGAATACAAATTTACGTTAAAATAAATATCTTTTATTTAATTTTGTTTTTTTACTACATATACATAGAAAAGTAACAACAGTTGATGATTACTAGTGTAACCGCGAAGTATTGTGGATGTGTCACTCATTAGAAATACATGTGTGGAACGGACCAATCAATGGTTTCTATTTGACTTCAGATCAAAAACGGGATTAGTAGTATCAATTATGCACTCATTTAGTTTCAAAATGACCAAGGTCCCCCTATGCGTCTATTCGATGTGCTTCTTTTCGCTCTTACGTCGATTTAAAAAAAACCAAACACCGGCTCTGCGTCGTTTGTTCGTTAATCGTTGTCATTTTTTTCTTGTATTTTCCTTCTTCTGTCATTCAATTAATGAGATTTCTCGTTGCCTGAGAGCATTTAGTTAAAATAATTCAAATTAAATTCTAATTTATCCGCGATCCAGCGTTAAAAGAAAGAAAAAGTATGGAGTGGTTGGGAAGTTGATTGTGTATAAATAAGTATGAATTATCATAGTCGTTGTCATACAGATTTGACGCCAAATGGAAGAATTTCCTACGATTGTGTATTTAATTCGAGATATACTGAAATAGACCAATGTACGGAACAATCACAATAAAACCATTACAATAAAACAACAACAACGTAAAATATAAAAGTAATTCGTACACAACGAAAAGTTAATTGGTAAAAATGAAGTTTAGATGGAGAATATGAAAGATCGAATTTCGTACGCTATGCAGTAATTCGCTAGTAGTACAACTACATGGTATTGTTCTATATATAGACAATATTCCTATGTAAAAATATCAACGTCAGCCGCCGCGGCCTGATGAGATGACTGATTTTTTCAAATCAATAATCTCATTAAGTTCGAAACTGTTTTGTTGCGATTCTTGCAGATCTTCCATCTATAATTCAAATTAAATTCTAAAAAAAAATGCCTACGTATGATGCATTATTATTCTCACTAAATTCGGCCACATTGCAAATTGAAGGAGCTGAAGTCGAAGATGTAGAAGAATTATTGAACCCGCACAATGAAGGTGTGTCGAATGCCGAATTAATGGAAATTGAATTCTTGCTAGCATATAGCAGTAATTCGGGCTAAGAAATTGAAGAAATTATTCCTGAACGAACGCTTACCATGAAATGCTTAGCCCCAAGCTATTTAATTTATAGATCAAGCTCTGCAGATTTTTGACCAAGATGATCCTAATCAGGATCGGAACTCTAAGGTAAACACAGCAGTCTTAAATAGCATAAATTGCTATAAAGAAATTTATGAATCAAAAAAATAACAACCAACACAACCCACTTTGGAACAGTTTTTTAAAAGTAAAACCTATTTTTAAATATTTTTTTCTTATTTAGTTATAGTTTGTTCAATATACTCGTATGTTAAATTGTTCGCTATGCGACGAAATTAAGTTTGCGTCTCTACGTGTGGAACAGAATAGCGAAGCAGAGCGTATAGTAAAATTTTATGGAGTATCATTTTTATTCGTTTTCATATCGTAAAAATTCAAAATAAGCAAAATAAAACACAAGTAAAACTGGTTCTACATGACTTGCATTTCTCGTTGTTGCGAATTGAACGTTCTATTGAACCTTTAACCAATAAAAGTCTGACAGATATATTTGGGAGAAGGAGAGAGCGATAAATTTATGTTAAATTTGTTGTGAACATTCCGAATAACACAAACAGAGATATTGTTCATCGGTAGCGTTCTAAGAACTAAAAACAACAATATTTTATTAAAATGAAATAAAATATTTTTAGAATATTATTTTCTTCGTTTCTTTGGTCAAGTACTGAGTTATTGACCGATACCAGTTGGTAATTTATTATAGTACGAACGGATTTATAGTAAAACTGGTGTTTGTTCAATAAACATATTATTATTATTTTTCTAAGATCAGATGATTTATTATGTTTAATTATAATTACGTAATAATATTTCAATGTCAAAAAACAAAATGAACCAAAATTTTGGTGATATTTACAACTACATGTTCTTGTTCATCTGAATTGTCAATTTAACCGGGCATTAAACCGCTTATACATCACTGGTGTGGAGAGCAAACGTAATTTTATAAGTCCTTAAAAGGAAAGCTGAACTATATTATTGTTATGATGTTTTGGGGTATAAAACAAAAAAATTATTACTAATATTTAGAAATACATGTTCTTATGAAATTCACATCTCCTCCTTTGATTATATTAACTGTAGTATGAAATTAACCAGCTATATCTAAAGTAATTTGTCAGAACTCATAATTCGCGTGTAAACACTTGTAGCACAATGTAGCTCACTCGCATGTTATACGATTATTAATTAACTTAAAATAAAAATAAGTTAATGCCTCTGATTATTCTTAGAATTGTATTATAACAGAAAGCCATATGTTTCGAAAGATTATTCCAATTACACAAATTACGATTTCATTATTTTGCTGCACATTTTTTAAATAATTATTCAATTTCAAATATATAAATATTTCAAATGAATGAAGTTATTAAAGTTTATTACCACACCGAAATATTTCTATTAATAATATGTAATAATAATAGTAATATGCAAGTTATTAGGGGTAAGTTGATATACTGGGTTTTCACACTTCAACTAATTGGATGTTGTTCAAAGTTTTCCGTAAATAAATTAGCGTCCCGTATAACGTCATCATTTAATTAATTCAAAATAAGATTCTACCCAACAAAAAAGAAAATTAGAAGAAAATGTAAATAATTAAAATAAAAAAATTATCAAAGTTAATATTTATACTTTAATTTTCACGCACACGATATAATAATTATACGTGCAAATGTATGTTTAGCGTATATATGGTGAAAAATAATAATATAATGTTCCCACTTACAACAAAAATATCTTTTTTGGACCATCTCCAAAACGAATTTCTATTTATTCATTAAAGATTAAAATTATAAACGTTGTGTATTATTATACATTTTTAAAATTGCACCTAACACTTTATATAGGTAGGATTA
The DNA here is from genome assembly GCA_932526605.1 of Nephrotoma flavescens. Taxonomy (NCBI): domain Eukaryota; kingdom Metazoa; phylum Arthropoda; class Insecta; order Diptera; family Tipulidae; genus Nephrotoma; species Nephrotoma flavescens. The sequence continues at coordinate 115,027,288 of OW052222.1, forward strand.
TTAGTACACTTTCTAGCTTTCTTTTTCTTAAGATTATAGCGGTTGCTAACGCACACAAAAATGTAAAATTATTGATCTTTGTATATTCGGTAAATTCTAAAATGTCACGATATTTTTTGGGTGGGCGGAAATGATACAGACAAGGTGTTCAATGCACAAAAAAAAAAAAAAAATTAACAAAAGATTTTTTTGTTTCATAAATTTTAAAGGAACCTGAATAATTCCTGTACTCCCTTGAATTTTGATAAATTATATCTTTCACATTGTCAGCAATTTATCTTTTCCTGTGAACAGAAAACAAAATTATTTGACCGAGTTCAATGGTGAAATACATTTTTCTGTTACCGAGATTATTAATGAATTGTGTAAGGAAACAGCAATAAATCTGTTCCGTTATTGTTTGCTAGGCATATTACATATGAATGGAGAGATTCGAATAAACGATTGTCTAATGAAGGTGATGGGGCACATGTACCTACAGTAATACAATCGGCAATACAAGAAACAAAAAAAAAAGACAACGCTCATGGCCATATAACGGGTTTTCTAATAGGGACATAACAATTTTGTATTTTAATACGAACGTTAATACTTGAACGTTTTTCATCATCTGTCAACGTCAAAACGTCAGTCAAAGTTAATATTTTTAACATGGTGAAATTCACAAACGAGCAACGTTTAAAAATTATTAGAAATTTCTACCGCAATTCTGAGTCGGTGGTCGCAACTTTAAGAGCGGTTTCTCCAATTTTCGGTCGTAATAATCGTCCTCAGCCAAAATATTCACTATTGGATGTTCCTTTGCCAATGAGACAACGCACCGGTCGAAATGTCGAAAATATCGCAGCCGTAAGTGCTTCAGTTCAAAATGAACCAAATCAGTCGATTCCAAGCCGTTCACAGGAATTGGAAATCTCTCAAACCATATTGTACTGAATTTTGCGTAAAGATGTTAGCTTACGCACCCTTATAAGATAAATTTAACTGAAGAACTGAAGCCTCTTGATCAGTTGAAGCGCCGAAACTTCTCTGATTGGGCACTGCTAAAGTTTGAAGAAAATCCTGAATTTCATCCAAAAATCAACTTCTGTTATGAAGCTCATTTTTGGTTTAATGGGTTTGTCAATAAGCAAAATGTGCGTTATTGGACAGCAACCAACATGTGCTTCAAGAGACTCCATTACAACCACAAAAAGTGACCGTGTGGTGTGGATTTCCTGCCGGTTTGATTGGCCGTATTTGTTCGTCGATGAAAATGATCGCGATGTTAATGGATACAGCGACCGTAAATGGAGTTCGCTATCGTGCCATGTTGGAAGAATATTTTTGGCCAGAATTGAACGGACTTGCCATATCAGAAACATCAGTCAGATATGTGGTTCCATCAAGATGGTGTCACATACCACACAGCTGTTGAATCAATTGATCTATTGATGCTTTTGCCACCATTTGCCACTTGGCGAAACACACTTACACTTAATAAACACATTTTATTAAACACTTGTTTTTTATTTCGCAAAAATTAGATTTTTGAATATTTTAATTAAAAAATTTGTTCAAAAAGTTCTAATTTTTGCTAAATAAAAAACAAGTGTTTAATAAAATGTGCTTATTAAGTGATCTATTGAAGGGGAAGTTCGGGTGCCGTGTAATGAATGGTTGAATGGCCACCTCGTTCATTCGAATTAAGCCGTTGGATTTCTTTGTATGGGGCTACGTTAAGTCGTTGGTTTATACCAACAAACCAACAACGTCAGACAACCTCAGGGTCATTATTGAGCGCGTAATTTCCAATAATCCGGATGATGTGCGTAAAAGAGTGGTGGTAAATTGGCCTCAAAGAGAGATAGAATTCTACAATTAACATATTGTGTACTGCATCTGAAAAAAATTTCAGCCGAATATCTCTTTTAGTCTGTGTTTTATTTAAATTCAAAATTGTTATACTCTTATTAAAAAAACGATACATACTTACTGTCTATTATAAAATTGAATTAAATCTCTCTTGAACGTATCTCTCGACAAATGAAAATCAAATATGTCCGAGTTAAATATACGCGATACCCTACAAATTGGTTCCGAAAGACCGTAATTTGTTTGCATAACATTTGCGTAATTAGCTACATCCCGTACCGGAGTAAGGCCTTTAACATTTTTTTCAAAAATGTAGCTACGCAAATTAACAAAAAATAAAAATGTAGTTACACAATTTAACAATAAATGTAGTCGTGCACAGGAAGAATATGGCAGGGTTAAAATTATAATTTTTTTAACTTTATATCCCCCGTTTTAAACCTAAAAAGAAAAGGTAGAGTTTAAAATTAATTAAAATTTTATTAATTAATTTTACCATCGAACGATAATTTCGAATCTTTCGAATTTAATCTATTTGAATTAATTTGTAAAGAATTTAAAAAATATCGAAAATAATGAAATAAATTACATAGTACAAAACGTACACTTTGATGGCCATTATCACATAACTATAGAGATGTCTAGAAAAATATCGATATGCCGCATACCACAAATAAATCACGAAAGCAGGCCTAAAATGCCATAATACTCATATTTTTCTAGGCATCTCTAGAATTATGTGTTAATAGCCATCAAAGTGTACGTTTTTTACTATACGAGTGTTATTTTAAAATCCTTAATTCAAAACCATAAAGATTCAATTCATTATTTTCGATAATATTTAAATTCTTTACGAATTAATTCTCATAGATTTAAATTGAAAAAATTAATTAATAAAATGACTCTCTACATTATTTATAAATTATAAGAAAATTATATTATAGCTATATAAGAAAAAAAAATCATCGCAAACTTCATTAAATATTGTTTATTCCATATTTAACCATTAAGCCTAGTACTCAGTTCGATTTTCCATACGATTTTACCAAAGTGAAATTAGAAATGAAAAATTTCATTTCTGTTTTCGTTTTGTAGTACTCAGTTCTCCAACGAAAAAACCAAGTGTGTTCAATACATCAAAGATGGCGCGCATAAACTCTCCAAATTATTTTCATGTGAAAATAATGTCTCGGCACATTATTTTCACGCGAAATTTTGACATTTGTTTGTTTTTGGCAAAAAACAAATTTTTTAATACCACAAATTCATAAATTTTAATTAAAGTCATTTTAATTTAAATTATTTACGTAAAATAAAGAAATTAATTTATACATGTTTACAAATTTATACGTTAAAATTAAAAATTCTTCAAATAAAATTTCATTTCTATTTCACGCGAAAATAAATAGATTTTTGGAGACCGCGTTAAAATTTCATTTCACTTTGAACTGAGTACTAAGCTTTAGTTAAAAAGTTATTCAATCAAAATTGGCCATTTAATTATTTATACACAAGCTAAATATTTCCACGGAATAAAATATATTTAATCAAGTTTGCGATAATTTTTCTCTGACTGTGAAAACATATTTCGATAAAACATTTAACTGGCGAACAACTAACCTGCCGTTAGTCATTTTTCTGTGCAATCGGGCATTTGTTGAAGCTAATTATATTGCAACTCCTCGTAAAATAAAAATTAAACTATATACCTTATATTTTTAGGTTTGGCTACCCTGACACATTTTTTCTATATACGACTACATTTTTTGTTAAATTGTGTAGCTACACTTTTGTTAAAAGTTAAATACTTCACTCCGGTACATCCCGTTGATAGTCCAAACGCTGTATTTTTAATAAATTTTAGCGAACTTTGTTTGCCGGAAGTATATAATCGGTTGTCCGACTATATGGTAGGCAACGAACGACACTGCTATGATGGTGACCCATAGAAATAGATAATATAGAATGAATGTAAGCATCTGTCAAGCGTCACAAATTCGGAGGGAAAAGAGATTGCGAATAAATCAACAGGGCCCTATTTTGAATTTTTTTCGACCGAATGCAATGAAGTTAGGAAGTTAAAATTAAAAAAATATTTAAATTGAATTATATTTTTATTCTTCCAATATAAAAAAATAATTGTTTTTTTTTCTTAAGTACAATATATTGTAGATTTAAACCTATGTATATCCAAATAGTTATTGATCCTATTTAACTTATTATTATTTTCATTGTCGTCAAATTGAGTCTTTGGGTCGTTAATCGACAAGAGAGTGATTCGTTTCTTAAAAATATTCCCCGATACTATTTTTTCTGCGGCACAAAATATTTGTTTTCCGAGCAAATAATATAATTTTTACTCATTTTTACATTTTACATCTTGTACATCGAAGCCAATTGGGTTCAATTATTGTATTTTTAATCCCTCACATTAAGGTTATCCTAAAAAACATAAAATATGTTTTTCATATTATTTCTATAAAAACTAATAATACCATCAAAAATAAAAAGTAATTATGAAAAGAAAAGCACGTAGTAATAAGAAAAATGCAACACTGGTAATATAACATGTTTACAAAAATAAAACGCTCTACGAAAACAACCAAAACTGTTTTCTTAATTTTTTCTGATTTATAACTTAAACTAAGGATAATTTTACCACAAATCACTTTCTTTACATAATTTACATTTTATTTCATAAAAACACTTGGTAAACTTACTGATCGTAAGAAATTCCATTCTGTAATTGTTTCGGTGTGTTTAGGCAGCTTTTCACAAGACACTTTATTTTAATAAGAAGTTTTAAATTGTTATTACTAAACGAAGCACTACTACACTATGCACTAACCATTTTATTAACATATTTATTCATTTTAATTAATAATATCAAGACTTTTTAAGAGCGCAAAATTAAGTCAAACACAAAAAGTAGTTTTGTTGGGGTGTTTTCTTTGACATATGAGACCGCCATATGCATTTTTTATATAACCATTCTCCTCTGGCTTGTGACACATGAAATAGCAAATTTTATAAGGGAAAAAACTTTACATTCATTCTATAGTATATAGTTCTATGTGGTGACCATATACGGTGGATGCATATTCTAAAATTGATCTCACAAATGAAGCGTATATTGAAGATAGGGTTATCGGATCTCGAATATCTCTACAATTTCTTTTGATGAAGTCTATAGCATATTGTAAGCCTTTGGGACAATACTGTTAATATGCAAGTTAAAAGTTGCATCGGCTGAAAAACTACTCTCAGGTCAGATATGAATTCCACTTTGTCAATAGCTTCGTTATACATACGATATTGATGCAATATCGCGGATACGATAAAATGTCAGATTTCTACATTTAGTCACATTAAGGTGTAGTCTTTTGTCAGTTGACCATTTACAAAATCTATTTAAATCATCTTGGATCTTGTTACAGTTGGCGCCGATGTTAACCCGAGCGAAAATTTTCATAGTTGATAAATAATGAAAATAGCAAAGGGCCTAAGTAAATGAAGTGAAATTGTTCAAAGACTTCAGATTATTGCGGTACAGTAGATGGCATCGGAACTGGTTCATATAGCAATCAAACTCTGGTAGCTCATTGGAACTCTGGTAGGTCATTGGAGATGTGAAACCAGCTACTTTTTTCGGCGTTCATGAAATTCCAGAAGCCCTTGTGACAAGATGTCAGCTCGTGCTCAATTCTTCATATTTGAAAAACTATATTATCTCTTCCTGTTTGTTGTTTCTGCCCTAGTCACCGTTTACTTTTATTATTGCACTTTTTTCAAGTCAATGTTAGAATACCAGTACAAAACTATTCATCAAAGTTTTGTGTTGGTTTACTGTGCAATCGCGAAAATAATCAAAAAATGTTTAAAAAATAAATATATTTTCAAATTCAAATTTGCCTGGTAAAATTGATGAGGTTTTTGTCTATCAAGTTGCTCACTCGCTAGCTGATCGAAGATCCGCCTCGATGTACGCATTTACAAAGTGATTTAGTTTACTGTTTTATAATCTACGATTCGATAACTTATATGATATAATCAAGTTGGCATAACATTTACTCTTCTCGGTTTGTCATTAAGCTAGACTCTAAAAATATCCAGCATGACTTAAAATCTAAATTCTTTATTCAGTATTTTATAAAATTATTTTTCCACTATTTCGACCAATGGTGGTACTTGTTTATTTGAAACTCTGAAAAATCTATCATTATAGCCTAGTACAAACTTTATAAATCCGTTCAAACGGATTTTCATTAAAAACTCGATACCAACTTAAAAACTTCTCGGGAGTATATTTCATGTAGAAAAAAATGCATTTACTGCAACCTACATCAAAAAATAATGTATTTTAAAATTCAAATCGTACAATAATAATGATGGATGTATCTCGGGAGTAAACGTCGATGATTCAGTAATTTCTTCGAGTAATTTTCTCGAAGATTTCTTCAGTAATTTAATCGAGCAATGGCGGAGTTCTATTGGCCTTAACAAAGTACTCGCAAGTTATTCCAACTATAAATAAATTTTGTTTTCTTGCACTTACTACGAATTGGACCATAAAACTTAAAATGATCCATGTACAATTTGATTTAGCGTATACACATCCGAAAAATTATTGGGCTGTGTGCGGAGTTCTAGGTGCGACAACGTCTCAATCTAACTTGATCATAAAAAACACGTCTCTACAAATCAAATTTTATTTATGTTACACTTTAAGGCTAAAATTTTCATTCACTTGATAAATTGGAAAGTAAATGTTTCCTTTAAAACGCAAAAACAGCCGCCTTCATCCTATGTAAAAATTTTAAAAAAGTTTTCCGTTTTTATTATCGAAAAATCCTTTTATTTCCTCAGTTTGATGATAATATTTACTGCAAAATATGCGATGGCTTTTGTAACAATTGTAAATAATTTTCGAATTTGTATCATAGTCACATCAACGACGTTAAGCATCCGATGGTAAGCACAATCGGTCACATGCATTAGATTATGAATGTTTCATCGATGGCGTATTTTATACCTATGATGGTTTTTGTTCATATTCACTTTGAGGACAATGCGTGAATATTGTATCATTTGTACATTGCTGTACAACAAAGCATTGTATAATTTGTACATTGCTCTTCCTGGTACAACTCCTAAGTGGGATACACGAACCAGTACAGTGTCAAACTCTTCTTTTTTCTGTTCGATGTGCTCTTCTCCATTTTAGGTTAGCATCGAGGGTCATGCCACAGACATTTGTTATTACATGTTCTGATTTGTCTTCATTTAATAAGATGCGCCAGTCAAAGTACTCACTGTGTTATCTGCATTTTGATGTTTGTTCGATGTTTCAGATATATCTTTTCTTACTGATAGGATAGCAGTATCGTCTGCAAATGTTGCTACTGTATCACCTTGAATAAGGTAAGTTTCTCTTTATACGAGAACAGAATGAACAAAATTTGTCCAAGTACGCAGCCTTGTGGTATACTTGCATAAAAATAGAAATTCGTGGACTGTCGTAAGACTTACATAACCGAACGCATTTGCCAAACATGTTTGCATTAATCAAGAATGAAAAATAGAGGTTCAAAGGCGATCAGATACCGCCCTAGTTCTAACCATAAACGAAGCCAGCTAGCAAGTGGATGGAGCTACATATATGCCTCTTTCAGTTGCTTTCCGGTAAATCAAAGATTTTGGGCTCCAAGGGACGTATGATTGCAAAGTTGAAACTTAAAGGAATTGACGGAAAGGCACCATTAGGAGCTTACTGTAAGCATACTGTAAGCATATATACTGTGACCCGAAAGATGGTTAAAGCGTACTGTAAACCTATATACTGCGACCCAAAAATGGAGTGGGGTAATGACACAATGTGATTTCTGCCTAGTGTGATGAATGTCAACGAATAGAAATTAAAACAGGTGCGAGTAAACGGCAAGAGTAACTATTACTCTCTTAAGGTAGCCAAATGCCTCGTTATTTAATTAGTAACGAGCATGAATGACATAAAATTTTGAATGCAGCTATAGGTACAATACTAAGCTGTATGCCAATATAAAAACCACACATGCCATATCAATACAATTATGCTAATAAAACAATTGATAACGAATGAAAAATACATTTAAGTTTTTTTTATATATAGTTAATAATATTGTGGTGGTGCGACAAAGACGGTAAATTCTAGTTCTTTCAGCTGAAACTCTGTTCTAATTGGTTTATGGAGATTTGCTCGCTCTGCCACTAACTTCTTCAATAAATGCCAATTGGTTTTATTGTTTGTTGATTTAGGCAAGTTATTATTTTTTTTATTATCATTCTACTCAGAGTCATAATCACAGATGAGTGGTCAGGCGACAGTCTCTCACTGTTTTCGACGCACTTTTAGTCCTCTAAAACTCCTTTTGCTATATACAGAAGTCTGATACTTTATGTATTTCAGTCAGTAGGCTGATATGTTGGTTTATCACCAGAGTGAAATTCACAGTTGTGCCCGAGAGCTGCATTAAATAACTCTTTTCTATTTTTGGGAAATTGAGAGGTTCCACAGGAGCTTTTTCGCTTTGTATTCAATTGTTTTGAAAAGTATGTATATCATTTACGAGAAAAGATTCTAAATCAATTACATATCGTCTATAAATGTTGCCGATTGAAAGCTTTATAAATACGATTTGTTTCTGAATTTAAGGTTCATTTTGAGCATGTTGTTGTCCATTGTTACCATCATTTTTATTAAAATGCAAACAATTTTGTTTTTCTCATATTAAGATAAATCACGGAACTTCGAAGAGAAGGTCGTGGGTTCAAAACTGAAAATGATAAAATATTTATCATGTTTCATTTTCATATAAAACTTGCTTTTAACATCCATACAATTTTTTTTTAAAAACAAACCAACATACATTTGACTCAAAAGAAAATACTTACAAATAAACATCTCAAAACAAAGTTGGCTATCTAGTGGAAATTTTAGAAGATTAAAAATGGGCGCTGTTAATTTAAATTTTAACAATTATCAAGCTCTGTATAAGAGCATTTGTCAGAAAAGCCAAAGCTGGGATTGACTTATCAAATTCAAGTTGTTTAATAAAAATTTGGGTTTGAGAATGTTAATAACTTTTCAAAATGAGCAACATCAACTAATCGTTAATTTATTGTATAGACACAGATTTTAAAATAAATTTTAAATTTTATGACATATTAAGGCAATGAACCAACTGACGATGTACCTTGAACATAATTATTTTTCATATAAATACTTTGTAAAATTTCACATTTAGTAAGATTTTGCTCCTTATCTAGGTATCACAGTCATCTAAGGTCATTGAGTGAACACAACCACGAGGATGATTTAGTCATTACACTTTTTGATGAATTATATTCATGTCGGTACACTCTCATCGTTAAATATATTATAGTCATACTTAGTTATACGGGGCTGTTAGATTGGTTATGTAAAATTTCACTAAACAAATTTTAGAAACTAATAAATTTTTTATTAACTTAGCCTTATACACACGCAAAACCTAGTTTTTATTATGGAGAATCTATACTGAGTTACATCAGTTTGTTTATCTTTATACATTTGGCAAACACTTACATAAATCAATTTCAATTTACTCTTATTTCCCGTGAAATATCTTTCAAACATCCTCGTTAAACTAAATATGTCTACATATACTACGAACAAAATCTTAATCATAAAAGTGCTAAAATTCAACTACTGATCTCTATTCATGTTTTACTTTCGTAACTAAACGCGTACCAAAAAACAAAAAAAAAATGTAAAATTATGAAGAAAATTAAAAATGTAAAACTCAGAATATTGAACTAAAAGATTAAAAAAGAAAAAATTATAAATTTCGTTGTTTCAGTTTTCTTGTGCTCAAAGGTTTTTTGTGAGTCAAATTTTCCTCGGAAAATCTTTTTATGAAAAAGTAAAATAAAAGAAGATCGAGAAACCCAAAAGCGAACAATTTTACAGTTTTAACTTTAGTTGAATTTGAAACGTTGCACGATTAGCAGCAAACACAAGAAATTAATTTTTGTTAAACTAAAAAACTATTTAAAGTTAATTAAGTGTGATTTAAATTACAAAATAAAACAAAATCGTTAAAGTTATTTCGGTTTGAAATTACATATTCTTTGTTTATCCGTGCACAGTGGAAATTATAAAGTTATTTTTAGTGAAAATTTCTGCATCTATGAATATTAAGTTCAGTTCATAAACCTTTTCTTTACAATTTATTTTTGTGAACAGTGTTTATGAGAATTTAGAATGCAATTAAAATAAATTTGTGCATAATAAAAATATACAAAAATAAAGTGAAAAATGTCGTTTTGTCGTATAACGGGGCGCTCCAAGGCATTACCAAAACCGAATTATTTTCCATTACTACCACCTATTTCACCTGCAGATGCGAATCGATTTTGTCGCATTACTGGAAAATCATATGGACTACCATCACATCATTATATTCCGGTGTTACTAACAACGCTAGCGCATCCCGACCGATGCCGAATCACAAATGTTGCAGGTGAATTGGGACCACATCATTACTATTTAGATGGCACTTATGGAAAACGTAAACATGTCGTGTTGACTGATTATCGATATATTTTTCCGGTGTTCGATACCAAAAATGACGATGTTAAAATTTTAAACGAGTTGATGAGTACAAAAACATCGGTGGCTGAAGGAAATTATGTTTATCGGGTGGAAGAGCGAAAGTGTCATTTAGTTTTTCCCGCTGCACTTGAGGCTGCCGTTCGAGATGGCGATGTTCGAGATGTAATGATGGCAAAAAATCGTGATACTGTATTACTAAAAATAAATAAAGGCAAAAGTTTATCGATCGATCTACAGCAATACGAAGATGATTATGAACATCTTTTTGAAGGTGAAGGGCCAACCGAAAAAGTGTTGCATGAACGCGAGCAAGAAAAATTAAAATCTAAAAAACGCCGAAAAAATTTGACGGGCATGATGAAAATTTTTGAGGACAAATCTTGTGATGAAAATAACAATGAAATTGACATCCGGTCGAAACGGTCAAAGATTACAGCGGAAAGTACCCGAAATTCGGAACAATTTGTAATCGATCAAAACCAAACCGATAAAATTAATGCAATATTATCAGAATCATATGAATCGTATGATCTCATCAAACCGTTGATTGAATCATGGGATTGGAATCGATATGGGACCGAAATCGAAAACATAAATTCAAACGAAATTATATCTAAAATTTTACCAACTTGTTATAAAATCGACCCGGTTGCAGTCGAACACAAAGAAGTGATCGTAAACATTGAAGAACAATTTTTGGAGGGTACCAAAGGGTTTGATCTCATACCGTGTATTTCAAAATTTACAAAATTCAATGAGAAACCTAATGCTGAGTTGATAAAAAAAGTGTTTGAGCAAAAGTTCGAGAAAATTAATGAAGAAAATTTAGAAAAAATTCAAATGAATGAAATCGATTTACTCAATCTATATCCGAATGAAGTGGAAATATTAGAAATTATCAGAAATTTATCAAAAGGTAGTTTGTGCATGATCGCCGATATTTTGGGAGTTAAAATGCGGCTAAGCGAGGGACGTGATATTTTTGTGCCCGGCCAAATGGTAACAGTAGAAAAAGTGGAAAAATTTGTTCCCGGACAAATCGTCAACGGGAAATACATAGCTGGAATAAAAACGGACCATTCATTTATACCTGGGTATGTAATAGACGATAAGACATTTGTTGCAGGACAAGAATTCAATGGTGAATTTTATCCGGGTCAAACTATTTTGACTAATAATCATCATGGTGTGGAAGTGGTAAAATTTATTGAAGGGCAAACTGTTGTAACCAAAGATGGAATAAAATTTATTGCCGGCATCGTAAATGAGAAAACAAATCAATTTGTACCGGGGCAGTATTATCAAATTGATGATAAATTCGAATTTGTTCCTGGCCAAAGTGTAACGGCACCCGATGGTGAAAATAAATTCATCCCCGGTCAAAATATCATTGCGGAGAATGGCGAACTCATTTTTATGCCTGGTCAGACAACAAATGGCAAATTTATTCCAGGCAAATCGATTGTGACCGAGGAGGGCTCAAAATTTGTACCGGGTCAAGAAGTTAGAGGTATATTTGTTCCGGGTATCACAAAAATGATCGACAACGAAATGAAATTTGTACCAGGCATAAATATTGAAACAAAACAAGGAACGAAATTCGTTGAAGGTCAAATCATTAAGACGAAAAATGGTGAAATATTTCACCCCGGCCATACAACGGTGGACGCAAATTCTAACATTCTAGAGTTCAAAGTTTCAAAATCGGTGGATGACGTAATTTTCCACGAACCGCAAATTATAGAGTATGTGATTGATTCGGGTAGCCAAGATGTTATGGGAACAACTCTCTCTATATTTGGACATATGGTGCAGACTAGTGACGGGGTAGAATTTTATCCAAATAAAGTTAAACTTGAAGATTTACCAAAAGGCAAAATTGTTCCAGGTAAATTAATTAAACAGGATATGGAAACAAAATTTGTTCCGGGCATGATGACGGAAGATGGATTTATTCCGGGACAACTAGTTTGGACTGGCGATAAAGAACAGTTTGTGCCGGGCCAAGTAATTGAAACGTCAGAAGGATTAAAATTTGTGCCTGGCCAAGTAATTGAAACCAAATCTGGAAATAAATTTGTACCTGGGCAAACTATACAAACAGAAGATGGACCACGTTTTGTACCCGGACAAATTATACAAACGAAATCGGGACCAACATTTATTCCCGGTCAAATAATGTACACCGAAGAGGAAGGAGAGCGATTTGTACCAGGTCAGGTCGTCGATACTGAATATGGACCACGATTTGTTCCAGGCTGCGTAATCGAAAATAATGATAAAGTAACATTTGTACCTGGACAAGTGGTTGAGACGTCCGAGGGCTTAAAATTTATTGCGCCTGATTTGTCACCGAACGCAGATGGAGATGAAGAATTTTCAATTCAAAGTTTTTTAGTCACACCCGAAGAATTAAAATTGCTCAAACCACATAATAATTGGACAACGATAAACGGTAATAACGGAGAATTGAGTATCGATGCTAAAATGTTACGACAACTATCTGCCGCTGGTATGTCTATTGGGCAACAAGTTGAAGCATCTGCTATAGATTTTGTGTTACAGAGTACGAAAAATAAACAAATCATAAATCAATTTACAAAATTACATTTTCCCCAAATATCAGAATCAAGCAACAACAACAACGACAATGGTAATACAAACAGTGAAGTAATCGAAAATAAAATTGAATTTATTTTCAACGAAATGAAAAACATAATCGATGATCAGAAAATGGGTAACACGAAAAGTACGTCATCGCAAACGCAAATGAATCCAATGTCAAAAATAAAATCGAAAAAGTGTGTCATCGATCCGGTAACGATGCAACAAATACAATTAATTTCATCAATAATACAAGAAACAATCGACGATCCAAGTAATACATCGTCAACATATGAAAAAATTATTAAAGCGTTCAACGAAACATTAGAATCCATCTCATTGGCGGACATTTCAAGTATCACAGAAATATTAACGTCAAACATTTACAAAACAGAAATTTTAAATAAAATTACACAAAATAAAATCGAAAATAAATTTAAATTATTTAGAAAAAATTTCATCGATAACAAATTAATATTAAATAATTCCGAGGTTGACTGGATTAATGAAATAAGCGAAATATTAACAATAAACAATGACTACGATATGCTGCAAAATTTTCATGAGGTCATCGAGAAAACGCCAAAAATTTTATATAAAATAATAAATCATATAAAAGAAAATGATTTTAGTTTAATTAACGATAATTATAATTTAATTAGTTTTATAAAAAATTCAATTGTGGAGAGTACAAGAGAAATAATAAAAAATGAATTAGTGTTAAGATTAAACGATGATGATGATTATCGCCGTGATATTGTTCAACAAAGTATTGGTTTAGCTAAAATTTTAAATTTAAATAATAATTTAATTAATAAACTTTATGATATATTATTAAATAAAATTAATCTAGATAATATTTTTGCAAATGGCGTAAAACAAACGGCTGAATGTAACGGTAACGAAATTTTACATAACGGTGATAATGCAAATTTAATTGAGCTACTTTGTCGCGTTGATTTGATGAATAAATTCGCAGAAAATAACGTAGAACTTCAAATTAATTTAAGTAAATTAAAAAATAATGAAATTATGTTTATCAATGAATTAAAAAATAATTCGAAATTAAGCGAATTGGTACGTAAATCGGGCCAGCTCTTAATCAAAACGGAAGTTGATGAAAATAATAATAATGAAAGTAGCGCTAATTTGTCAGTCCCACTTTCACTTTTTATGTCAAATAATTTAATCGCAATGGAAGAGTATTTAATACGCTCGGGCGAGAAATCAAAGGGTGCATTCTTAATATTAAAAAACGGTTTACAAATGGTTGTGCCGCGCGAATTAAGTCATGACGTAATAACCGGTAAGTGTTCGTTCACCGTACTCGATGATAACGGTATACGGCACTTTGAACCATTGCACGTGTTCAAAATATTAAATTTAAGTAATCGCGGCCTATTATACCACCGTTTTTCAATGTATTCATGTGATGTTATTAATAATTAATTTAATTTTAAGCTTATTTTAGATATTTTTTTAAATGTACCATTTTCATTTAATTATTATTTTTTGTTAAAAATAAATAAAATACATTTAATTAAAAAAAATATTGTATCGCAACACACAGTTTTTCATTACCTTTGTTACAAATGATCATCCAAACATACTATCGGCTAATTGCCAAAAAGTTAAATACAAGTCATGCATAAATCTAGTACACGGAAAAGATATTATGGGAAATTGGCGGATGCCGAAATAAAACTTCGCTTTGTAGTTATTTTGGTAATCTCTTATGTGGCCTTGCTATATAAGAATAATAATATAAATGGAAATAAATTGAGACAGGAAGTAAGTATATGTATATCTAAATATAACTCTAAAATTGGTGAGTAAAATTAACCATCGAACAGAAATGCAGCACTTAGTCAAAATTTTTTTAAGCTTTTTTATGATTTCGAGGTATGGAATAAATAGGAAATGGTGAAATTTTTTCAAAAATGGCAAGTAATATTCACATTTCCACTGGTTTTTAAATTGGCAAGTATGGAACGACCTACCACTTCGTGTACACGGGTTTAATATGGTCCTCGGGGTTCGATATGGAAACTAGCCTTCTTCTTACCTACATTTCAGAAACTCGCAGAGTTATTCTACTACTTTTGGTGTTACGAGCCAACCATTTTTCAATTATGTACATAGTGTCTATTTACGATTTACGAGAAAATTGTTAGAGCGTTCCGATTTCCCCGTATAAATATATCAATAGGAGTATAAGGACAAAATGCGGATTTTTTTTTATTAAAAAATATGTTAAATTCGGAAAAATGATAAAAAGTGATTTATTCAAAGTATGCTCCATCGCTTGTTATATATTTTTAAGTTCTTTTGGGCAAGTTGTGAATACCACGCCAGTAAAAAATTTCCCCTTTCGCTCATCGAGCCATTTTTTCACATCTTCGAACGAACCAAAGCGCTGCTCAGCAAGTGCGTGACCCATCGATGCAAACAAGTGATAATCGGAAGGAGCCAAGCCTGAGTAAACACGATTCCAACGTGTCGCGATCTGGTTTTGCCGTATATATGTAATGGAGAATTGTCATGGAAGAAAAATGATTTTGTGTGCCTCTTTCGGTATTATGGCCTTTTTCAAGCAGCGGACGGTTCAAATCGGCTAATTGCTATTGGTAACGCTTATAGTATTAACCATTTTCCCAGGTTTAACAGCTCGTAGTAGGCCACGTGCCTCTGGTCCCACCAAACACAGCACCGTCTGTCTGCCAAAGCGATTCGGTCTTGAGGTCGATAAGGACCTGGGTCCAATGATATTTTACACTTGGAATTCTCAAAATAAGTTCACTTTTAATCTCCTGTAACTATACGATGCAAAAACGACTTCCTTTTGTAACGAGCGAGCAAAATTTCACACGTGTTTTTGTACTTTTCCATTTGCATGTCGTTCAACTCATGTGCACGGTAACCATCTATACCGGTCTTCTGAATCTTTCCCATCTCTCGTAGGTCAACGATTTTTTCCCAACATAAACGTTGTTGAATTTGGTTTAGCATTTCGAAAAATCTAGGGTACGCAACCAAAGCATGATCCTGGTTGTTAAATATAATTAACTTCCCCGGACTAGGGATCAAATCGCTTTCGATCCCAACTATGTGTTCCGTTCTGCTCGTTAGTACAATATTCCATGTTCAATACGAAAATCAGGGACTTGCTTGGAAACTCAATGACACTTTTCCAACCTTCTGATACGATTGATTATCCCGAGTTGTAGTAGTCTATTTGTAAGGAGTTTGAAATCATACCACTGAGGACGTATATAGATCAACGGGTCATCTTTGATACAGGGTCCTTCAGATCCATCAATCGTACCAGCGAAGGGTGGTCCATTACCTTTGAGGCGGGAACCATCACCATTTCCTTTGGTGAATGCTCGTTTCGTATAGAAATACCTAAGACCAGGGCATAACAAAACAAAGCGCGAAGTGTGCTTTTTAAATCCAATATGCTCTCTAAAGTTTAATGCGCTGTCATAAATAAAACCAAGGCCCTACGATGGTTTTGCAATAACACCCCTATTGATAGAACAATCTGTAAGTATAGAGGGTAAGTGCTTCTAAAAATAAGCAATAGATGGATATTAATTGACGTTCAGTTCGAGATGATTCTGTGAGCATCAGATTGTAAAGTGGTTTAGGTTGGCTTGTAAAACATTGGCGCCAGCGTTTGTGGAAATATTTTAATAAATTTTCATATCGTCGACATACACAGAGAAAACCAAGATTTCGTCGGTCAACGTCATTTATGCACAGAATGAATAGCAATGGATCCAAATGACTACGCTGAGGTTCGTCAGAAGACGCGGTAAAAGGAGCTAATACACAATCGCACTCTGTGGCCATTTATTTTCTTTGTTCGGCTGTGAACTTCTGACACATACAAGCTATCAAGAGGGATTCTAAAGTATATTAATAATTTAATTTCGCATAGGAAAAAGTTTTAAATTTAGGAAAATTCCCACAAATACATCATTATAACCGATGTGAAGTTTCTAACAAAAAATAACAAAAAATCCAAATTAAATATGTGATTTATTACACTGTTAAATTATTTTTCGAATCAAGTACATTTAAAAATTATAATTTTTAAAATAGAATTTATTTAAAATTACAAAGTATTAATGAAATACAATAATTATTCAAACAGATAAGTAAAATAACTAATTAAAATCATGTGTGACTTAGTTAACAAATACCGGAGAAGTGGTGCAGTGGTAAAAGCTTCGGCACTTGGACCGGAAGGTACTGGGTTCGCGCAGTCACATCAGAGGCTAGATGCAAACCGTATTTTCATCATCGATACACCGATTATGTTAATAAACACAACTAAGACACTCTGATGGAGTGCATAATTCAGCGCTGACCCACCGGCCACGTCACTGTACATGTTGACATGGAGCTTACAATGTTCAGATTGTATGCTATAGTTTGTGAGTAGGTGAATAGGTTACTCGGTTAATGATGTGGTGAGAATGCTTGGTATCACAATGGGCTAAAATTGGCCTAAGTGTCAACCACTGAAACCTAAACCTAGTTAACAAATACATGAAAATTAAAGCTTTAACAGGAAAAATATCGGAATTGTTTATTGAAATTTTCCACTGTAAAATTGAGCCCTTGAAGTTTCTAACAAAAAGTAACACGTGCACGATTACGATTCCAACTGGAAAACAAGGCAAAACAGAATTCTTATTGGATTTAAATAGATTTCAATAGCCGCCATATTGAATTGTGTTAGTATTGGTGATTTCCACTGTTAATATTTTATAAATGCAAATTAGTGAAAATTTTATTAAAAATTATTATTATATTAAATAAAATCATAATACAATTTAAAAAAATAATAAATACAAAAGATATTAGAGAAATATATAAATAACTTAAAGAAAACGTTAACAAATAAATAAAATTAAAGCTTTAACAAAAAAATATCAAATATGTTTATTGCAATTTTTCACACAAAATATTTAGTATTTTATCATCTGGGCCAATAACAAGCCACTTCCAGAGATTAGGGCAAGATACTACTATATAGGTCGGATTGGCCTATCTATAGAGAACATTTTCTGGTAAAAGGTTTTTCCAGATGATAAAATACTAAATATTTTGAGTGAAAAATTGCAATAAACATATTTGATATTTTTTTGTTAAAGCTTTAATTTTATTTATTTGTTAACGTTTTCTTTAAGTTACTTATATATTTCTCTAATATCTTTTGTATTTATTATTTTTTTTAAATTTTATTATGTAAATTATGATTTTATTTAATATAATAATAATTTTTAATAATAGTTTCACTAATTTGCATTTATTAAATATTAAAAGTGTAAATTACCAATACTACATTGGAATCTATTTGAATCCAATAAAAATTATATTTCCGCCATGTTGGACTTCACATTGAACTTCACAGGCTCTCATTATCCTCCTCGTATAAACTTAAGAATATTATAAAATGCGTACACGATGAACTATAAATAATAGGTATGGGACATGGGCTTTTTTTGGGTGACATTAAAACAAAGAATTTTCTTATTTCAAATGAACTTTATTATACCAAATATGTACCATTTTGATCGATAACCTTTTGCCATTTTTCTGGTAGATCCATGATCCCATCAATCACTGTAGAACTTCTGTGGTTTAGAGGCGAAAAATCGAGACAACTCTTTTTCGCAGGCCTTTTAATGTAAAAGCATTAAGATGGCCCAAACGTCAAGCTTTTTTTGTATCCAGCTATTTTTAAATGGTTTAAAACTGTTTTGTGATCATTATTTAGTTCTTTACAAATTGCATGGCTGCTTATACTGGTCTTCTTCAATTTTCTTTATGATTTCATCGATTTTCCCAGTGGTTGGTCGACCAGAGCGAGCTGCATCTTTGACAACCATATTTCTAGAACGAACCCTTTCTTTGCTGCTAATTTTGTTAAAACAACTTCTCCATAAACAGTACAAATTTTTTCGCAAGCCTGAGACGAATTTTTACCTTTGTCGTAATGGAAAAGATGATGGATGTTTAAAATGTTGTAACTTTTTATTCACTTCGCCGGTTTTAATGATTTGTATGTCAAAGTGCAAGTTAAAATGTCACCTTTCAAACACACATGAATTGCCCGATACGATCAATGGTTACTGAGATATATGAATGTAAAGCCATCTACCGGGAAAAAGGCCACAAACTTCTTTCCCTACCCTATATTATTATGCAACATTACCAATACAAAAGATTTACAAACCATAAAAATTACAAGCAAATTTGAGCCTCGAAAATTTAAAGTTGTCTTCTGTTAACTTAAATTTAACAAATCAGATTGTACTGCTCTGGCGGTTCAAGACTTATAAAAAACGGAATGCCTTTGAAATATTATCGTAGTTACACCACTAGGCTCTATGTTGTCATTAAAATATAAAACAATCCTCTATATTTTAATCATCTATTACGAAAACATCGACAAGAACAAAATCCGTATAACAAAAATAAAACGGTTACCACTTAGTTGTCATTATTACGTCAGCAGTGAAAATTAAGAAATTTAAATTACAAAAATAAAATAATCAAACATAAAACACAAAAATTCACGTGTTTTCGGCTTGCGTGTCTCGTTTAAAATTAAAAATAATATTCAGACGATCATTCACTTTGATAAATTTATGATCACAGTAGCAACCAAATAATATTAATCTGGAACCGCGCAACATGGAATAGGAATAACAATGATGAATGAAATATCAAAATATGTAATCTATCCTATATTTCATGTGGTCTGTACAAAATACAAATTTATTTGTAAAAACTATACAACCGATATGAAAATGATTTTAAATCTATTTTTAACGAAATGTTCTAATTTTAGGTTGAACGTAAAGTCTAAACAATCTATTTCATTGTGTATATACATATTACGTTTTAAAATTATGATGAGAACCTGTACCCGGTTTTCGTAATTGTAATTAATAAAATTATATTTAGGTTTTCCAGTTTTTAAACATTATTAGTTGTTGGCTAGCTATTTTTTCGATATAAATATAAAGTACTTACGTACAAATTATCCACCCGTATGTAAAGTAAACATTTCAGGTAAACATTTCGGTTAGTGCTGAAAATTTGAAATTTCTGTTCAAAAACTCAGTTTTCTTTTATTCTCATCTATTATGCCATGAATCACTAACGAAATTTTTGAGTAGGTTCAAATCTTATTTTGTTTATACATATCAGGTATATAAATATTTCTAGAATAATTATTTATTATTCACTAAGGACAAGGTATTTTTAAAAATTTTTGAGTAGCGCACAATTTTGTAATTGTTTGAGACAAATCAACAGACACAACAGCTTTATTCCGCTAGTCAACTCGATTGTCATTTCAAGTGACTCATTTACTATATGAAATTAAAGTGGGCTGCCTTGTCAAAATATTGAATATTGACAAACGGCGTATTTTATGCCTTTTCTAGTAACCTCAAAATTCACTCAAATCAAAATGATAGTTTTAAATTATTTCTTTCACCTAAAGTCACTTTTTGGCATAGCAACTGGCTTATGTTCCATAGTAATAATTGATTTCTACAGTCACTTGAAACGAAACGACAAACCGCTCGACTAGCGGAATAAAGCTGTGTTTGCGGTAAAATGTCGCTGGAAACTTATGAAAGAATTTGTATGATGATGTATAAAAATAAACACTACCACTCACCTGACGATTACTGATATTTTACGTTTGATTTAAAACAATTTCTTGATGTCACTCAAGATGATCAATAATTGGGAGCGGTTAAGTTATAAAGTTTGATTCCGAAAGTCAATCTGTCTGTGGAGATGCCGAACTTTGGTGAAAAAAGTTTTTTCTATCAAAACTAGTCGTTTCCAGTAAAATTTAAAAAATGATCTGAACAAATTTTGTTTAAATCTTAATTTTGTAAATGCAATATAAAAAAAACCGTCATTTCCGCTTAAATTTTGGAAAACTAAGCTAGGACATAAAGTTTTTTGTAAATGATATGATTTTCAAAATATTTGCCAAAACCAATAAAAATCCTATAAAAGCTGCTACTTCCGGTGGACTGCTTTTTCTGAACATCACTTCTGAACATCCAATTTATGGAAAATGTTAAGTATGAAGATCCATCTAGATCAATCAACCCGTCGGAGCCGAATTTAGTTAAAAATAGATTTGTCAAAGCCGTCATTTCCGCTTCAAAATTTGGAAAACTGACCGGAACCAGTTTTGTTGTAAAATTATTTTAAAATCAAAGCACTTTCAAATCGTAGTCGTTTTTCTCGTAAATGATATACTTTTCAAAATATTTCCAAAAAACGAGAAACTCTTATGGAAGCTAACATTGCCGGTGAACTGATTCCGGCCAAAAATCACTCTGATTACGGGAAACTCTGCACTCACTCCACTTAAATTTTGAAAAAATAGTTTGAGCCGATATTGCTGCCAAATTAATTTAGAATCTTTAAGTTGTTAATTGCTTGTTTGGTAAATGACAAACTTTTCAAAATATTTGGTAAAAACGACAAGGACACTATGGAGGCTGCTACTTACGATTTACAATTTCAGCCAAAAATCATTGGGTTGTCCCAATTTATGAGAAAAACTTACGTGTGAAGTTTGATCCTGAAATGTCTGGGCTATAGAGGAGCTACAGACATTCAGTCTGCACGGCACCACACATACACAGACACACACAGATTTTTAAAACTAATTTTTTGACTTCGGCGATATAACGAATGGTAAATCTGCATAAAACTCGCGGTCAACATTTTTAAGGATTACTGTGCTTTATTTTACATACGTAAAAGAAAATAATAATGTACGAATATATAGGCTAACATTAGAAGCATTCAAATCTAAACATTCAAAATTATTTTGACAGTTTGCCTTGCCGTATGTGAGCAACACAGTTCTCTGTTGCGCGTTGTCCTTTTAGACGAGCGTGAAAGTTAATTGTTTACTTGTATAAATGAAACATCTAAAAACAGTCGTTTTCCGATTTAAAATTAGTGTACAAACCACTCTTCATAATAGTTGAAGGAGAGAGTAAATTTTGTTGTTGTAATTATGAGAAAATGAACGAATAAGCATTTCTTTGTATCATTCGTTCTATACTTGATTAAATGACAATTATGTCTACTCTTTGCTTTGTTTTTACTCTTTGCAACCTATTCTGTGGCCAAAGTACTCCCAACTTTTTCGCAGTTCTCTTTTCACGTCCTAACTTACGTACTAGCGAAATCGAGGACGTTCACATTGCGTAACTCCATGCTCTAAGATTTTCTTTAGCCCCAAATGTGGCAGTTTTGTTGGTTGACATAGCCGCCAATTTCAAAATGAGCTTCATCGGTGAAGATAATTTGCTTGAAAAAATTCTCATTTTCTACTTGTTTATCTATGGCCCAATTAACGAAGTGCCGACGAAGTGCGTGGTCATTTGGCTATAATTCTTGCATTAACTGTATTTTGTAAACCATTACATGAAAATTTTTGTGTAAAATATTGGGCAAAGTTGTTGGTTTAAATTTAATTGCTGTGAACGATGACGAATTGATGTCCTTGGCTCTTCAGCAACACTTGTGGTAACAGCTACAATATTTTCACTTGAACGCTCACTACCATGCTAAATTCTGCTGCTCTGAATGAACTGAACCAGTTTCGGTTTATCGAAGCATTTTCTCTACCGTATTTTGAACGAAATTTTCTTCCAACTTCTGAATAACTTTCACCATATTTAAAATAAGTTCTAATAATGAAAACACGTTGTTCAATCGTATATCTCTCCATTTTAACTAACCGGAATGATTGTACCTTTGTTTCTCAAATAACATACTCTAATACAAAAATCTAAATGGCGGAATATTTAAAAAGATACCTCAAATTTGAACACCCGTTATATTCTATAACTCTCGTCTTTCTAGTGGTGATTACTCAAAACAATATAACACTTTGCAAACACTAATTAATTAAATTAACATAAAAATAATATTTAAATTCAAATATATGTATATATATAATTGAAATATGGAATACTTCAACTCGGCCATATTCGACTCGCCAATTGACTCTGATTACCCTTCATTCAATCTGCAACGCTTCATATTAAACGCGGTAAAATCACCGTTTGTCCTTGAACATTTCCAATGACAAACTTCTCACCAGATAAAACATGAGTAACCATATGATGTTCCTTAAATTTTGTAATAGTTTTTGATTTACACCTGCCTCAAAACATATTTTTTCCTGATTCGCTACCGTATTTTTCACTATGTCGTTTCGAATTTCAGTATGATTGAATTTTTTTTTGATTTAAACAGACAATAATCAAAGCCCACCGTCTCGTCACCTACAACATGAAACCTAATGTAATAAAAATTAGAATCAAGCGCTTATTCCATGGGAAAAATCTACTGTCAGGAAAAATAAAAGCGAGAAAAAAATATAAATTTTACTGGTTGTACGAAACAAAAAATGTTGTCAGTAAAATTTTACTGAGAGTAGTTGTGATAGTGTTAGGTGCTGCTATAATGTGCTATAAAAAAATGTAAACTAAATATATTTTATGGCAACATTGTTTACACTTCTACAAAAAATGTATGCCTTTAAATTTTTCTCACAGTCATACAAAATAAGTCGTTCGCTCGCCATTTTCATAGTCAAATGTCGATTTGTTTTTTATGAAAATGAAGTTAAATTTGTTAACGTTTGTGGTTTTTTGTGGTACATATATAAAAATTAAAATATTAAAATATACATATATAAAAAAAATTGAAATGTACGAAAACGTATAAACTAAAACTTTTATGAAATTTTTAGGTTATGCCAAAATGTAAAACCATGAAATTTTACTATAAAAATGAAATAAAAAATATTTCTTTTCTTTCTCACTCTTATGGGATTTTAAGATTTTTTTGTTTTGCGTTTTTTCAGTAAAAAAAAATGCTGTCAGCAAATTTTTTCCATGGAATTAAGGCTTTAATTTCAAATTTCAAATCCAATGCTGTGTGCTTTAGGTCGTTTTTTTTTTCGACTAAATTATGAACTAAACTAAATTTGAATTTTTTGACTTATAGATGGCTAATGTGTAAGAATCACAACAATCAGTTTCGAACAAATGAGACTATTGATTTGAAAAAATCAGTCTTCTCATCAGGCCGCGACGACTGATGTTGTATTATTACATTTTTTTTTTTTTTTTTTTTTTTTTTATTTTATTTATTGCCAAACATAAATTACATAGTTTTAATTACATTTATATAATTTTTGGTACTTAACAGATTAATCTTTATCTAAGTAATACATTGATTTTGCGACATATATTTTATTGTGGGTTGTATGATTGGTTATTTTGTAGTTTAAATACCATGCCCTTTTATGGCTGGACATAGTTTGTATTATTACATTGGAAAATTGTCTATATATATATAGAACATACCATGCAGTTGTACTACTAGCGAATTACTGCATAGCGTACGAAATTTGATTCTTTCACATTTCCATCTATATTCTATTTTAACAACTAACTTTTCGCATTCACGAATTTTATTATATATTTTACTTTGGTTTTTTTGCAATTGTGATGGTGTTATTGTGATTGTTCTGTATATTGGTATAAACCAAACTAAATTGCTCAGTAATTCACAATAAACATTCATACGTGGCAGTAACATCAACAAAACAAGCTGTGTCTGACTATTCAAAATACTAAATTGTCGAGTTTTCGTGGATAAAGGAAATATTAAATTAAATTAAAATAATGGAAGGTGATATGAAAGTTGCATTATTTGCAAATGTTATTAAAAACTACGAAATGTTTAAAAATAAAAAAAAAGTGTCACGTAAAATTTTTTGTAAATTTGTACACAATAACACATTTTCATTAAATACCAAATAATGACATTTGACAACTAAATTGATAAGTTACCTCGAGAGGAAACTATTCATTTGTAACCTGGCGGCGAATAGCGTAAGGTCACCTCAAAAAGTTTAGTTCATAATTTAGCCGAAAAAATCGACCCGAGACGCACAGAATATTAAGCCGAACAATTATCTTTGTTTTGTTGGTGCTAGTATATGTTGTCCCATCGTCGTTTGCCAATTGGATACTTTCAGGAACCATTCGTTTTTTAATTATGTATATTTATTGAACTGCCTGTGTCAATATCGCATTCACTTTAATAGTTATCATTCGAAAATTGAGTTATTACATCACTTTTGAATTCGACACTTTGAATAATATCAACAGTATTTCTGATTTCTTGAATATAAAGCAGTTTTTGATAGTTTGTAGGGGAGCCTTTTGGATGCTCCCGTTGAAAATCGTTGCACCTTTCTTTCTTTCTTGAAATGTATCATATTGTCCTGTCCTTTTCATTTTGGACGAATTAGTTCATTTATTTTTGTTGTCGCTTCATGATTTTGTTACACTAAATTTCACTTTCTTTACGTCGTAAAATAAAATATAATAATCATGAGAAATTTTGACATCGAGATTTTTGCAGATTTACCATTCGCTATATCGCCGGAGTTCAAAAAATAGTTTTTTAAAAATCTCAATTTACCTATATGAATCTGTGTCTCCAATGCTGGCTGTGTGTGGTACCGTGCAACCTAAATGTTGCTGCTTCTCTACAGTACAGACGAATTGTTGACTGATCGGGATCAAATCTCATACTTAAGCTTTTTCCACAAATTGTTAGATCCCAGTGCATTTTGGTTAAAATTGGTCCATCGAAAGTGTAGCTTCCGTACGAGCTTTTTCGTTCTTTGCAAATTTTTTGAAAAATATATCATTTACGAGAAAAATGACTGTCAACTAAAAGATTCCAAATTAAATTTTCAACAATATTGATTCTAATCAGTTTTCCAAATTTTAAGCTGAAATGACGATTTTTACAAAAATCCGTATTTTTGTGTATATTAATTATGAAAAACTTTGACCTCGTGCGTGTATGGTAGTGCAGACTGCAGACTAAATGTTGTTGGCTCCCTACAGCCCAGACGGATCGACTGTTGGGGATGAAACTTCATACTTAAGTTGTTTGCGCAAATTTCCACAAGTGGCAGCGCTCATAACAGCTTTTTCGTTATTTGCAAACACATATTTTGAAGATTTACCCGACTATTGGCCCGCAGCCTAAGGGAATAACTCCGCATCGATTTACCCAGTCGGAAATTTCCACCGATTTTTTTTAGTATTGAAATAAATTACAGAAAACTTTCAAACAAATTTGAAAAAACGATTAAAGTAGCCGGCGCAAAATTTGTATAACATAAAGAATTTTAAAGCAAATTATATTCCGCATGCGGAAATTTCCACTGATTTCAAGAATACGCGCCCTGGACGCCATTCTCACAAATAAATACGTTTACAATAACAATGATAATTCCCGTGACTTACAATAATTGAACTTCCATTTTAATTGGCGAAGACCAGTCTGCGTAAAGACTTTAGTACAACATTTTCTTATGATTTAATCTATGCAATTTGTTCTGGGGTCAAAACACTCCCAATCCTTTCGCGGTTTGATTTTCACGTCGTACGTTACGCAGTTGCCTGCCAAATGGAGGACGCACGGCTATAGGTCCGACTTACATAGAACCATCAACACATAGTACTAACATGAAAGATGAGACGGCCCATGAGTTCTACGCTCAAAGCTGTTAACCACCGTTTGGTCGGTAATAAAATTTTATTTGTTTAGCTTTGCTAACTTGGAACGTGATTAGTACTTCATCTTAAAAAATTAAAAGTCAGAAAATTCCCTACAATCGAGGGAATTTTTTTTATTAATTAATAAATAAATTACTGGAATAGCTAAAAAAACTGTGAGTAAAAAATACTTTGTAACCTACAGGAAAGGAGTAGACTTCAACATGAGGTTCCCAATTAAAACAGTTTCGCAATAAAATTATTACTCCATAAGTTTCGAGAAGATTTGAAAATATTTTCAAGGTTTTGCCGCTGTGATGCCATGACGTCTGTTTCTCTACAAAATAAAATTAAAAAAATTTCGAAAACTAAACTAAAAAATAAAAAATTAATTATTTTCTTTTCTAATTTCAGCTACAATATAATATTGCGGTTGTAAATCGCGATTATTTGGGTGAAGGTGACACTGGTTCAATAATACTTAAATGTGGCGATTTGGTCGAAGTATTAAATACTGGTAAATCCGTTTGTGAAAGCCAACAAGATGAAAATTCACCAAGGTAAAACTCTACACATTGTGCTAAATATAAATTTGACTAATTAAAAATTTTGTATAAGAAAAACAAACAATATAATTACTCAATTTGTTTATTTTTCAGTGAATCGGCCGCTAAACGTGCAAAACTAGATCCTGATCTAGATATACAGAGTGAAAGTTTGCTTGACGTTACCGCGGCTAAATATAAAGCATCGATTCGACCGACAAAAACGCAATTAATGCGGCAACGTGATGGTGCACCAAAATCAACATTACCAAAGCCAAGAGAAGGTGAAAAGTGAGTATTTAAAAATTAGAAAAGCAAACATCATATACAATTTCCGGTGCCCACGTTTAAAAATAAATCAAGTAATTAAAACTGTGGATTACGAAAAATCGATGAGTGTAGGTTATGATGTCAAGGCGGCATATTAGTTTATTTTTCAGATTTTCTCTGTTTTCATATTTGATTTTCCCCATTTATTAACGAACTGATGCTGATCAACCAAATTTAACTTAAACTACTCCAATTTGTATAGTTTACGATTTCCACTCAGTTTATTCACCTTTCAGTGCCGCTTTTCTAAATTTTCCGTTAGACGTTTTTTTTGTTTTTCTTTATCGCATTACATGTCTGTTCTTGAGAAATTTCTCGGCTTTTCCACACACTCGTCGCGTAAACACCAGACATTTACATATCAAAACAGAAAAAAGCAAATTGAACCAATCCAATTCCTCGGACGATACTTTTCCACCTGTAATTCGATAGCATATACCGTATAGGAAAGATGACAAGTTTACCTTTAAATTTAATTTTGCGTTTTGAACAATTTTGGTGAAAGAAGTTAAGGTCGTATGTCATAAAACTCGCGTTTAGAAAATTAAACAAAAATAATGAATCTATCCTGACTAAGTTCCGCGCATTACTTGAAATTTTTAGTTATAATAATCGACGTACAGAGCTTACTATCCGTAATATAATTAAAAAATTTGGAGACGACAGATGAACAGTTCAATAGTGTTTGTGGTGATGTTAAGCGATCTGTCAGCACTGTTGTAAATATCGATGCTGTGAACCAAAGTGTGGATGAAAATCGAGAACAATCAATTAGACGTCATTCTCCAAAACTTGAATTTCTTTATTTCAGCACATGGAATATTCTTCATAGAGATTTGCATTTCAAGGCGTATAAAATTCAGTTGAACAATAGTTTAAACCAAATGACCATCTATTGCGTAGAAATAATGCAGATTTTGTTTTAAAGCAACTTGAAACATAAGCGATGAAACTCATTTCTGTTTAAATAGATGGCACAATTGTCGCATTTGGAGTGCAACTTCTTTAATACTCAGATTTTCATTTTCTGTTTTATAAAAAAACCACAATCTGATGATTTCAAAGCTCATAAATTGAGCTCATAACGAGTATGTTATTTCTAGTAGGAACAATTAAAGCATAAGAATTTTAATAACGCACAGTTTGCAAAATAAGAGTCTATTAGAACATTAAGTGTTTGTAGTTAAAATTAGAAATCACACAATAATTATACATTGAAAACATTGGAGTCGATTAAACTAAGTTTAATTATTCTGACAACATGAATAATTCAAATACAACGTATAGTTCTGAAAGTTTACTTTTTGTAATAATAAAAGGTCTATTTTTTCAACGCACAGGTTATAACCCCTAATCATCTACCAATCATCATGAGTATCATCCTCTTTTGAAAAACTTCTAATGCAATAAGTGGCCCAACTTCACATTTCAGATCATTCGGATTTAAATGTTTTCGGAAAGCCATAATCGAATGTTTGCTATCCATCGAAGGTATTAAACATCCGAGAAAACACCCATCTCTTTATATGATGAATATTTTTCCTTGGGCTGTATGCTCCTGAACCAGAATTTACCCTTTCTCCAAGGATCATGACTTTACCTACATAAAAAAACGCATAACGTTAACGCATAACTTTAACGGATTAATAAAACTAATAGTTTTCGATTAAATTTTATTTAATAATAGATATTTCGTTGAGAATCCTCCATATAAATGAGGCAAAATTTATGTTGGAGTGGTCTCAAACTAAAGATTGCGGTTTGCTTACAATTAAATGACGAAAGAAATTGAAATTCTGAGAAAGAAATTGAAGTGTTTTTCAAGCCGAGTACATGATAGATTCCTGCGGTCGAGAGTTTACTATACTACACTATTTAACCATAAAAATGGTAGATTTCTCATTAAAATTTGTAAAACTAAAATTTCTAACTTAATGGTAATTGATTCTTGACCACTATGATCATGTAATCGGCTACTCGACGGAAATTTTAAACTCCACTGTGCGAAATAAAAAATTCTTATGAATAACTCAAACCTTTGATTTCACCAGTCGAACAAACCCGCTCCTCTTTGGTAATTATTTCATTTAATAAAAAATTTGATTTAGCAGGGAAATATATTCGACACTAATTTTATGTTTTCGCTAAAATTTGTTTCAAACTACTGTCAGATTCACAACATTTCGTTTGCGGCTAAATGCTGGTTTTACCCTACTAATAGACAATTGAAGCCGGGACTTTAAGCAATTTTTCACATAAAATCACAACTATTAAAATTTGCCATTATACCATTTTTCTCTTCCGAGAGCGCCGTTGTGATCGTATTTTGAGGGGAAGAATAATAGTGGAAGAATTGGAAGAATATTTACTCAGCTTTGCACTATTTTAGTTGTCTCTGTTTTGTTGGTTTTACTCCACAAAATAAATATGTTGTCGAAAGCCCCTTATTTTTTATCATTCGCCTAGGCATACTTTCAACGAGATTTTGAATTATTTCATTGTCAATTTTTTAGCCATTCAGTTTGGATTCTACCCCATAGTTCATTGATGCTACTTGGCTGTTCTCTGTGGACAGAGAGACGTCGTTAAACAATGGCCCATAAATTTTCTATTGGTTTAATATCGGAGCTTATGAGCAGGCTACTTTAATGTTGTAAATTACTGCTGTTTTAACCATTTTGTCACATTTTTAGCGGTATGTTTTGGATCCGCATCGTGTTGGAAAATAATTTCTTCGATCAGATATGTACATTCTTCTACAAAATTCGGTATATTTTCCAATACATGAAGGTAGTTTTCTTTCTTCATTATCCCATTAACTGATGGGCCCGTGTGTCCCCAAGTAAAACACGCCCACACCATTAGGCTACCTCCTCCACACTTTAAAGTTTCTTTAACTTGGTAACTTTATAGTTTTTTTTTCTGGTGGACGATGCCAATAATATGCTTTTCCGTCAGATTGGTAGCTATTAATTTTAGTTTCATCGGACCAAATTACTCGTTTCCAATATTCAACAGTCCAATCTTTGTAATCCTGACAAAATTTTAAACGCCCGATTCTATTTTTTCTGATATTGCCGGCTTATTCTTTTTTATTCCTGATATTAAACCAATATTCCGCAGCGTTCTTCGTGTAGTCCACTCACACTTTTGTTCACTGTCCCAGCCGCCTCCTTGTGTGTTTTGACCTTTTCATTTTTCATCAAACGATACATCAAGCGAGCATCAGTATCTGACAAAAGCCTTGGACAACTTCCTTTACTTTTTCTGAAACCACATTTTTTTTTTCTGTACTAAACATACAGTTTTTACGTCACTTCCACTATTTCAGCAATTTTCTTGATGAATCCCATAGTTTGCATGGGCAATATGTTATTTTCGCTTATTGTTCTGATTACAAAACCAATGCCGTTGCTTTCCAGCTTAGTACTAATAAAAAATATAAAAAATAACTATAATCCTTTTATACTGCGTAAATTACGAAAACACTATTTTTTGTTCTACTTTGAATTTCATTAAAAACAAAACGCGCAAATCTGAGTAAGTGATGCTTCAAATGAATATTTCATAATATTTTTTAATTCAAACGTGATTTTTTTATTTTATTTATAATACAGAGAGAGAGAGAGAGAGAGAGAGATTGCATTTATTGCCATTATCAATAAAAAACAAAACAAATTTCGTAGGCTAAGAAGTAATTCGCTAGTTCTACAAATACATGGTATTGTTAAAGTATATAAACAATATTCCAATGTACGTAATACAACATCAGTCGTCGTTACCTGATGAAAGTATTGATTTTTTCAAATCAATAATCTCATCCGTTCAAAACTGATTGTTGTGTGATTCTTACAAATTTTCCATCTATGTGTCAGAAATTCAAATTTATCCGCGGTCCAACGTTAAGGGACAAAAAAATATGAGGTGGTTGGGAAGTTGATTGCGTATGTGTGTAAGTGTCGATTATCATAGTGTTGTCAGTCAGATTGACGCTAAATGGAGGAAATTCTTACCATTGTGTATTTAATTTGAGAGTATTGAAAATAGACCATTGTAGGGAACAATAACAATAAAAAATCATTAGAATAGAAAAAAATATATATACTTTTACTATCTGCACATTGCAAGTTCCATGTTAACTTATAAGCTAACATGGGTCGGCAATGAGTTCTGAACAGATTTATTTTTATTTATTTATATTGAAATAAGTCTAGAAATTTGGTTTGAAAAATATTAATGTAAAAATACAAAATAAAATAAATCCGCTTTGGATTTGAAAATTTGAAATACAAAAGTAAAGTAACAATTAAGTAACAATAATATAATCACTGAGGGTCATTAAATTGCCTTACCTAATTTACATTTAAAATTATGTTTAGTTAAACAAAAATTAAATAAATAGTTAATTTTATTGAAACTCTTACACTTCATCTTGGCTCTGTGTCTATAAGTGGAAGAAGTCTTGATATCTTTACTTTTAGTTGTCTACTAGGGACCTTTATTTTAATTGAGTTTAGTACATTTGGTGGGTCGATTAGGCCTAATAGAAGATTACCAATAAATATACTTTTTAGCAATTCGCGTTTATTTTCTAGCGTTGCAAGGTTTATGTCTTAAACCCTGTTAAATATGGTGGTTGTCGTGTTGTTTACGTGATTTAGTAGATCATGATAATAAACCCGTCCGTCTTTCTAGGTCTGACTTGAATAAATGAATAAAATTGATTATTTAAATTTAAAGCTTGAGTAATCTGACTCGATCATGGTTGATTAATCCATTGAGTTCTAGTTAGGTCTACTGGTATGGGAGATGGACTCTATTCCCTCCCGTTTCTTGTCCGCTGTTCCCATGCTATCAATCAAATTTGAATTAACCCAATGGTTGGTTGATGTTGATGATGAAGTTGTCATCGCCTTAGCTCTCTCGACCAAGTTGCCCAACGTTGGTTTTCAAGTAATCTTGATCTAACCTATTTGCTTCTAGTTCTTTCCCAATCTCAAATTAGGGCGTATATTAAATTTATTAATGCTTATTTGGAATAATTCAATAGGAGACCGAATAATTTTGAAAAATTTGAAAATACGAGACATGAATTTTCCCCGATTACGATACTTATCCCAAATAAACTCATTATTGGGAGGAAATAAAAAAACATTTAAGTGAAAATTATTTACAATTTTACAGTATTTTTGTAACCGAAATAAATTTTACATTTATGTCAAGCGAATGAATAATGTGAATAGTGTGTGTACACAGATTCAGATTATAAGAATGACATATATGAATCCGTGCATGAGATGGTGGTGTTTATACTCATATGACACCATTTATAAATGCTGAATAAATAATATTTAGTTTATTCAACTTGCGGTTATATAACATGTCTTCTGTTGGAACCTAGTTTATACATATAAAATCAATGAAAAATAGATAAAATAAAATTTTACGATTTCGTTTAATTACCGCTATAAATCTTATGTATTAATTCATTATACGATTTTGCTAATTCTTGTTTGACAATTTAATTCATACTTTTTGTATAGGTGGCTTGTCCGTTTGTTTGATGGCGGTGAAAATGCAAAAGAAGTATGGATTCCAGCTAACCTATTAGACAGTCAACCAACACAATCAGCCCTATTTTTTGGAAGTTCACAGAACACAAAATATATGCGTGAGGCCGTTGTTCGCGAATTGATTGAAACGGAAGAAGAATTTGGACGTGATTTACAATTCGTGGTTGATAATTATATGAAAATTGCGGATATGAATACTACGCCGCGTATCATACGTGATAGTAAAGATCAAATATTTTTAAATTTTAAACAAATTGCTGATTTTCATAACACGTAAGTATAAGTTATTTAACTCTTATGGTGAGTTTTATAATTCAACTTGAGCAAGCAGTGCGCTGTCAAAAATTCAATAAATGTCAGTCTAGAAGAGTTTGCACAGTAAAAACCAACATAATACACACCGTATTATTTGACTGTGCACAACCTTTAATCGGAGTACAATTTATTTCGGCTTGCTGTGCTCGCTCGGGTTGAATTATAACACAGACCCTTAATAAATAAAAAACTAATGTCAAATAATTTTTTTTTTAATTTTAGAGTACTCATAGAAGGAGTAAAATACCAAGCAAATGATCCTAATATGATCGGAAAAACATTTTTGCGTCTGGAACGAGATTTTGATAAACATGCTAACTTTTGTCGAGATGCAGGCACGGCCCTAGAATTTTTGGAACAAAATCAAATTGCCCGTGATTTTTTTAATGTAAGTCGATTTACATACTTTTATCAAATAGTTAGCAAAGACACAATATACCGTCTTTTTTATTTATTATACTGCCATCTATATTTTCAAATATATAACGAGTTACGAAATTTTTATTGTTTTTTGGCCATCATCCAAAAATAATGTGATCAAGACAATTTTTTAATTTAATTCTTGATGAAATGGGAAAATCGCGCGCATGTTCTATTTTCAGTGGCGTCTAGCCACTAAATCAAAATTTTAGTCTTTTTTTGGATTGTTTACATACGGTTAAATTTTTTTTTGTTTTTATAATATGTTGCTGCGATGATGAAAGACTTGTTGATTTTAATATTACAAATTGTTAATTTTAGAAAACACACATTCAGCCATTCACAAAAGTGTTATTTTTGTCGTATTTTAAGAGTAAAGAAATTGTAACAACAGATGACATTTTTTTTAATTGAATTTCTCGTTATTATAATTTTAATTGGTGCTATATTATTAATTAGAAATATTTTCAAGGCTTATCAAATTATATTCGTAATGTCGTACATGAATTTAAAAAAATGTTGTTTCATCATCGATTTTAATTAATAATTAATTTGTTTTGAATACATACTTTGCTACGAAATAACGTTATGGTTATTTATTTTTTCCTGTTAAATGCTGCGACGACAATGAAGGCCAAAGTGATCAGTTAATAATTGATACTTACAAAATGTTGGTTATTTTAGAATATTTTATTTTTGTCGATTTTTGTCAAGAAGTAAATTAGGTCATTAGTTATGACAGGGAAATGACAAGTAATATGAAATATTAAATATTTATAAAGAAAAAGTGTGCCTTCGATAAAGTAATGATTTAATACAAGTCGACTAATGACCTAAATTAATCTTTAGAAAATTTAAAAAAATTGTTTTCATTTTCCAACTCATTTCCAAGATTATGTAATTCACGTAATAGTAGAAAATTTCATTTATTGTTTAAGTCTTTGTACTGTATCGAAGTCGGGTGTTCGATGTGTTCTCATCGTAAGAAATTTTTACGAATTTAAATTGGCAACTCTGTTCCAAAGTTAATAAAAATTCAACTGAAAAAATATAAGTACCGCAATGATACTAACTTACAATGAAAAATGAATTAATGTAATATCAATATGCAATTCCAACGGTCTTCCGTTTACATTAGTGTTTAAAAAAGTTTTCTATGAAAAGAATCATAACCCAGTATGCAATTTTTCCACTGTGTGGAAAAAATAGTTCTAATTCCATACTACAAAACACGATGAACAAACATAAAGAGGTGAAATATTCCCATGTTGCATTTTCGTCGTTTGTAGCCAACAAAACGGACATTTACATTGAATTTGTCGATTTTGCGATTAATTGTTTCAATAAATCTTCAATAAACGTATTTTTTTAAACGACTTTTTCTAATTTTGATAATTACAGTTTAACTAAACACTTTTTTATGGTTTACCCTTTATGTTTCATTTTATGGTTGAAATATTTGAAAAATGATACAATTAAAATCCAAACCACACAAATGTGTGAGTAAAAAATCATAGTATGTAATGGCGTTTTAGATAAAAAATTTCACTTGTATTGAAGTACAACCAACACGATTGTGTGTATAGTTATTAGTTATAGTGTTTCCATTTTTCGAACGAAAATAAGTTTGAAAGGTATACACAAATGTGTAAGTTGGTTCGGGACACATACAAAAGTAAATTTTTGACATGTTACTTTTGCCGTACCCACACAATTGTGTTGTTAAAACGGAAAAGAGGTATGTATTCTTTTGCGTTACCCACACAACTGTGGTGGCCGCCAGGAAAAGGGATATTAAGTGAGTGTGTATGCATATGTTTGTATATACGTCTGTATGTAGTATATATATGGATAATAAATGTATGTGTGGTATGTATGTTCATGTATGTATATGTGTATGTATGTGTATGTGTGACTACAGGCCGCTTACAACAAATGATGACGACACGCTATGTCGACGTTTTTTGTTACTTTCTCTAGTTGTTTTGTTAGTGTAAATATCTTAACATTATTATGGCGCTCTCTCGGTTTAGATATTAATTGACATCATGTGCGAAAATGAGAGTAGTAAGAGGCCTGTCAGTGCACCTAGATACTAATGGCCTCACTGCTTTAAGAATGTTGCTATATGACGTCATTTTATGTCGACGATTTCAATCTTTGGTATGGCATTAAAGTCAAATAAATGATCCGAGTTTTTTATATTTAGTAAAAAATAATTTACATATTATATTATTATCAAAATATGTATTAAACATTTCGTTAAACCCTTAAATGTTATGTATTTATTTAGACATAAATTTGATGACGTAACAAGCAGTATTGCCTTGTCTTCTAGGTGCATTGGGCCTGTGGTTTGAAAGGCGTTGACATTGATATTCATATTATACATACATATACAGTATGTGCAACAAGAGCGTGTACGGCAAAAACCTAAGTAAAAATAAAACTACAATTTTTTTTTGTTAATATTATGAAAGTTTGTTGTATTTTCTAGGGCGCTATCAACTAAAACATAGTAAAGTCACCATTACTGTTAATAATTTCCTGGCTCCTTTTGTCCATACTATCAACCAATTTTTCTGCATACTGTGGTGATACATTTTTCCATATCTTCCGGACCACTCGAACTAGAGCTCTCAAATTTTTTATGTGGTTCATTTTCAGCTTAATCTTCATGAGTGCCCATAAATTTTGATCGGATTGGAATTATGTGCCTGAGATGGCGAATCCAATGTTGTGCTTTTTGAGTTTAAATTTCGAACGGAGGATGCTATGGTGTTTTGGATCGTTGTCTTCTTGCAAGATCCAATTAGAGTTCCCCGCTCCAAACCATTTCAGGATAGATGGTAACAAACCTCGTGAATAAATTTTATTCATGAAAAGTGCATTAATGTTCCGTGAAAACGATTAATTTACCAAAACCTTGCTTGGTGAAGCATGCCCATACATGGAGCTAGGGCGGGTCCTCCACAGTTCGGACAATCCTTTTTTTTACTCAGTGCGCCAAACACGCCTTTTAATATTAAAACCCCAAAAGGATGACTCATCGGTAAACACAATTCGTTCATTCGCTCACTGTAGTCGCTTTTCTATGTATTTTTGTGTTGCCAGTGGTTTGACCAAAGTATATTCATATGCGTAACCACGTTCTTTCGTTTGGTTGTTTTTGGTAAAATAGTATTCTTTTTCGCCAATTTTGCCACAGCTGCATCCAGCGTAAGCGAAGAAGTTTCATCAAATAACTGTATGAAGGCCTCATCCTCCTTTTTGTAGTGGTTCGGATTTTGTCTCTATCTGGCAAATCGTCAACATTTTTATACATTGAATAATGTGTAATCCACTTCTTTACACATGTTTACGACTTTTTTTATATAGTTTGCTGCATTTTTGGTGCTTTTGGATGTGGACTTAAACGTACTGCTTCAAATCGTTTTTTTTAAATCGCACACATTTCTTTCATATATGTTATCCGCTAAACAGTTACAGTTAAACTAATGTTTGTTTTTGAGCGTCCAAGAGGAATCAACAGAAAACCGATTTAAGCCCCGCCCATATTTGTTCCTATAGTTTTAAGTACAGTTATGCTCTTGTTGACGCTCTTGTTGAACATACTGTAATTGTGTAAATTATTTTCGATGCGTATATCCATACTGCGGTGGCTTGAATCCGGTAGCTTCTTCAATCTTCGTTCCTTTCTCCTTTACCTATAAAACTTATACGTTTTGTAGGTGGAGGGGAGGGGGAGACGGGCAGGGGTTGCCGTAGAGTGAGTGGATGTACGCGATAAGTTGTATTGGGTGAATTATGCGAAGATATCATTAAATGATTTTTTTTCCGACTATTTTTTTCACATATGTACATTTTCACATATGATTTATCGTTGAGTTGGGACTCATGTGACGTATGTGTGCGCGGGAATAGTTTTTTGAGGCCAGAAACCGGTCTCAAATGAGTCCTCGTGTGGTTTCCCCATTGTAATTTAAATGCATGTATATATGTATTGTAATATATAATGTGTACATACATTAATAGGTGTATTATTATTTATTTGCTTTTG
Source organism: Nephrotoma flavescens (assembly GCA_932526605.1). Lineage (NCBI taxonomy): Eukaryota > Metazoa > Arthropoda > Insecta > Diptera > Tipulidae > Nephrotoma > Nephrotoma flavescens. Next base: position 115,065,285 of record OW052222.1, read on the forward strand.
TTGTTTATTTAACTGGTTTATAATTTATTTAATTAAATTATTTTGCTCTCTAATTATTGATAATGCACGGTAAAAATTTGTAATTTCAAATAATATAAATAAAACATATATTTTTTGTAGACTGGTTGAAAACAGTGACACCTCACGTCGCACGTGGTATGGAGGGGTGGCACAACAGAAAGAATAAACTTTTTCAGTTAGTTCACTAGAAAGACACGCAATCTTAAATTTCATACCCCTCAATAAAAACATTTTTGTTTTTCCTTCACCCAAAATGATAGAGCGCAAAGTGTCATTCTTCGTTTTAGGAATTTGGAATTTAATAACGTAATTAGTATTTTTTGTTTTTGTTCTCCTGTCAATGTCATGTGCGATATGGTGAGATATGTGTTACGGCATGGCAAAGAGAAAATGGTTTTTAATTTTTATTTTCGTTGTAAGGACAAGTAAATCTTTGATGGGTGAGGGCTATTATTGTCGACTATTTAGATTGCTTACTGCTGGCGCTATTTTATATGAAAGAATTTATCTAACTCAACAATATTTCTCTAAACAGCTTCGCAATTGTATGGGAACGTCAGACACAAATATCGATTGATTTGAGTTTTAACTCCCGTTTAACGACTTGCTCATGCACCAATTATGTAAGAAGCATTCCGCGTGGTTTTATTTTCCGTTCGTGCCATCACCTCACGCAATCCTTGATCTTTCTTGATTGACTGAGCTGTGCGGAATTGTCTCAGTAATCTGTTTCTAGACAGTATACTGCAGAAGATGCATAAATTAATTGTTGCGTATGAATTGGGCTGGATTGGAATTCTAGCAAATTTTAGTTTTGGGAAGCTGGCCGATTGTTTTTGGATTTGTTTTGTGGAAAAATCCATAACTTCATCCGGGATTTATGTTCGAGTCGCGATTCAGCTAAACATACAAGATTCGAACATGATTGATTATGAAAATTCCTAGCGCGGCCGAACTTCAGAACTTCGCTAAATGCCATTTTCAAATCCCCATCCAATTCTAAATATCTGATTTAACAATATATATTTTTGGGATATGCTTCCCAAAAGAATAGGCGAATTGTAGAACTTCATGAAAAAGACACGTTAAAACCCCAATATAAGCTGACCTTTATTATTAGAATCCTACCAGCTCTGCAAAATGAATTTTAAGTTGTCGGTTAGGAGACGGCCTGGTTTAATTCATTATATCCGAATCCCATAATTTCGTCAAATCCAGCTTTGCACACCGAATTTGACCACCTTTTATTGAGAAATGGCCTACTTCCATTGCGCATAATGTTAGAGTGCCAATCGAATTCTGCATACCATATTTGACAGGAATTGGTTGAGGAACGGTACAGCTCCATTGAGCATGGCATAATATGTCCTGTGCAGTATAATTTACTTGGTAATTAATCGAATAATATGTACCATTGCCTTTGAGATGCCTCACATATTTTTTGTTAAATACTAATAGATTTTAGAGTAATTTTTAATATAATTTAAATAATTATGGTTTCAGGAAATTAGGTGAAATAATATTTCTTCGAAATATTAATTGGATGGTTCACAAGCCAAACCGATTAACTCCATTTTTGATTTTTTTAAATTTTAATATCAACGTACTTGATTGGCTCCTAACTGTTTACATTCAAAACAAATTTTGGTAATAATAAGTGTTAACACCACTAAATGACAAAATTAAAAGTAACTAAGGTTACAATTTATGAGGAATTTAAGAAAAACCATTTTTGTATTTCCTCATTTTTCGCAACTTCTTGTTTTATGTGGATTTAATCGTTTTGCTAAATGAAACATCCAATTGTTGATTGTGTAGATTAGAATTGCGTTGTCATTGTGTTACTAACTATCGACTTAACCTAGGTGTCTGTAACCGGGCTGATCCAATCAATCAACTTGTTTGATGTACGTGAAATAATAAAATGTTTCCCTCAGGTTGCTGATTTTGAGAAAGCAATTGTTGAAGAGCAATACCATCATTACCCATTAAATCTATTAAGCCTTTATCCTTCCTCTAGTAAATTAGAAGTAAGAAAAGTGCTGTGCCGTACGATCGCTAGGTGTCTGCAACCGGATCGTTCCGTCCCCAAAAAAAAAAAAAAAAACCTTTCCTATCCTTCTAGCCCCGGCGTTATCCGGGACACTTGGCTAGCACTATGTTCTACAGTCCAATCAATCAATCAATCAATTTTATGGTTGAAATATTTGAGGAAATAATCCGTCGAGCTATATTTTTCAAGCCGACGGCAAAAGAGGATAGAATAATTATGAGAATATAACATGAAACTATAAAATTGTTAATACGTTTACTAACCAAATATTATAGCTATGTTTTTCGATTTACAATTTTCAAAAATATTCGTGGTCTTAAGAATTCATTTATTTAAATAGATTATGTACTTTAAATTACAAATTAAAATTAAATCTCGATTTTATTTCATTTGTTATATTATGATTTCCGCTAGTTAAAAAACAAACTGTTAAATATTTCTGTTCTTATCAGAAATATGTAGTTGATGAGTTTGGCTACAAATTGAAGAAGGCCTCAATTTCTAGTTGATGTTAATTTCGAGATTGTTAAATAATTTATTTAAGTAAAAAAATTGTTTGATTTTAATTGAAAATCAGAAAATAATTAAAAAATTTCTTCAAAACAAATGGATAATAAATGTATTTTTTTTAAATAAAAAGCTTATTTAAGTTTGATAAGTATAGTCAAACTTAAATAAGCTTTTTATTTAAAAAAAGTACATTTATTATCCATTTGTTTAAAAAAATAATCGAAAAAACCGGAATCACATGTTTGTTGGCGACAAGTGAACGTCACATTAACATGCGCAATATTCCACCTTGTTCTCTTTCCATCAAGACTACAAAATATCAAAGACACAAAAATATTGGTTTTAGAGAGAAATTATTTCCTTTCTCTTTCTATTTCACGGTTTTGTTTTATTTTTATAAGTTTTTACTTTTTAGCTCCTCTCCTTTCCAGTTGCTCCAGTTGCATTTGAAAGTTGGCGGATAGCTACGCGCACAGCTGTGCATGCAAATTTTTTAACAATATATTAATTTCTTATTATTTTGTTCTATAATGTTTTTAATTATTAAAATAGATTTTTATAAAATGTGCTTTATAATAATAATAGTGCTTTATAAGTGATTCATCAACGATGTACTGTACTAGAAAGCTAATAAAAATCTATTTTAATATGGCGTCGCCATATACATATAAAATATAAATATATTTGAGACGACGTAAATTGTTGATGAAACTTTTCTCTTCTTTCTTTTTTAAAATGTTGAATATGCAGGAGTTGAAGATATCAAATCGGGAGGCTCATAAAATAATATTATAAACAAATACTTCCTGTATTGAATATTGAAATAAAATATATATTTTTTTAAATAGATAACAAAAATTTCTATTTTTAAGAAAAATTATTGCTAGTTTCCTTAGTATGAAAAATACTAAAGAAATCGGCTTTATTTTACGTAGAACAGTGTTTAAAATTAGTATGGAAAGGTGTATAGAAAGAACACGAGTTTCCAACGAAATTCCACCTTCTTACCTATTTGATATTTTCTCTTTTTAGTTGGGATGCACACCAACACCGGCATTTTTGTGGCATTTTTCTTTGGCGAGTAGTATGAATTTCCGTGTACTTAACATGATTCTTTCCGTAGAAAGAGTGTGGTTTTTGTACGCGAATGTAAAACGAGTTCCGTTGGCATTGCATATTCGGAAAGTGCACGAAAATCCATATTACACAAAATAAGTGTCACAAAAATTCCGGCCTCGGTGTGAATCTCGACTAAAAAGAGAAAAAAGTCAAAATGGAAAGAAGATGGAATTTTGCTGGAAAATCGAGTTTCTTCCATACACTTTTAAATGAGTATTTCTAACACTTTTCCACTTACAATTAAAACCGATTTTCCTAGTACTTTTTATATGGAATTGGTAATAATTTTCTTTCGAAATTAAAATTGTTTGTTATTTGTTTTTAAAAAATTATTTTTTATTTAAATAGATTAATTAAGCATTTTTTATAGTATTTTCATATTGTCATGCGCCACCCGATTTTAGATCTTCAGCTTCATCATATTGAGCTTCTTTAAAAAATAAAACCAGAAAATTTTACAACGATTTACGGCATCATAAATATGTTTTCATCTTGTAGGAATATCATGAAGCCATTGTAATAAAGATGTTTATTGCCTTTCTAGTTCAACTTTGATAGTGATCGCTTATTTTGTACTGAGAATTTATAAAAATTTACTTTACTAATTAAAAACTTTACGATAAAATCAATAAGAAATTAAAATAACGAAAAATCCGCACGTACGTTCTCTTCCTGTGTCTTTGATATTTTGTAGTACGGAATTCAGTATGGAATTTCGAGGGATGTCTAAAAAGTTTCCAAACTAACAAAGATGTCTATGTATCGATACAAGACATTTTTTCTTCAAATTTATTTTTGTTTCTCTATATTGTCTCTTTGTAAGTCTATGCATTTCTAAAAAACGCTAGTACTGGTGAGTAAAGAGAGTGGTCAACCAGTTCAAACCGTAATTCATGGATATCCACCATGACAATCGCTGAGGTGTAGAACGGCGCATTGTCTGATGGAACAAGATTTTTTCTCTGCATATGTGACAATTTTTCCGCAATTTCTGTCTTCAGCTTGTTAAATAATGATGCGTAATCAGCTCCTCTCGATTAAGATAACTCCATGAGGATGAGAGTCCTAGAAAACAGTCGCCATCATTTCATAGCCAAAGAAACAGCCTTTGCCTTTTTGGAGCCGATTCCCCTTTGGCAGCCCACTATTTTGACTGTATTTTTGATTATGGAGTATAATAAAGTTTCATCAACAATAATTAGCCGTCGCCAAACGTCCGATCTTGATTCAATTTGTTGCAAACACGTTCTTTGGACATATTCATAGCTTCTTCTATCTTTGTAACTTTAATATTGACGGTTATCTAGCACCATACGGTGAACTTGGGCGTTGTTATCGTGAAGGGGAAGCTGGTACATACGACCACATTTAAATTCAGCTGCTCACAGTTTCGCGATGGTAAAGGTGAAGCTTCCCGTGAGTGCGAGTTCAATTGTTCGAAAATCGGTTGTGATGAATCTCATGTCGACACCGCAATGCAACATATTATGCGACATGAGTTGGTACCGTTAAGAATATGTGTCGCTCAAAATCATATCAATGAAGTCATCAGAAATCTCCGAGTACGACTAGTAAGAAACATGATTCATTTCAATCATTAATTGTAATGCAGATGACCGAAGTTAAGCAAGTCGAGGATGTTCAGTCAGTAAATAACAGTTTCATCAAGAAGAATAACCGTAAATTGTACATTAACGAGGAGATCGTCAGAATTTCTTGTTGACACAGATACGATTACGCCCATACTTGGTCTGAGAGGATACAGTGAGATAAAAGAGCCGAACTGTGAGCCAACCGACAAAGTGCTTAGCGTATGTTGATGCTGATGTTAAATTTAAAGGAATGGCAACCGCAAAAGCCAAATTGGGACAAAAAGGCAAAACGCGAATTTATTTATTGGTAGCGGAAAGTGATGAGAGGGGAGAAAGTATTTATCTAAAGAACTGGTTTGAGACATTTAAGTTTCCTGCAGCTAACATTGGTCAAAGAGAGAATTTGAATGAGGACAACTGAGAAAAGAAAAACAAGGTTCGTTGTGTCTCAAAAATAAATATAAACAGAAGTACAGCTGCCTACAAAATATTTACTCATTTTTTTCATAGTAAAATTATATAGGGCTACAATGCGGTTTTAAGTTGACCAAATGCAATATTACAGTCACACTCAAAATGAAAAATATAAAAACAAAAACGTTACGTAATTAACCCTTTGAGTCCCAGGGGGTATTGAAAAAACACTGTCGAAGAACCCCAAACAGCGCAACCGTGCTTTCTCTAAATGAGAGAAGAAGATGAACTGAATGAAATGAAAAGGCAATCTATTGAGACAAACCTATTGTAAAATGTACTATTTACATTAAAAGGTGCTGTGTAATGTACTTGCTTCAGTAAATCTGAGCGCGCGACAAAAATGTGCTGGGTTTCCTCGACATAAAATCACAGCAGCGCGATCGCGCCGCTTAGGACTCAAACGGTTAAGGAAACACCAGACGTAAATTGGAAGAGTCAAAAATTTCAAGTCTACAAGAAAATAAAGTTCTGTCACAATTTAGTATGAGATTTACTTCTATTTATTTTACTTTTCTCTGTAACCTGAGCCTTTGTTCTAATTGCAGAACTCACTTAAGCCTGATAGATGATCCTATTCCAGATTTTTACAAGCCAAAAGAGAACTACATTGTTGATTGGTAGCCAATGGCGTTTTGATGCTGATTAAATTTAGACCATCATTCGTAACCATGCCAAAATCAAGTAGATATCGTCGGTGTGGTGCAATAGTGAGACAAGTCAAAAATTATCAATTTTGAGATATTCGAACAAAAATCCTTTAAATCTGACAATCTTTTTATTCTGGTATAGTATCACTTCAAAATTATCATAATATTATAATTGTTTTTAGGAATAATGTCACAACTGTCATTTTATTAGGGTCAATTAAATATTTTAAGTTAGCATCTTAAAGTGGATCAGTATCCAATTTCACGAATCAAAGAATTATTTCACCGATTATGTCAAGAATGATATTTCATGATGATTAATGCTTTTATGGCATACCTGCAAATTGACTTGGACGAGGATAATGACATAGTACATCGTCATTAATATGCCATTGGGACTATTTCAATTCCAAAGGGTATAGTTCAGTGGGGCGTGCGCTGCTGCAATTTTTGAATCATGTATCATTTTTAGGCGATCTACCGAACACAGCTTTCTATCTAAATGACGTCATTGTTTCGGAACCATCATCGAAAGAACACGTTAAACTAGCTATTTCAAAGAATTATCTCAATTAGTTTCAATTAATTATTTGAAACAAAAAGTAGAACATGTTGGCCATACCATGTTGCGAATTGAAAGAGTTCTAGCAATTGAAAAACTTCCCGTCCGCAGGACGTGAAAGAAATTGAGCTTTCATAGGGAAAGTAGATTGAGTAATACAAGATATTGTTTTTGAATGGACAACGAAACGAATTAATGTACAGAGAATGATGTTGGTTCACTTCAATTGTGAGGAAAAACGTATACCGTTTGCATCCAAAACTTTGAATGAGCATCAGAAGCGTTACAGAGAGCTAGAGAAGGAAGCTCTCTAAATTATTTTCGGATGGAGTGACATTTCTTCATTTATGTCATTGAAGACAATCAACGATATCTTGTCTCTGAGGCACAAAAAATATAAAGAATGTTCGAAAAATATCGAGATAAAGGTCAACACCGGATCATCGGTGTTTTGTAGAATTGATAGAGGAAAAGTGGAACAGAACCGAAGTTTTACCTACTGAAGGAAAAAAATGTATCGCGTCAAGTAGCGACAGAATGCAGAAATATTAGAATCAGATTCGCCCGAGATTGAATTGTGTGACGACACTATTATTGCTAAAGAGTAAGCTGTATATTTTCGTCTCCCAGGATCAGTCGATTCATTCTCGTTGATTATACGAATCTCTTCACTAGTAAAATCTTGTTAAATAAAATAATCAATGAGTTGATTGAAATTTATATCGAATTTCGAATAGAGAAGCTGAATTTTGGTGAAATAATAATTTTTATAGTTTAGGTTATTCCTGATTTAATTTTTAAACATTTCTGTGGTTCAATATTCTTGCAAATTTAATTTAGGGTCGTTTCTGTCAACATAATTTGTGTTAAAAATCACTGAGACCTCCACAATTATGGAAAATCTTAAATTTCAAGTTTTATTATGGTCAGCTAGTCCATCTCGAATACAGACATTTGGTCTACACTGCACCATAAAAACAGAGAAATAGCGAAAGAACTCAGCAAAATTCTTGTGGTGCTGTTTATTTCAAGTAAATGCGATTCGTATTCGTACTCGCTATATCAAAATATGAAAAATGGATGAGGCAGCAAAGTATCAACAATCGAGGAAATGCTCTATTGGAAGATTATGCCAAACTGCGAAACCACTAAATATGGACAATACATCAACATTCCGTTGAGGTAATGTTACATCAATAATTGATCTTTCTTGGATTACTAGCATCATTTTTAGTAAAGTAGTTTTCTGAAAAGTGAGTGAGCAATGCACGCAGAATGACCACCTAGTTATAATCTTTAACTTTGCAGTATTTCTTCTTATAGAAGCCAAATGAACTATACATCAGAAATGTCGATTGGAGATCACAACTTTGCTTGATTCCTTGAATTAAAATTTTAATGTAGCAGAGACATGGGTAAACCGACTACCATCTTTCTCAATTTTTGGCGAGGAATGGGTGCTTTCTAGGTTATTTATTTAAGAATAAACATGACAGTCTTCCTTATCGTTCAACATGCACTGAAGTTGCGGAGTATGTCGAACTTATATTTTTCGGAAATATGGTAAACTTCGAGGCGACGTAGATTGCTGGCATTGGAACCTCTGTGAAGTGGTAACGCTTAGTATGGAAGCTATAATCTCGCTTCGCGTCTTAATGACTAGCGGAGGCTTTAGGTGGTAAAAATTCTGCAGTCTTACAAGTCAGTTAACATGTTCCAGCCACCAAACAAAAAAACACACACACAATTTTTTTTAGAACTTGTCGTGTTGTGCTACTTGCAGAGGCATCATTTAAGCAAGCTATATAAACCAAGCGGTCGTAAAATGTTGTAGATTTGGAGTATTTTAGAACTATTTGTCAATTGGTAAATTTTATAACTATTCGCCTCTGAGTATTTGATAACAAATTCGCACCATGACTTTCTCCATAAGTTTAGCATGTTGTATTTCTATTTGAATTGTAGGAATTGTAATCAAATTACTATAAATTATGCATGACTAATACGAACTAAATAAATAAGCTGCTCCTCAAACTATATATTAGATTTTCTTCATAAATCACACTGTTGATGTGTCTAAACGTAGTAATTTTATTGGACACATTGAGTTCAAGTCGGCAATAATTTTCGGTTCATTCGTGATTAATGTGTAATTATACTCGTGTATAACAAAACGTTTTAGTATTTTTAAGTTAAATTTAAAATCAAAATGTTCAATCAATCTCCTCATTCTGCGGCAGTGATTTTCGTACAACAACCTGTTCTATAGCTTTTAATTAAAAACGCTAATATTTATTGGCAATTTTCACCTTAATTAATTTCATTCAAATATAGGCTACGCTATTTTATGTATACATACATATATGTAAATTACGTCCACGTATTTATATCTAGATTTAAGTACTATGAATGTCAGAATACGAGTATTTAACCATTTGAATTTAATTGGCACATTTCCATACATTTCCCGAACTATTCATTAAGTTAACAATGTATAGTTTTAATTTTATGAACTTGTTTTCGCCGAACCATTCAATATAGCATTATAGAATTCTACTGATCTGCTAGTAAAAGTATGTCTGCAGACTATACGTCACGCATTGCTTGAGCTATTCGCATCTGCTTTAATTTTATAAACTATAGTGAAAAATGTTTTTTTATTTATGTATAGAGAATAGCAAACGAGAACGACGTGCGTGCTTCTGTTAAGTAAAAATCGTCATCAACGTATTTTGATTATGCAACATACTTATTAGTTGAACGGAAGATCTAGTACATATTTCAATTGAAACACGTTATGGTTGAAATAAATTACCCGTGTAATCGGTACAATGACTTTTTTTAATATAATTTGTTGTAAAGTGCTGCTGATCAGAGGCCACATTTGTTTTTCTCGATCAAATATTAATAGAATTAGCAATACCACACAAACCAGCGATCGTGTACACGAGTACACTGTATAAAAAATATTATGTGATCTTTCAACGTCTTTCCCTGTAAAAAAATCATGAAAATTGTTATCAACGTTTTCGAGATGTTTTTAAATTTTTTGAATGATGTTACCATCTGCACTGATAAACAACTAGACATCTATTTTGATAATTTATTAAAACTCGTAACTTTCATTATACAATTAAAACTGTGCACACTTCAAACGAAACTACAGATTATTTCGTTTTGTTAGTAAAGAGATTCCTTGAGATTTAGTTACGTTGGGAAAAACTGAATTCGCACATAGACGTAAAAACCTATTTCAAAGGTAAAATGAGTTTAATATCTTTGTTTACTATTTAACTTGGAATACTGTCAATTATATCAATGTAATGTTAACATATAGAAATGTACTTATTAAAAAAGCCAATTAAAATTTTTTGGCAACATTTTTTTATATATCGTAATAAACTGCAATGCCAGGGTTAACAAGCACATAGCAATAAATAAAATGCAAGCCGGACTTAAAAGAAAGTGTGCCAGTTTTGTAATCATCCTGAACTATATTCGTTAATATGTACCTCCTGAAATATGATTATCGAATTCAGGGCAATAATTTATTCGGGAGGACAGATTACTTCGCCTTCGAGTGTTGATAAAGTATAAAATAACACCAATTATGTTTTTAGTGTGGCTTTACAAAAGTCAGCCTTTAATTTTATTTCGAAAATAACACATTTTTTAAAAAACTGATTACCCACTGAATCCCAAAATAACTTGAAATGCCCACGGCTTTTCTAATTTGATAAAAATTTTGAATGAGTGGGTCCTCATTGAAATATTTTGTTGAGTTGAGTATAGCCAAATATAATATTGCCGATCTCATATACATTTTTTCGCCAAATTTTTTTTTAAAAGGTGGAACCAATGCACACTAACCCACCATACGGACACTTTTTTCATTAAAAAGTTTAGCTAAGACAACAATTTTTGTGAGACATCTAACGTTACATGAACAAAATTTTACGAACTTTAAATTTTTTTTTCGGTCTTTATTTTCGACGATTTGCACATGCTGGATGCACATGTTGAAGTATGTACATATACTTGTTGAATAAAAACGTAAACAAGAAGCAATACAAGTTTGAATTTCTTCAATGGTTTTCAGTTTTTGCTTTTCGTAAAATATTTTTCTTTTGTTTTGTGTCCTTTTAAAACAAAATTATGTTTTGTGTCCTATATTACCTTTGTACCTTATGAATGAAATGTGAAAATATTTTATGATACGAGAGACTCCATTATAAAGAAGTTATTGTAAATAATTATTGTTTTAAATTTAATCAAAATATTTTTTTTCGAGTTATGTATGCAACATTGTTATTCGTATTATTAAGCGATAACTTGTTAATCCGTGGATAATTGATAGTAGGGATAATAAATATGTAGATTATATTTTTTTAAATTTTAAATCTAAGAAAGCATACACGTGTTAATTTTATCTTGTCTTTATGAGTGTGTATTTTAAAAACGCATATGAACAAAATCGACCTTGAACTAGTTTATGAACTAGACATTTTTGTTTTATAAACTTACTCTTAGTGTGGAATACCGTCGATGACGTAAACTAGTTCAGCGTTGCACTTTTTTATTTATTTATTCTTGCATCGTTTGGTTTTGATACCGAAAAAATCTGAGAATGATAAAATTTCATAAAAGGGCCCCAATTTATAAACATAATCTAGGAAGCAAGAATATTATTAAATTATAGGAGCCTACGAGTATTATAATGTAAAATATTATTTCGTTAAAAATCAGCAGCAGATAATTTTTTTTGTTAAAGCTGATGTTCGATAGGAACTACTATAGAAGAAACTCGCGTTTATAGTTGATAAATTTGAATTTAGTTTGATTTCGGTTTGTTATTTATTTAGTAGAAATGTGGAAATGGGAATTGAAGGAAAACGAACAAATATGAATATGTATACAAAATATTTTTTTATTTTTTCCTATGATGTATGTGCAATAAACTTTTATTTAAAAAAGTCGAATATTATAAATGTATTGTTTCTCCAAAATTATTTTTCTGAGGCATTAAATTATTTTCACTTTAAATATTATAAACAGAAAAACGAAATTTTAAATTCCTATTTTGTTTCTTCTTATTTTTTACGTTGATCGTGTACTCTCGACTGCAATTTATTCTAATGCTAATATACTCGTATAAACGATAATTAATATAACATACAAATTACAAGATGTAATATACATTAATAATATTAAAAAGCAGGTAGCCAATTTTGTTAACGATTTAAGCATAAAATATGGACAAATTAAATAAACCTTAAATTTTTTAATATTTCTTAGCGGTTGAACAGATGATTGACTTATGTAATGATATCTGGATATTTTTTATTTTTTTATTTATTTATATTACGACTGAGTCTTGTACCCATTTAGTAATTTACATTGCATAATAAAGTATTTTGATTAGTCGGCGTAATCAAGTGATTATCCCCAGTTTCGTATAACTCCACCTCAGATTTTTTGCCACAGTAAGTCTACTGACCTCCTGGTCGCGAAAAGTTCAATGGTTTGGTTCTTTGCCGTCTTCTTGTTGGTGTGGTAGTCAGTATACAGCCTATGGCCAGATTTTTATGCTGGTACAGACGTTGTAGGTGTTTTGTTGCATGATGCTTAATAGATCTCGATGGACGTTGTCGTTTCAAATGTACTATATCTGGATATTTGATCCTTAAAATTATTGGTGATTACGAAAAATTTCTCGAATGAATAATTTCAACTTAGTTGGTTGGTGGGATTATTTCACTCATTTAAGCGATTTCCAATAGTTCACTTGTACCTTAAAGGTAATATAGGACACAAAACATAATTTTGTTTTAAAAGGACACAAAACAAAAGAAAAATATTTTACGAAAAGCAAAAACTGAAAACCATTGAAGAAATTCAAACTTGTATTGCTTCTTGTTTACGTTTTTATTCAACAAGTATATGTACATACTTCAACATGTGCATCCAGCATGTGCAAATCGTCGAAAATAAAGATCGAAAAAAAAATTTAAAGTTCGTAAAATTTTGTTCATGTAACGTTAGATGTCTCACAAAAATTGTTGTCTTAGCTAAACTTTTTAATGAAAAAAGTGTCCGTATGGTGGGTTAGTGTGCATTGGTTCCACCTTTTAAAAAAAAATTTGGCGAAAAAATGTATATGAGATCGGCAATATATATTTGGTATAGCTGAACACGAAACAGAGAAGACCAAAATGTGTTTGTTATATTGCTTCTAATACCAAACTATTAAAACTGCTTAAACACATTACATTGATAGGTCACGATGGATCGAACGTTTTTTATGGGACTCTGACGTAACTATGTAAGCATTAGCTTGTAAAGACGAACGGAAATGTTTAAATTTCCTTTTTTTAAGTGCTTCACTAAATTTTGAAAAACAGCACCCTATAAATCGATGTAAAAAATTTATATATTTCACAGATCTACTCCTTTACTCCCTTAGTCGCATAACTTCATGTGATGTGACTACTTATCTTCTTGGCTACTAGATTATTAAATCGAAACTTACAAAATATGTAATTGTTTACAGTATGCTGCTTTATAAATATTTTCTTGCGACTGCTGTCACTTCAAACAACAATTCCTATCACTTGAAATTTTGATGCGGCAAATAAATAGAATTTTCTTCAAACTAAGGCAGCCAACTAAGATTTAAAAATATTCATTGTGAGTTTTTTACTCAATTATTTTGTAAGTTTTGATTTTATGATCTAGTAACTACAAGAAGATCCATAGTCACGTCGCATGTAGTGATACGACTAAGAGAATAGAGGCCATAGTTTCCAATTCGTTCGCAATTACCTTACCCGTTCAAACTATGAAAACATAAATTTCATAAAAATCGACTTCATATTGAGATAAACAAAAAGCAGCTGACTAAACGATCACGTAAAAAGTGTTTATTAGAGCAAGCAAAAATGAAGTTTAAACGAGAAAGGAGATGACGAATGAAAATGATTTAAATTTGCTGAAACATTAAGATTATTTATAACAATTTTACATGGTAATTTTATGACACACCGTGGGCCATTAAATTACTATGTTTATTTATTGTTTAAAACAATTTATGTATTTTATGAGTGTTAACAATTATATTTGTACGATTGCCACTCATTGGATAATGGGTTGTATTATTTTAATACAAGATGAGTGTGATCGATTGGTATATGATTTATTACTACACGTATGAAAATTTTGAATTCGTTATATCGCTAAAAATTCAACAAATTTTATATTTTGAATTTTGACACATAACAGGTTCTTTACATCCAATTTAGGAGCATACGGCGCGCGCCCACTAGGCTGGACCGTCTAACTCTGTTGGGTGCTATTGCTTTGATTTTCTCCATGGATTTCGGAGTTGTTTCACTTCGGTTAGCATCGTTCGTTTCCTTGTCACAGCTGATCGTTCCACTTTCCCCTTGTAAGTTCTATTCCAGAGGCCTCCTTGCTATGCCATTCTGCGACTTCCTCAGTATGTGGCCAATCCATTTTCACTTGCGCTTTCTTATTTCGATGTTGTTATTGTTATTTTGTTGAACCAAATGCACCGTAGTATTCTTCAAAGTCACAAACACCTGTAGCTTATTGTTGATCTTATGTGTATGCTTCCCGGGCTCGCAACTGTATAGTGTACACTGATTTCGGGCGTGAACTGAATATGTTTAGCTTAGTGTTGCGGGATAGGTTGTTGGGGTATGTTGAATGTTTTCCGGGCTTTGTCGGTTCGATTATTTATATCTTCATGTATTCCACCCGTTTTCGATAGTGTACTACTAAAGTATAAAAATTCATTGGCCTCTTCTATTTCTTCTTAGTTTATATATATATATATATATATATATATATATATATATATATATATATATATATATATATGTATATATATATATATATATATATATATATATATATATATATATATATATATACATATATATATATATATATATATATATATATATATATATATATATATATATATATATATATATCGGTGTTTATATTCATGGTTTTAGCCACATTGTCCTGGTTTTCCTAATATTTATTTTGAGACCAACTTCTGGTAGCAACTAGGGAACTATTAAATGTGTATTGAAAAAAGGTTTCACCAAAACACATATAGTAGCGATATCCGGTTTCTATTTAGCCTATCTCATTGAGAATTTTTTTGTATCATGATTTTATCGACGTTTATGTCTGTTATCTTGAATTAAATTTACGACTGTCTCATTTATCATATATTTCTTTTCTATTGATATCACAACCTACGAGAATAAATGTAATCAACCTCTCTTTCACTATAATTTCGTTCAAATAATGAAAATTAATAATTTTGTGATAGAAATATCACAATCTTTTAATCTAGCAAGCTGTGATATCAAATAGTGAAACAGAGTCAAATTCATTCTATAGAAACAAGGCATAAAGTTCGATAAATTATGAAAAATATGATGGGAATAGAAAAAAAAGAACATGTCACCACATACTTCGAATTTTGCATAGAGAGAAATTAAAAATGGACAAAATTGGCCTTAATATTTGGTATAAAGACAAACATAATAGAAAATTTTATTTCATATTTATTGACGGACAATTATGAACGGAATAATGTACTGATGGTAGAATTTGAATTTCGTTAATCTTTTATTTGTCATTGCACTAACTAAAAATTGAATTAAAAATTACAATTAATTATTCCAACCTTACCCCACATCGAGTAGCACTAATTTTAAATATTTAATTTGGGTATGTTTGAACATAATTTTCGATCTGTTTGAATTTTCCGGTCTCCGTAATTTTCTGTGTTCTGTAGGAAGTGAAGTGCTCCTCAGCAAGCCCGTGTCCCATCAATGTAAATAAGTGATAATCGGATAGATCCAAGTATGGCGAGTAAGCCGCATGTGAAAGTATTTCCCAAATAAGTGCTTCTAACGTTTCCATGACCGGTTTTTCTTTGTGTGATGGTGCATTATCATGAAGCAAAATCACTTTGTGTTGCCTTCTATCATATTCTGATAGTTTTTCACACAAACTTCGATTCAAATTGATCATTTGTCGTTCAGTACTTATGGTTTCACCAGGTTTTAGCAGCTCACATTTACAATCACACTCTCCTAATCGCACCAAATACAGATCATTGTCTTCCGTCCGAAGCGATTTGGCCTTGCAGTCGATGTCGATGGTTTTGTTGGATCAACCCAAAGCAGTTTGCGCTTAGATTCTCAAAATAGATCCATTTTTCATCGCCAGTCACAATTCGATGGAGAAATGACTTTCTTTTGTATCTGGCGAATAACATTTCGCAAGTGGGGTTTCTATTTTCCTGTTGTCTTTCATTCAGTTTATGCGAACCCCATTTTTTCAGCTTTTGGATGTGTCTCATAGCTTTTAAACTTATGAATACAGGTTCTCGCGATATATTCAATTATTCCGCGAGTTTTTTTTTAGTTGTTTTTGCGTTTGAGCGTCATCCTCATCCAACAAGGCTTGCAATTCGCTGTCTTCAAACTTCGTTGGTGGTCTTCCACGTTCTACGTTTCTCACGTCAAAATCGCCACTTTTGAATTTATTAAACCACTCATAGCATTGTGATTTACCAAGTGCATGCTCACCGTAAGCTTTGACAATGGTGACCGCAAATCGTAATTTTTAACACGTAAAAATCATGCGTTATTGTATGAAACTTGTATGGTTGAATTGGATGTTGGTGACAGATGTCAAAAGAAAACATTGGCGCCGACGTGGTTTGTCGAAAGGTACATTGACAGGTGGCGCAATTGGTGGTGCCAACATCTTTTCGTTAAAATTTCAAAAATTCAGATTAAAGTAAAAAACTACAGGTGGCATAATTACTAAACGTTTTTAACGAAACGGAATTTACAGCTATTTTTTGTTGTTTTTAAACGTCTTTTCATTCTGGGTTTTTGTGTCAGCGACAACGTTTTTATGATTGTTTTATTTTTGTTCGGAAACAACTTTGAATTTACTCAAATTTTTAGTTTACCATTGAAGTGTTTTCTAGCATTACAAACGGCATAAACTGTTGTTTGGAACTCAACACCATGCTAAGGGAACTGAACCATGTGTTTCAAATTGAAAAGTTAGTTTACAGATAAGACAAAACCGTCGAACCGATCCAATTCTCACCTGCTTAAGACAATAATTTCTATGATCAGCAAATATCACGTCCTTACTTTACATTAAAATTTAAGTCGGAGAGAGAATTTAGCTACAGGAGTCTGTGGTATGCCCCGACTAAAATATTCTGTATCAAACAATTTGTCTAGTAAAATTTTTGAATTAGATTATACTCTGTCAAAGATTAACTTTATTTTCTACATCTACTATATTAACTTCAATTGGCAACCGATCTCCACATATTAGACCGAACACATGTATACGCCAACTTCCCATTTATCTCACTTCCTGACCATCCGTTGTACAGATTCCTCGTGCTGTTACAAAATATGAATATATTTCCGATTTGTCTCTAGACTCTGAGCAAACGACAGATGAGATGACTATAACTTATTTCAAAGTTATTCATTTATTCCACAAATTCAGAAAAATTTTGGATCGATTCTTGAACCAGGGCAACATTAGGCAGGATTTTCAGTTCTTTCTTCAGTAGAGGAATAGGACTGGTACTGATCTGAACCACAAGTTGAAGAGAATGATATTATTGTTTTCCATTCCCATTATGTACATTAAACGTTTAAATTTGTCAAATATTTCATCTTGAACATCCTTTGCTAACCATGCACTTTCATTCTTGCTCTTAAATCGTTTGCAAAATAACTGGAATTATAGACGTCGAACCGATCATTTACGCAAAATGAAATTTGCTTCTTAGGAACAATAAATAGCAGTTTAACGTGCGTATCTTTTTAATAATTCGGCTCATTTTTCCCATTTCTCACTTTTACATAATCACAAAGCCCCACCCTTGTTATTGCGGCTGACAATATCTGGAATAGATCAATAATTACATTTTCTGGAATATATCAATAAGTGGTTGCTTGGTGACTTTTGTTCCTTTAATAATGGAAACAGAAATTAAAATTTCTATTGTCGTCTTGAACAGGCAGGGCTTGTGCTGATTGTTTGATTGGGACCAAGCTAATTGTGCAAGATCTCGTTGAAGGAGGGGGCTTCACTGTGCACTGTTAGTACCATCTATATAATAATAATCGTTTAAGAAAACACTGTTATATTTAACAAAATTTATTAGAAATATATTTTCAATTATAATTTCAATTTATTCAATTTTAAATTTATTAAATTTTATAATAATTATATAATAAATAATTAGAACTTTTGTTTTAATTTTATAATTTATTTATCAAAATTTAGGTATTTTTAAGTTGGTTTGGGCTATCACCATTTTATACTCCTTCTCTTGTTTTACATCAAGATCGAGCGACCTTTTCAATTACCTATTTCCCTTTTATTGGTTTTTTTATTATAAAAATCGTGAAATAATACAAAGCTTTAAATTATATTATGGGCAATTATGGTTATTAAGGGAAATTGTATACAATTATATTAAAGAAGATTGTATGTCCATAACCATAATTCCAAACATTAAATTTAGTGCGTTGTATCACGACAGCACTCCATTTTCACATTTAAAAAAATCAAGAGTTTAGGAAAAGAAAATTTGTTAAGACAGACTTGGCCCGGTTACTGACACCTAATGAAGAAAATAACTGTTTCTTGTTTTTTTTACACAAGAAAACCCAATTTAATTTCAGATTAATCACAAATAGAATAAAACGCTTTCGGTAATTCCAGGCAACAAATTAATTGATTATTGAATCATTTGGATTTTATCCACCATCTTTAAATTTTTTATTATGCACCCCTATGATTGATAAATTTATTTAATTCAAAAGAAATTTTTGTTTATCAAATATAATTATGGTGGGCTTACATGAATTGTAAGTCGATATTTCGCTTATTCTATACAGAATCACTGAGACTGAGGCAATGCAATTTTACGATATTACAATCCATCAGTAAAATATTAACTTGAAGAATGAAGAATTTTCTCACATACTTTACACTTATTCGAAAAAATTCACTAGGCTGTTTTCCAAACACCGACTTATTGAAAGAAGTCACCTCGCGAGGAGACTTATTTGAATAAGTATACGTCTACACAGAAATGTCTCCAAAATGGTGTCTTGACTAAATGTAATCATAGAGCAAAATATACATACGAGGACTCATGTAGACATTCCGAGGTTAATCTATTTTACAATTGGCAATCTATATAAGCCTAACAAGAACGATGAACTATAAAATAACTATGCCGATATGTTTATAAGATACGTATATTAAATATAGGAAAAAATTTAAATTTATATATAAATATAAATATATCAAAACTATAAAATAACCTCGGAGAAATTGGCTTATAAAATTTGCACTACTTGATTTCTCTTTATATTTATTCCTCGATGATGTAATACATGCAGTTTTTATTTTCAAATCTAGTGACAACGACCAACATGTCAAGAATTTTTTTCGTCCATATAATAGAAATTGCGTTTTGTTTTTGTTATTACGTCACAAATAAGTCGGTACAATGACCTGGAATGACTTGACCAACTTATTGAAGATGGTGTCAAATAAGTCTGTAATTAATAAGTCGGTGTTTGGAAAACACGCTTAATATAGGAATTTTCATCTTAAGGCTAGTACGCAGCTGAGGTGAAATGACACTTTCGCTTGTCTCCAAAATTATCTAGATAAATTATTTCTTGAAAAAATTAGTTTGTCGCGTTTCGTAAAATTTTAACGTAAAGGAGCTTTATGCTGAATTCAAAATATTTTTTATCCAAATTTGTTTAACAACAATTACAAATTAATTATTTGTAAATATCAAACATTTAGCTTACTGTTATCGTACCTGCAGATAAAAATTCATTGAAAAATGTGTAGACACATCTATATTCTAATTCGAAAAATACCAACTTCACTAGCTAAACTGCGTAGGTACCGCAAAATAATTTTTATAAATTCATTTTTATATGTAAAATTTAATTTCATTTCAATTGTGTTCTAGGCATTAGTTTGGAATTCAACGTTTAATTTGGTTGGTTTCAATCAAGCAAATCAACCATTCCATGTGCAATGAGTAATTTAAATTTAAAACCATTAGGAGATAATGCATTCTGCGCTACAATGTTGTCACCATACGCCGGGAAAGATTGATGTAGTGAGGCATAGTGATGGTGAATATACAGAAAGCTGGAGATTTTGGAGCTGATTTTTCAAATGTTTATTGTGCAAAGCTTTAATGTACATTAATAAAAGTTTAAAAAATTTGTCCGAAAACTTTTTCTTAAGCAACCTAACTCCAACTTTGGTCAACTTATATGACTAGGCTACATGTGAAAGTGTTCGTCTCCTGCAATTGCTAATGCGTCCGTTTCTTCCCTGAGCGCTAGTTATGGATTGTTGAAAAATTCTCAAAAAAATTTTTTCTAACCTCCATAGATTTAAATTAATACAACATCTACAGAACTTTTTAATAAATAGTATAGGATATTAAAATACTCATAATAATAAGAAAGGCCAAACCACTTAAGTATTCCTCTTATTTTTATGGGGACACTTGAAGAGATCGATGCACCTACAAGTCAACCACAATAGATAATGGTGTCGATTCCGTGAGAATTTTTTTTTTCTTTTCTTCTAGGCGCCTACTATTTTTAAGGCTACTCGATTTAAAATTTAAAATTTCTTCAGAAATGCATTAATTACTTTCGGGTTTTATTAGAAATAATCACAATATGAATAAAAGACAAGTATAGAAGATTTTCGCTGAATCGACTTCAATATTCAAAAAGGAAAATTCTAGAATACATATAATGAGAAATATACCTAAAAGTACTTGCATTACCGCCACTTGATCAGCATTGTGGGATAAAAGATAATACAAAATTTACGGTCGTAATTTACGATCTCTTTCCTAGCGAAATGTCATATTACCCCCATCTTGGATTGAAATCCTGATTTCGCCTATCTACCTCACTTCAAGATTCTGTTAAGCAATTTACAACTCTGCAAAGTGCTAATTGAATAATTTACATTTAGATAAAATTATCTAAATGTGAATTAAAGGCCAAATCTGTTTGCAGAAATCCAAAGGTAATTAAGTTCCAAGTTTCCAAGAGCTCGTTTTTCCCATATTTTTTGAAGTTCAATATAACTATGTAGAACAAATGTAGAATGTTCTATGAACACTACAGTCAAACCTCATAAAGCTTATTCCAGAGTACGTAGGCACCCATGACGTAAAGAAGGAGTCACACTAGTGTTTTTTTATTTTTATAAAAATATCGTTGGGAAAAAATTCGAAGGAAGTGATAAATAATATATTTAAAAAATGTATTATTTATTTATAGATTAATAAAAATAATTAACGCGTTAAGTGAAATACAGTAAAAACAGGAAAATCCATTTTACATGTGAAAACAATTTCGTATATTCAGCATCGTAAACGCATTATCCACTGTAAAAAAAATTAAATATGTAGTAAATTTTTAATTTTATTTTATATTTTTTTTTTTTTTCGAATAGCAAAAATATTTTAATTTTAGAATACAGATTTCGGATTTTTCATATTAAAAGATTAACAAAAATTTAGTCGTTGCTAAATTTTCACTGTGAAAAGTCCGCGCGCAAGTGTAGAGTACAAGAAAAAAATTATACAGTTCGAGAATTTGGAGAAAAAATAAATCGATTTATTAATCATAATATTAAGATTTCAAATTTAAATCAAAAATTTATCTAACATAATAAGTTTCGAGTTAAAAAAAATATAATTGTATCTATTTTTGGACTTAGTGTGCTAGTGAATTAAAAGAAGTTTTGAAAAATAAAATAAAAATTTATAGTGGGTGGATATTAGTGTTACATATATTTATTATAAGATCAATACCGATCATTCATCTTAAAAAGGATATAAAACACTTTTTTTGGATTACATATACGAACCTAACGTAGGCATTATATAGTTTTGAAAAGTGAGTAATTAAAAAAAATTCAGAAATTTGATCCAAATTTAATTAAGCAAATTTTTTACATTTTGTGAAAATATAAGATATTTTTTATCTTTTTTTTTTGCTTTTCAACAATTTCGTAATGTCCCAAAAATAATTTTTTTTTCTAATTTTTCATTTCAAAAATAAAAATTCAATTTTTTCTTAATTTTTCTCACACAACCGTTATGATTTTCGAGAACAACACAAATAATATCATCGGCGAGTCTTAAACACCCCATTAAGAAATTATGTAAAATTATTTTTAGTTCTGTATATGTGTGCGTTTGTATGTGTATAAATATACATTTTGTACGAGATCTGGAATTTTTTCCATTTTTTTTTTAATTGTATGACGTCCGAAAGTAGGCCAAGAAATGCGCGACGACGTTAAATAGAAAATAAAACTAACCTTCATGACCTTTACATTGATCTAGATTACAACGTTTCGGAATGTGTTGTGTATGTTTATGCACTCAGACAGGTGTTTCTCATGTGTTATGCTTCATTTTCGTGCCACATATATAGTTTACATGTGTCTCTAAATATTTCAATTTTAGATAGTTTTGATTAATATAAATCACAGTTGAATGAACAAACAAACTTTATTTTTTTTCTAGGACCTTTCACAAAAATTAGGTGACGATAAAAGTTTATCAGAACATCTTCAACTGCCAATTCAACGATTAAACGACTATCAACTGTTACTCAGGGTAAATAGAGTGTTCCGATTCCAATATTTCAATAAAATGAATATTTATGTGAAAAGTAAAACAAAAACTGATCGCGATCGCAACATGAAGATTTTTCTTATCGCTAAATATAGATTTTCGTTACCAAAAATAATCGGATTATATAAATAAAATTCCAAATTGACATTGAAATTAACAAAAAAAAAAAAAAAAATGGAGAAATATTTCTCAATTCAGCTTTTGAATTAAAACAAAAAATTCTCAATCAGCTGCATAATAATCCGCCATTTTTTCGGTGACGCCGTCATTATTTTCAGCGATATATCCTGTTAAATAATAACTATTTATTTAAATATTTCGCGACTGTTATAAAACAAGAATTTCGAATAATCATAATATTTTTTTATTGAAACATTTGAATTTTTGCCAAATATACTAAATTCAAGACACATCAAGTCAAAATGGCAGCTTGATAATAATACTATAATTTATCAATTCATTTTGTTTTCCAATACAATATAGGAATTGGTACAGTATACCAGTGACCTAGGCGAAAAAGTAACCGATTTACAGCGCGCCCTAGAGTTGATGAGATATGTCCCTCATCGGGCAATAGACAATAAATTTCTAGCTAGTATAGAAGGATATCGAGGTAAGTAACATTTTATTTTACCGGTGTTCGATTCTAGTACTAAAATATGTTCATAACGTATACACAGGGAATATCCATAAACTAGGACGATTACTAAGACACGAATGGTGGTCAGTAATAGATCCAACAGAACCGAAACCAAAGGAACGTTATTTATTTTTATTTAAATCAAGAATCTTAATTTGTAAAGTACGTCGAATAACAGACGATCGATCAGTTTTTGTGTTGAAAGACATTTTAAAATTACCAAATCTAAAATTAATCGATTATCCGGCAACCAATAAATTAGAATTTGCATCTCTACAACCGGAGCTTATTTATCAAATTTTGTTGGTTGGTAATTCCATCGAAATTAAAGATAATTTTGTCAAATTAATCGAATTTTATCGAAACGATCCAATCACACTTCAAGAACATAACGCAGACGATTTACGTATAGATCCTGCACAGGTTAATCCAGAAGACGATAATCCGTTATTAAAATTACATCGTACTGAATCGTACGAGGGTAGCAGTGTAAGACCATCGGACGTAGCTAAAGATTATTTGATAACAAAAAGTAAAAGTCAGGTCGAACAGGAACAGCGAGAACATATACCATTTCAAAAATCGAAATTAGAACGACATCTTGCATTCGAGGCATCTCAAGAGGATACACAAAGCAAACGTGTCGAAACGGTTTCAGCACATACTGTTTCGTCGATAAAAGTTACCGAAACTAAAGTTGAATCTAAAGCGGAGGTTAAACAAGAAGGTAGTGTCGTAAAAGACGTTCATAGTGAACAAGTCAAGCAAGTTGAAATTAAATTACCCGAACCAAAAGTTGAAATTAAAACAAAATCTCCAGAACCTGTTAAACAAATAAAGGATAAAGCACCAGAACCAATCAAACCGGAGCCCGAAAAATTAACTAAACTCCAAGAAATCGAAAAACGTCAAGAAGAACTTCGAAAACGTTTCGTCGAGGAAAAAAACCGTGAGAATTTAGAAAAAAGTCAAATAAAACAAGAAACCGATTTAGTGATAAAGACTGAACAACCACATGTTGAACCCCTACACCTAATCGAAGACAGTGATCATTATCGTGAACAAAAAAGTTTAACGCCGTTTAGTAATACAACCTCGTTGCATGAACTTTCACAATCATCACAACAAATCACTCAATACACTGAGCGTACTCACCAAATAAATTCTCATTTTGGTATTGTAGATTTACGTGACAATCAGCCACGTTCTCCATACCAATTTCCAGATATTTTCGATCCGCCACCATTTATTACATACGAAACCTCAATCGGTATCCACTTACATAAGGAAAGATTTCCGTCACCACCGCCACCGCCACCACCACCTCCCCTACCCCGAATTTCACAAAAACTTTTTGTGAATACCGCGGAGCTCGAACGCAAAAGCAAATTATTCTTGGACACCCGATATGATTATGATCCAGTCGATTTCTCATTGCATTCGGCTAGACAAAAAATAAGAAGTATACGATCGACTGTTGTTAAATCAGACGATACATCATTACACGCGGAGGATACTATAACTAAAGCAAAAGTAGGCGATTTTGAGCATATATTTAATCCATCGTTACCACAACGTGAACCATTGTATGATATTGTTCATATTGTTGAACCACCTGATACATGCACAGATATTAGTGATAAAGAATTAGAACTTTATCGCGAACACAGATATTCAAGAATGGATGAGTCATCATATTCGTCACGCTATTCATCGAGGGCGTCGAGTCGGCGACTTGAAGGTAAGATAATTTTATTTAATATTTTTTTACTAATACATAGAAAATGGAGCTTTCAAGTACCCCGCATACAATGTTTGTTCAATAAAAACATAGAACACAATTCAATTAATTTATTAAATAAACTTCCCTTTAAAACAGCACTCGATAATTTTTACAGAATTTTGTTATTCTAAAATGTTGTACAACATAAAGCGCATAAAACCCACAGGAAAACGAAAAACTAATTTTAAATTTAAAACTACTTATCCTGTTATCTCCGTATATTAACCTACCTCACCTACATTCATCCCTTATCTCCGTCTTTGTATGAAACAATTATACTTTAAACAACTTTATACCCAACTTACAAGTTTTGCAAACCGCATTCTGTTCAAACTTTTTTTTTTCGCTGATAGAAACACCTTTACATAATCGATGGTTATAGTGAGAAAGCAATTTCCTAACCAAATCAATTTAAACTTCAAAATACATATGTTTTACATAAATCTTTACATTTTTCTCAATCTCAAAAATATGCTCGGTATCTTAGAAACCCAGAATTTTTTATTATTTTCCAAGCATACAAATAAACAAAAGCAATCCAAGGTAAATTAAAGGCTTCGGTATCAACCAAAGAAAATAACAGACACAATAAAATAATCACCCAGATTCTGTAAGTCGTGTCGTTTATTGTTTCAAGTGACTCATTTTACTATGTCACCGTTGCCGGCTGCTTTGCCAAAAGATCTAATATTATTATTATCGAAATCACTTCGAAACGGCGTATTTTGTTTATTCTAGTCACCCCAAAAATTCACATGACTTCACCCTTTTCGTGTCTGCCATCACAATTGTGTGAGTAACGCAAAAGATTCATGCCAAAAATTAATTTTGCATGTATTTTGGACCAACATACACATTTGTGCATTCCACTTAAATCGTTTTCGTCCGAAAAATAACCCTATAACTATAATAATAATAAAAAATTTAATATGTTATCAAAAACAAATAATATGTTATATAATTTATATATTATCAAATTATAATGTTTTTTTCAAAATAATTCCGATTTAACTAAGATTTGTATGGGTTTAACTTAAATTGAACCAAAAAAAGATTTTTGGCAGGAACAGGGTTAAGAGGATGAATGTTAATTGTTTTCGCTTCAAGTTACTTATTGGCATAGCAACTGGCCAATCTTATATACAAATAGCAAATTTAGCCAGTTGTTACGACAAACGACTCGGCTATCGGAATCGCTGTTACAAATTTCACGCTATCGACTTTGCCCGATTAGATAAATTTTTGTTAGCGGAAATATTTGATCGTAACGTGAGAAATTTTCATCAATTCACTCCCCGAATACTGTGATAAATTTTTGACAAAATTTCCCTCCGCTCAGTTTTAATTTTAATAACACTTAACTTGATTTTGTAATTAAATTTTTGAACTAATTTTTAAAGTAAAATATACTTTAATATTATTGATCATTCAATAGCTTCTAAATATATTCATTCATTAAACCATTACATAGTGTAATATTGACCCGTGTAAAATTGGTACGCACCAAGCAACAGTTGCTTGACGTTGATGGCGAAACTGTTGTTCCATTATTTCTCTGTCTGTGGATGTGCAACAGCAAACTTATTGTAGACTTTCAAATAAGTAAGTCTCCACAAAATAAATCATAAATGGGACCACAATTTAAGTTTACATCTAGTATACAAAACTTAAACGCCCTACCGAAACGAGTCTTATGTGCCCTGGCCCCTGGGAGTCAATTCGCGTTCCATGAAATAATGAAAATGAAACGTTTTTTTTTTATTTGCAATCGAGTAGGTTTGAATTGCCCATAAGAAATTATGATTTTACACAGTGGAATTTAAAATTACGCGCAAATAATTCAAACTACTAGATTGTAAATAAAAAAAACTTTTAATTTTCATTATTTCATGGAACGGGAATTCCTGAGCTCTACTCTAAAATTCGGGATTGTTAACAAATTATGAAAATTTTTATTAGAACAAAAAAATTGTCACCACAAATTTACGGTTCTAATAAAATAAGCATTAAATGGAGAGGCAAATATGAAAATCGCATATTTTTAAACTACCCTCTTTATTGCACTTAAAAACAAAAAGAATTTAATATTCTCCTACACATTTTCTGTTCACACAAAATAACTCTCTATAAGTCTTATTCTCTTTGGTCTTATATAATTTTAAATAATTTTTAAATTTACGAAACCCAAAATCAGAACAATTGGCCTTTCCACACACTCAAACGGCACTTGCGTTTCCACGTAAAACTCAAGTGCGACTCGTGTTGTCTATGCATGTGTAAAATTATCGTCATTTTATGTATATTGTGGCTGCTTGAGCGAAACAGATAGAAAAAACAAAAAATTAAATTTAAAAAACCTAGTGGGTATTGAAACAAAATGTAAAATTCTTCACATTTGCTTATGCGTTTATTTTGTACCAAAATCCATTGGATGGTTCCACATTGGATATCAAAGAAATGATTTTTTTTTTCGTTTCTTTCCCCGTTTACCTATGATGTTTTTAATTTTTCGTTTCTCATTTACCTATAAACCCGGTTTTCTGAAAACCGGGGGGCCTACATGGAAATCGACCGCCGTCGATTTTTGTTCGTTGTTTTCATCATTTCGCATAGTTAGCGTCTCAATTAAAATGTACGATTTAAATAGCTTTGATTTGGTTATTCTAATTTTTTGAAAACGGTATATTTTGAAAATTTGTTCATAATACTTTTGAAAATAAAATCGAAATGATTCAGAAAGCTCAATATATAGCGTATATGTTGGTCGATTACAACAACAATCGCATTAAAAATTAACTCAAATGGATTCATTTAAATCCAAAACGATTTTGGATTTACGTAAATCCAATTCAATTGTTAGTACTAAAGGTTTGTACTAAAATATTAAAAGTGATATTTCAAACTACAAAATCGACATAAATATTATTATGTTTAAAAAATAAAATTAAAATATTAATAAAATCACGAAATATGCAAATATTCATAGGAACAAACATTTTTAGTTTTTGACTTACAAACTTTGAAGCCAAAAACTAAATCCTAATCCACTTTTACCAATGCAATACGCCTATAGGCTGCGTTCCAATATTTCGTTTTTAGAACAAATTTTTCAATTTTTATGCTTTAAAGGCAAAATCTGTTCGTGTATCACCGCCTTAATTGACTTAAAATTGACTACATTTAGACGTCTATCGGTGCACAGCCGTAATATTTTATTAATATTTAACTAAAAGCATTTATTACTTAAAAATCGTATTTCTGTACTTTGTAATTTCGATTTATTATGTTTATTTTAAATGAAAAATTTTGAGTAATTGAAAATGAAATTGGTAACAGTATTTATCACAAAATTACTTGTTATTTTGAGAGTCACTCCATCGGAATCACAATACTCAACTTCTGCTTTACTACAGTTACAATTGTTACAAACAGTCACCAAAAATGTCATTTGGTGTTTTTCACATGATCAAAATCTATTCCCAGAATAAAGCATCGCCAATTTAATTTTGGTGACCTTGAAATAATTTTCCGTTAATAATTGAACAATTTTGTTAAACATTTTAAACATATTATGTTCAAAATAACTTTAAATTTCCAAACACATTGTTTTTGTTTTTTGTATCGATAAATTTGAGTGGGTTTTTAATTATGTGGGTCACCGTGTATAAACCTACCACAATCTCATTGTTATTTATTTGTCTCATTTATATTGCGGACGGCGTAACACTATTCAATATACGGGATGTCTATTATAGTTATATAGTGTGGTTTTACCATAAACGCATCAGAACCGGACTGTGGTCCTAATTAAAGCTATGTTGAAGAAGTTCAATGGTGTCGTTAATGAAATAACTACTTGGCAATACTTAAAAAGTATCGTAAATTTGCTTTACAATTTCGATATATAAAATTTATTTACCTCATCTAGAAATAAAAGTATGCTTGAATTCGAATAGTTAAGCCAAGATTTTTATACCCTAGACAGACACAAACTAGCTAATCAAGAATTCGAGATTACGTAGTTATTTTTTCAGTCTGTCAGCACACGATTTTGACAAAACAGGATTACTGCGTTTATAGAACAAGATTACTACAATCGGGTTGTAGGAAGAAGATAAATGTGAAATATAATAAAAAATTAGTAGGATTGTATGGGACTGGGGAATATAAGTCATTTTTATTGAATGTAGACAGAAAAATTATTAGATTGTTAATCGATTTTAAAATTTTTTAACTCCCACAGAAATTATTTATATATTTAGTTTATATTATCTTATTGTAACCGATTCAATGTAATTCAAAATCGGTAAATATGCATTGAAATTGTTTTATTTCATTAACTAAATATGAATTTGAACGTTTGCAGAGTTACAAAATCGGGTTTGTGTCTGTCACCATAATTATAAAATCGCGATTTTATTTGTTTGACATGCAATCGCGATTGGAAGAAATCGCGATAATTTTTGTGTCTGTCTAGGGTATAATACCGTTTCTAGAACCGTTTCGGTTAAAGGTATCAGACCGTTTTATATATATCATAAAGTTGACATTTAGAAATTATTTGAAAATTTTCAAAATGATTCTCATGTGCTTGTTTTCCAGTGGGTTTAACGCTCAAAGATATAATTGTCGAATTAAAACAAAATTTATGATTAAATACTACAATAAATACACATTAGAAAGTTTTTAGAACCGTTGGGCAAATCTTTTCGCCTTTTCTTCGATAATAAAAATTAATTATTAATTCCGAAGATCTTGAAAGCTCCATAACGTCCAACCGTAAAAATACCTGTATCATGCACGTTTTAAACAAATGTATGTTGTATTGTCATTGTGACAAACTAAACCAGTATATCTTGCGCTTGAGCCATAATTCTTGTCTTAGTTCTATGCAATATAAATTATATTATTTAAAATCAAAATTACAAAACCTATACATCAACATTTCTAACTAAGCACACCACTATAATTTCTATCCTTTCTAACCAATAAAATCTTTTAATTATTATAAAAATATAATCTAACTTAACAAAATAAACATTAGTTAAAAGTGATTATGAGGGTACATCATCGCGGATGAAGTCACGAAATGAATCATCACGACTTGAATCATCACGACTAGAATCGTCAAAACGTGAAGCATCACGATATAGCGCAAGCTCAGAGCGTGGAGGTTCAGAACGACGCTCAGAAAGTCGTTTGCTTGACTCAACCGCGACATCTACACGAAGTGGATATGCAGCTGCAGCTGCTATTACAACAACATCAGTGAAACCTGTATTTGCTAAAACTATTAAAGGGTCTCACGTTGAACGTAAGTTTGTTTGGTACTGCGAACCATAGAGTAGTGAAATATCCAATAAAAAATTAAACTTATTTCTTAATTATTTCAACTAATCCGATTTTGTGTGCCTGTGTGAGTTTAATTCAATTAGAGAAGCTTCTAGACGCTTCAGTATTAATTATATCAAGAACTGAATTTTTAACCATCTACTAAACACAAAACAATATTCTTAATGGAAACTAATCTGGTATAACTGATATAAATACAGCTGGTGAAGGTGCATCATTCGAATTACAATTGGGAGGCAAAGCCGATGTTACATGGTACAAGGATAATAAAGCTCTAGACGATAAGTTAGCTGATCGTATCCGTACATCAGAAAAAGCCAATAACACATATCGATTAGATATTAAAAATTGTTTAGAGTCTGACACTGGCGTTTATATTGCAAAAGCAACGAATGGCGGCGAAACAGCAACATCTACCGCCCAATTAATTGTACATGAATGTAAGTTCGACATTTTATTCATAATGGTAAATTTATTAATTCTATAATATTTTATAGTATCAGCCGAAAAACGCAAAGAATTGGCTGAAACAAATTCACCAAGTTTTGCAGTTCGACTAAAAGACACTGAAGTTCTAGAATTTACTTTTCTTCGGTTTATGATCAAAGTTAAAGGCGACCCAAATCCAAAAGTTACATTGTACGTCAAGAGATTGATATTTTATAGTGACCCTAATTAGTTTTACTTTCTATTTTCTATATAGCTTTAAAGATGGACGCGAGGTTTTTGAGTCTGAAAGAATTCAAATTAGCCGAGCGGGAAGTGATATTGGATTTTACGAACTTATAATTACCGAAGTTTTATCGACCGATGCCGGTTCCTACCTATGCGTTGCAAAAAATAAATTCGGTGAAACCAGGAGTGAAGCCCAAGTAAAAGTTGTCGCGGAAAAAGATATTTTTGGTGAATTGGATGGAACAATTCTACAGCCAGGTGAAAAATCTGTATTTGCATGGAAACGTAATGGTGAACCATTTGATCCCGAAGATCGTTTTAAAGTACTTCTTGGAGATGATGAAGATTCACTAGCATTGGTATTCCAACATGTTAAACCCGAAGATGCCGGCCTCTATACTTGCGTGGCACAAACATCGACCGGCAATATTTCATGTAGTGCGGAACTTACGGTACAAGGTTCAATTCAAACATTGCCTCGGGAACCTGAAAAGCCTAGCTTAGTCATAGACGTGCGCGAACCACACGCACACATTGGTGGTACCGCAATGTTAGAATTAACTTGTAAAGGTTATCCGAAGCCGGAAGTTTTGTGGAAACACGAGGGCAAAGTTATTGAGCCAGGCACAAAATACAAGTAAGAAACTCAATTTTTATATTTCAACCGCGATTTAATTTTTTTTTTTTATAATTTAAGATTCCTCTACGAAGATGCGGAAAGCATGTCTCTACTCATCAAAGATGTTGAACCACAAGATGCCGGTATTTATGAAATTTGCGCTAGTAATGAACTCGGTGTTGATTCAAATCAAATGAATTTGATTGTAAAATCACCGCCCAAGATTAAAAAGCCGAAAGACTATACATGCATGGCCGATGAAATTTTAAAAATGGAAGTAGAAATAACAGGTAATCCGGTACCGACTGTTAAATTCTATAAAGATGGCAAAGAAGTTCATCAAGATTCACGTATTAAATTCACCGTCGTTGGAGAAAGCCACTTTATCGAATTTCACAGTACTCAATTGGACGACACTGGCGCATATTCGATAATGGCCACCAACGAATTAAGTCAACAATCTGAATTTTGGAATTTGCGGGTACTTTCCAAACCAAAGGTATCAAAACATTTGGGCACCGAGCATATTTTCGCAGAAAAAGAAGAAATTGCCCTCGAAGTGCAAGTCGATGGTTATCCCCAACCCAAAGTTAAGTGGTATAAAGACGGAAAAGAAATTAAGCCTAATGATGCCCGTGTTAAAATTACAAATATCGGTAATGTCTACCAACTTTCGGTTGCGAACGCAAATCGCGATGACACCGGTAATTACACCGTTGAATTTGAAAACGAACATGGTGTACAACGTGACGAAACACGTGTTAATGTAAAATGCGGTCCAAAATTTAAAAAGGACCTACGCGATATAATTTGTACAGAGAGCGATAAAGATGTCGAGTTATCAGTACAGGCTGAAGGCTTTCCACGTCCATCAATTCAATGGTATTTCCAGGAAACAGAGATTACAGAAAAAAGTTCTGAATATTTCAAAGTCGAAGATGGCGAAAATTATAAATTAATTATACGTGAAGTAAAACACGAAATGATGGGAAAATATTCGTGTAAAATTAAAAATCAACATGGTTCCGCCGATAGTGAGGGTAAACTAACAGTAAACTGTAAACCATACGTGCGTCAAACACTTAAAGAAGTCACTGAAGTGAAGGAAGGTGAAAGTTTAACATTGGAGGTAGAAATTTACGGTGTGCCCGAACCTAAAATTCAATGGTTTAAAGATGGACAAGAAGTGCGCGCCGATGCTCGAATTAAGATTTCACGTGATACAAAGCGGTTAGAAAACTATAATTTAACCGTGACTATTACGAAGGAGGCGGATGCGGGTGAATACGAAGTTCGAGCCAGTAATACTCATGGTTCGGCATCATCCAAAGGAAAAGTTATTGTTACAAGTGAGTACCCAAATGTTAGGATATCGATAGGGATCCGTTACGTACACTTTTAAATATATGTACTTTCAAATTTTATCTAATGTAAGAAAAAAAGTAAGTGGAGATACATTTTATATTCTTTTTTCTGCTGAGCTTAGTTTCTTAAGAAAAAGGATCGAGGCCAGAAAGAGAGTGCATAATGTAATTAATAGTTAAACAGCAAAATGTTTTGTAAAATGATTTTCTTGTGAACGTTTTTATTTTATGTTATTTTTGTTCACGAATTGATGTAGTTCGGCTACTGATTGGTAAAATGGAATTATGACTCCCATTCTTTCGATTAGTAGTTATTAGAAATTATTTTTTATATCCTTTTTCTGTTAACCGTTAAACCATGATTTTTTGTTAAATTGAGCAGCAAAGGATATAGCATCGGAGAAAACGATTGAGATCACCAAAGACGAAATTAAAATTATTGAACGCTACGAAGAAGAAGAAATTAAATTGGTCGAAGAAGACGTGCCAGCAGCCCAAAAAGGAAATCTACAGGGTAAAACGTTATTTATATTTATTTTACACATCATCATTTTACATTTCATCCTTCATATATGATTAAATTGTATTATAAAATATGTAGATCGCAGCTTATCATCCTCCTTATATCATTAAATTTAATTTAGATTACCATTTTTATCATTAAATTATTTATAAAATTTTAAAGGGGCCCAAAAGTCTAGCCCTCTTGCTGATAGAAAACAAGTAGTGACGCAATGTACTAAAATTGGTGACAATGGAGAGAATATTAGTGTTTCAATAATCAGTGAAGAATCGCACTTGGGACTAATTTCAGGTAAAACAAAATGTAATCATTGGTATCTTAGGAAGAGAGGTTGTGGTTCATTCGAATACAGTATTTAAAATTTAAAAAGTCTAGTCTTAACACGAATCACAGCCTCCACACTAAACCACGATTACAAGTCACATAAAACATTTCATACCCAACCTAGACATTTTTCACAAAAAAAACACTTTTGCCATTTTCATATACGATCATTTAGGGCCAGATGAATCACATTCCATACACAAATTACGAACAACAACAGTGGTGTTCGAAGAACAGCCGAGCGAAGAACCTGAAACTATTAAAATTATTCTACCAAATCGACCACATTCGACTACATTACGCATAGAAGAAGTTGAAAGTGTTTCCTACCAAAGTAACGAAGATAGTTTCACTGTGCACGATGGTAGTGAAGGGAAAACGAAATATCAAGCCATGATTGTAGACGAAATGGTGTCCGATGATGATGTATTGTTGGGACGAAAAAAACCATCTCGAGCTATTTCAATTCAATCGGTTACCGATTCAGAATCAGCTGAATTATTTACGCGTGAATCAATAGTGGAACACTCAAAAAATATTGACGAATCGCTTGAATTTAGCATGGAGGATTTAGGAAAAGAAAATATTCCAAAAAAACCGATATGGAAAATCACATCTATGGTGGATGGCGAGGAACTACAAAATATCGAAGAGATTAAAAATAAAATTAATTTAGAACAGGGACAATCAGTGCAGAAAGGTAAATTGCTGGAAACCCAAATTTCAGAAAATATTTCAATAGAATCACCAAACTCTGTTGAAGAAGTAGTAATCAAACGAAAATCAAAACAGGGTGTATTATTTGGAAAACAGGAAACTGTTTCGGTATCAATTGATAGCGAAAAAACTGTTGAAGTAAACGACTTAGACAACAATTCTCAAAAAGCAAAACTTTTAGAAAAACAACGGATAGAATCTGAGGAAAGTGCATTGCAACAATCTTTAGACGTAGAAGACCCGAATAAAAGGCCATTAAATGCTAGATCTCTTAAGAAAGAGGGTATTGAAGAACTACCATCGAATGAAAATTTGATTGAAAAAAACATACCCAAATCAAAGCAAAATGCTGAACTGTTTTCAAAACAAAATTCTGAACAAATGACAACCGAATTCCAAACCTCGGAAATAAACGAAAATTCAAATATTGAACCACAAAAATTGAAACAACTCGAAAGACAAGAAATCGAAACGAAAACTTCGCCAAATGATAATAAAACCGTTGGAAAATCTCGTAAATTGGGTCATAAGTCGGATTTGAGTTCAGATACGTTACAAAATTCCGAGGACTATGACAGTGAAGATGTACTTATGCGCATGCGTTCAATGACTTTAGAACAAACGAGTGACGGGAGCGACGAGGTGGACGAATTAATGCGACGGATTCAAAAACAACGAAGCGTGCTCGACGAAATTCTAGAAAACCAACAACAGGGCGAACTTGAAGGTAGAACACATACACTTACATAAATTATAAAATAAACAAAAAATTCTCTAAAACAACTGAAGTGATTGAAACAAACACAAAATACTATTAATTTCGTTTTTTTTTTATAAATTTTGTTTTTTGTTTTAAATTGTTTTTCACTGTGTTATGCGTGTTGTGTGTGTGTGTGTGTGTGTGTCAATTTGAATTTATAAAAGTTTTTGAAGTTTGCATTATTTTTGTATGCGCATCTTACCTCTATTTTTCTTACCTAATCGGGCATGAATTTTACACAATCTCACATAATCGGGAATGTAAGTACTTAAAATTAATGTTTAGACGAGTTGTAATGGTGCAAATTGTGATGATGGTGGCCATTTTGCTCAAATTTACGCCATTTTGATTCTTAGTTTTTTTATTTTTAAACAAAATTGTAAATACAAATTATGTACATATATATATATATATTATTAAAATATATTCATTTGTAAATATTTTCGATTCTAAAGTTTTAATTTTAATTATTAGATCATGAAGTTATTCATTATTAACGAAATTTTATCATTATTTAGCGGTTCCCGAAATCACTTCAAGTGACCTGGCTGAGAAAACGATACACGAATCGTTACCAATAACATTTGAGGTAAAAGCGACGGGTACACCAAAGCCGGAAGCTGTTTGGTATCAAAATGGTAAACCCCTTAAGGGTGATAACCGAATCAAAATTACCGAAGAGGGTGATAAGTATAAATTGGAAATTACTGATGTTAAGGGAGAAGATAAAGGAGAATACAAGGTAGTTATAAAGAACAAATTGGGTGAACAAGCATTAACTGGAAAATTAAACGTCTTACGTAAGTAAAATTAATTTTTAAATAACTTATCAGATAAAAAAAACTTCAACGGAATGTTGTTTAATTTTTGCATTGAACTATTCGACCAAATTTATGGGAAGGAAGATTAGTGCCAGTTTTAAAGCAGCCTCTTTTAGTTTCTATTCAAATTGTTGAATGCTTCGATGAAGATTTGTAATCATATAAATAGAAGTAATATAATACAAATTGTTAACAAAAAAATTGCACCAACATGTAACAAATCTTAACAGTAAGTAAGTTAAATGAAGATTTTGCTTTTGTTTGTGCTACATCAGACATGATAGCCAAGAGTTAAAAGGTCCTGTTCTACGTTGTCCATGCACCGAGTAGAGGGTCTCCCACGAGGTCCGGTCTTGGTTGGTGCAAATTACAGGGCTTGTTTTATGGTACGATATTGGAAACGTAGGACGTGTCCACCTCCGCATTTATGATTTAATTGTTCCAATTATATCAAAGGTTGTTCAGATCATTTCTGATCTCGAGATCCAGATGTATCGTGTGCATTTTGCAACCCTTAATACGGCCAAGCATCATACTGTTCCGTATTGTTAGCGTCCAAGACTCACTACCAAAAGTGACTAGTGGTCTTATCAGCGCTTTATAAATAAATATTTAACGCGATAAATTCCGAGTCTTGAAAATGTTAATGTTAGTGTAGAATGCTCAGTAACCTGTTGCGATTATAAATCTTATACCTGCAGGAGTTTTGTACATTTACTATCGATGTCAGGTATATAAACTCATTCTGCTTTTCGAATTATGTGTCGCTGTATTAAAAATTCTCCACGTGTTGGCCTTCTCGCGATAGCCATGTATTTGCGCTTCGTTAATATGGAGGCCGATTTGTTGGGTTGTTGTTTCCTGAGACACGATGTTTCGTGAGACACGATGTTCCGAACCAAAATGTAATATCATCCGCGTAAGCTAGTATTTGGCTCGTTTTATAATATAAACAGCTGTGCTAATGTTAAGCTGTCAGTCAGCTATTGTCATTACATATTCTAAAGAAAGGTTGAACAGAATTTCTTAGCTCTCGAAAGCCTCTGAGAATTTTCCTTCGACTATCACCTTGCTTTTAGAAAATCCATTAATATTGTGCACAAGGTTATCAATTTTGAAGGAATGTACGCTTGTGACAAGACACTACACAATGTATTCCTCTGGGTGTTATCATGCTCAAATGCACACGGATTCACACTTTTGTAACCCAATTCCCGCAAAGAAAATGTTTGATTGGTTGTTGACCAGCCTGGGCGAAAACCGTATTGGTAGTTGCCTGAATTCCATTTGCTGTAAATCAGCAACTACGGTGGCCAAACCATGTAGCTGGCGTTGAGCAAGGCTATTCCGCGATAGTTATTACAATTCAGCTGATTTCCTGTAGTGGTCAAATTAGTGCTATTTTCCACTCGCCTGGGATTCTCCCTGCGAACCAAATCTAAAAAATATCTAAAAAATATTAAGAGATGGTGTAAATGAATGCTGATCAGCCGAACGCCGAAGTTGTTGCGTTATGTTGTTGTAAATCTGTTCATTCATCGCGTATAATTAGTAAAAGCTTTATTTCTTCAAGAAAATTTGAATTTTGTACGTTAAACCACTAAAATATCACACAATGACGGCCAGAATTGTAAAGCTTCTATTTCTTCTGTCCGAAATAACGTGACCATTCGGATCAATTGTATAATTTGTTTTAAATGGTGACCTTCAAGGAAGATAACATTACGATTTAAAATTACGTTACTTGATAGTGGTTGGTATAAGTGATATTTTTTTCGAGTTTTCACAGTAACCAACAAA
Organism: Nephrotoma flavescens; assembly: GCA_932526605.1. Taxonomy (NCBI): domain Eukaryota; kingdom Metazoa; phylum Arthropoda; class Insecta; order Diptera; family Tipulidae; genus Nephrotoma; species Nephrotoma flavescens. Next base: position 115,103,449 of record OW052222.1, read on the forward strand.
TGTGCATCTCTCTGATTTTGGAATCTCGTTTCTTTCTTTTTGCTTCGGCACATGAACCATTGCTGTGCAACCAAAAACGCGTGAATGTTTAATGTTTGGTTTTCGTGCCGTTCAGATTTCATCGTGTGTTACTTTGGTAATACTTCGTGTAGACGATTGGTTGATTATATATCATGTCGTCGATACTGTTGTCGCGCAGTTCCAAAATATTCCGTCAGATGTCAGTCACTTTGCGTTAACAGACGAATAGACAACGGTAAGTGGATCTGACTGCAAAACAAGTAAACTTGTTGGATATATTTTTGTATGTTAATTTTTATTTTCATAAAGTATGCTGTGCTAAAATTTCATGGAAAAAAATCCTCAATGAGCTTATTTTTAATGTATTAGATGTCACATTCCCAACTTTAACAATCGCCAATATTGTTCTTTCTTTTTCTCACAGGTTTTGGAAGTGCAAGCGAAAACTGAACTAAATGAAATATTCCGGCGATATTTAATCAGTAGTATTCTGCCTAAGATTTTTCACATTTAGCTTTATTGAAACTTTTTGTGGAACTTTTTATTGAACCATTTTTATTGAACCTTAATGTGGAACCGTTTTTATTATTTTTATTAGGAAACCAAATGCAAGACATTCAAAAACTTTGGTAGACTCATTAATAACCGATTCTAGTCTGCGGTAAGAAGAAACGTAATCATCAAGTTGCATTATCCATCAGCAAATCCACATCGCTAACGCCTAAAATATTAAATTTGTTGCTCTAATTAAAATTGATTTGATGGTTTTATATTTTCACGCTGCCAAGTTGAAGTTAAAATTCAACTTATATAACAGCTCAATTCCCTTAGACGTATCACTTCATGCGACGTGACTATGGATCTTCCTGGTTACTAGATTTTAAAATCAAAATTTACTAAATAATTTTGTGCAAAACTCTCAATAAAATTTTTTTAAACCTTAGTTAGCTTCATTAGTTTGAATTTTTTTTCATTTATTTGTCACGTCAAAATTTCAAGTGATAGAAATTGTCATTTGGAGTGATAGCAGTCGCAAGGAAATATTTATAAAGCAGCATACTAAGATTTAAAAAACAGCCAGAACGACCTTATTGAACAATTAATTTGTAAGTTTTGACTTATTGATCTAGTAACCACGAAGATGAGTAGTCACGTCACTTGAAGTGATGCGACTAGGGGAATAGGGGTGTAAATTTTCGACCGAAAACTAACAAAAAATATAAATCCGAAATCGAAGGTTACCAAAACAACCAAAATCTAGTTTTATTTCGTCCATTCTTGTAAAACTGAAAAAGTGTGAAAATATATCTAAACCCATTAATTTTCAGTAATTTTCATATTTACGAATGTTAAATTTCTAAAGAAAACCTTTTTTGATTAATGCATCTCTAGTTTGACCTGTCGGACTTGTCGCGATGAGTAGGCACCTTTGGGAAATTTTATTTCTCTTACTTCTCGCACTTTACTAGATTTGATAATTCACTTTTGTGAAAATTAAAATTCTGCGCGATTCAATTTCAAACGTAATAAATTATAAATGTCGTTAATGAACGATTTTACGAGTATGTACTTCGACAACTTTTCGTGATGTTTTCTTATCTGGTAAAACTTGTGTATAAGATTATAAAATTCAGAATAATCTCATTTATATCTCAATTTTACAGCCGTTGCCGATTACAGAAAACCAATTTCATTAACCCCGTTGAAAGATACACAATCTCCAAAAGGAAAGCCAGTCGTTCTACAGGCTGTGGTTACCGCAGATCCATTGCCAGAAGTTACATGGCTTAAAGACGGTATAGAAATTCGGTCCACCGAAGAAGCTAAAATTACGCAAGAGGTAAAAGAATTGCAATATGGATTAAAGGAAGTGACGTACTCTATCAAATTCCCTGCTGGTCAACATGCCAATACAGGGTTATACCTTTTGAAAATCAAAAATAAATATGGGTATGCCGAATCTAGTGCACGATTGGATATTTTCTTGAAACCCGAAATTGAAGGGCTTAAAGATAAATCCACCGAACCGGGACATACCGTTCAATTTGATGCTGTAATCCATGCCAATCCAAAACCAAAAGTTACATGGACTCGAGGCACTGAAGATTTAAGCACGAACGATAGTTGTGAAATAATTATTGATTTAGAAAAGGAAAAATATTCTTTGGTAGTATCGAATATTGCTGTTTCGGATGCCGGTGCTTATACGCTTACTGCGTCAAATAATCAAGGTGAAACTGTTGCAAAAGCCTCAATTCATCTTCATGTTGAAAAACCCGAATTTATCCAACTACCCGAAGATCAAACTATTCATGATAATAATGGAACTGAAAACCGTGTACGTTGCAAAGGTATTCCAAGGCCTACAATTAAATGGTACAAGGATGGAAAAGAAATCAGTGAAATTGAATTAGACGAAACGACCCAAAAACCTAAAATCAAGACTGAAATTACCAGTGAGACTCATATTGTTAGCGATTTTAATTTAAGTCACTTCAGAACTAATGATGCTGGTCTTGTAAGTAGTTCAGTTATATTTTGTAATACCTTAAAATTAATTTTTAAATATTTATTTAGTACAAAGCTGTTGCTTCAAATGTTGTTGGAGACACTGAAGCTCCATTCCATTTGAATATGCTTCAGAAGCCACCAGCATTCCAACAAGCGTTACCTAAAACACTAGAGGTTGATGAAGGAGAGCACATGGTACTTAAATGTAAAGTTGATGCCAGTCCACTTGCCGCAGTTCAATGGTACAAGGACAGCGAACCTGTTAAACCCGACGACGAACATATTAAAACTACCGCACAGCCGGATGGATCTATTAAACTGGAGATTGATCATATTGAACCACTCGATTGTGGCGCATATAAACTAGTTGTCGAAAATCCCATTGGAACGAATGTAGCCCTATGCGCTGTTGCCGTCAAACGTACGCTATTTTAGTACCCTTTATAAACGTAAAATAAATTTTTTATTTTTTTTTTATTTAGCGGAACCAAAATCACCTGTATTCCTTAAGCCCATGAAAGATCTAAAGGTAGTTATTGGTCAACCAATCAGTTTGGAAGCACAAGTCGACGGTTTTCCTTCGCCCGAAGTCAAATGGTTCAAAGATGGTACTCAATTGCGCCCAAGCAGCAAAATTAATTTTATCAATTTACCAAATGGTGTCGTTGGCTTGGAAATTGAATCAGCTGCACCAGAAGATGCCGGCGTTTATACCTGTGAAGTTTCAAATCGTTTAGGTGAGGCCACTGGAACAGCTCGAGTTGAAGTTGAACCACAAGAAAAGAAACCAGAATTTGTTACCGAACTACAAGATATGGTAGCAGTTGAAGGATTCCCTGTAAAACTAGAAGTTAAAGTCGATGGACATCCACCTGCAGTTTGCAAGTGGACTCATAACGGCGAAGAAGTTCGTCCGGATGGCCAACATATTAAAGAAATTGAGTTACCAAATGGTGTGCGTGGCCTATTGATTGATCGCTGCAAGCCCGAGGACGCAGGACACTATCAAGTGGTGGCGACAAATGATAAGGGTCAATCTGGTACCCAAGCTAATTTATCGGTTGCTCCCAAATTGGATGAATCGGAACCAGAAGCACCACCTAAATTTGTCATCGATTTCAAAAATCAAAGCATTGATGAAGGAAAAGATTTGGTTATTTCCGCCCCATTTACAGCCAATCCATTGCCCGAAGTAATTTGGACCAAAGATGATGAACCATTAACTCCAAGTGAACGGGTGATGATGACATGCGATGGACGCAATGTAGGTCTTGTTATTAGTCCTGCTGATACATCTGACGCTGGCGTTTATCAATGTTTACTAGCAAACGAGTTAGGCGAAGATGCCTCAAAGAGTAATGCAGCTGTTAGAAAAGTTTACGAAAAACCAGTTTTTACGCACAAGTAAGAGTTTTCCAAAGGAACTTCTTCAAGCTTTTTGATTAAAATTTTCTTTTAGATTGAGCGATCTTCAACAATTACCCAAATTAGATGCCAAATTAGCTGTTAAGGTAACCGGATTACCAGGCCCCGATTTAACATGGTACAAGAACAATGAACCACTTGCCAACTCTGATCGTATTAAAATTAAACGAGATGGTGAAACAGCACACCTAATCATTAAAAATTGCCATCCTGATGACACAGGAGATTATAAATGTGTTGCACGAAATCGCGAAGGTGAAGATTCTACACAGGCCCGACTTGATGTTGTTGATAAAATGTAAGTTACATATTTTAATATTTAGTATATATACCTACTCGTACCTAAACTATATAGCTGAGTTAACTGTTTTCCATTGTTTTTGAAACAGCGAGAAGCGTCCACGTTTTGAGGCTCCAACTTTCTTGAAAAAAGCTGGAGACGTCGAAGCTTATCCAGGCATGAAAGTTAAATTTACTGCATGTGCTACTGGCGTTCCTGAACCTACAATCGAATGGTACAAAGATGGTGAGAAATTGTTCCCAAGCGACAGAATTCGTATGGATGCCGAATCTAGTGGTCTATTACGACTTACGGTCAATGACTGTAACGAAAAAGATGTTGGACGGTATTCGTGTCGAATCTTCAATCCACACGGTGAAGAGACGTGTCATGCTCAATTAACATACGACGATTTAGAATCGCGACCAAAACATCAAAGTGATTTGTACACTGACTTTGATCGTCATAAGCGTAGCGGTGCACCTGTACCAATTACAGATCGTCCAATAATCACTCGTATGACAGATCGACATTTGACCCTTGCTTGGAAGCCTTCGGTTCCAAGTGGACCACGTTATCCTGTCACTTATCAAGTGGAACAACTTGAATTGCCTGATGGTGATTGGTTTACTGTACACTCTGGTAACCGTAACACAACTTGTGAAATTCGTAATCTCGAACCATTCAAAGATTATAAATTCAGAGTACGTGTAGAAAACAAATTTGGATTAAGTGAACCAAGTCCTTACGTACAGACCTATCGTCAAAAACTAGAACCATCACCACCTAAGTTCTATCCTTACCTAAGGCCAGGTTGTGATTTCCGTCCTGATATTTCACCATACTTCCCGAAAGATTTCGATATCGAGAAACCACCATTAGACGGTATTGCACAAGCACCACAATTCCTTAGACAAGAACATGACACTCAATATGGTGTTAAAGGTCACAACGTTGATCTCTTCTGGTTCGTATATGGTTATCCTAAACCAAAAATGACATATTACTTCAACGATGAATTGGTTCAATCTGGAGGTCGATTTGACACTAGCTACACAAGAAATGGTCAGGCTACGTTATTCATTAATCGAATGTTGGATCGTGATGCTGGTTGGTACGAAGCTGTTGCAACAAATGAGCACGGTGAAGCCCGTCAACGAGTACGTTTGGAAATAGCCGAGTATCCCAAATTCATTAAACGACCAGAAGAAAGTTACGTATTTACAAGGCGTCAAGCTAAGATTGAGGCTCGTGTTACCGGTGTTCCATATCCAGAAATTCGCTGGTTTAAAAACTGGCAACCACTGGCCGATTCAGCTCGTATCAAAACTGAATTTTTTGAACCAGACATTTGTGTTTTGTATATAAATGATGCAATTTATAAGGATGAAGGCTTATACTCATTGAGCGCTCGGAATGTGGCCGGTTCAATCAGTACATCTGCAATGCTTCACGTAAACGATGACGAGGATGAGTACATCTATAATACACATCAACGGGCACCTTACGTTCGTTCTAAACAACGGCCATATGGTGATCTTTATGATATCGGTGATGAATTGGGACGTGGTACACAAGGTGTTACCTATCATGCTGTGGAGAGATCATCGGGACGCAATTTTGCTGCTAAAATTATGCATGGCCGTCAAGATCTTCGTCCATTCATGTTTAATGAGTTGGATATAATGAATTCTTTACATCATAGGAAATTGATCAGGTTACATGAGGCGTTTGATACACCAAGGTCATTAACCTTGATTATGGAACTCGCTGGTGGTGGTGAATTGATTAAAGATAATTTATTGAGACGCGATTGGTATTCCGAGAGAGAAATTGCTGGATATGTTTATCAAGTATTGCAAGGTTTGGATCATATGCACGGCGCTGGCATCGCACATATGGGATTAACCGTAAGTTTCATCTCTATACATATAATACAAAATCTAAATTATCATTGCGTTTATTGTTTTTCAGCTCAAAGATCTTTTAATCTCTCATCGAGGCAGCGATTTTATTAAAATTTGCGATTTTGGTTTATCACGACGCATAAATTTAACCAATTTACTATCGCTTGACTATGGCATGCCTGAATTTGTAGCACCAGAAGTTGTAAAGGGCGAAGGAGTTGGTTACTGGCAAGATATGTGGTCTATTGGCATTATAACATATATATTGTTGGGCGGATATAATCCATTCCGCGGCGATAATGACCGAGAAACTTTAACAAACATTCGAGAAGGAGCATGGGATTTCAAGAGCTCAATATGGGAACACATTTCAGGTGAAGGCCGTGATTTTATTTCAAAATTACTTGTTTATACTGCAGACCGCCGTATGGACATAAAAACTGCCCTAAGACATCCTTGGTTCGATATCATCAGCCGCCGTCGCGATGATGAATACAGAATTCTAACCGATCGTTTACGTACATATCACAACCATTTGCGTGATTGGTATGCTAATGCATCTTGCCGCAACTACTTCCGTAGACGGCCACTTGCTGGTGCCTTTGATCATCCATCCAAAATGGTTTATCCACCTGGTGAAGTATATACACCAGAAGATACACCTGAACCAGCAGAAAAGGATATTAAACCAACATTATGGAGAGATTTTGGATTAACTGAACATGATGACGTTGCCCTTGGATTTAAATCGGAAAGTCATTACCAATACGGTCCAGACACGTACCTTCTACAACTTCGTGATGTCGACTTCCCAGTTCGTTTGCGTGAATATATCAAAGTTGCAGCACATCGCTCGCCCGGTTTCGTTTACAATATGCAGGAAACAAACTATGATTGGACACTTCCAATTATTCGAGAGCGTCGTCGTTTCACCGACATTATGGATGAGGAAATTGATGATGAGCGTAGAGCAAGAATTAGCAAGTACGGAGTTGGCGAAAGTTTTATGTTTAGAAGATTGCGAACCGAATTAGGAACACGTTTGGATGAATATGTTGAAGCAGAAGCTATGATGCAAAATAAACATCAAGGCCATCTTCCATTCTTCCGAGAGAAACCACAACATATTGCTATCACAGACAATGAAGCAACTCGTTTGACATGTTTTGCTGTTGGTGATCCTCAACCCCTTGTACAGTGGTTTAAAAATGATATGATAATTTCAGACAGCCGGCGTGTAAAAATTTTAATGGATAATCATGGCCGTTCAATATTGCAATTTGAACCAGCATCACACATCGATTGTGGCATTTACAAAGTGGTCGCAAGAAATCGTGTTGGACAAGCAGTTGCTCGTTGTCGTATTGTAAGTGCTACTCTACCAGATCCACCAGATTCGCCTGAAGCAGCATGTGTTAGTGACACTGAAATATTGTTACGCTGGAAACTTCCACGGGATGATGGAAACTCGCCTGTTTTATGTTACAGCTTACAATATAAATTGGCAAGTCAAGATGAATGGCAGACGGTTGCAGCTAATATCGATCACGAATTTTATGTAGTTCGCGGACTAACACCTAAAATAAACTATCAATTCAGATTGGCGTCGAGAAATCGTATTGGATGGAGCGAAATGGGTATCCCAACTAAAGTGGTCACCACTGCAGAAACAGGAGCCCCTAAAGTTCAAATAACCAAAGCCATGCGTCATTTACAAGAAATAACCGATTCTGGACAAGAAATATTAATGGATGAACAAAAGCCTAAAATCGACTATAAACTAGAACGAGAACCAATAGATTGGGATACTGATATAGGCGATCAATATAGTTTTATCTCGGAAATTGCCCACGGACGTTTTTCTATTGTTGTTAAAGGTGTTCAAAAGAGTAATAATCATGTTGTAGTTGGAAAAATATTTGAAATCACCTCAGAAACAGAGCAAGCGGTTCAAAGAGAATTCGAAGTATTCCGTACATTGCGACATGAAAGAATACCGGCGTTGTTAGCCGCTTTTAAGCCAAGCCCAAATGTTGGAATTTTAATTCAAGAAAAACTACAAGGTGCCGATGTTCTTACATACTTGAGTAGTCGACATGAATACAATGAGCAAATTGTAGCAACCCTAATCACACAATTATTAGACGCGTTACAATATCTCCACTGGCGCGGATTTGCCCACTTAGATATTCAACCCGATAACATTGTAATTGCTTCAGTGCGATCGGTTCAAATAAAATTAGTCGATTTTGGAGCGACACAACGCGTTTCGAAATTAGGCACAAACGTACCCACAAATGGTTGGTTAGATTTTACTGCACCAGAAATATTGAATGATGAGCCAGCTTTCCCACAATCCGATATCTGGTCTGTCGGTGTACTGGCCTATTTATTATTGTCAGGTGTAAGTCCATTCCGTGGCGCTGATCCCAATGAAACAAAACAAAATATTCAATTCGTGCGTTTTCGATTTGAGAACTTATACCGGGAAGTCACACAGGAAGCAACAAGATTTATTATGTTTTTGTTCAAGAGAGCACCAAAGTAAGTTCGAATGGGTAAAATAAAACAATTAGTTTTTTATTTAACTGCAATCTGTTTTCAGTAAACGGCCATATGCTGAAGAAGCGCTAGAACACAGATGGTTAATGTCATCAGACTATATGATTAAGAAACGAGAACGTGCAGTATTTTTAGGAAACAGATTAAAAGTAAGTACTTGATGATTACCGTAATGTTATAATTAATGATTTATTTCGTTTATTCCAGGATTTTTCTGAGGAGTACCATGGAATGAAACAAAACGAAGCAACCCAATCCGCATCAATCACAAATTCATTTTTGAGTGGCCCATCACCGAGACAGCTACTAAGATCAAACAGTATTGCAGAAGAATTGCATACAAGTTCATTTTAAAATTTATCGTAATAATATATTTTTACAAAGTAAAATTTATTTTTAATTTATATGTAAAACCTCTATCTTTTTCTTAAAATTTTTAATTGTGATATTAATATGAACAATTGTTTAAAATGTTGAAAACCATGAATAATTATGAAATCGTCTATCGAGATGGCTGAGAATAAATGACAAACTAGAACCAAAAGTCTAATCTGAAGTGTACTGAAATATTATTTTTAGTACAACAAATTTATTATTTTATTTGAAAAGAAAGTTATATTTTTTTTTTTTTTGCTTTAAATTAATTTATTTAATTTATTGTTAATAATTATAATTTGTGTATTTAAAATATATTTTAAAAAATTATTCAAAAGGCATTTTTAATAGAAAGAACAAAGAACTCAAAAATCACTGCACTTACTCAGCATGTTATGCCTATGTCATTAGCTCACTATACATTAGGCCTTAGCCCTCAGATAAAAACCTTTTCAATTACTTCTCGTTCAGAGCGCTGCTTTGTGGAATTTGGTTTATTTAAAGATACCATGTCTTAACCACAATATAGTTTATGCTTAAGACGAAAGAAATTAACACACTGACATAAAACAAAATTTGAAATAATAAAGCAGGTTTAAAAATCGAATAGCGATAGCTGATGGAAAGATGTACTCCCGAGCTTCTAATATCTACAGGTGAAAAGAACAGGTTTTATAGAAATGCTTGTATCTTCTCTTCTCGAAAGATAACAAAATTCTATAACATAAGAAACACATTTTATTAAACAGTTGTTTTTTATTTCGCAAAAATTAGATTTTTGAATATTTTAATCAAAAAAAATTTTATTCAAAAAGTTTAAAAATCAGTCGATGGATTTCAACATGTTAGGTCACCATCAAGAGTATAGCAAAAAAAAGGAGGGACAAAAAAATAGGCAATAAAAATTAATCTATTGATCGTCCCAGCCAACTGTTGTTTATACGAAAAAATTAATAATAAAAAGGGGGAGGAGTGTAGCAGGTAAACGAATAGTCATCGGCTGAGTAATGCCTCAACCAGTCAGACTTAAGAGCTTTAGTTAAACGCTGATTGCATCACTTCGGTTAGTGCTACAATCACCAAAATTGTATAGGCTTCTCGTCACAAATAAACAACTGACCTCTAAAATTTTGGTGGTCGTACCGCTCTCCTAAGTGGTTCAAAATGGAGCACAACTTAAGAACTTAAGGCTGACTGGTTGAGGCATAACACAATTCAAGATATATTGAATTTTTACTTTAACAAATCAGTAGATACTCCTGATGATAACCTACAAGTCGAAATCGATCGAGTGATTTTCGAGTCGTCTAATTCTAAGTGTGTTTCGCCAAGTTCCTACGGCAAATAGTGTAATAAGTTAAATTCCATAAAGCCAGTAATTATAAATTTTACTTGAGAACCGACAGTTTAACGGGTGCACTAGAGCGACGTGAGACCGAATTTAATGCATACTGTCGATAATCTGCATCGTGGTGGATTGTAAATGTTTGGGCTAGATTAATTAGTTCTCGCCTAATCGGACCCTTTATCTTTTATGGAAGACCTATTCGACCGAAAAATTTGTGGAACTTTTAATGGAAGGTTTCTGGCATTCCATTGCAAGAGACAACAAAGGTAGCTTCAATTGGATAGTGCATCTCCTAATTTTGGAAATGGATCAAAAGATGTAGCTCTATTTCTTTTCCTGCAAGGAGTTAGTTAATTTTGATCGGCCTACCACAACAGAAAATATGAAACAAAAAATTAAAGAAATATTGAGAAATATAATTTCGAAAAATACAAAACTTAATTGAGGGCGTTCACATTGATTAACGATTAGCAAATTATTTAGAATTAAATGACAGACATTTCGAACAATTACTAAACTAACAAATATTTTTTATGAAACCACTTTTGTATCCGCCTTTTTAATTTTATTTGGTGTTATATAGAAACAGTGTTACAACTTAGAGGAAATTATATGGCTGTAATGCAGATAAATTTTTGGTCATACCTCTGAAATCAAACATTTTAGGAGAAATTTTGTATGAAGAATAAATATTTATTTATTTATTTTTAACTGCGTAATCAAATGGTGCACACAAAAGCATAGATACTAATTAAAAAAACAACTTTCGTCAATATCTCCAAAACTGAGTTTCAAGGTCGTTCCACAAAATGTCCCTCTCGACCCTAAACATTTTTCATTGTCAGAAATTTTCTCCTGTCATCTTTTCCGAGATAAAACTCTAGCATTTATTAAAAAAACTCACCCATTTAATCTGCCGAGGACTTTCCTTCTCTGAAACCAAATAATATTTTCGGCAAAAAATTTTCATGATCTATTAATTTGTTTATTCGAATTTTAAATAGTTTGCTCATTTATTAAAACTTCAAAACTTCGTTTGTCGCAAATTCGATGTGTGTTGTGAATGCCATGGGTAATTTAAGTATCTGTTACAATTGGTTCTTTTATATTATTGAAGAACTTATTTAGTCCCAATCTCTTGTTATCAAAAATGTTAATTTGTCCAGTTTTTAAGCATTTTGGTTAAGAAAAATGCTATACGGTTTCGGTTTGCCGTCTGCCCGTCAGTGTCCACGGTAACTTAGGAACGGATGGAGCTATCAAGCTAATTTCTTCAATAAAAGCTCAAGCAATTCATGGGATAGAACCCTATTGATTTAGACATTTCTGTGTTTAGGGTGTTCGGAGATATGTAGAGTTTTGTTAACCCCCCTCCTTAAAATTGATAGAATTTTTTTTATTTTCTATTCTATTTTGGTGAATGTGGAATAGAAAACATATCTCGTTTAGATGTTGGTTTGTGTGGGTAGTGTGGTTATGGGGGTGGTAGGAGGGGTGGTATGGCAGGTGGGGAGTGTTGGTATGGCAGGTGGAGGGGATGAGGTGTTTTGGGTTTGATGGTGGATTGGGATCGGTTGGGCTTGTGTGTCTATGAATTTATAGGTGGGTGCTGGTTGTACATAGTTTATGATGTTATTCCTTAATTATTTTATTGTTATCTTAATTATGAGTTTTAAATCCAACATGGACTTGTAGCTGTACTAATCGAATTATTTAATATAATAAAATAAAAATAAAGCTTTTTAGTTTTTGTATATTTCCCACAACTTTTTAATTTTATCGGTTCACAGTACTTTTGGAAGGTATTTCGTTTTATTTAAATTTTTTATTGAATTATCTGCTATAATCACTTTTTAATCTGATTCGTAATCTTCCAAGTCACATGTGTCATTTGGATTGAATTTGCATATTTAATGCATTGTCTTTTTTATATTGGTTCTATTGTTATGTTTTTGTTGTACATGCTTACATAATTTATTATTATTTTGATTGGCAAGTGAAAACCCACTTTCATTTGTATTATCTATCATGCACTTAATTTTGTTAGTTAAATCCGGTGATGTTATTGTAATATCTATTGCTGAGCTTGTACCTTGTCCGTACAACCTGTATACCTTGTTCTATTATCGATATTCCCTTGTTGACTAATTCTCCTATTATGGTTCTCACCAAATTGGTGGAAATTATGGTGGCAAATCTAAATTTAGCACGAGAATTCCCAAAAATATCTAATTATTGTTTAGATAAACTAATAATTTTTTTTTAAATCTTTATTTCTGTATAATATTACAACTAATCATATGGATTATCTAGTGATGGTTTTATTAATTTAGTTGTCTATTCTTGTGGGATGAAACCTATCAGTTCATCCCAGCTCTGCCAGTCCTTTGATTTAAGCGGCTCAGGGAACCACTAATTCCAAAGGCTTTGTTCTATTTAGGCGCTTCGGTTCCGCCTAGGCTCCTCCTTGACATGCTGCTGTAGTCGCAGAACAAAACTCCTTTCAAATTTTTGTATTTCATCGCTGACGTATTCCACGTTTAAGTCTCGATGGAGATTGTCATTTCTAATGTACCAAGGAGCATTCATAATGCAGCCCCAAAGCTGAATACCATCCAGATAGGTTTTAGGATTTGTTTATATAACAGCAGTTTGTTGTGCGTTGTCAGTTCGGAGTTTCTTCCAATGAGCCTGTGCATTTTTCTGAATTTTAAATTCAGTTCTTGCCTTTTCTTTTTAACATGCGCTTTTCACCTGAGTTTAGTGTCTAGCGTCATGCCGAGGTATTTAGCATTATCATAATAATGTAGGCCCCTCAGCCTAGGGTACTCAGAGGGCTTCGGCTGTCTCTGTGTACACCTAGGTAACACCAAGGTAGCCGCGTCCACGTCGCGGGGGGTGGGTACTGCTTCGGCAGTAGCAAAGTGCTACCGGGGACCAAATGCCAGTGGTATAAACTGGCTAAAACAAACAATGAATACAACAAATACGGAATGTAATACCCCAGGTGGTACAGCAGCAGATATGCTGACAAATCCACACTCTTCGGAGGCAGGCCCAATAGATTCTGGGGTGGGCCAATCATTGTTTAACCCATTTGGACGAAGTTCCAAATTACCAAGATCACCAAAATCTTCAACTGAAAATATATTTCAGTACGAGAAGGAAAATGCTGAACTCCGTGAACAACTACGAGAAATAAAGGAATTTACAACTAAATTGAAAGAAGAATTTACAATTTTAAAGAAAGAGAACGAAGAACTCAAAAAAGCAGTTGAAACACGTGCAGAACTTGGTACGAAACCTAATCCTGCAATCGATGATGAAATCAATCCATTCCATACGGATGAAGAAGAATTGGAAAGAGAAACAAATTGGATGTTGAAGCGAAGTAAAAGACCAAGTAAGAAAAGGAAAGCTCAACACTCACCAGAAATGGCAGAAACTTTACCATCAACTTCAAAAGAGGTTTCTAGAAAACAGTTAATCATCAAGAAACAAATAGCTCTAGACCAACAACCAGCTAAACCAAAAGAGAAATCACTTTCACCAATAAATGTCGATGAGGTAGAAAAATCATCCGAACGGCAACCAGCTCAACAAAATGAAGCACAGACAAAGGTAAAAGCCCCACCACCGATTTTCATAGTAGGAGTAACGAACTACTCAGAAATCCAAAGTGTAATGAGTACTGTTACGGAACAAGAGTATAAAATTACTGCTCTGAACAATAATGTATGGAAGATTAACACTTCAAATCCAAACGCATACAGAAACTTGTCAATGAAGCTGAATACTCAAAAATATCAGTGGTACACGTACGAAAATAAAAACGAGCGTCCCATCAAGGTCATGGCAAGAGGGCTACATCCAACCTGTGAAATTAATTCAATAATGGAGGATCTAGAAAATAAAGGATTTAAAATCCTTGATGCCGTAAACATTATTAAAAAAGAGAGACGTAGCGGAGAGAACCGACTAGAAGCGGTTTCAAAAAGAGGGCTTCCCCTGTTCATGCTAACGTTTGATAAATCCGAGAAAATAGAAAACATTTACAACATAACTGGCATACTCAACATGCGAGTAAAGATCGAAGCTGTTAAAAGAGGCAGTACAAGAATAGTACAATGTAAAAAATGCCAAGGCTTTAACCATACGCAACGATATTGCGCGCGCGATCCAAGATGTGTGAAATGTGCTGAAAAGCACCCAACACAAACTTGCAAACTATCAAAAGAAGAACCAGCAAAATGTATAAATTGTAATGGGCAGCATCCAGCCAGCTACCGAGGATGTGAGGTTGCCAAGCAGCTACAAAAAATGAGGGATCAGGCACGCAAACCCCCTCTAAATCATCCAAACAAGAATCGAGCAAGAAACGAATCATCTATGCGTAGGGAGAATTATACATATGCACAGGCCGCTTCAAATTCGAAAGAAAATGAGGCAAACGGTACCGAAAATTTCAAAAACACTGTCCAAGCAATTCTAAATAGCCTTGAGGAACAGAATAAACTAAATAAGTTAATTCTGAATCGACTTAACCTGCTGGAAATACCAAGTTCCAAAATAGTTAAAAATAAATAATGTCTGCAATACCTAGTTCAACTCATAATTGCGGAACAGAAACCAGACATCAAAACTACTCATTAAGAATAGCCATATGGAATGCAAACGGATTAACACAACACCTAGAAGAATTAGAACTCTTTCTAAATACAGAGAAAATTGATATATGCTTAATATCAGAAACACATTTTACCAGCAGCTCCTATGTATCAATCCGGAGATATACTTGTTACCATACCACACACCCTGCAGAACGAGCAAGAGGAGGGTCAGCTATATTTATTAGGGATAATATCAAACATCATGAAGAATTAAAAATAGAAAAAGAATCCATGCAAGTAACCACCGTGACGGTTAAATTTGGTCATCACAACACCTGTAATATATCTGCAATATATTGCCCCCCACGGTATAACCTAAAAAAAGAAGACTACATTAATCTGTTCCAGAAATTAGGAAGTAACTTCATTGTCGGAGGTGATTTTAATGCAAAAAATACCTTCTGGGGTTCAAGATTAACCTCTCCAAAAGGCAAGGAATTACTTGCAGCTGGCCAATACTCAAACTGTGAATTTTACTCAGGAGGAAAACCAACGTACTGGCCAACAGATCCTAACAAAATCCCAGACCTAATAGATTTCTACATCACTAAAGGCATATCGGAACGCTACATCTTCTTAGAAAATGATGAAAGTCTAATATCTGATCATTCTCCTGTTATTATGACGGTTAGTGAAAATGTAATAGAAAAAACAAATTCACCACAACTAACAAACAACAAAACAAATTGGGAATTGTTTAAGCAGTTAGTGGAGGAAAAAATAGAACTTCAAGTGCCAATCAAAAGTGAATATGAAATAGAAGAGGAACTAGACCGGCTCCTTGATGTCATACAATGGTCTGCTTGGGAATGCACCCCCAAATTATCATCCAGGAAAGAAAACGCCATTATTTACCCAATAGAAGTAAGAGAATTAGTGCAGGAAAAACGAAAAGCCCGAAAGAATTGGCAGAATACACGTGCGCCGCAAGATAAAACCACCTTAAACAACTTGTGCATCAAACTTAAGGTACTCATAAAAGCAGTGAAAAATGAAACAATTGGAAAATATCTCTGTTCTCTAGCCCCAACTAAAGATACCGACTATTCCCTCTGGAAAGCAACAAAAGGGTTAAAACGACCAAAAACGCAGATCCCCCCAATCAAAACAAACGATGGGAACTGGGCTAGAAGTGCGAAAGATAAAGCTGACCTGTTTGCTGAACATCTTGAAGAAACATTTCAACCTCTAGGTCGGCAGACCAGTTACGAAAACACTACTGATACGCCCAGAATATCTGATTTCGAAGATATCAGGCCTGTAACATTGAAAGAACTAAAAGCTGAAATTAAGAACATAAAAACAAAGAAAGCTCCTGGTTACGATCTGATAACAGGGCAAATAATAAAGGAGCTGCCTGAAAAAGGGACCCGTAAATTACTGCACATAATCAATGCGATCATCAGGAAAAAACATGTGCCAATGCAGTGGAAAGTAGCAGAAGTAATAATGATTCCGAAACCGGGCAAGCCACCGAATGATAGAAAATCTTATCGGCCAATTTCACTTCTACCAACACTAGCGAAATTGTTTGAGAGGCTGTTGCTCAAAAGATTGAAAATAACCATAGAACAACGAAACCTTATCCCAGAATATCAGTTTGGTTTCAGAGAGAAACACTCAACTATTGAGCAGGTTCACAGGCTTACAGATGTCATTGAGAATACATTAGAAAGGAAAAAGGTTTGCTCTGGTATCTTCTTAGATGTGGCACAGGCCTTCGATAAGGTATGGCACAGAGGTTTACTCTTTAAACTACATAGAGATTTACCAAAACAATATTACATGATTTTAAAATCATACATAGAGAATCGCCACTTTCGGGTGAAATATGAAGATGAATACTCCGAGCTAAAAAAGATCTCGGCAGGAGTCCCACAGGGTAGTGTTTTGGGACCAATTCTTTACTTACTCTACACCAGAGATTTACCTCATTTAAACGATGTTACCGTTGCAACATTTGCTGATGACACTGCAGTTCTCTCAGTAGGAGACACTATCGAGGAATCGACAACGAAACTTCAAGAAGCATGTGACAAAATCATAAAATGGACAAAAAAGTGGCGAATCGGGCTCAATGAATCGAAATCCACGCATGTGAATTTTACTAATCTAAAAGTCAGTTACAAACCTGTAATCATTAACGGTCAGCAGATTCCGTATGCAAATAAGGCTAAATATCTAGGGATGACCTTAGATACCAGGCTCAGATGGAAAGAGCACGTTAAAAAGAAAAAAGAAGAACTTAATATCAAATATCGAAAAATGTATTGGCTGCTCGGGAAAAACTCGGAATTGTCAACCGAAAATAAATTGCTATTATATCAACAGGTGCTAAAGCCTGTATGGACTTACGGAATACAGCTCTGGGGCTGTACAAAGAAAACCAACACTAAAATAATACAAACTTTTCAAAACAAAGTGCTACGTGGTATAGTTAACGCTCCGTGGTACATTAGGAATGATGACCTTCATCGGGATCTAAATATCCCGACGGTCCAAGAAGAAATAAAAAAACTTGCACATACATGGACAACGTATTTATCAACACGTAAATGAAGAGCTTCGTGGTATGTTGGACACCTCCCATGCAGTAAGACGATTGCAGAGAACGAAACCAATTGATTTAATGGATTAAGGACACCAAAGCAAAGACTACTACTACAGTAAATAACCTATAAATGGAGCCGGCCAATGGGCGTCTTCTCATTTCACAAGTGACTAAATTAAGAAAGAAAAATTACTAGATGAATTGTATTCAGTTGTAATAATTTAAATAAATAAAAAAAAAAAAAAAAAAAAAATAATAATATGGAATTTGTTGCGAATTCAATCTAATCGGAATAAATTTTTATTTCCTATTTGTAAAGTTGATATGTGTTGATTTCGATTCGTAAGTGTTATTCTCCATTTTTTAGCCCAGTTATTTACTATATTAATAGCATTTTATAGTTTCCTTGTGGACTCAACAATAGTAGCATCGGTGGTCATAACAAAGCTGTGTCATCAGCAAACGTTCCCATTCTAGCTTCTTCTATGTTTTGTAGATCATTTGTATGCACGAAGTATATTACGGGGCCTAGAACACTGCCTTGTGCCAATATTTTCTTTAGTATTGACTTAAATTGGCAAATCTCGTTGGATGGATATAAAGTACTCGTAATAATTATTGACACAAATAAATATATATTTTATATAAAACTTTAAAACTGCGCTTTAGTTCAAACTCAAAACAAAATTTAAGTAATGTCAAAAATCTAAAAATTATGGTATTGCCAACATGAAAATTGTCATAATACATAAAACTCTCACCAAAAAAATAAGCGAGCAACATAATGCCAAATTAATACCCAGTTGTACGATTGAGCGCTTTGATAGCGCTACTTAATCGATCACGGTGATCGCCCCATTTTACCTCACCGTATGAGCATCACTTTACACCATATTTCGTGTAAACATTTTGAAAAAAAGCCGAAATTATGGTGAATTGGTATGTATACTCACACAAATAGAAAACCGAATACATTTGTTTTATACTTATAAGTATACGTATACGGCCTATTTCATCGTCTTTATGCATTTTCAAACAAACTTTGTCGGTCGCTCATGCAAAGTACAACAGGGTAGTCGCACGCCTTATAAATGATCGGCCGAGTTGACAGTGAGGTGAGAATCATAATAGGCGTATTATACGAGAATCATAATACATACGTTTTTAATTAAAAAAAATAAAATAAAAAAATTTTAAAATGTAATTATAAATCATATCTAACATCCATTAAATTTTATTAAATATGTGGTGTACCTAGGCATACTTAATCAAAATTTTATTGTTATAGGGCCTCAACAAACGGACAACAATTTGAGTTTTTAGTTTCCTTTTTAGAAGCTAATCAAGGCTTAGCGACAAATCGTTTAAATTCTCCACAGTTCAAGCAGACCGCAATTAATTTATGGCAAGAAATCACAAGGAAATTAAACGAATTGGGCCCTCCAGAAAAAACGGTCGAGGGATGGAAAAAAGTGAGGTTATGTAATGGTGTTATAATTGAATATATTATTTATATTGTTTTTATAGGTTTTGAAAGATTACAAATATAGCATAAAATCTAAGTTACGGGCGAATAAAATCTTAATAATTAATGTCCTAGAAGATAGAATGGAAAAAATTTTACAATTGTCCCAGGAAATTGAAGGGAACAAAATTCCATCTTTCGGATTTAACGATACGTTAACATCCGAGAGCAATTTGGAAATCGTAGTAGAAGAAACAAACAGAGAGTTAGAATTCTCAGTTAATGAGGAAACAATACAAAAAACTACCACCATTATTCCATCAATTACAACTAGCAACACAACATTACCTTCAACCAGTACCACCGCTGCCAGTCTCAACAATTTGCAAACATCCGCCCCAAAGAAAGTTCGAGAGACATCGAAAATGCTCCTAGAAAAACAAGTAGAGCTCCAAGAAGCACATCTTAAACGTTTTAAAAAATTGGCGGAAAACATCGATAAATATCAAAAGGAAAAGTTAAGATTATTAAGAGACATTAAAAAAATAAAAAAGGAAAATTGGGCAGTTAAACAAAAAATTTTAATGGAACAAAATAAATTAAAAGTCAAAGACCTGGAAATTAAAAGACTTGAGCTTGAAATTAGAGAACAAGAATTAAATAAGATTATGTAGTTAAGAATTATTATGTATATACTTTATTTATTTTTATATTAAAATTAAGAAACATGAATTAATTAAATTGAAATGAATTGTGATGAATTAAATTGATGAACTGAAACTAACAAAATACAAATATTTTTAATTTAAAGTTTACAAATTGTTTTTTATTGTATCTCGATTTCTTTTAGCTTCCTCTGCAAGATTTGTAATGGTTATTTCATCATTTGTACTTGGATTAATGGTTACCTCAGCGTCGATTTGGTTTTCATCTATTATATTTTATACATGTGTAACCGGCGTCTCCTAAAGATATTATTGTTATATGAACATGTAATATACATAGTTTAATAATGTTCTACCTAGTAGCCAAGAGGATTTATCTCCTGTTCTCCAATTCCGTTCCATTGCAATTCGATTCCTGCTGCCGTTCCAAATCACAGAATCGTGAGAACAGCCTCCGAAACTAGCATCAACGGAGTTTATATGCATTCTATAATCACATATCTGTAAATAAAACACATATTAAGTATATTCTTCTAGATTTCTAAATGATACGTATTACCCTCATAACGTTTATACTATGAGTGCCCTTTCTATTAAAATAGTGATGTTCATTTTCATTGGGCTTTATAATATTTATATGAGTCCCGTCGACACATCCAATGACTCCGGGAAAGCCTGTTTTGCGTAGGAAGTACTCTTTGGATTTTGCTTTTCCCTCCTCTGTTAAATCAAAATTTATAAATTTTGCACACAATACCGACTCCAAAATATTTAAAGTTTCGCTCAAAACAATCGATATTGTGGGTTGAGCCATATGGCAATCAAGAAGTCTTGTCCTACTGATTGCTGATATGACCCTTCTGCTAAGAATCGAAGAGTAGTTGCCAATTTCAGATTTGGTGTAATCGCATCCTTATTTTTGGTAGCCTTGTAGTGTGGTTCGATTTTTTTCAAAATAAAATTAAAGAGTTCTTTCGACACACGAAATAATTTGATAAATCTGAAATAGTTATATGTCAATAAAATTACGAAAGGATTTAAATTTAATAGGGTTACCTTTTATTAGTCATATTAAGTGGGTTGGAAATAGTACGTATTCTTTTCGGGTCTAGGTCGAAATTGCATATTTTAAAATGACATTTTTTAAAATGATATTTCTCAAAACTACATATTTCAAAACTGCATAAGGTACAAAACGGCATAAGGTACAAAATTGCATTTTTCAAAACTGCATATTTCAAAACGGCATAAGGTACAAAATTGCATTTTTCAAAACTGCATATTTCTAAACTGCATAAGGTACGAAAGGACATAGGTACAAAACGGCATTTTTCAAAACTGCATTTTTCAAAATGGCATTTTTCTAAACTGCATTTTTTAAAAGGACATTTTACAAAATGGCATTTTTTAAAACGACATTTTTCAAAATTGCATGTTTCAAAACGACATAGATACAAAACGGCATTTCTTAAAACGACATTTTTTGAAAAGACATTTTTCAAAACGGCATTTTTCAAAATTTCATTTTTCGAAACGACATAGGTAGAAAAATTTAGGTGAAGAAGAATATTATATGCATACTAAATCTTCAAATAATTTCTAATTTCCATGAAGGTCCTTTCTTATAACATACCTATACTAAACCTAAACATGTGAAATTAAATCTTACTCGACTAAGAAATAGTCAAGTTCCTTTTCATTTGACTTTATCCTAGAATTTAATCCAAGAATCGTTCACAAATGTTCAAAAATTCCATTCATCTCAAATTTCATCGTGTAATAAATAACCGTACTTGTTGGTCATATTCCAGAAATTAATGAAAAGATACTTCTAGATTCATAATCGATTAAAATATTTCATTCTGTCTTGTGCAGTTTTGAAAAATGCAGTTTTGTACCTATGCCGTTTTGAAATATGCAGTTTTAAAAAATGCTATTTTAGAAAATGCCATTTTGTACCTATGCCGTTTTGAAAAATGCAGTTTTAAAAAATGCCATTCTGAAAAATGTCGTTTTAAAATATGTCGTTTAGAAAAATGCCGTTTTGAAAAATGCTCTTTTAACCCTTTTGCCGTTTTGAAATATGCAGTTCTGAAAAATGCAATTTTGTACCTTATGCCATTTCGTACCTTATGCCGTTTTGAAATATGCAGTTTTGAAAAATGCAATTTTGTACCTTATGCCGTTTCGTACCTTATGCAGTTTTGAAATATGCAGTATTGAAAAATGCAATTTTGTACCTTATGCAGTTTTTAAATATGGCGTTTTGAGAAATTCAATTTTAAAATATGCAGTTATGAACGGATCCCATTCTTTTCCTCTCAATGTAAGCGGGCAGTATTTCATCTTCATTCGAGTCATCGTCACTTGTGTTAACAAAATACGCGATCGTACCCATATTTACCTCCCAATGGAAACGTTTTAATTTTAATTTATTTTTACAATAAACAAATCACACGAAATTAGATATAAACCCCGAGTATTTACTTTGACAGCAACAACAAAATTACAAAAAAACAAAACAAAAATGACTTTACTCCCCTATATTTGTTTATTAGAACTAATTTCATTGGTCCACTTTTGACAGTTTAAATAAGTGTAATATGAATATCCGCCTCGGATCGGATTTTACGAATTCGTATTTTACGATATCGGATAAATTTCATAATAGGCCCCCAGAGAAATATCGCGATAATCAAGAATTCATGATTATCTAGTTCGTTTTTGTCTACGGTATAAGAAACGATTATCAAGATAAAAATCGGAATGCTAAAATTTGTTGACCAGTCTTATGGTCTATACGAGTATTTGATAGGACATTAACAAAAAACAGAAAAGTTTAGCTCATGGCATTTTTTGTATTTCTCTTTTAACTTTTATGTTCTAAATTATAATTATAATATACAGGTTTTTTAACTTTTATTTTACTATATTTTATTTTTGTATATTATAGCGAAAAGTGTTTAATTTATTTTAAAAACTAAAAAACAAAAATATAACGTTAGATTATTTTATATAGGTAATAAATATATATGTATAAAAATATACAATGTATATTTTTATAGTTATATATTTATATTATGTGTGTGTATAACTTTTTACTGTCAATTGTTAGTAAAAATATAAAATTTATTATAAAATAAGTTTTGATTTGTACTAAAATTAAACTATGTTAATATATGATTTGTTTGTAGATTTAAAAAACTAAAAAGGCAAACAAATAAAAATTAAAATTAGGAGACTTCAGGTTATTAATTATTATTAATCATAATTTTAAGGTAGAATCTCTCTTTCTTTCTATAATATGTTTGTATATTATGAGTTGGTGAATCCAGTCTTTTCTCTTCGATTTTTTATTTTATTTCGCTATTCACTAGTATTCTACTCTTACGATTTTACAAAGCCTCGAAGTCACAAAATTGTCTACTTCTTATTATTGGCATTATCATAATATTCGGCCCCGCGAATCAATTCCAATCTCCAACAATGAAACTAGATTAACAAAAACATAAAAAAACAAAAAATAATGCTGTAAGAATGTATAATTTTTGGGAAGACTGTATGCATAAACAAAAGTTATATAGGTTTTAATAAAAGAATTCCCTGAGCTATTTTTTTCTCTTTTGTAAAGCACATATTTTTATTTAATTATTTTTTTAAGTTTTATCATTTAAGACACTTTCGGGTAGTGTGTTTTTAACATACTTGTGCGCAACAACACAAAATTAAAAAAAAAACAGAAAGAAATATCAAACTTGACTAGGGAATAACAGTAATATAATAAAACTGCATTTTAAATTTTACTTGTGATAAGCGAAACGTTTAAGCCTATATTCAATTAAATGTTTACTATTAAACAACCGCACAAAATGGAGGGATATCGTATGTGCAAAAAACTTAAACAACTCTTAAAATTTAAAAAAAATTCTGTTTCCTTCACCCAAAAACAAATTATCAATACAAACAAAAATTAAACAATAATTTTTAAAATCTAGATATATATTTATGTAAATTTTAAACTCTTTGAGTATATATTTTTCTTATATATTTTATATTTATGTTTTTGTGAATTTCTTAATTAAGATTAATTTCATTTTTATAAATTGGTTTCATTATAATTTTGCCGCCATTTAGAACATCTAGTAAAAATAAACTTTCATCTTTTACATTCGATAATACCTCATCGTTAACCAACACATGAATTCCCGATGGGCCATTCATGAAAAGTTGTAATTTGGTTGCGTCGTATATGTTTGTACCACTTCCGGAATATTTTGATTGGAGTTCACCACCTAAAAATAAAACAAGCAATTTTATAATTTTCTTTTTTTAAACAAAACCAAATTTAGAATTATTTGTAATATTAATAGTTCTGAATATGAATCTTAAACGGTGAATGCAAAAGGGGATCCAAACGACGATAATGAACATAACGAACCGTTTTTTCAGAACTACTGGTACATTGGCGACGTGTGAACATTTGTATAAGATCTATCCACATAATATGACAAATATAAATGTAATACTAGAGTCGAAGGAGCGAGAATAACAAGTTCAACATCAATGTAAAAGCAACCGGAATGCTGCTTTTTTCTGTCACTACAAGAAACACCGCACAATGCAAGTAATTATAAATGGACAGTTTTCGATAGGAATACATATTTACCAACGGACAATTGACCTGTAAATAAATACGCATTTTATAATAATGTACAACAACAACAATCATCTAAATAAAGAGTAACGAAACAAAGGAAAAAATTTCATCAAAAAATGCATAGCTTATACAATTTAAATGGGTTAAACAATTACACATAAATAATACATTTACCGTAATTGTTATCGTTTTAGTCACATCAATACTCTCGAATATGACAATATTCGATACAAATAAAATAAAACTTGTTGTGTAGGTGTATTGTATAATAAAGGGATTACCTACGCATTTGATGAAATTTGTTCGTGTTTCGTTTCTCTTTATAACATTACATACTCTATGATTACACATAGTTGATACAGGGTTTTCCAATAAGAGTGATATGATTTCTTTAAAAAAAACACACTAATTGTTAAGGAAATTGAAATGTTTTTTATTTAATGTGAAGTACAATCGATACAATTAAGTTATGAATAAAACATCATTCAAATGGCCTCCATGAGTTCTTCTGCAGGAACGAATTCGATGAACCCAATTTTGGAGCATTTTTTCCACTAAATCAAGTCGTATGTCATGAATAGCACGTTCAATATTGACTTGTAAAGCTTGAAGAGAGTTTGGTTTATTGCTAAAGACCAATGACTTCAAATAACCCCACAAGAAATAGTCTAATGGTGTTAAATCACAACTTCATGGAGGCCATTCAATATCACAATTTCTTGAAACAATCGAATCTCAAAACTTTTCTCGCAATAATTCAATTGTTGCACTTGCTGTGTGGCACGTACCCCCGTCTTGTTGGAGCCAAATGTTATCAAGATCAACTTCTTCCAATTTCGGCCATAAAAAGTTGGTTATCATCGATCTTTACCGATCTCCATTGACAGTAACGGTGTTACCAGCTTCATTTCGAAAAAAATACGGACCGATGATTCCACCAGACCAAAAACCACACCAAACTGTCAATTTAGGTGAATATAATGGTTTTTATGATAGGAAATTATTTTTACTAAACACAATTTACTAAACACTTGTTTTTTAATTTCGCAAAAATTAAATTTTTGAATATTTTAATTAAAAAATCTGCCCAAAAAGTTTAAAAAATCACTCAATCGATTTCGACTTGTTAGGTTATATCAGAAGTATCTAGACTAGATAGATATTCCTGATGATTTAACAAGTCGAAATCACTCGATGGATTTTTTTAAACTGTTTGGACCAATTTTTGGCGGTCCTTGCACCATATCAAAAAGTTAAGATTTAAGAAAGTAAATGTAGGCAGTACTATTGCCTTAAATCTCTTCGATCTCATCGTCATTATCGAGGGTGAAGGGGAGCTCGCTGGAGAATTGGAAACCCGCGCTCGTATGTCTGCTGCACAAAATCAGGGATTTCCCTTCAAAAGGGAAAATATGAAGAATGTTGGCTAAGGTTGTGCGCGCCAAACCCTTCTCTACTCTCCTAAATAAATATCATCGATAACTAATGGTGTGGTTTTTGTTCCAACCGAATCACTATTGATCGGTGGTTTACCCTGGGGATGGTTCTGGAAAAAATTTTGGAATATAACTATACACCAACTATCATAAACTTCTGCCAGGCATTCTTCTGGACCGCGATCATTTATCTAGAAATTCCAGCGAAACTGGTTTTTTATGTAAACTAACAATACGTGGATCTATATGGAGAATCGTAGTCGCAGGAAATGTGACCTCTTTGAAACATGTGACATCTGTCGTTCTATTCTAAAAGGTGAACTTCGCGCTTCATATTTAATAAATCAGACAAAATTCTTCGATATGCATATGATATCGTGCTATACAACTAAAGACGTAACGATATCAAGAACAGTTTAATACCACTCGATCATTGCGCAAGACTTGGTTTGAAAGTGAACAGAAATAAGACAAAATTCCGATCAACATTCAGGAACAATTCACGCAACTTACGACCCAATACTAATTTTGATAGCGTTCAGACATCAAATACCCCGGGCCGGTTGTAATCAACTAGGCCAGCCAGACACAAACGATCAAACGGGACGCTGATTTTTCTACGCCCAAACTATTGCGAACTAAACATCTGCTGCAGTCATATAAACTCGCACTTTACTAAACACTCATAGCGCTTCGAAAGCGAGGGCTGAATCCACACCCCCGATTCGTACGAACCACGAGATTCAGCGATACATCAGTGTCAACATTTCATTGAATTCAATCCAAATGCGGAATAAGGCTGTATCACGCAGAAGGTCCACATAAATCAAAATGACTAACAAAATGTTTCAGCAATAATAAATCGGTGTACGGCGTAAAGGAAGACCATGGTGACGTTAAGCAAGAGCTACGAGTGAGGAATCGAAGTGGATGAAGCACTATCATGAGACGGCGAAGTTCCTTCACGGGACGTCAAAGTAGAGATGAGCAAAACGGAATGCAGAGTATTGAATGGCTTACGGGGTTAATCGAACAATAGAATAGGCAGATGATTTTAGTTTTACAGATTTATTTTAAGAAGATAGGGAGAACTTACACACAATTTTTAAATTGTATATTCATGACCATTGATCGATCACAAGGACCGTTGCTAAACTTTACTACCATGGGTCCCACTGTACGCTAAGTTTAAGGTTAGGTTAAGGTTTCAGTGGTTGACACTTATTAGGCCATTTTTGGCCCATTGATATCACACGCATTCTCGCCACATCATTAACCATTCACCAATTCAGCTAGCTCACCTGCAGCATTGACGTGGACGGTGGGTCGGCGCTAAATTCTCCATTCCATCAGTTGTGTTTATTAACATCACAGATTGTAATCGATGACGAAAATTCGATTTGCCTCTGATACCTTCGATGCCTCTGATGGGATTCGAACCCAGTACCTCCCGGGACCAAGTGCCGAAGCTTTAACCACTGCACCACTTGTCCGGTCAAGTTTAAGGTTAGTATTATCCGTTATCATTAGTAAATACAAACCAATTTTTTAAGATTTAACAAAAGTAACAATTTAGAAGAAATTATCTTCTTCTGTTCTTTGAATATATTTTCATTTCATTTCGTGGATACTCTTTGTCTGAATAGTAGTATCCCTAAAGTGTGCATTTTCTCGAAATCGATTTTTCAAAAAAAAAAAATCCGGCTTATCTTTCATGTGGTTTCAAAACATTGGCTAGCCACAAGCGGGTAATTTATATTTAAAATATCAATAAAATAATATAGAACTAGATTTGTTGTATTATAAAAAATAATAATTTTAACTTACCCCAAAACATGTTATCATTTCCATTCATACTACTACTATTCCCGTTGGTGTTACTACCATTATTACAATTCATATCAAATATGCCAGGAATTTTGTACAACTTCTCAGATAATTCCTTTGTTGTGTTGTTGTGCATATACAAAGCGTGATATGAAATTGAATCCATGGTCACGTAAATTGTTAATTTTGGCGTAATGGATCTAAAATCATTAAAATGAACAAATATCTAGTTAGTCCCAGGAACTTCTACATATTGAAAACAAATTTTGAGACATACTTTGCATGTAGTATATTGAATAACCGTATCCCATCGGCTAATCCACAAATTTGTATTAAATCATCTTTTGACATGCGCAATAAATCAGAACCAGTAAAATTTGTAAATGGTCCAATGTGGGTGGTCATTCTATGGTAATTCATCCAATTGGCGATTTGTGTAGGTGTTGATTCTTTTGTTATTACAGGAACCTATATTGAATAAATAAAATCATATCTTCTACATTAAAATATTATACGCATATCACATTTTAATTTACATAATCGTCCATTTCAGCTTGCGGTGGTGATAACATATTTTGATCAATAATTTTGCACAAGTTTGGATTTGACGTAGTCAAATTACCGAGAGCTTGTGCCGTAGCATTTTGGTACGGAATTACTGCATCAAATTTGGCTATGTTCGCCGGTGACGCTGGAAGTATTGGCGATACAGTTGGCCGCACCCTGAAAATAAAATAACAAATTTATTTTACATCTATATTCATTTCTATCGTACGCGCTTACAATTCCGGACTGTAACAATGTTGGTTTACAAGGTTCTCGCACGGAACATCCGTCAAGATAGTACATTCGCAACTAGGTTGATATTGTTCCTGTTCAGTTGGTGGACGTTTTTGAATTTTTTCACGATCTTGTTTGTGTTTGCGATCGGCACCCTTCAATTTAAATACTTTTATTTGGCATGCAGCTGCATGGATCGGCTTCAAAATTCCTTCAAAACTTTGGTTAGTTTCGAAATAAGTTTCAATTTGTATACGAAACGGAACACCTTTTTCACCACCATGTTTCTTTGGCGTAAATTCAGTAGAAATGCAATTAACTTTAATATAAACACCGACCTCTTTCATGGGATCCCAATGGACTTCAACCGTGTTGACTAAATTTATGTTCATCGACTGTGAAACATGGCATAGTCCGTATGATAATGGCACATCAACTTCAATAATTCTTTCGCCAGGACGTGATGCTAACCACTGTTGAATTTGCTCCTTCTCCATGTACTGAAGGCGACGCTCATGGAAGCAAATTTTTATGACCGATTTTAAAATTTTCCCGCGGAATGACGATAAATCGCCAATTTTTTTTAACTTTATTTCGTAGCTTTGTCCCTGATTCAAATACGTAAGTGACTCTTCGTTTGATTTGGTGGCAATTGAAGTTGGTGCTGCCAAAACACATTGGAATCTAAAAAAAGAAGGGAGACTTCTAAAACAAAAAAACGAATTTTCCCAAAATTGTAAAAAATTTGATTAGAGTTTAATTTAAGAATTTTGGTAAATAACAAATTAGATGATTTTTCTCGCATGAAACGTTCGAATTCCAAAAATGTTACAGATGGTATTGTAATTTTGTTATAATATTATGAAAGTTTTAATATAAGAAGGTTTTAAAATTTTCCGCGGCATCCAAAACATGTTTAAGAAATATTTTAACGTATTTTAAAAAAAATCAAACAACTTTTAAAATATAGTAGAATATTCCTAACAACAAACCAAATTTTAAAAATGTCAGCGCTGAAAAAATCAAATAATTATGAAAGAAAAGGATTTTTTTTTTATTGATGAAGAAAATAAATCCTTTGCTAGAAACAATAAAAGACTGATAGTACCTGTTGTATTCATCCGTATCCTTTTTATAAACTACAGTCTCGTTTTGGGTTGGGCTTGACTGTTGTGCTGTAATTATAAATCAATATTATTTTTAAATTGCTCCTCATTTATTGTTATATTAATTATTGTAATTACGATCGAAACTATTTTGATGTTGTAGCATCTGATGAAGACTATTAATATTTTGCACATTCCCGCTGTTATCAGTTATCCCACCGCCATTAGTCGTATTGTTGTTACCCGATTGTACAGTACCAGTATTTTCATTATTTCCGCCACTTGGCGAATTCTGATTATTATTATTACTACTATTATTGTTGCTAGCGGTGTTATTGTTGTTATTATTAGTATTATTATTAGTACTATTACTATTATTGTTTCCGCTTGAATTACTTCCAGATTTCTCAATAATATTTTGAACTTCACGATTCTCCGTTATTACTTGACGCTGTTGGGGCTGACCCTGTTGCCGCTGTGAGTTTTTCTGTTGATTTTCATGTGTCGGCGATGGAATCTCTTGTTTAAAAACTGTCAAATGTGAATTAAATGCTAATAGTGCCTCGCTGTTGATTATTAAAATGAGAAAAAAAAATAATTAATTATCACAAATATGTTAAATGTAAAATAATTATAAATTTAATAAAATAGAATAAAGTCGTGTTTATTTGCAATATAATGTTAATTAAATATAAATTTTACCTGATATATCCATTATTTGATAGTTCACTGCTTAAATCTAAGTCTATGTCATCGGCCCAGCCTAGCCGACCTGTAAATATCATTTAAAGTAAATAAATAACAATTTAATCATGTGTTAAAAGTCTTTAGACACTTTATGATTTAAAATTTAAATCAATTTTACTATTACTTGATTGAAAACGACATTGCTTTTTGGAGATATTTGCTTCCATTTGCATTCTGAGTTTTTTATTTTCTGGTTCTGATTAGGCTAGATAAATAACGGCCATCGACAGTAAAACGTTTTTAACTACATACAATTATTTTGTTTATTTTTTTGTTAGATAAAAAATTAAAAAAAGTTATATTGTTCCATCCATCACTTAACATCTAATTTAATATTGACTTAAGCCAACACAGTTGGTTTGGTGTTTCATAGTAATATTTACAACTTTTTTTTAGTTTAATTTATTTTGAGTATTGAATAAATAAAAATAATGATGACGTAAATTTATTGACACTATTTATTAAAACAATTTTTTTAATAAATTAATAAATTCACAAACTTTATATAAGTTAGATGAAATAATGAATCCGCCATTTTTACTTTTTTCCATAATTTGAGTAGAGTAAAATCGTTCTATGTACATAGTAAAGAGATGGCTAGAAAATTATCACAACCGCCATATTGCCCATGCCTGACCTTAAACAATTCTGACCTCACGACAATAATAATAATAACAACAACTTACATTTTAATAGATAAGACAAATCTCATTATAAATAATATATGTATGCTGTTTATTTATTTAATTTAATTACATTTCTAAGCTCCGCGATTCTCGTATACGAAAAGTTTACTACGCTAAATTGAAACAATCGATTGTACATTTAATATAACAGGTACGTCTGAAACAATTACTTCTGTATTGAGACAATTCATCTTATGAAATATAAAAATTGTATGGCAAATAATCTTTGAGTACATTTAAAAGCTGTTGGGGTTATCGCAAATTAGTCTGGCCGTGAGCAATTGTTATCACAAAAATATGAGGGAAGATTAAGCCGTGCAATATACACAGACAACATATCGCCTCCGGATGTATTATAATTTTTTATTTGACTTATTGGGTCTCCTAATCTTTGGCTATTCTATAGTTTAATCGTCCACCGTTTGACTAACATTATTTTACTCATTATTGATTTGGTCCGCCTTCGGAACACATCTTAAAATAACCTGAGCTTAAAATTTTAATAATCTAAAACTTCTAATTTGTTTAAACTGATATAGCACAATAGTAATTTCTTATCGGTCTCTTGACACCATTGTTTGCTTTTATCAAGTTTTTTCTACTTTGAACTTGTTTTTAAAAACAAATTCGTAAAATTCAGTTTCAATTTTGATTTAATCAGTGCGCATCGCAGGCTAAGATCCACGCAAACTAAATTTCTGGAATTACGCCAGATATGTGTATTGACGACCGAAAGAATACCGAGTGAAATTGACGATTTCCAAACAAGATACATAAGCATACTCAGACACGTGAAGTGTCTACTACTTAGGCAGTGTTGAACTTATATATAAAAACGATTTCTTTCAAACGATTATTTCCCAGACAGTAAAGAATTTTATTCAAAGTAAAATATGTTTATGTCATACACGTGTTCGCTAAACTCCTCTTTTATAAATGTAGTGCAAACACTTCATTTTCGTGTCAAATGTTCGCCACTGTAAATACAAAGAAGACGGAGTAAACGAAGAAAAAACATGGTATTTGTGTTAGTAAATTATAAAATGTTTGTCTTATATAAATTGATTCATTTTTAAAACTCAAATATGTAATCATTTTTAACTGAAATGAGAATGATAATGTTTTAAATTCTAATCGACAATAAGATACCCAGATAATTATGCAATAGTGTGATAATGATAGGACATGACCCCACAATTACTTAAATACTAAGTCAGAGACCTGCAGATTACAAATTTTGAAGGAAAATATTATTAGTTCAATTTCTATTTGCGAAAAAAACCACATTACAAAATTCTTATGAATTCTTGTTGTAAACAGTTCAACGATAATTAATCGAATATGGCATTTTACCGTAAATTATGTACAACATGTCGAAGCTAAAATACCTGTTAAACTATTAATGATACATACGAGAGGTGTATGACGAGTATAGATGAGAGGATATAATAGCCGTGTTTTATTATTCGAGCACTATCCGGAGCCGAATGGAAAATTTCTACTGAAACTGCAGCTATTATTCACTGGTGTCGCTATATACTAATTAACGCTAAATATGCTAATTGACATTTATTTTGACATGACGCTATAAACAAGAATTAATCCAGCAAGTTTTAAATTTTTATTGTAAGATTAAGTTTCTAATGGTTTCAGGGGTTTACAAAACAAGGGCCTTTTCAAATTTCCCATTGAAATGGATAGCGCCCCCTATAAATAAGTAAAGCAAAATATGTTTATGCCGATTTTTAACTAAAAATTTAAATGAAAAATATTAGTTTAGAGTTAAATAAATTATATGCAAAAATAGCGCGCTAAATATAAGTTTTGACATAGAAAATTGGGTGCTCCGGATACATCTATCGGGCGCTAATAAATACACACGGCTAATATCACGCTGGAAATTCACATTCTTTCATAAATACAACAGCAAATATTCCTTTATTGTACATAGTAAAGAGGTATAGTTCCCCTGTTTCACGACTGGCAATAAAGCATTTTATCAAACGACACCCGTCAATATTTCCACGAAGTTTGTGTTGGTTTGCAACCATGAGAAAACACCAACATCGGTCAGAACGGGAAGACGAATCAAAGTAAAGTTACCAGCCGTTTAATAGGACCAAGCACTTTGATGACTATGGTCAGAGTTTGGCCCAATAATGAATTTATGCGCGAATCCGTTTTTGATATAGGCTCATATGACCTACAACATTCCTGATATCGTGTTAGCTGTACCACCAGATGAAGGTCTAAGATTGTTTAGATTGTAAAATTTACAATAGTTGCTTTGTTCCACTGTGCACAAAATAATCTAGACGCTAGCTTTCTCATGCCAAATTTTACGTAAAGAATATTTTGTACGAGTTATATTGAGATATTTAATATCTCAAGATAACTCGTACAAAATATTCTTTACGTAAAATTTGGCATGAGAAAGCTATAGCGTCTAGATTAGATTGTGCACAGTGGAACAAAGCAACCGCAAAATAACTTTGGAACACTCTTAGCACATGTTTAATGACTGTTTCCACGCATGATGTACACGCAAAAAATCAAGCGCAGTCAAAACATTGATGTAAATACACCTGGCAAATATGCTCTAAAGAAGGTGAATATGATTCCATCGGCCGGGGTGGTAATAGTCACCATTTTTGGGAATGGCAAGGTATAACACCTTTCCCTATTATTTGGAAAAGAGAAGACCAATGGCGATGCGAACTACGATCCATATTGTTGCGCCATTAACTAACACGAGTATTATTACGTAGCATTCGTACTTGGAGAATAATTTTAATTTTTATTTTCAGGTTTAATGGTCCACGAGTAAGCTTTTATCTATTTCTTCTATTCTATTTTAAAGTTCAGTTTAAAAGATACTAAAAGATAATTTCTTAGTACCTAAAAATAGAGCTTGAATCAGAATCATCCAATCTACCCTCAATTCGTATCGTATACTCTGGTCCGATAGGAAAAGTAGCTTTGGAAAATCAGAAATAAATTTAACCATGCAATGCCAAGTTTCTGTCATCAAGTTTTACGTTCATCCACGGACAGTTACATTCGATGACACAGTAATATCAAGGTGAATAAAGGGTACCAGATATTTTACGAATTTTATTGACCTGTTGTTTCATTTTCATTACCACAATCTCAATGTTTGTTTTATACGAGTTTTTAAGACTCCTGTTTTAAACAATATGGTCATAGGGTTATATTATAAGAGTTGAGATAGTGAATAGTGAAGTTACAATTTTATGTTTAAGTGTTTAGATGCGATGGTTGTTATACTATTTGCGAACATAACTATCAAAATAAGACAAGTTGCTTTTACTTTATTTTACGTTGTAAGTGAGAGAGCACATATGTGACTAAATAATAAACAAAGATGTCATCATATTTGAAAGACCAGCGGTTCATGAAAGTTCAAGATGTGCAAAACTAGCTCGGATACTATGTTGCTTCGAAATTATAGATAGTATATTTTTGTAAATATCAGATAGTTAGTACGAATGAATGAAAATGAGATAAATATTTATTCATTGAATGTTTGTGTTTGGTGTTAAGATTCGTAAGAGCTTCAGTTGCTGCCAATTTTGTCCTATTGCATTACACTTAGAGATAAACGAAATTTCACAAATTAAGACTTGACAAGTAGATTTAAAGTGTTTGCTTATAAAAAATCACAACGGAAATGGTTCAAATAGAGGCCAACTTAAACACATACGGACTGACTGATTGCACCTTTATTCTAGATAAGAACCGGGTGTATTCCTGCATTTTCTCGGAAATAAGTTTGTGTAGCTGTAGAAGAGTGCTAAGATGTATATGATAATTTGATAATATGCACCCTCGCATGCTCTCCAAGTGCAAGAGAAGGAGACCTTTTAGGAGTTGTACATCTTTTTCATTTGAGATGGATATGTGCCCTGACACATTGTTGCGGGGATAGGTTCACTTCACCACAATGTGATTGGATTCCCGAAAAAATCAAAAGGAGAATATAACTATTTAGATACAAATATTCAAACGAAATACCCGCCTCATCTTCATGGTGAGTTGAAGAATGATACTCAAGGGAAGAATTCCGACTTTCTAACATTATATATAATACAATAATTTTTTACTTACACGAGAATTTTGAAAAAGTGTTGGTACACTTGTGAGGAAAAACACCGATCTGTAATGTGGAAAAAACGACGTTAGTTCAAGTCGGTTTTCTCATAAGTTAGAACAATTAACACATCCTTTTCTTGTTATATTAGAGACCCTCGCAGGTTCAGGGTTACTAGTCAGTTCGGACACCGAGTCGTGTCTTGTGTAGAATTCTTTTCGAATATTTAATTTGAATATGCTACAGGTAGCCAGCCTAACAGCTGATCTGCATTGGAAACATCTTATCTTATCTTATCTTCTGGCAAAGCGTTATATTGCAACTTAAATTCTTATATGTATTTAACATTAGTAACTTGTTTAAAAAGTTACAACCCTGATTACTTGATGTCGCCACTAATGTTAAACCCTTATCATTTTTGGGAAGTACCAACCTTAAAAAACAAAATCTGAAGGTTCATAATAATTTGTCATGTAGTTGGAGTTTGAGAGTTATTTGCGCGTCATCCTCTCGAGAGTTTTCTAACCAATGGAAAAAACGAATTTCATGTTCTCAAAATTACGTTGCCCGTGGTGGGAACTTGCAACCTCCATCGTGCGCGTCCCTAGGTGGCCGAAAGATAAATGCTCTTTCCTTAGAATCAGAGGGTAAAAATAAAATACTTCTTGTGGTTCAAGAAGTCAACAAGCAATGAACACAAATAAAGGAAGAAATAATCCACCCCCATGGAGGTTGGCCTTACGGATTCTGGAGGTCTTTCATTGCGCCACGCAATAATTCAAACTCAAAACCTCTTGCAACTCTCTCTCTTTTCTCTAGCTTTCACATCCCAAGAAGGGATTTTGCCGCCTGCACTATGGTCTTCCGTCCGTCTCGATTCATCGCTCACGTTCTCCAGTTTCGACATCCTAATATGCATAGGTCTGGTTCGGCGTTGTCACGCCAGCACAGTCGGGTTCTTCTTCTACGATGCACATCGGCTGGTTGTTGATGGAACACTTTATTATTCGTACGTTGTGTGGAGACCTTGCAACGTGGCCGAGCCATTTTACTCAATTTGATTTGATGAATCCAATGATATAGCTTGCTTTATTTGGTGGTTCATACGATATTCATTGTTGGAACTTTAATTGAACCAAAGTTTGAACGAATTACCTTCCTTTCGAAAGTAGATAACAATCTATAATCATTAGAGGTCATGGCTCAGCTATTGCTGCCGAAAGCCAGCACAGCTCTTATGAGTGCTTTAATTCGCGCAACGTCCACAAGTATGAAACCAGAGAAATTAAAAATAATAACTTTTGTTAATACAGTTCGATCACAAAAAAACCCTTTCTAAAACTGAGAATAATTTACAAGCATATAAAAAAACTGAAAGAACATTCATTCCAGAAATGGTTATTAAATAAATAACGTAATTAGTTTATGTGATAATTAGTTTGATTTCGCATTATTGTCACATATTACTAGGATAGAGTAATAATTTAATCAGTTTTTCGACACCGCAATCGGTCAAACCGGTCAATCTCTAAAAGTTCAATCATAATTGTTTATATCTACTTATCAGATCGTTTATTTTAGATATAATGTACGTTAACTAAATCTAGATCGAATTATATCAATTAATTTAAATTAATTATAATATGTTATATAATAATAGGCAAATAACACAATAAATAATTTGTAATTTGATCACTTGTTTATAGTATTTTAGACTTCGAAAGTGATCCTAAAATAAATATAAAAAAAAATATCACAGTGGTGAGGAAGATTTGGTATAAGAGAGAGAATGGATTCATGCTAACGGAAGAAAAAGCCAGAAAATACAATTGAATAACACTCCTTCTCCAGAGAAGCTACAAAAACTTCAATTAGTTGACCCATACCACAACAGCGTATTAAAAAAATAACCCTATCACCACCTATTGTTGTCGACAGTATCAAAAACTATCATGATTTCTATGATATAAGACCTGATTCAAGGCATATTTTCTTGAACAACTTCATTGAATCGCGTGGTAAAAATAAATCAAATAAAAACTTGCTAAATTTAAATCATATTTTTCTTTAAAATGCTTGCCACTAGATGTTAAAATTTATTTTAAATTTATATTTCATTCCGAATTGGAATTTCGAATTTTTTTATTTTTATATACGAATAGATTGTAATTATAAAACGTATAGTATAATTATTTTATTTGGAAGCTCTTTTGTCTTTCACACGTTTGAGAATAAATAAACCAGCATGGATTTCGCGAAAGCCCCTCCACAACCGATCTCTTGTGTTTTTACAAAACAAAACGAGATTCCACAAAACAGAAAAGATTCATTTGCAATAGTTAGGAGTTGTTCCTCCAACAACAAACCCGTGCAGGTACCCAATATAATTTATGTACGCCACAAAATAAAGTTGTGGTATAATGAAAAGAAAATAATTACCTTTTTTAATAGCTATTAGCTTTATTATTGCGTTTATTGAAATTCGTGGGATACTGAATACATTCAGAATAGGTACTCGTCATGTATAAAAATATCTATAATGTATGCATGTGAATTGAATACCGACGCATAATGACGTAATGCTGAAAGTGTGTTATAGCATAAACACTAATAAATAAACATAAATAATTTAACTAAATTGCGATACTAGTATAAACTGTCCACGAATAAAGTAAAACAGCATGACTAAAAATAGTAATATAAGGTGTGTTTTTCATCGGACAGTTGTTCTGCGATAACAATTAATTGAACTTAGCTAAATTAATTTTAAATACATAATATGTTTTCAAGTTTTTGAATTATGATAAAACAAAACATTATTCTACTTATTACCAAGCACATTTTACGCGCAACACAACATCGAAATGCCATTTCAGTTTCACGAATATGGATTCGAATCGGCGCCTAAATGAGGATAATCAATTTTACGCCCGTTGTCTAAGACCCTTTAATACACACTCAATTTTTAACACCTAAAGTAACACAGCCAATCGGCTACCAAAAGGAGCAAGGCGCACCTCTATATTTAAAATAAATACATATTATGAAGTTCCGTAGTATGAAATTGATGAAACTCATACACGTACAAAATTGATAACTAAACATTTCAACACATTTTCTAATTTTCACAATCTAAAATAATTTTTGTTTTATATACAAAAAATTTACCATACA
Source organism: Nephrotoma flavescens (assembly GCA_932526605.1). Lineage (NCBI taxonomy): Eukaryota > Metazoa > Arthropoda > Insecta > Diptera > Tipulidae > Nephrotoma > Nephrotoma flavescens. The sequence continues at coordinate 115,141,753 of OW052222.1, forward strand.
GCAACAAAAAAGTGACACAGTAACAACGAATAAATTGATTTTATAACAAAAATACGTATGTGTGAATCATACACAGAAAAAAGACTTACGAATAAACACCAATAACCCAAAATCTTATAAACTGCACTTTTTATTTTTAACTTTTATACGCAAAAAATGTCTGACCAGTCATAAATGTCTGACCAGTCTAATACATCCACAGCGAATGGAAATTTCCGAGCAAATCAAATTATGAATGGGTTTAAAAACCACCGTGTCGTACATTAGCTAGTATGTGTTATTGTGTGGAAACCTACCAGTAGTATAGATTAGAATATCGTGAATATGTAAATATTCGACATTTCAAAATTAGATGAGTACGACCGCGATGATCAAGAAACTCATTTTTATGAGCTGGTTTTTAATCAGTCGGCAGAGTAACATAATGTTTCCAATATGCAAATCATTTTACTGTAAATATTTTTGTTAATACCGAGGCTATTTTATAGAAAAATAATTTACCGCGAAGAAATATCACGGTTTCAAGTTTAAAACGTTGAATAAAAGCGCACATTTTTTCGCAATCATGTGTCGTCTTATATAAGTTAGATAAAGAAATCTGGCAAAAAGATTTTTTTACTATTTGTCTAATTTTTTATTTTCTAATGTGGGTGTTATCACAGCATTGTAAATTACATATTATGAATAGGTATTATAATAAATAATAAAATGTTTGTTTTTGGTAAAACAATTTGCATTTTGATAAGCTATTCGCGAATTCAAGGAATTAAACAATTTAACAATTTGAAATGTTTTATAAGAAGTGGATTATAGGTATAAACAAATTTTAGAGGAGTACTGCCGAGTTTTTTGATGTTCACTGATATAGGTACACAGTAATTTTGTGTACATTTAGCGTGCCTTAGAAGTAACGTGCCATGCAGTAATATTTTAATGAATCATTTGCCAACTAACATTTACATAAACACAAAATAATAATTCGGAAACTGCGAACCTAAAAATAATTTATAAATTTAGTGAAAAGAAGTCAATCAGCGAACACGATGTAGTGTGCATGAATGAAGCATTATATAGTTCTGCAAATAAACCGTGGATAAATGTATAAATAGAGTAAAGTGAATTTTCCAATTTAGGACTGTATGTACACGCCACTTACGGTAAACGAAAAAAACTTAAATATGTATGAGAATTATTCACTATTATGAAACATTTTTAAATACAAAATGTTCAAAATGTCACGGTGCAAAACAACTCTCATAAATAAAATTTCAATTTGATTAGTTGCATTTAAAATTAAAAGTTATAAGTAAAACGTCGTCTGATGTTAGTTGCAATTAAGCTTAAAAACCATAAATAAAACCTCGCCTGTTTCGAGGTTAGTTATTAAGGAATGTGCCATGCGCATGATGTTAGGTTATGCAACAAACTTGTGAATTGAGATTGAACGGTATGCGAAATTTAGGTTGCAATTTATGCAATGTGCAAGCTAAATAAAGATTCTCCTTTTCAAGGAGAAATAGTTTTTATTTTCCATATAAGAAGTTATATAAGCAAAATTACTTCTCAAATATTTCAGTGAGTTGAAAAACTACATTTTTGGGGCAAAGGTTTCTTTTTTCCAGAGGCGCACCTAAACATGGAAAATAAAAATCAAGGGATATGCAGTTTGTGTTAGCAATTTTCCATCGTCAACTTCCTTATAGTTTTATGATTTTTTAAAATTTTATGGTGGTCGGTCCACCATATTGAATTTCTGAAGCCCCCAAATGGTATCTACAAAGTAGAAATATTTTGGGTTGAAAGCCTTCTCCACAAAATAAACATCTTGTGGAGAAGGCTTTCAACCCAAAATATTTCTGAAGACATATAAACAACAGAACATTGACCAAATATGTACCACGTGATAAATCAATTAATTATAACCCTGACTTTAATTCTACAATAGATGCCCAGCCCATATAATAGCATACAAAAATGTTGTAGTGTAAAATGTTGCTAAATGTTCTCTGAAGCAAATTATATCCAAATGTGATTAATTAAAGATAAAAAGTTGTTAGTTAAATAAACGTATCTTCCGTTTCTAATATTGTTATTTAGAAAAATGCTGGCAAATTTATCGTTAACTTAACACGAAACGATTTATCAAGAAAAATTTCATTGCAGAATAAAAAATGAAAGTTATATTTGTAGAGGATAATAAAGTTATACTTTTAAATGTTGTTTGACTTGTTGTTTAATCATCCTATATTTTAAATTTTTTTAATTTTTAAGTTAATTTCATGAAAAATCAAATTTTTTAAAGGAAACCTAAAATAAAGAATAGATTTTTTCTTAGTTTGGGCTTTTTGTTAGTTGTATTTTTTGGGTTTATTAAATTTCATTTTCACCGTTGGGATATGCTGCCATTTGATTAGTTTTTATAATAATTTGTATTTTTCACGTCAGTATGTGTAACTCGGTATAACCGAGTGTAAATTCAATGATCGATAATCTTTGATATACTATAATCACAAATTAAGACATAATTACTAACTATATCTTAAACCGGTATTACACTATAACCTGATTATATGGCAATGATTCATCATTCATGATCATTAATCTTTTTGGCGGAAAGTTCTTTTGGAGATCGCATTCTCATTACTCACAAAAACATTTTATTTTTTTATGCCTTTTATAATGTATGCGAACTTGTATTGAAAATGTACATTTTCTATGATATTTGTAACAATAACTGACCCTACGACCAGTTTATTTTAATTTAATCAGCGACGTAATTTTGGTTAATAGCTATCAAAATAATTATTGGGATTACAAATAAGTTTTGAGGCATTTGCAAAAGTTGGCGTAATTAGTATTAAATCGCATCGAGCCATCTCGTAACTAGATAATTAATGTTAAAGCACAGAATAGTCAGAAACGTCATAACGCTATTTCTGTATGGAAAAATATCGACTATATTTTTGACATTGCTTCGCGAAAAGGTAGGAAAAATTGTTTGCCCAATACATTCGTTATTTTTGAGTTTTAAATTTGAAAAATATATTAATAAATATTAAATATTAAATAAATTATTAAAACTTAAGTATATTAATATAAATATTAATAAATATTAAAATATCTACAGTTCAGAGTCGTATAAAAAGGTAGGAAAATGGTCGATGGGTAATATTTTCTTGGTCTACACAATGACGCTTCTGGATGATATCTATTCTGAGGTTAGAGCGTCACCATTAATTTCCCTCTATCAGTATGCGTCATTTCGCTAAGGTGTAAACATCATATTGTTTTGTGCTCTAACCATGTCAGCCTTTGTGCCAACAAAACACAATTTGCGGGAAGCGCTGCTTTTTTGTTTTAATTTCAAGAAAATTGAAGCTGATGCACATCAACTGCTGTGTGAAGCATATGAGGAACATGCTCCATCAATAAAAACATGTGAGTACTGGTTACGCCGTTTTAAAAGTGGCGATGTTGACACCAGTGACAATGAACGCAAAGGGAGACCAGTAAAGTTTGAAGACGGTGAGTTGGAAGCATTATTGGACCGCTGAAACTTTGGGAGTGGCTCAACAAGCGATTCACGTCTGGGACCGTGGATATGGTGCAAAAACAAGGAAATTGAGCTCTGTATGAACTCAAGCCAGGAGACGTCGAAAGCCGTTCTTCCACGTGTTCCAAAGACAAAACGAGCGTTTTTGCATCGAATCATGACGGGGGACGAAAAGTGGATCCACCACAACAACCAAACGCGCAGAAAATCGTGAAATGAATATTCATCAGACATTGCTCCTTTCAACTATCACTTGTTCCGGTCAATGACTCTTGACCTGGCCGAGCAGCACTTCACTGCCAACGAAGAAGCAATAAATTGGGTCGATTCTTGGATCGCCTCAAAACACGAAGATTTTTTTCGATGCGAAATCTGTATGCTGCCTGAAACATGGGAAAAGTCGTAGCTAACGATGAAATATATTGTACCAATTTCTTTGAATAAAGCTTCAAAGTTATAAAAAAAACCGAAAACTTATTTGTATCCCCAATATTTTCTTAGTTAGTCAAATATTTTGATTAATTGATAAATTGAGTTTCTAACCAATTCTGCAAAATGCCTGTACAACCGACAACCTAGTTTAGTTTAGATATAATCAAAGTTTATAAAATACATTTTAAAGTTCAAAGTTTTTAGTAAACTACATAAGAAAGAATAATAGTAGATCTTGTATCAAGACAGTAAAAAATACAAGATTTTTACTCGAGTAGAGAAATTGCCAGGCCAAGAGGGTGGTTGGTAACTGAACAATAATCGAAGTTTATTCCCGAATTACATTTGCTATTTTTAACGACTTAATTTTTAATAAATTAAAAACTATTTTTTATTGTCGTCTCCATAAGACGATAGGTAAATATATAAGCTAAAAGTTTTGTGTAGAGATACGAGTATGTTCGTTTGGTTTTAAAGTTTTTAAAATTGTGTTTTTTACAGTCTAGTTTGCATAATATGATTACATACATTTTTCATTTTTTAGCTACTTGGCTCCTAAAACCAGTTATAGCATTAGCATTTTTGTGTTACTTGTCCTTCAAGTCCTAAATGCATGCACATTTCTTACCACTACACATAATTCAGACGAAAATTCATTTATTCTTGTCTTTTTAATGGAAATATTGCTTTCCTTTTGTGTTTATTTTTTACACTTTTTATTTTGTATTGGAACACCTTCTTTTTCATCAGTGACAATGACAGCCATATCGTTATCGCTTGAAAAATCATAATTTTCAATATTCATTATTAATGATTCTTTCACCAAACACAAACTTTCAAATAAACTAATGTTAAAACTTATCTACAATTTAATGTAGGTACCGCATAAATAAATCGTCGCGAAAGCTTTTACGGCTTCACAGTGGAGCCATGTACATGACTTAATTTTTAATATTTTTCGCATTGAAGCACCACGCAATCGTGAGACAAAATTTTTATTTGCTATTTGGCTTGCTAAATTTTACCTCAAATTTGTATTGGTATATTTAGCTCAGCTCTGAGTACGTACCGACCTTTATCTAATTATAAGAATCAAATAATTTTCATTCAAAATTGCTTTATAAAAATGAATTTTCAATAAAAACTTGATAGCAATATAAAAACTTCTCGTCGGTGCATTTCATGTAAGAAAAAATGTTCATGTGTACTTCATAAAAATTACTAATAAAAAAATGATATTTGTAATAAAAATGAGTAAACGTCGATTACTGCTCTTGTTTAGTTACCGCCATTGGCCTTCGGCCTCGGGTGGTGATCATTTCACTCGAGCAATAATCTCCTGCTGCTTAAAAATGTAATTTATTACTGTAGAGGAAGCGATTTTTCAAAGTTGGAAAAACGATAGTTCTTTTATTTAAAAACACAATGATTGGATACTTATTTAAAACAAACACAAATACAAACTAAATGTGTTAGTATAAAATGTATAATTTATTCTCATGGCACAAGACAGAATATTGATTACGTTTTTATTTAAGTTCTTGAATATTTTTTCAACCAAAACAGGCGACAAGGCGTCATCTTAGCGGTTTTGAATTTCATCATCGAGCTCATTCCGTCATTTCTTCTACTGTTTATTTCTTTGAAATATTTTGGTGATGAGTTATAAAAATCCCATCTCCGCCAAGTTGGCGTCGTTATACAAACAGATTTTTATTTAGGACATAATAGACAAAATTAGGAAATCTAATCGAATTTTCAAAGGCAAATTCATTCAAAAAACTTCTTCGAACCAGCACATTTTTGGGAAGTTTCGATTTCTATTAGCTGGAAATGTTCGGTTATCAAAATAATTAATTTTATGATTTTTCAACATTATTTTTATACATAAAATAAATAAAATGAAAAAAGGAACAACTAAAGTAAAGATAATTGGGTAAACCGAATAAATCTTGACCATAATTATGTGAAATAAGTAGAAATTTTAGAACCTGAAAATAAATTAAATTGATGAAATTGAGTGTTGTTTTTGAAACAGGATTTTCCAGAACGCATAATTACCCTTGAACTGTCCGGATAAAAGAGGATTGATATAGTATTTAAAATTATTCTATACAATACATCTCGTATATTTAATTTTCAAAAAGTTCAGTTCTCACATTTCCTATCAATCTAAATGCTAATTCATAAGTGATTTTGGTTTAGTGTGTTTTGTTTTTAATCAAACGTAAGGTTTAAGTGGCCTAAAACTTAATAAAGGAAATCAACCTTTGAGTGGTTTTTTACGACTTTTTAGGTTATGGAGGTAGATACTCGATCGGCTAGCAAGCAAGCAATTTGCTAGCCAAAATCCTGGCTACTCAATCAATTTCCCCAAGGAAATTTTGCGGCTTCAAAAAAATGGACAGCAAATTTTTGTGTGCACTTGAACCCCCGATTTGTATACACTTGAACCCCCGATTTGTAATTGTTAATTTTAGAGTGAACAAATATAAATGGTTTACAGGAGGCCGGATGTTGTTTCATTTCTCCATAAAATTGTTTTTTGATAGTGATGAGAATCATGATAGAATAATTCAAATTCCAGAAAATTTATCAATACGGTTGTTATTAACATGGTAACCGCGCATACCACCATGTTAATTACAACCGTACAGTTATTTCTTTCTAATTTCTACGAAAATCGTATTGGCATTTTCCAGTCTATTTGAGTCTGAAAAAATATTAGAAACACTATTTTTGAAACTTCCGAAATTAAACTCACACAGTAACCAAAAGTTAACTTAGTAAAAATAAATGCTGACTACTAAAAGTGCAGTCGGTTGAAATCTGAAAATAGTTCTTGCAATGGAGAGAAAGCGTTTGAAATACGAATATATAAATAATATTATATTCAAAAATATGTACCCTAATTACATAAGGAATAGGATACTGACAGGACACTGCCTTTTTGGGGAACATGCGAGAAGGCTGGGTCTACAGACGAATGACTTTTGTAGAAGTTGTTTGGACGAAGAGGAGGAAGAGACGTTAGATCACTTCCTATGCTCGTGTCCGGCACTATCATGCCGAAGGCATAAGTATTTAGGTGTGTACAGTATGGACAGCCTTTCGGAACTCGCGGGCTGTAGAGTGCGAAATATTTTACGCTGCATAAGTAGCTCTGAATGGTTTCAGCGGGAGTAAAGGGGAGATAGGATCCTGTGGTATCACAATGGGCCACTACTGGCCTAAGTGTGCGATAGCAGCCACTCTAACCTAACCTAACCTAACCTACATAAGGAATAACCATTGTTTACTAGAAACAAGATATTTTTTCTACAATTCATCAGCAGAATTGCATAGTATCTTTATGTCAGTTGGTTCAGTAACTTGTAACTTATATTAACTTATATGTTATCTAATGGACCGAAATATTCCAAAGCGCTGTGATTCGAAATATTTGGGTGTCAAAATTTGTATTAACTGTAGTATTGGTTGCGTGGCGCGGTGATGATGTTGCTTCCATATTTTCTCTTTGCGCTACTCGCCCCCCCCCCTTTACTACCCCGCCCCTCATCTTACTCGCCTCTCGGATTTAGGCTCTGTTTTTATTTACTCACTCGTCAGCTCTGACGTAAGGAATGCGTCGGCACCGCACATAGAACTCGATGCTTAATTAACTTAACTGTAAATGTATGTGTTTTATATTTATAGTGACCCCATACTTTTCCAAGAATTTTTTATTACCCGACCTTAACTTTAGCAGCGGCCTTAACTTTAGCAGACGTAGGAGTCATTGTCGTCTTGTGCTACGACAGTACAAATTCTCCTCCGAGCTGATTACCTCTGTTAACTAATACTGGGTTTACACCAGAGCTACTTTAATAGTATAATACTTTTTTGCTAATAAAGTATAATACCCGACCAGTTTACATCGCAAGCGGTGTAAACCCATACTATAATACTATATTATTTTTTTTGTTGGTAAATATATTTTATTTTGGTTAATATCACAAATGGAAATGTATATCCAAACAAAAAATGTCTTTATCGGCCACTTGAAAAAAATAATAAACAAAATTAAAGTATTATAACATTAAAGTAGAGTTTAAACCGCGACTATAATGTCAATATTTTTTTGATAGCTATTATACTTTAATAGCAAAATAGTACGCGATAAAGTATTAAAGTATTTTAGTTTGAGTTTACACCAACATACTTTTTTGCTACATACTTTTATTCTACTGGTGTAAACGGGGTATAAGAGTCTATTGAGCAGAAATTAAGAAATAAATTTTAGAACGATTGTGAAATGTCGTCCTGTTATGAATTTTTAACTTTTTTAAAAAGATAAAATGCGTATACAGAGAGTATAAGTTTATTTTAAAAATATATTCAAATATATTGTAGCAAATCCTCGCTCACCGGCAGTCACGGTATATAACTCACGGCGTAACTCTATCACTTCTTGTATAAATATCGAAACAAAACAAAAATATCGAACAAAAATAAGATGTGCGTTTATGAAAAATTGAATTATTCTATTATAATAACCAGGTATAAAAGTGATAATTTCGATTTATTACAGTTTGAGAAAAATGTATTTATTCACCAGTGACGCAATGCGCGAACCTTTGATAATCTATCATAAATAAATTATTTTGTAATAATAATTCGATTTCACGTTTTCGTCGTGGCATGTTGATTAACTATTTCTTCTTCGAACTATATTTTTCAGTAAATTTTATTTTTTAATCGTGGTGTATGGCTACATTTAATGACTTGGCCTACTTTTTCGGATAGTATTACAGGTACAACCTGTAATAATCTTATATTATTACAAGCATTATAGCATCATCATTGTAATCTAGTACTGTTAAACAAAAAATTTCCACAATTATTGATTGCATCATTATGTGTGTTCTGTTGCCTATTCACGTGTACCTACATATTTCTTTAATTGACAAAATTATTAGCAACTTAAATTGCAAAATGCAATTTTGTGCAGAGGTTTAAATTTTAAGTCTCACCTCTTTATGTATATGATAATACATATTTACTTACACAACTACGAAAACCACAATCATATCTGTACCAAACGTGATGCTCACTCGCATGTGTAAATTGTTAATGATTGCTTCAAATCAATTTAAAAAAACGATATAACCGAGAAGGATGCGATCTCAACAACAGCGACTAATAATCTTTAGATTTTTTTATGTACGTTAATTGAGTGTGGTATTTTTTTTTACATATTCTGAAAAGATGATATCAGAATAATTCTCTTTGTTCATCCATTATCATAGATCATAATGTTTTCCGTCTGTCTTTTTATCTAGTTAATTTATATTTCTTATTTTTAAATTTCACGTGCATAAAAAAATTACCATTGAAGTTAATTATTTAAATATATTGTAATGGTACAAATATTACGAATTATAATCGTTTGATTATTTGGATCGGATCGTAAGTGGTGTTTATTAAATACTCGTATATTACATATTAGAATTTATAAACCGATTTGATATTTGATTATTATTGTTTATATTATAACACATATTAAAACTTGTTTCGCTTATATTCCGATTTTGTTTATTTGTTGTTGTGTGAGAGGTTGGGGGAAAAACCCAGAATACCATGTACTAAACCACCATTTTGTTTTTATCTGTGTATATAATTTTTGAAAATATCTGAATAAATTAATAATGATCAATAATTACATATAATCTTATTTGTTGGTATACACGTATGATATTCGTTGGTTTCTTAAAATTTATTTAAAAATTTAAATCAAAAATGCATTTGTGTGCTGGTCCAAATAATAATAGTACGCGTGATTTGATTAAAACAGGTTTTTTATTTAATGATAAGTCTTCCGATATGCTGATGTTGTATATCAAATATTGCTTAAGTTTTAATTGATCCTGAACTAACCATGTAAGTAGTTATTTTGGATGTAAACAAAGAAATTCCAAGAAATATAACATGCGTATCATTCTTGACCTCTAATAAAATTAAGTAAATTAATTAATAAATAAATAATCCATAAACAAAATTGTAAAACTTTCACCATATAGATACCGAGAGTTGATATGACGATATTTTTATGTATAGGAAAATTTAGAAAATTTAATTTTGTTTTTGTTGTGATTGTTGCTAGGGGAAAGGTTATTTTTAAATCGCAAGAACTACAAAATTGCTAGTATGTTTATAAAATTGCGTATTCAATACATTTATAATCGTATATATGTATGTAAAACGAGTACATTGGCTTCGGCTACGTTAGAAAAATTAAGAAATTTTATATAAAAAATTTTAAAACTATGTAATTCTAACGCAAATCAAGGAATTTTTTTTCGTGTACAAAAATTATTTTTATCGCAATAACGTAGGGTAGGTCAAATATTATTTCGATTGCGTTGGGCAGCAATTCATTTAGCCGGTGTTATTGACGCACATATTTAAATCTACTTATAATCTTATTTTACATAATATTGATAAGATTAGGTCGATTGCGCGGTTGCTATGAATCACTTATTTTGTTATTTGCGATTATTGCGGTTTTTAAAAATCAAGTTTGCTGATTCTGCAGATTCAGTAGTTGTATTTCTTTATAGGTGAATTATTAAACTTATTATGTAGTTTAAAATAATTATGTATAATCAGTCGTTCTACTTTTTGCAAGCAATTCTTTGATAAATTGTTATCATTGTACATTTTATCAATGTGGAGCTTCCGATGTGGTTGAATTATATACCGGCCATCTAAACATTTAAATTCAATTTAACAAAAATTTTGCTGTTATGAAAATATAATTTTTGAAAAAATGAAAATATCATTTATATACCTACTCGAATATATATAAAGTATTTTACTGGTAATAACCAGTTTGAACTAGCTAATATTTATATTAATTTTAATTTGTGGTTTCTATATTAAAGATTAGAATATGATATAAACTATTTTTTCCACTACTAGTTCTATGGCATATCATTTTTATATGCCTTAGTAAGCTAAAAAGTGTTGTTTCTCGGCTAGAGGTGAATAATATTTTATTTCTCACTCCTGCGGCCGACCAACAGCAGTAATTTATTTAAAAATAGAAAGTCATATTTATCATTATATCATAGAACAAACATAAATAAGGCCCTTTTCGAAACGAATACTTACTTCAAACTTATTTGCTGCCATCTTAAATAAGTAAGCAAAATCGTTCGAATTGTGCTTGCATACTTATTTTGAGCAACCTGAAAACATAAGCATTAATTGAAAATTCTTCAACCAATATTTTATTCATTATTTTTATTAATTTATAGTGTATACGATTTAGTAAAATAACGAATATTCATAATATTTGTACTAACTAAAATGCTTAGTGGCAATTTAGAAGTACATATAAAAACGAAATATTCTTTAAATATCGTATTTATGTTGTTATGAATTTTAGATGGTTCACCTCAGATTTTTTATAACGTATTTGAAATGTTACTTAAGGCAATCAAGAAACGGTTAATTTGGGTTCTTAATTAATAGAGAATCAATTATTTTACGTGTAATCAGTGATTATTGTCGCCATAACATAGATATTTATATACAAAAACTGCGCACCGTCTGTTTAGATTTTCCATAGCTCTACCAATTGTGCAAGAACATTTTAATATACGAAATTATATAATCGGGCTATGTATATTTGTTTTATAGAAATATCACCCTAAATCTAAAAAAAATTAAAATTGGCATGGAAATATCAACACAAAATGACAACCAAATTAGATTTTTTCGCAAGAAAGAAACAGAAAATAAGTCAAATTGCATACTTATTTGAATAAGTTAGGGTACACAAATAAGTATTCGTTTCGAAAACAGCCTAAATAATGATCATGTATTCTACTCGGGACGAGTACAGAAGATAGGTAAAAAAAAAATTTAAAAAAGTAATTTTCAGAGAAATCTCGATAAAAACAAATTCTCGTCTGTATATTTTATGTAAGAAAAATATATTTACTAATTTCTTGATAAAAACAATATTTTTACTAAAAATGAAGTCGTAGAAAAAATATCTTATGTAACTTAGTAGTAAACCTCGATTATTGCTCTTGTGCTGTTACCACCTTTGGTCTCCGGCCTTGGGTAGTAATTTCTTCAATCGAGCGATAATCTCCTCTTTTACTTACATAATCAACTATTATTGACTACTGGTTAATAATGATATTCAAACGTTAAATTTTATCGTCATAATACGTCACCAACATAATACACAACACTTTGTTTCTAATTTAAAATTTATTATTAAAGTAAAAATATTTTGGTTATCAAATTAACTTCCTTATCAACATAAAATCCCTATGGTGATACTTCTAATAATGGAAAAATAGTATAAACATCACTGTAATAGTATACTTCTTAACCTTGCTATATAATATAATATTGTGATCGAAGGTACATTATCGTCTATTTATCAGAAAACGTGATGATAGTCTATTATAGTTATTTTAAACATTACTAATATACATTTTTATTAAGTTTAAATCGATAAACCGACTCATTATTGTTCGTATACTAAATACGGAAGGAGACCTGAAATATACAAGTTTAAACAAGGCGATGCACAAATTTATAAAAATTTTCCACTCGCAACGTTATTTTAAATGAACTTGAAATTACATTTCAAATTGGTTATGGTTAAATATGTAATGCCCTACCTACATTTCTCTTGGGAAGCAACAAATGTTGTGAAAATTATAATTAATATTAAATTATTCTATAATAATCCCTCGACAGTATTATAATAAAACTTTCTCGTATTTATTACATTGTAAAAATTAATTAATTTACAGCAATTGCCATTTTCACAGGAAAAAGGCTATTTTCATTATACACCAATTTAGGAATGTCCATCATTACAATCGAAAGTAAAAACAATACGCCCTAGAAATGCTATGAAGCTCATATTATTGAGTATATAAAAGTTGACCTGCCATAACGGCAAGTGTTGCGTGATCATTTAAAATAAATACCAAATGTCTAGTGAATATAACATTTATAAAAATTTATACTCTATACATTATTTATTTACTAACGTCATCTTTAATAAAGAGCCATTTTGATTCTTGCTTTTATTTTTATTTTATGTTTTTCTAAACGCAATAGAACAGAGTAACCATCGTAGCGTTTCGCAATTGTTACAGGTACTAATAGAAATTTCTTTCCAAAATAAAAATTGATTTCCTAAATCAAAAAAATCTCAAATCAATTTTTTTTCAAAAAATTTTGATCAAAATACTGTAGCACGTTCTTTCCAAGTAAACAAAAATTATTAACTGATTAATTAATTGAAATAACTATTGAATTTGAACCCTTTCTGAAAATATATCAAATACCTTGATTGTTTTTCTTCAAATAGATGTTTCAAATACCCCTAATATAAAAGTGAACTGATGTGAATGAATTAATGTTCCATGGTGGTTCTATTATTTCAACCATATAAGGGCCAAGTTTTAGTTATTAACTAAATTGTTATATAACATACGTAATTTTTAACTTTTCGCGATTTACCAAGATTCAGATACTAACAATTTGAAATTTTAATTATTAAATGTTGTTTATTGGTTTTCTGTTAAACCAATTTGAAAGAAAACTTTACTCATTTAGGAGCTAAATTAAACATTCTCGTTTCAAATCTCAACAAATCAGGTTAAATTCAACTGTTGTAACTCAAAAATATCCCAAAACCATTCAAAAAACAAGATTATGATTCGGCAAGCAAATTAACAATGTTGTGTTAAGCTATTAGTTAAAATTAATAAAATTATTTGGGTCCTTTTAATATTTAGGGCTTTGGGCTTAATCCACCAAACACACAAAATAAGTTTATACAAAGCAGGAAATATTTTTTGACAAAGTTTTATACCATTTTTCTTAAGCACCATTATTGATAAAGTACAACTTATGCACTAAGTGGATACCCTTGTAAGTATGTCTCAGAAAATAGCGGTTATTATCGCAAGCAACTATTTCACAAAACATCCTATACTGAAAAGATTTTCCTCTGATTGGTTAATATAAATTTCTAATCCGCGAAAGATAGAATTATAGAATTCTTGCATAAGGCTGGTGCAATTTATTAAATTTTTTATAATATGTATGTATAGGCAAAGATTAATAAATTTTTTTTTTTAGATTTAAAAAAAACGCGGCCACTCAACACAAAAATCAAAGTCAACCATATTCTTTCTGCGTCATTGTAGTTATTCATCAATTATAATTTTTTATTATTATGTCACCATATCTTTCCGAGACGAGGCAACGTGTAAAAAATTTAAATTAATACGTAGTTATGTTCTATCGCATAATTAACATGTGAACTTAATTTCAGATTAGATAAAGTTGTGCTAACCAGGAATATATGTACAATCACGATTTTATTCGATTTTATTATAAAGAATACATAAACACGTTTGCTGCCATAAATTGTCTTAAATCATCTACCAAACATAAACATTCTTCCCCAATATAAATAAATAAAGCAATATGAAAACGGAATAAAAACATTCTGACTTAGATAATGTTAACTTCTCTATTAGAAAGAATTTTACTTTCCTTAGTAACAGTTTTGAAAGATAATGCTTTAATTATATTTAATTTTTTAAAGTATAAAGACTAAGTTTTAATAGGCATGAATAACTCCGTCTGGCGAAAAATGTACATAATATGAGGAAGTGAGACAGAGAGCGAAATAAATCGTCAGTGACATAAAAAAATAACATTTCCGAAATGATTTAGTTTTACGGTTCAAGGTTTAATCGCTTTCATCTTCCGGCTTAATTGTATTTATTTCCTTAACATTTAAAATAAGTTGTAAAACATACATCTCTATTATGATTCTTACCTTTCTTATTTGAAGTGAGATCGCTTGTACTCCTCGGTGAGAAAAGAGCCATAATACCAGCATAATTAATGAACATTTTGAAAAAATATTTAGTCTAAAATTATTCACCGAAAAAACCACTCGCTTTTTCATGCGAAATTTTTTATAAATAAATCTACTTTCAAATCTATTAAAAATCAATAATATTGAAGTGAGTAATACAATAAAAACTAATCCAACTGAACATAACCCGTAGACTTGTATAACTAGACTACCGAGCAGAAATATTTGGTTAAACATATAACATTGTCATATAATTGCAAATGTCTATTATTACAAAACTAAATAATATCAAACACCCGTTCACCTAAGAGGTAAATAACTACCTATATACATATTAATACGAAATTGGTTAATATAGTAAATACAATCTTAAAATATTTTACTAATTAGTAGAGGAACATATTTATTGGGTAGTGTGAATAAAAATGATCAAATGATTTTAGTTCAAATATAATGTGTATTAGTACTTAACTAGGCGTGATTAGTTTAAATTGTCAATGGCAAATGGTAGGGCAGCTTTGAAAGAAAAAACAGCACAAGCACCGATTTGAAATACGTCTACAAGTTATATTCTTTTAATAAAATTAACAAATAAAGTTAAAGCGTTTATTTATTTTGATTCACTAGATCAATTGGTTGACGAATAATCATACAACAAAGGCTCAAACAAAGTTAATGGTGCCGAAGTTTTACAATCATTTTTAGAGATGACACTTGGGTGTTTTCCAAATACCGACTTATTACAGACTTATTTGACGCCATCTTGAATAAGTCGGTCAACCTGTTCCAATTGCTTTACCGACTTATGTTGACAACCACAAAACAAAACAATCTTATTTTTTTTTAGAGCGAAATAAGTTAAAATCAAATGGGTAAAATGAAAAAAGGGCTAGTACTTAGGGGTATATCCTCTATCCGGTCGCAAGTTAATTATTTGCGACCAGAAATATGGTTACTAGATTAATTTTGCCATGCCAATTGACACATTTTTTTTAAATTTAAATTTGTTTTGCGATTGTTAAGCAGAAATACATGAAAAGACTGCGACCTCGGAAAATGCGTAGCAGTCTTTTCGTGGATTTCTACTTTAAAATCGCAAAACAAATTTAAATTTGAAAAAAATCTGTCAATTGGCATGGCAAAATTAATCTAGTAACCATATTTCTGGTCGCAAATAATTAACTTGCGACCGGATAGAGGATATACCGCTTAGTTGTGTAAAAGTTAGTTGTATAAAAAGTAGATTAAATTATATAAATAATACCGGGTTTCCATCGTATCATTTTTTCGATCGTGAATCGGTCAGTAAGAAAGAATAATATATTTTGTAGAGCGAATTTTAGAACCCTGATCAAAATATTTTATTGGTGTGAATCATGGATGGTGCGAGTCGTACCTAAATTCTTAATATACCTATATTTTAATAAGGCGAAACGCGTCTTTATAATAATATACATACATTTATTCTGTTTAAAATAGAAATTTAAAAAAATAAAATTTATATATTATAATCCAATATAACTATTTTATTTGTTTATATACTATAAAATCGTCCTGTGAAAATATACTCGACCTATCTCACCATGTAGTATACATGGTCCAAAATAAAAGCGCGACCGGGTAAGTGACAGTGCAAAATCACTTTTTCTCGGTTTTAACTAAAACTCTCCAAACACGACCACTCGCTTTGGTCAAAATCGCAGTCCAGTTTAACTATTCCGCCGGCTGTTCAACGTGTTAATACTTTTAGGTTATGTTCGGCAGTGATGGTCGAATTTTTTGTCCGTTTAGTGTGGTACATAATTTCGCGGCGACTGATTCAACTTCATTCGATACCATTTCTTAAAATTACAATTTTTCTATTAAAAATCCAAAATTTGTTATGTTTTTTTTATAAATAATTGGTATATACCTATTTGTTTACCATGGTTTTTATATGTATTTGAAAACATAGTTTCTATACAATACATAAACAAATTAATGCATATTTAAATTCGCCGCTCGCCGTCGACGCTTGATGTGTCTATTCCTTAAGTTCCTTCTTTCATTTCTTACTCCGAATAAAGACTTTCTTCGGTCGATGCCTACTTTTTTTCTTATTTACTATCGTTCTTTTTGTTCTTAATGTCATTCAATCAAATATGTAAAAATAGATTTAAAATGGAATACAAATTTTCATATCTTACCTTGTGACACCTTTTTACGGTCCTTGTCTTTTATACCAAAACTTCCATTACTTTTTGTTTCATTGTTTGCCTGCGTTTTCTGTGGAACATCAATTGCATCCCAATCCATTCGCCGTTTGCGATTCGAATTAACACTATTATTGTTAGTCGGATTTTCAAGTATAATTGGTCCGTGCATTACAGCTTTATTTATATACATATAAGAAAGAACGAAATAGAAAAACATACAAAATATAGAATAAACATATCAAATACATTTAACTGAGGTTTTAAAATTACGAATAAAATATTTACATTTTTGATATTCCGATGGCCAGGACTCTTTAGAATCTGGCGGAGAATCAACAAAATCAATTACTTGATCAAATGATTGATAATTGGTGGTGCTGTTGTTATTATTGTTGTTATTGGTGTTATTTTCACTTGAAATTTGTATAGTCCCACCGTAATTTAATCGTGTCGGCTCTTCGGCCAAAACAACTGATTCCATTTCAAAATTATACGCAAATGATTGAAATTTGACGGGTTCTTGTAGACTTGGTGCATCGATATATGGATATGCCAACGAAATTGCCATTCGTTTTTATGATGGATAAACTCGTGGTTGGGGGTGGGTAAGAAGAGGTATAATCAAATCTGCTATTATCTGCTAAGGCTTATTTATATGCTGCTATAAGTTTTATTTTTAATGTAGTTCCTAAAAGACGACGATGATGTTACAATTACATCAGGAACGGTGAGCGTATTCGGATCTAAATAATTTAACTATGTATATATAATATAATACTTTTTGCTTTGTTTGATTATTTTAACACAATTATTATAAAATATTTTATCACAAATTTATAGAATTATCTAATATATTTTAGTATTTAAATTAGTTTGGAATATAAAAATTGTCTAGGAAAATAGTTTTTATTGAGTGCATTAAATTTTTATTAATTTAGAAAAGTTCGTGTTTTAGCTAATGGTTTTTGTAAGCCATACTTCAGCTTTTGATATTTTTAAAACATCACGAAAAAAGAGTTGTACAGTTTTTTAATCCCAGTCGTTTCACGTTGTCGATGACTTCTTAATAAAGTATTTTCAATTTTCAACAGCATTTTGTTCACTATGAGACATTCAAATTTTAAAACACTTTTTTGCACTTTATCCATTGAGTATAGTTTTGTTATCTATACTTTTCACAATAAAAATTAAAGATCAAATTTTCGTTTTATATTATAACGTTAATAAATCACAAATATAACTATAGCACTATGCCGTATTATTGGTTTTTGCGAAGCACTTACAATAAATGATATTTTGTATATTCAAATTATTTCAAATAAAAATCAATATAAGCTTTTTAATAATTTTCACAAAAGTTATCGTAAACTAGATTTACAACAGGTAGCGAGCTTTGTCTTGTTTAAATTTAAATTTAACAATAACCAATTTCTTCGAATCTGAATTAAAAACTTTATTTAAAAACGAAATCATTCAAATAGTTTGATAAAGAAGCGATGAAAGAATGAAGTAATTAATACAAATATAATAAACTTCAGAAAGATATTTTCGTTTGAAATATCTATAATCAAATTCAACAACGTAAAATTATTATCAAATAAAACGTTTTTATTTTCGTTCTGTGTGATAACAGAATGTTATATGATTTTTTAACTGATAACAGAAATTAACGAAGAAATCCACTTTTATTTTAATTTTTAATTTTATGTACGATTTTTATTAAACACTTGTTTTATTCGGTCTGCTCAGATCACCATCAACAATCCAACTGTAGTATAATAATCGCGGCCACTATTTATTTTTAATTTTGTATGTTTTCTTTCAAGTTACATATACAACTCTAAATAAAATGTGTGTGTATGTAAACACTTGACTTGTAGCACAGCGCAATCTAAAAAAGAGAAAATATTATGTTATATTTCATTTTACATTCGTATTGTTTTATACAAGAATTATTAGATTTAGTACATTTTAGAATTTGAGAAGTGAGACAAAAAGATTAGAGGTCAATCTGAGTGAGCTACGTTGCTAGGGAAATTTTTTTATAATTTCCACTAAGTTTTTAAAAGGAAATTACTATAATGTCAATAGCGAATTATATACTTTCGATAATGAAAATAAAATGTTTATTATTTAATGCAAAATTTTATTGATTGTTGACAATAATATAAAAGCTAAAGCTCAACATTTAATGATTTCTTTTCTCATACTACTTACAAATTTACTACTAGTACACATACATTTTGATACGAAACACGATATATGGAATTCTCGCTAATCAACAATCAACATTATCAATTAAACGTGCTTTCGCATCAATGATCAAATCAATATAACCTTGCATATCGTGATTAAATCAAATCATCACATTTTATTGATATCCAGATCAAGATTAATTTAAGTTCTTTGGCTAGTAGTGCTAATCACAAAACAACTTATTACATCACATTTTTGATATTTAAAATATGCATGTTCTATCGGTTCAATTTAAGAATTTTTACTAAACAAATTCTTGTGTGATATTATTATTTTGTTTGGTGTAAAAATTGAAAAATAACTATATCTTTCATTGCTAAATATCTTTAATTGAGTTCAAATAAAAAGGTTAAATGAAATATCATTTTATGTATTTTTCTATTAAAATTAATTGTAATTTACAGTCGCGAACCAGTTAAACCAATCATAAAACGCTACGTCATTCTCATATGTAGAATATATTCTATATGTGTGTGTTTTGCTGATGATAAAAATAAAGTAATATAGAGCAGAGACGAATTTTTGTGTTCAATCTAAATCTTAACGAGTGTGTATTATTTCTCTTCAATCGATCTACATGTTTCGTATATGACTTGTTTCTACCCCAACAAAAGTACATTAATTATATCAGCACCAAAAATTTGTAAAAATATAATACATATTACGTTTGTATGTAAAGTATGAACACCTCCAGATAATACCGACACTAACTTTAAAATTGTTCTCAAACAGCGATGCTTTCTCAATCTGGGTCTGTTCGTAATATCGATTTTTAATACATACTTTAGTTTTTTGCACGCGAACTTGTAAAAAGCGAACATATTTTAATCGTATGAAATATTATGTTCAAATATTAAGATAATACATCCACTAATTGTACGTACTTTTCTTGTTAATTGCTGTAGCACTATTAATACGAGTACTTATTGTTAAACTTATGGAATTGTTATTTTCTTTTAAACCGGAAGAAATTAATAATATGTCTCACGATTACGAGTATGGCTTTTTATTATTACATTTAAATTTAAATTGATGATGAAAAATTCACACAGTTTACTAAAATAAAATATAGTAGTTGATTGTATTTACATACCCGTTTAATCACATTTCCAAAATATAAAATTTCGAATAACTGGAGAGCCTGCAATAAAAAATATACATGAATCCATTGAGTAGGGCAAACCAATCGTTGTGTAATCATTTGTAACTTCACTTATGCGAAATTTAGTATATCAATAAGTTTAGATGAATGAATAAATGTGACAAAATAATGATGAAGTTCATTGGAATAAAAAAATATTATTCCGATACCAAAACTTATCTAATTGTGTAATTAACTTTAGTTATTACTTCCCAATAAAGTTAGAAGAAGAATAAAATTAGACTCTTTTTGTATTCTTCTTACACAAAACGATGTGTTTATATGGATATTTTTTGATTTTACGAACATTGGGGTCGATTCCGGGATCGAAAATTTTATGTTATGTTATTTTATTTTCTCGCTTCCTATTGGAACTTGTATTGAAAAAACAAAAATAACATAATATAACATAAAATTTTAGAGACCGGAATCGACCCCATTGTTTTGGAAAGCTTTCAGTGAAATTTTTGATGAAACACTCTTGTGTGGCTTTTTATAACATTAAATTAAAATTAAATAACTCAATTTTAAAAAATAATGTTTCTAAATATTGAATTAATTAATGAAAACGGACAATAATATAAAAATTTATTTAAAATAATATTAAATTTCACAATCTTTTATGAAACAAAAAACATATCTGCCCCTCAATGAAAAATTTGCCAATGAAATCGTACACTCTGATAATATGCATCTGTAATTTATGCCAGCTTCAGTTTTATTACTAATTATTCTAGTCTCAAAAGCTTTGCTTTGTTGATAATTTTAAAGCAGCTATAGCATTAAAAAAGTTTAATAATAATAGCTATTAGGGCCGATTCTCGTGGCATAAAATTGCTGTTATATTATTTTATTTCCCCGCTTCCTATTGGAATTTGTATTGAAAAAACAAAAATAACATAATATAATATAAAATTTTAGATTGCGGAATCGACCCCATTATTTGTCTTACTAAAATATAACATGTAAATACTAATATTGCTTAGCTTACTACTAATATTGCTTTAATAGTTGAAACTATGTATGCTCCATACGGTCAACCCCAAACATTTTAGAGATGTTATAATAAAGTGTGGGCATATGTTTTCCAAAAATGGGTGGATTGGGCTATAGAAAATGATTAACAATCACAAAATAAAATAGGATTGTTCAATAAAGTTGTAAAAATTAAACATAATTTATTCTTTTTGCTCGACGACCATTTTCAAGAATATCAGAGTGTTGATTTTGTACGAAAAGCGACAAGCGCGAGGTGAGCAACCCCGAAAAATAGAGTATTGAGCATCATGATTGTATTAGTAGGCGAGACGCATGCGCATGATCATGTTTTGATTTTTTTTGGATTGACATTTCTATGCGTAAACTTTTTACAATTTTCATATTTTTGAATTAATTAGATTAACGCTGTCAAAATAAAAATAGATTTCGTGCAACCGGACATAAATGTAAAATCTAAAATTTTAAAACGATAAGACTTAAGGAGTCATGAATTGGGCTCGCAATAATTTTTTATCGGTAATTATGTACATTTTACGTACGCTATATCTAGCTAATGTTAGATTAATTTGAATATGCGGTACAAGCTTCTCTTGTTTTTATTAAAGAAAACCGACAAATGCATGATGGAAGAAAATAGAAGAATCCTGCTGAATGCGGCTTTTAGAGGAAATGAAATACTACTTAGCATTATAGATTCACCATACATTATCGAAAATGTTTCACTTCTTGCTCCGAGAAGAAGACTACTACTAATCACCGACTGTTGGACATTGAACATAATTCCACTTACAACCTTACAAACTTACTTTTTAAATATACCCTTATCTGACGGCTTTAAGAAGATTTAAATTTCACAAGTTTCCCACCAATAGATTTGTTGCCAAATATGGATTAAATTTAGAACTAATTTTTTAATTTTGATGCGAATGTTAGAGGCTTATATTTAGGGGCATCAATAATATGGTAAAACATTATTAACTGATTATGACTTGCCAACAATTAAGATCCAACAATCTTTTTAACAATCCTTACCCAAAATAATCTTAAATAAAAAGTATCCAACTTACCAAGAAATGTGATTAAATAAATCACCATTCTTATCCAAATCAGAGTATCAGAAGACGAAAACTTTTAAACAAGACGCCCTCCACCTATAATAAATGCCCCAACAAAAAACTATGTATTAATGTAATAAAATTGTAACGTACTAAACATAAAATAAAAACCTTTCCAAAATATGCCAATTTAATATTTTGTAAACTTTCGAAGACAGCAAAAAAATCAACAAATGAATTTAACCGTCGAATATTGAATAGAGGTTCAAACCGGATGTATTAAAATGCATCCCCAATAGAATTCCTTATGAATTTTTCCTTGCAGAAAAGTATGAAAAAAAAAACTTGAGAAAATTTTTTTTTCTTTTTTTTTATACTTCTCTGTATGGAAAAAGTCATAAGGAATTCTATTGGGGATGCGTTGTTAGTTTCATTCCGAAATCGCTGTGATAAAAAAGTTTTCCCTTCGTTAATTTACATTTAAAAAAACGAGACGGATGGAACGAATATAAACTGCTTATATTGTTATTATAAAAGCGATTATAAAGTGGTCGATGGGCACTTCCTTATAGGAAACCTGATTTTAATTAATACTGGGCGACGGTTCTCTGTGAACTGGCACTACTGTCATAGTCGAAGTCGCAAAAATTGACCATAGAAAAATAAGTTAACATATAGATTCTCATTTTTATAAATCGAGAGATAAAACTGTGTTGCCTAGAAAACAACTGATAATTCCAATGTCATGATTGTATTTGTGACTTTACATTGCGAGCAATGTAAAGTCGCAAATACAATCATGACTTGGGTATATAGATGTTTTCTACACATTTCATTTTTATCTCCCGATTTATAAAAATGAGAAATCTATGTAAACTTATTTTTCACAATCGATTAAAGACCCATTAAAGACTCATCACACAACGGAAAAAATCCACGGTTGAAATATGGTATGTCATTTTCATATAAAAGGTAACGTCTGGCCGACGATTTTAGACTGCTTCCGAAACCGATAATTATTATGAACAGAGACGCAATTTGCTAGCACATCCTCAATTTATTTGGTTAACATACTCATACGTAACTGAAAATGCCTGATCTACGAATCGATAATTAAACCAATTTGGACGTATGGTATCCAACTCTGGGGCTGTACTAAATCAAGTGAGTGTGCTTTGACTTTCACGTCGTGCAGTCGTTTGATTTTCCTCAATTTATCTTTTTTAATTATTTTTATTTCGCACAAATCTAAAATCGAATATTTTAAAAAGAAATTAATTTCAACTGGCGTATTAGGGAGCTGTACACAAAATCATCATTCATTATAGAAACTGGAGATTGTACTGTTGTTTTAAGAATGAAGAGGTGCTCACTAGTATAATGTTGCCGTAACTCAGCAGAGGTGAGGATCGTAGAAATATTTTAAAATGAGCTGACTGAAATACATATACATACATGAATGCATAGACGAAAAAAGTTACATCGAAAGTTTGGATATTAATCATGAACCTCGCACCTTAAACGAATGAGCATTTTTGCTCAATTGGGGTGTGAGGTTCAAAAAATTTATGTTTGTAAAATAAAAAAATAAAAATAAATAAAATCGTTTAATTATTCAACGTTGTCAAAATTAATTTCTACGTGCAATAACGAATGCTTACCGCTACGTAATCGAGGAATTACACAAAACCCTAAATGTTAAATGGATTGATGAAGTGATCCAGGAATTTGCCATCAAACATGAAAGAAGGTTAGTGCAACATACCAACAGTGAAGCAATACAATACAACTTCTTGACAGAACACAAGACCTGAGACTCCTAAAAAGAATTAAACCGCATGAGCTAGCCATCTAATAAATAAAGGTTCTTATTGGAAGCAGAATATTGATTGCTTGTAAACCCACACTCGCTCCACTTATTAGTTTCAAATAAGTGCGTTATCATCATTAGTAATAAATTGTCATATAAGATTGTATAAATGAAAAAAAGATTTAAGATTGATTTAAATAAAAAAAAGGAAAAAGAAATATGTAACTCAATTTAACCGGAAATCACCCTTAGACAAAAACAACTCGGATGGAACGAAACGTTCATGAGAATACGATCTTAGAAAAACACTCACGTGACAAGCTCGCAACTATTACCGTGAATATAAAGATTTGTTTAAAGTTTTTCTCGGGTATTATTTAAAAAGAAGAGAAAATAAACAGACATATTTCAAATGTTCTTCATTTAAGGAGAAACCCACATTTATTCACTCAACATTATGTTACTTTACTTTATTATCATAAATAAAGGCCTAACGAGTTACTTTAATTATATAACATTCGTTATTAACCATACGCAAAGTATGGTACTTGTAAAGAGGCACAAAATACTAAAATGGTTTTTAGAATGTTCGTAGTCGGTTGGTCGCACAAACAATTTTAAAATGATGACATTCTAAAAAATTGGAATTATTCCAATGCACGGCTGACCTTTATTTGAGCCGTTTATTTTGTAAGTAGCATAAGTCACTTTTTCAAGAAATCAAGTTAATACTAACATTAGATACAATTTAAACCGTCCCTTCATTTAAAAAAAAATTCCAATCAATATGGTGAGAAATATTGAGATACAAATACATACAAGTAAACTTCTCGAAAGTTGGCATCAATATTTTTAAACATGTTAAAACACATTTAATGAATGGACGAACCACACATTATTTAGGTATTATAACTACAATTCGATTTGCACTAAATAGAATATGTACAGATGATTCAAACTATTAAAGAATGTTCGACAGATAGCGCCCATAAATATATATGGTGGAAAATAACAATGAGTTTATATTTTTGAGGTTAGAATTAGTGTACGTTTCGACCAAAGAATTCGTAGCTATTTTAGCAAAGGGAAATTTGTAACTTGACGTTTCATGAAATTTTTTGTGGCAGTGTTAACGTGGTAATAGGGAGCTGTTTAAAATAAATAAAAATAAAAAAATTACAAAATTATTTTTGAATTATTTGTTTTGAATCAGTTCATTTATATAACTCATAAAACATAGTTGGGCTTGGTACTTGTTTTTTTCGTCAAGTTCACGTAACAATTTAACCACCTGATCATCAAAATGTTGTTCTATGTGTGTTGTACCACAGGTCTGTTACCTACCTTATCCACTAATTTGTTAAGGGGTTCTAAGAAATGTCTATACGTATATATATTAATATTGTTAATTAAAAAATGATTTTTGTGTGCAAAATTATGTATACAACACGAGAGCTGTCATTCATGAATGGAGGGATGTACAAATATTAAATTTCCTCTGGGAAATTTTATATTTTAGTACTAATGTAAAAATAGCAACCAAAAAACATCTCGGCATTAGTACTTTTTGCTTACTATTTTCTTTGCTTTTTTAATATTTGTGTATAAAAAAAATTGTGTTTGAACACAATCTTTTTAGTATGTATACTATCCGTGTGAGCTGCTTTGCTAAAATAGCAACGAATTCTTTAGTCGAAACGTACCCTTAGCGTGTATTTTGTATTATTTTATTGCAACTGAATCACAAATAATTTTAAATTTAACAACACACTAGCCCGTGCACAATGGATTAATCGATCCTAAATATTTGTACTCCAGTAGCATCAAGAATTAGTTTTTACTTTTAACATTACGATTTCTGCACAAAAAATTTATAGAATCGTAAATTTATTCGTTACCCAAGCCAATAGAAACAAAAAATTAACCCTCGTCAGGCGGAATAGGTACAAGTGTACCTTTTCCGTTTTTAAATACTAATAAATCTTCTTGTAGAAGCCGGAGAGGGGTAAAGTTTTGTGAGATCTCTACATTTTTTTGTTGGACCATTCAGACCATATTTTAGAAAAATATCCCCAGCCTCTTCAGATATAGGGGATCGAATAAAATTTTGCGTTGTAAAACACTTTTAGCGTTGTAAAGTTATTCCGCCGGACGAAGGTTAATATAATTTGATGTATAATTTGTATTTTTTAATTATTATTTTTCAATCTTTCAATTTTTCTGTCCTTTTTTTAGGTACTTATTTAGGTACACTGAATATGCACGCAAAAAACAAAAATAATTTTCATTGGCATTTTGAAATCTGTACTTTAGTTTTTTGCAATTATACGTGTATATTGTATACTATTTCAAGAATTACTTTACATTGTTTCCGAATATTTTAATGATCATTTCCCTGCCACATTTGCAGCCAAATCAAAAACAAGATTAGTTATTTTGAGTAAATTGTCATTGGGTAGCGAGAAGCTATGAACAATCGTAATTTCTGTGTTATGATAACAGCGGTTCAAAATTTGATTCTCAGCTATTAATAAATCTACAAATTTTGGCAACTTCACCTATTTTATCATGTAAATTTTACATTCCAATAATTTAATTTAAATTTTTTGTTATTAATTTCTAGCAAAAAAGCTTAGCAAATGATTTTGTAATTTTTACAGTAGCATCGCAAATTAATTTATATTAAAATCACGGTTCACCAAGTAGCGAGTTGAATTTAAGTTTTAAGTTGCACTATTATCAAATATTAAATAGTATCAATATAGGATATTGCCTTGTAAAATCGTGTTCCAAAATTTTTTTTCTATAAGAAAAGAGTTAAGTTAGCTGTTTTAGTACAAGTTTGAAAAAAAACTCGAAAATCAACACAGCTGGTGAAAAAGTAAAACTAAATTTAACTGTTTCAGCTGTTTAGCTTAGTTGTCTAAACAAAAAAGTACACAAACAACGGAAATTTTTCAAAATAAGTTCGAAAAAATGACAAAAGCGAAAAGCTAAGAGAAAAAAAGAGCACGAACGTCCTATGTATAAGTTATTTAATATATGCTATTATGTTCAAATATTTACCAGTTCAAGGATTTTTGATAAATCAGTTTAATTTTTAATATTTCCAGTTTTGTTCTCTTGGTGACAGTAAATGATTTACCTGACAATAGTCGCCCTCAATTTAATTAAAACATCTCCTCTTTCTATATTATTTTATTCAGGTTGGTAACTTATACAACAGAGCATATTTATAAACATAATTTGGAATAATCTACTTCATTGCGGCATATTTGAGTGTGATTAGTCCCTTTATAAGTAGAACATACCCGTTTAACAAGCTAATTAATTTTATGCTGTTCAATGTTCTATGTTGTTAAATGATGTTTTAATAATTTCAATCGTTTAGATATTACTGAGATTAAAACCAAAAAAAATATTTGTAAACGAAATAAATACAATTATGCTGTGTTAGTAGTAGTTAAGGATCAGTTCCGAGCATAATGACAAAATAATAACAAAATTATTTTGGGGCAGATTAGTATCCTTGTTCTTCCAAATCTGAAACAAGACAAACGCTTATTTATTATACAGTTTTTAAACAAACGTCATCCATAACTATAGAATATAACTCTGCGCGATTTAATTTATATCAATTAACGATTGACGTAAATGCATACTTATTTATAATCGTAGTCTTATCGATGTGTAAAAATGTTTCCCTTGTTTTACTGGTTAGAGAACAAATATTTATAATTAGCATTATTTTGGGTTTTAGATATCGCAGACAACAATTTTACTTACACCTTATCATTGCAAAACCTAGATACTTGGATTTTAATGAAAACACAAATGTTTGGAATATTGTAAGTTTTATTCGACAAAATATTTAAAAACGTCAAAATGATGATTCAATTCTTTTACAGTGTGTAATTTAATTAAGCTTTCGAGACCTCCATTTTTCGAATTGTCTATGAAGAAAATGCGTCTTGCGCGGCTGTGTATTAAAGCCATAGCGCACATTAAACACGGCTCTTTATTTAAATACACATCATACCCCGTGCATAAGTAGGGTCCATACTTTTCTAAATTGTCAACACCCTTAGCCTTTAACATTGCCGGTTCCGCACCAAATTTTACATTGTCAAAATTTTCGCTTAACAGTTCTTTAACACCTTCGTCCATAACATAAGAACTGTTGCGTTCAAATTGCGTTTTTGCTACATTATCCACCAACACCATGGTACAATGATGTACAGGGTTATTTTCTCTTTCGGTTTTTGCAATCGCAATGATATGCTCATTTTTCGGATTGACAATAATTCCACAACAATCATTCTGATAGAATTCCAGTAACAATTTTAAAGTTTGATACATTTTTTTATGGAACTTGATTTGATTTTCGTTAAAAATTTGATTATTGTATAAGTTTTCTAATATTTCATTCGGATGAAACTTGGACGGCCAGATATCTTTGATCACATCGTATTGACATCGCAATAATGGTGGCGATACAGGAATTTTCACAAACTTTAAATTGTCTATTAACAAATTTACGAAATCGTCTGATATTTTACGATATTTTAAATATAATTTTAATAAAATTTTATCTGCCTCAGTTATTGGTGGATTCAATTGTGTATGGCAAATAGGAAACTTTAAAAAAAATTCTACTAAATCTTGGTATTCTATAAAAATATTTTTATTTTGTGCGACTATATCTCGAAATTCTGCCAAAGGCAAAATAACAACTTCAAATTGTTTAACCCGTTTTAAATGTGATACGTTAACTAATGGTAAATTAATTGTTAGGTCTTTTATTAAATTTGATAATATTTTCAACTCGTTAACGACGCCAATGTATACAAAATCGTATTTTATAGAATTTTTGTCCAAATCATCCGATAAAATTGATTTTATCTGCAAATTTTCTAAATTTAAATCCAACTGTGAATTGATAACATCCATTTTTGGTCGTTTCGGTTTAAATGACATTTCTTCTTTGTGAATTTTTTCGCGGTTATCATTTAAAAATAAAAAAGCGTTAGCTACGTAGACCGAAAAATGATAATACCGATTAGCTTTTATGAAAACCTAAAATAGAAAAATAAAGAAAAGGTATATCGTAAATTTGGTGTTCTTGCTTTAAACGAAATGAATATGTTTCTAATCTAAAATTTTTCTACCGCGGCAAGTTTATAAATAAAAATAACTTAGTAAAAAACTGGTTGCCGAGTAAAATAAACCAAATACTGTATTTAACTAGTACTACATTTGATAGAAATGTTATTAGTATCAGTTTAATACGTCATACTGAGCTAATTATCACAATAATGTCAAAAGTTGATTTTAGAAGTGTGTAACTTAATATTGAGGCAGGTATGCACATAACGTTTTTTTGGTTAGTGTTACTTCTAATAAGATGAACTAAAATATAATCACGTTGACTTGTAAATAAATTTAACTAATTTAGTAATAAAGCCACTAAATAATTTTGTTAAGTAATCGTGTCAATAATTAAACTGTTTCTAAAATAGATTTTATCCAAATTTGGTATAAAAATCGGAAGGCCATTTGAAAAATTGATTTCGCTCAATATAGTAGGCCGCCAAATCACAGTTATAAAAATTCTCTATAAAATAATATTTAGCTGCACTTATGTAATATAGGTGAGAGAGAAAGAGCTCGAGTGAATGGGAATAAATCTAAATTAACCCTTTCAATAGATTTGGCCTCATTTGAGGACATTGGTTTTATGGTGTGTTTTTTCAAAATTTGTATATCTGGTAACACTTATTTTTATGCACACTGATGAAATAAAGCCTTTATAAAAAGGGAAATCACATAAAATATCTATACGTTATATATTTCAAAGAAAAAATGATCATTTGTGTCAGTGGTTTCGATGATAAAGGTTGTTTATAAAACAGGTAAATTATAAAACTATATAATTATTTATGTTGTGATGTTTTTAGTGTGATGGTTTTATTTTTTTGTGCTAAAAATACGAAACTTGTGTTTAAACTAAACATTTGTCTTCAAATTATAATGGATAAAATGATTTTTCAATAGTAAAAGTAGTGTACTCATTTGAGGCCAAAGTTACTCCATGGACTTGTCCTCATTTGGGGACATAAATATATTTGTCCACAATTAATAACAAAATCTCTTGATGGATGCAAATATGTAATTATCATTATTATACGGTGCTATAATTTATATTGTAATTTGTATTGTGGTGTATATTATAATTATAAGTAGCATAAATGTATATGTATGGGTTTGGAAACAGATTTTATAATTTAAAATTATCATTATTTTTACTATGTTTTTTTGATTTTTTGTAAAGTTGTTAAAATATTTTAAAATGCAACGAACCGTGTTTCCACCTGGAAAGTATTTGAAGGAGCACGAAATACTGCAATTATTAAATGAAGACGATTCCGAACTTGAGATTGCTGGAAGTGCATCCGATGACGACAATGAGGATGTAGTTGAAATACCCGCGTCATCTAAAATCATTTCGAATGCTAGAACCACAAATGAGCAACACATCGAGGAAACCATTTTAGATTTAGATGACGATGATGATTTATCCCTTTCAAATATTGAAACTGCAAGAGTTTTAGCTACTGGAGATCCGTTAGGCTCGGAGATAGTTATAGAAAACGTCGATATTGATTTTATCGGCTTCGATAAAGAACCAACCTATACATCCAAATGTGATATTAGATGGCGTAGACGTACGTTTGAAGGACAAAAAATTCCATTTATGGGCCTCTACGTTGAAGATGACGTTACCGATTTTTCACCAGCCAAATATTTTTTTCGCTATATTCCGAAACACTTGTTCCATGAAATGGCCAAATATACCAATTTATATGCACATACATCGAAAATTCAAAATTATAAGGAAGCCAGTCCAGATGAACTAGTTAAATTATTTGGAATACTAATATTAATGGGAAATTTTAAACTGTGCCGGTTATCTACATATTGGGATAAAAGTTTTGGCTTTGACCTAATAAAAAATGCAATGACTCTCAAAAGATTTTACCAATTAAGAGTAAATATACATTTCATTGATAAGAGTGCCGTAATTCAACAAAAAAATGATAAATTTAAATTGCTTCGTCCTCTAATTGACAGTGTGTTATCAAGATGTCGGGAGCACAAAATTGAAGAAACCCTCTCAATAGATGAACAAATTATTCCATTTAAAGGGCGTCTTAACGTAAAGCAGTATATAAAAGGGAAGCCGTATCCATGGGGCATTAAGGTATTTGTGCTTTGTGGAAAAAGCGGCCTTCCTTATGATTTTTTTATTTATCAAGGATCACAAACAGAAATATCCGAAGAGAATAGATTAAAATTTGGATTTGGTCCGGCAGCTGTACTCCATTTAGTAAGAAGAATTCCACCAATTGGACATTCGTTGTTTTTCGACAACTATTTTAGCAGTTACCAATTGTTTGAACTGCTAAAACAACAAAACATTAATGCCACGGGAACTATTCGAATTAACCGTTTTGCGAGTCCCCCTCATTTGAGTGACAAAGATTTAAAATCAAAAGGTCGAGGGTCTCACGACGAAGTGTGCAGCTTGGATGGCAATCTTTGTGTTATAAAATGGCAAGACAATAAGCCCATCTACCTTGCGTCGAATTGTACGGGCGTTGGAGTTTCAGCTACGGCCAACCGATGGGATAAAAAAGCCAAAAAATATGTGGAAGTGAAGCAACCAGCTATAGTTGCAGCATATAATAATGGAATGGGTGGAGTGGATCACCTCGATCAGATGATTGCTTACTATAGAATTTTTATTAAAAGCAAGAAATGGACACTACGAGTGATTACTCACTTTTTAGATTTCGCCATTGCTTCATCCTGGATTGAATATAAAAGAAATTTCGAAGCAAGTAAATCAACGAAGAAAAGCGAAATGGAAGATTTATTTCATTTTAGGTTACATCTTGCCAATATTTTGTTATCGTCCGATCAGATTCCAAAGAAAAGAGGTCGGCCGATATCCACAATGGCATCTCCTATTCCAAGTACTTCCAAAAAGGCCAAATATGAATGTCGTCCGATAGATGAAATACGTCTTGATAAAACGGATCACTTACCATTCCACGAAATGGCATCAAATTCGTCTAGATGCAAATTTCCAAACTGCCAAGGAAAATCTCGGGTTTACTGTAAAAAATGCAATGTACATCTATGTCTAAATGCAAAAAACAATTGTTTTTATTTATACCATACAAATTAACACCGCCATAATTGAATTGAGAATTGAGACTTAATTATTAAAGAATTATTATTTATTTAAACTTATTATTACTTAAAAGAAAATATATGTTTTTGAATTCTTTGTAAAATTGCGTTATTTTAAAAATAAAATATTTTATTGGTGTTTTCATTTTAAAATTTTTTTTACTCTTGACTGAATTTGTACTCAAAAATGGACAAATCTGAAAGCTTAATTTCCAAGCTCTGATGATGAAAAAGCACAAAAACAAAACATTTTATAAAAATTTAAGTAAAACTTTACCTAAAAATGAAAAAAATAAATTTCTTTTCTGAATATTAAAAGTTTTGCTCTGAAAGGGTTAATCTTCTTGATTTATTATTTACGTGAGTTAGTAAACGAACGAATAAAATGTATTAATATTTTAAGGAACACGATATACCACATATCAATAGTGGTCTCACTCTAATTGTATTCTAGTTCGTTAGTTCTAATTAGATTTTAAGAAAATGAAAATAACACATAACTAATGCGTGCATTGAGCTTGGATTTTAAATACCAGCACCCAATTTCCGGTTCAATGATAAATGGTAATGGTTTTATTTTCGACCAGTCATTTACCATTACCATAAAATTTTCGATTCCGGTTCA
Source organism: Nephrotoma flavescens (assembly GCA_932526605.1). Classification (NCBI taxonomy): domain Eukaryota; kingdom Metazoa; phylum Arthropoda; class Insecta; order Diptera; family Tipulidae; genus Nephrotoma; species Nephrotoma flavescens. The sequence continues at coordinate 115,174,987 of OW052222.1, forward strand.
ACAAATGGGTTTTAACCTGGGAAAAATTTAATAAATTACGATTTTTGGTTCATTGGGCTATATTTTGACAGAAATTGTTTTTCTTGCGATGAGCAAACATACCAAAATACATAAAATATAAATATGTATATATAATAATATTTATATACATATAGATATATATGTATATATATACTACAAAATGATTGTAAGAAATATTCAAAATAAATTACAAAATTAATTGAATTTTCAGTGAAAAAATTAAACAGTTCCGTATCGAATAAAATCAGAAATACATATTCTGCTACCACAAGTTATGGGTGAATTATAATCCTAACTAAAATCGAAAGGAACCAGTTGACTGAGTACCACGTCGCCGTTTCACCGTATGAATTTTGGAAAACCACCTATAAAGCGTACGGCTACCAGTGCATCGAAAAGGGATATGCACTAAGCGCGGTCCAATATCTCTTAGCGATACACTAAATTAACGATGCCATTGAATCTCTATGTAAAGGGAATTACTATCGTTGTCAAATTATACAAGGAAGCGGATGATCCGTGCCCAGCTGGAATTTTTGATAAGTGGTCGGAATATTTAATGTTTTGTAGAAATTTTGTAGGATTGGCGCTGCTGTAAGTGATTTGGCATCGTTATCTCTACTTATGTTTCAATATATAATATAAAATAAATCCTGATGCTACCGCTATCAAAATAATATTTTTTTAATTGGAAAATACAAAACCAACCAATTCCCATGAAAAAAATTATTATGGTGTTTTTTGACATAAGTTATGGGTGATTTTTTCTCAGTCATTTAACAGGAATCGCTTTTCTGGGGTTTTATACCAATTGCATATTTTCGACTAATAATAATCATAATGTTAAATTTACCACCGAACCGGAATTTGGCCGCAGGATGATGCATCATAATTTTTATAAGTCGAAACAATACGAACAGTATTTGATCGTTTGAAATTTTCGATCGTAATTTACCTTTCTCAAGTTTTATAAGTGAAAAATGTTACTCGCTAATTTGCTTTCAAAACGTGATATCACGAAGAAAGTATTGTCCAAAAGAAGCAGATGTTTACATATATAATTTGTAAAAATATGATAAACAGTTGCAATTCTACACGTTTATTTATAATCTTTGGTTGTAAAATATTGACATACATATTGACATATGTATATGTTGCAGTCAAAGTGTATAATCCGGTGATTATATATAATTACCGGTCATTATATATTATAATCCCCAGTGCGTTTGGTAAATTTGTGGAATATCAATGATTTTCTTTTAATTTATCATTTTAACCGGTTATTACACATATATGTTACGGTTAAAGAGTATTATAGGTTATTATATATAATTACCGGTTATTATACATAATTACCAACTGCATCGGTTAATATGATACATTTTTTAGAATTATTCACTTTTACCAGTGATTATATATAATTAACAAACCCCTTTGGTTAAAGTGATAAATATGAAAGTTTAAAACTATAATAATAATAATGTATTATGATGTATTCATTAAATCTATGAAATGAGAGTCCTATATTCTCGAAATGGTTCACCCTTCATCCCACAGAGTATTTTTATATGGTAGTAGTGCCAAACTTTATTACAACTTAAACAGTAAGTATACAAAATATTATTATATCATTAATTGATCAGTAACGCATCATTTATTGATATAATATATGTAAATTGAATTCCCTTTTATTGCAAAGAAATCTAATCGTTTTTATACTTTGGTACTAAACTCCATATATATTATATATATGATATATATTATATAATATATGTTATATATGTTTAGATTTATTTGCAATAAGAGAGAATTCAATTTATAGATATTATATCAATAAATGATGCGTTACTGATCAATTAATGGTATAATAATATTTTGTATACTTACTGTTTAAGTTGTAATAAAGTTTTTAGGTAAATAAAAATGTATAAGAGTGCGAAAGAACAATCACAAAACAGATTTGCAATTTATTTTTCAACAAAAAAGAATATATTTTATTTTTAAATTAGCTTTCTTATCAATTTTTATAAGAGAGATAGAGTAGCCGCATTCTTAAAAAAATAATGAACATTAAGGTGGGACGTTAATGGCGAACAATACTAAATATGTATATGATATAAATATCGGTCAAATATTTTACAAAACATCGAAATCTGATCAACTAAATGAGACATTAAAAAATGATCATAACAGAGTATTCAAACAACACGTGCACGAGAATGAATGAGACAGTAAATATAGAAATATATGTATGTAATAATAGACTGTAAAAAATGTCTACACAAATACATGGAACAAGAAATATTTATAACATTGTAAAATAGCAAGAGATTCAGTTAGTGACGCAAAAATAAAAATAGATACAGGCGAAATCAAAAAACCATACAGGTATTTTATCATAAAGGTAGAATCGATTTAATGACGAATTCGAAAGGTAATTATTTGTAAACTAATAAAGTGAACCCTTTTGATGAAACAACGAAATCATTATCAAAATGAACCGATTTGGTCACTGAAGGAAACACAACCGAATAAAACAATTTGTTAGGCTATCAAAATATTTGAAAATTTAATTTCCGTATTTATTAACTACGACCAAAGGCGTAATACTAAGCTTATTATACAAATTAAAATTGAAAAACACAAAGAGGCAAATTAAAGAACTAAAAAATTGAAAAGTATACATATAGTAAAAAATACATAAAAAAAATTACATAAATATCAATTAAATAAAACATGTGATGTACAAAACACTCATGTCTGGCCAGAGTAGGCGAACAATTTGTTAGTATACAACGTTGGTTTTTAATTCTAAATGTTTATGACCGAAATCGGAAATATTATGAGTAACCAATTGTAGATATACGTACAAACTTACAATGCTAAAGTTTAGCAAATTAATTTTAATTTGAACAGTTTATGGACTTGCAATTTATGAAGGGTTATACATATATTATGAATATTATTAATCAAATGACAAAGAATGACATTTTAATTTATAAATATCATAGTTGTTTAATATATTGTTGCTCTTTTACAGTTTATTTTTATCTTTCGTTGCATTATAAGATATAGAAATTTTAGCTTTTAGGATTCTAATTAGGTATTTAAAGGTAGCATACAAATTGGCCCACCTATATATTCCCATACTTACAAGGATCGAACGAAATTCAAGTCATATTTCTTATATGTGTGGTATGCCAAGAAAATTTTTACAATAGAACCAGAACGTCTAGAGAAAAACTAAATTAGACTATACTGCTGGGTGCCTGACATAGTTTTTTGTTTTTTGTATAAATTTTCGACAACTATAAATTGATGGTTAGTTCATACATTTCATTGATAGGCGTCTATAATATCCATGAACCAAAATGTGCTTGATATTTAGTTCTAAACTACCAACTTTGTTCAATTTCATCAATTGCCAATTATAAATATTGATAAATCTTAATTTATATAGCAAATTTTAATTAAACATCAGATGCAATTGATTTTGTGTTATCAAGGAATGACTGGTACGAACCACCATACCATATAAAAAACCATATAAAATTAAATTTTTCAAGATTACACATTACACTTTAAAATGACACGGAGTTTTAAGTGAATAATTTTACCAATTTATATCTGGTTTAAATTGGTTCAAAGTTCGCTAAGATTCCTATTCAATTTTACAAGATTCCTATTCGATTTTAAATAAGAATCGTACGAATCCCAAGTATAACAAAATTCGACTTTTTTGCCATTTTTCGAAGTAAAAACTTATATTTAGTTTCGACTTTGACTTAGTTTTGCTTTCGACTTAGAATAAGATCCTGTATGAAAAGTGTCTCGATTATTCGAAACTGGACGAAACTCAATAAAGGAGAATTGTATACATGTATGTGTGAACAGAAAAGAAAAATACAAAATGGCGGGAGCGAGGTTGTGCATGAATGTAAAAGGCTATATTTACAGAGCAAAAATAAAAATTTAGGTTTAAAATGAATGTTTTTATTTTATTAAATTTGCGGTATAAAAATATAAATCCAATATACATATACATATATACGAATCTAAATTATATTTTAGTTAATTTTTTAATTATTTTTTATTATTACACAAAGTAAAGTAAACTTTAAAAGTTTAAATAATTTTCCAAATAGCTATATGATTATTGCACATCGTTTATTATTTTCACATTTGTTTTCTACCTAAAAATGTAAAACTGAACTAGAAATTAATTAATTTATAAAAACAGTTTTTGAATAGATATAAAATATATTTTGATGAAATTTTATTTAAATTAACTCACATCTTTAAATTTTTTTAACAAAATCTCTTTTATAAAATTTCCAAACTCATGTCGTGAACATGAAAAATAAAAACAAACCATGTACATGCTATACACATTACTACGAAAGAAAAATTGCGGTAACACAGTATACAGTAGTAACAACACAGTATACATATACGCACCACTACTAATTCTTCGACTTTTTTCTAATATTTCGAAGGCAAATACGATAGCTCAATTTTGAGTTTCGTCTTGTTATACTTGGGATCTGATTCCATTCAAATAGGAATTTTGTATTTTCGTTTTCGTATCGTATTCAGGAATAGGGCAGAAGAATAGGGGGGGGGCGGTGGTGATTTGTATCAACTATAGGGGAATTTGAATAAACCTCGATATTTTCACGGATTCGTAATGACAGCACTGTAAAAAAACCAAAACATGAGACGTTAAATTTGAATAAACAAAACAGATAATTTTTACAGTGATGCAACGTTTTGATTATTATCTAAGAATCATGACAAATCCACTAATTTGATAACGCAATGGAGGATGTGGGACGCCAATTGTATGAACAAACATTAATCACTTTGGACGGCAGTCCAAACGAGTGACGAAAGCACCTACTGTGCTGGAAGTCGAACGAAGTATATTATACAGCAAGTTTCGAACTTTTTCCCTTTGAGGCCGCCAGGATCATGTTATATACCATTGGAAAGGTCTTGAAAAATAAACCTAAATAATGTATAAAACCATGAATTTCTACCAACATTGAGTGGAGATATGACCTTCCGAAAATTGCCCCAAAAAATCAGTTTTTCGGGTATAACTGCCCCAAAAAATGCCTCAATTATTTTCTAACTGGCGAATTACGATTGTAGACGTCAATACCAATTCAACGACACCTCAAACGTCCAAAACGGATGATTTTGACCAAAGTTATGACAATTTTAAATTTTTCTATGACGTCACCATATAATCTTGCTTTGGTATATATGTTTGTTTGTCCGTACCTCTTTTATTTGATCTCATATTTTCAGGGGTTGTAGTACTTAAAAAACTAAGCAAATTTTGTTCTACAACTTTTTGATTTGGCCGCCATGTTGGCCGCGGCCGGCCCCTGAATTGCCATTTTTGGCCATTTTGCCACGTCCACAGTGCTGAATCTATTCGACATACCCTGGACATATGCATATCGTTGGAAAGGTATTGACGCCAGCTATCAAATAGCAAAAAAAAGAATTCAAAAAATTATGTTAGAGGGTCATTTTGGCCAAAAAACTGAAAAATGCGAAATCGGCCGGCCACATTCGGCCAAATTGCTAAAAAATGAGCCCAAGACTTTTGGTTCATATTTTCAGGATTACTAGCCACAAATCTCACCTACAATATGACATCAACCGTTTGTCCCAGAAAACTCGTATATTTTAGATATTGACCTCCATAACTTAAAAGCCACCTTAATTTTTTGCAAAATTTCATTTTTTGGCTCAAATGCACCCTAATATCGGTCCGTTGCGGTTCATAATGATAGTGAATCAACGTATTACAATGAAACAAATATAAATACATCATATTATTATCATTGCTAAGAGAGTTTTTACCAGTGACTCTTTTTTCATAACAAAAAAAAATGAAAAAACTAACAAATTGATGTGATCGAAAAAATCACCAAAAACATTGAACAATTTCCTTGCATAAAATCGATACTTTTTTAATCTTTATGATGATTTCTTTAAAAATATATATCTTACCACTCCTCCCATCGCATGAAGATGGAATATCAGCGAGAGGGTAGCTACCATTAATTTTTGTTTTGTAACTAACAAACTAAAATATGTATATTTTATTGTATTGTTTAAGGGATCAAAAATGAATGGTATCCGCATGCGGTTAGTGACAAAACAGCAAGAAACATGCAAAAAAATTGTTGAATTACTCAATCGAATTTCTGCCAAAAACAGATGCATCTGATCTAAATTTTTACTACTCTGTAACATGCACTAAAACCTAAACTACATATGTTCAGCCGATAGCCTACGAGAACCGGTTGTGTAATAAGATCACACCCGGCATGACCTGTTTGTGGCATGTGGTAAAGGATTCTGAAATAAAATCTACTAAAATACTACAAAATGAAGATTGAAAAAATGCATGCAAAATAAAGAAATAGAATCGTCTACCACACACCAGAAACCGTACACCAGACCGTAGGCTACTATATAGGCAACAGAAATGCTTATAGAGTTCGGTTCCGACCTTTCCCGTCTTTTTTATTTCATTTTTGTTTGTGTTAGTGTGATTTCACAGAAAATTTGTTTAAGCCGCAATTAAAATCAGTATCATAGGTAAATGGGGAAAGAATAGAAAAAAGTTATGATTTCTGTGAGATCAAGTGTGGAATAGAGCATTGTGGTTCATACACAGACGCACGCCACTGGAGTGACGAATATCGATAGAAGAAGAACGAATCATGCACGAACGAATCCGTAACACATAGCCGACAGCTGTGTGAAAGTATGCGTAATTCGTTCTTTGCCTCTCGCTATTCGTAATTTCAATGCCACGCGTCTGTGTATGAAGTCGTATTCATACGACGGGTAAAAATCTCGGATTTTTCTATCCCAGATTTTTTTTTCAACTTTTTTGTATGAAAAAAGCGTGTCTGTTGTATAATTTACGTGATGTAATTGGTTAGAACGATGGGATAGAAAAATCCCGGATTTTTATCCGTCGTATGAATATGACTTAAGGCACAATAACACGTAGCGGCTTGTGTGCTATCGAGTGTGTATGAACTGTTTTGACTGACAACAATAAAACGAATCGCAATTCAATTCATTTTCAATTTGCCGTGCCAAAATCATTGATATCAAATAAAAAACCTCTTAACGAGGTAAATGTTCGAGTGACGAAAGCCGAATTCAATTCACAAAATTTCTGATATCAAATTTGTGCCGAAAAAAACAATTGCATTCGATTTTTCAACGATTTTCGGAATGTTAAACAACAACGCGCTGAATGCACTAACATTCCGAAAAATCGTTGAAAAATCGAATGCAATTGTTTTTTTCGGCACAAATTTGATATCAGAAATTTTGTGAATTGAATTCGGCTTTCGTCACTCGAACATTTACCTCGTTAAGAGGTTTTTTATTTGATTAAATATTACCACTCACGAATAGGCCATTAACTACACCCTCCCAATTGATTTACAATATGGCAAAACTGTGAATTTTCCTGTTTGCTTGGTCGTTCATTTCTATACATAATAAAAACCAGAGTCACGTCATATATGGTGTTTGACATTTGCGATATTGTTTATTTATTTTTCGTTTATTATTTTGTTGGAAACTAAATAATACTTATTTTTATTATTATGAAATATATTATTAAAAAGGTTTAACGCAAAAAATGAATACAAAACGCTTGCCATTACTATAAATCAATTTTGTAGAAAATGTCAAAAAAATCAAAATAAAATATACAAGAGAACATTTAGAACAAGAAAAAAGTTATTTGGAAAACTCTAGTGACAAGCACAGTAACTAAAAAATAGAATTGGAATTTCAATACCATCAACTCGGTAGGAATTCAACGAATTCCAAATTGGCATTGAATACATAGCATTGTTGTTGTAAATTGGCAAATGAAATATCGCTTATAAACTTTGTAAATAGAAGCTTTGGACGAAACAATCTTTGCCATCTTTCAACAAAACATTTGTAATTTCTTTATCTGTTTTCTCTATCGACGAATGTCAAAGTTGAGTTTAAGAATCTACTGGGAAATAAAATCATTAGCTATAAATTTATATTGATGTTTTTCAAAATAGAAAATTCTAGTTAAATAAATTATAATGAATACTTAATTTTATAAAGAATTCCTTACCAAATTTAAATTTCCAATAAATTATTCATTTCAAAATATAGGGGCAGGATGCAAAAGGAATTTTTCATCGTCTGATTAGGATCGATGATGAAATTGAACACAACTCTCACCCATGTTGGAGTGCAGAATTCATAGACCCATCTGCCAAGTCAGTACTATAGGCTGGCATGGAGCTTTGCAAAGCACAGATGGTTCTATGTAAATCGATTCGACGTAGTTCGATTTGGCTACTGCGTAAGGTGAGGTAAAAAGCGAACTGCGAAAGAGTTGGGAGTGGCCTCGGCCCCAGAACTGATTGCAAAGATTAAAAACAAAAAACAATACATTTTTGGAAGATTTTATTTTATTAAATTTTGCTTTTAATAAAACACTAAGCTTTGAAATTTTTAATTTAAATTTCAAAATTAAAACCAATTTTTAAATTATTATAAACACCATAAACAAATTCAATCAAATTTTTTTAGTAGATAAAAATTATAGCACTATGGCACTAAATGTTATTAAATTTTTTTCCGAAAGAGTACGACGTTGCCGTTCGTCAATTGAGGAATGGTATGATGCGACGTAGCGGAAAATAATGTAATTGGCCAATAGGTCTAATACGGAAAATTTATAATTAATTTATTATTATTAACAATTTGTTCTCTCTCTCTCTCTCTAACTTTTAAAAATTTGTGGAACACTACAAGTTCACAATAATTTCAAAAAAATTGATTTCTTTTTAAAATATAAATTAAAAATTTCAAGGGGTGTACTACGAAATCCCGGTTTTGAAAATCCCGGTTTTCATACATTTTAGTGAATGAAAATTTTATCAAGCAAATTCATTAATATTTGAGAAAAAACATACGAAATATTCCTTAAAGCAAATTACAAAAAATTATACATATTAGCCGTTTTCTACAACTTTATCGCAGTCATTTTTGAATTTTCCCACATGTCAAATTTTAAAAATTCAAACCGGGATTTCCAAAAAATCGGGATTTTTTTAATACAAAACAGGGATTTTGAAACCCAGGATTTTAAAACCGGGATTTTGAAAACCGGGATTTATAAAAAAAACGGGATTTTGACAAACAGGGATTTTGAAAACCGGGATTACATTACACACCCAATTTCAAGACAAATAATGTTATAAAAAAACTTACTAAAAACTAATTTTTCCATGAAATGTAATTTATTTTTTAATGAAAAAACAGATTTCATATAAAATATTTAACTGGCGCCGCACAACTAACCAGCCGTTGGCCATTTTTCTATACAACCGGCCATTAGTAATGCGGTGTTATTCGATTTTATGTATTACGAAATAACAAAAAATGGTTATTCGTATGCAAAGCAAAAACCAATATTGAAATTGAAGATAATGGGGTAGATACTCGATGGGTTAGCAAGCAAGCAATTTGCTAGCCGAAGTCCTGACTACTCAATCAATTTTACCAAGGAAATTTAAATTTCAAATTATATTTTCAATAAACTTTTTTTTTTTTTTGCGATTGCACAGAAGAACAACACAAAAATTTACTGTTTAATTTTTGAAGCCATAAATTTTACTGTAACATCGCAAAAATATACAAAAAATTTATGCAAAATGTTTTTTAAATTTAAATTTCTTTGGTATAATTGATTGAGTAGTCAGGATTTCGGCTAGCAAATTGCTTGCTTGTTAGCCGATGGAGTATCAACTCCAATCCCCCCGATTTACCACACTCTCTAAATACATCCTTCGGTGTCCATTTTTTAATTTAAACCGATTAAAATTACTCATAGATAGGCCTTCATCATAGTTTAATGATATCGAAACAACAACTAACACTCCGTTGATTGCTTGGACCCGCGTCATCTAATCTACATATAATTATTGATTTCTTTGTTACTAGTGTGTATTTTTTTATATACATAGATTTTATGTTATTCCATAAAAATCCACTTTGAACTGGAAAAAACTAGTTCTAAATTGAATATTATTATAGCCAAAAAAATAAATTAACGAACATAACAGGACGATTAAATCTTGTTTATAGTGGTGGTATTTCTATTCAGCACTGGCAAAGAATGTAATAAAGAAAGACACGAAGAAATTTAAGAAACTAAAAGGAGATACATGTAATATATAATCGTCTATAGTTTGCCAGGCTCGTAAAGGAATTTGAATAATTAATGCTGATTAGGCTAGTAAATTATTCTGTTTTTATCATAAATCAATAAAATTAGACAACATTATTGACAGCAACAATAGCAATAAAAATTGTAATATCATTCAATCTTATGTTTTTCTGTATTATGAATTCAAATTGTTGCGATGTCTATGGCCATACAAATTGTCATACATTCGATTTATTGATTGATAACTCTAAAAAAGCAAGCGTTATTTTTCTGATAGCTAATAGTCTGATCTATATTTCCATCAAAAAATATTTACTGACTTAGAGTAAATGTTAAGAATTAAAAACAACTGAAAAACTTAAAACAAATAGAATTGTAAAAGTTTTGTTTAAATTTGAAATAATTTTTAACTAAATATTCATAATTATTATACCATATTGAAAAGAGAATATTATCAGCTTCTTAATGAAACTAGTAGCTACTTTAAATAAAGATGGTTATTTCTCAAGATATCGAAGTTTCATTAATACAAGGTGCTGTGTTGTAATGTTCCTCTTTAAATATATATATATAACTTAATAGGGGGGGGGGGAGAGGTAGGGGGGCTTTAACGAGGGGAGTGAAAGAAGTATTCATCATTAAATTACCTTGTGATTTTAAAATCGTGATAGTTTAAAAATGGAGGGCAGTTTATTTGGTATTTGACATTTCCTTCAGTTTGTACGCAATTTTTGGGTTTGTTAAGTGACAGACATATTTGAACGAAACTAAACGAAAAGATGTTAACGTTTTGCTGGCCAGTAACCAACAAACCTATTTATCGCATTTTTACGTTGTTACTGATTCGCTGGGACCATAAAGAATATCACATGAAACAATCTCAACGTTGTGGGATTTTTTTTTTTGTGTTTCAAAGAATACCAAAGAAAAATATCGGTTTGTTGTTTTAAAAAAGATAAACAGATGGATTTATTCATGAAATTATGTGTTAAGTTTGAAAGTTTTTCGTGTACTTTATAAAATTATCATCTAAAAAATGATATTTGAGTTATTTTTCACAATTATTCACATTAAACCACTAACATTAATTAAAATTTTGGTGCGTTTCTTCTTGTTTAATTTTAATTTAACGGTTAACTTTATTATGCATAATTGGTCTCAAAAAATCCTATAAAAATTTGTTATTTTTATTTGATCCGCGTTTATAAAAAATTTCAATGTTTCTCGTCCAAAGAACAGAAAATGTATTTGTATCAAAATTTGTTGATCTGGGATCAACTTTTTTTACGGGATCAAATTTTGCCGTCTAATGAATATCGCAAAAGAAAAGGGATCTGGGATCAACTTTTTTTACGCGATCAAATTTTGCCGTCTAATGAATATCGCCAAAAAATTGCTATTTGAGTTATATGTACATATTTAACCTTTTGCACTCGTATGTCACGCTGGCAGTGACAATATAAATTTACTCTACAACTCGTATGTCACTCTGGAAGTGACAATACTAATTTACTCTAAACTTATATCAGTTTATAGACGGTAACACTAAAAACTGTAACAAATTGTAGGCAGTTTGTTTTTGTTGTTTTTTTTTAACTCTAGTCCGGCTCGTACACAATTGTGTATGTAAATTTTGATTAAATAAAATGATAAAAAATTATTTCTTTAACTAGAAAGGGATAAATATTTTTTGTGTATATGAATTATGCGCCAGACTAAAAACGAAAAAAAAATATTTATACGTATGTACATTCGATAGCGGAATTTTATCAAACGGGTGCGTACAATAGTAACACAGTAAGTAATAGCTAGTACCACATCCGGAAAATAAACATAACAACTGTATGGTCTGTGCAAATAGAAAAGCTGAGGGCGGAAAAAAGACAACTGTTTACTTTGGCGAAACGTGCGAGAGACATCCTACCACACTGTAAAAGATTATAAAAATTAAAACATTTTATACAAGTAATAAATGAAATAAATATAAAACGTTCAATTCTACCATTGTAAATTATTTTAATTCATTAAAAAAATACAAGTTGACACCCAACAACCTTGAAAAAAATGAAGGGGCTTTAAGCTCCACCTGAACCGCAAATGTTTGGTAAAACATAAGGTCAAAAATTAAAAATTACGTATGTCATCGCTAATTACAAGTCGATGGTTCCCCGATAGAAAAATTTGAATTTGTTTTAGCGATATACAGTAAACCCTCGATTTAACGGACGCTCGATTTAACAGACGCTCGATTTAACGGATCTTTGATTTAACGTACAATTTTTTATTTTCCATTTTTCGGTTACCGATTATGATGGATTCCAAAACTTCTTTCATAAATCCTTTCAAGAATCCCATTTCCATCCAACAAACCCCAGATGACAATGTTCCAGAATTTCTTTCTAAAATCAATTAAGAATCCCATTTCATCCAATATACCCAATCCCATCATAATCGGTTAAAAATTGATTGAGTTCCATCCCTCGTGGCCATTTCTTCCCAAAATCATTTAAGAATCCTATTTCCATCCAACATACCCAATCCCATCACAATCGGTTGAGAATCGATCGAGTTCCGCCCCAGGTGGCCATATTCCAGAATTCCTTCCTAAAATCATTTAAGAATCCCATTTCCATCCAGCATACCCAATCTCATCATAATCGGTTAAGAATTGATCGAGTTCCGTCCCAGGTGGCCATTTTCCAGAATTCTTTCACAAAATCGTTTAAGAGTCTCTTTTCCATCCTGCATACTTAATCCTATCATAAGCGGGTTAGAATTGATCGAGTTCCGTCCCAGGAGGCCATATTTGATAAATTCTTCCTAAAAACATTTAACAATCCCATTTCCATCCAACATACCCAATCCCATCATAATTGATTAAGAATTGGTCGAGCTCCGCCCCAGGTAGCCATATTCCAGAACATCTTCCAAAAATCATTTAAGAATCCCTTTTCCATCCAACATACCCAACCCCATCATAATCGGTTAAGAATTGATCGAGTTCCGTCCCAGGTTGCCATATTGCAGAATTTCTTCCCAAAATCAACTAAGAATCCCATCTCCATCCAACATACCCACTCCCATCATAATCGGTTAAAAATGGATCAAAAAAAAACAAATAAATAAAATTATTTAAGAATCCCTTTTCCATCCAACATACCCAATCCCATCATAATCGGTTAAGAATTATTCGAGTTCCGTCCCAGGTGGGTATATTCCAGAATTCCTCCCTAAAATCATTTAACAATCCCATTTCCATCCAACATACCCAATCCCAACATAATTGGCTAAGAAATACTTGAGTTTCGTCAAAGATTAAATTCGATCATAGATTCCGATCAGAAACATTCTGATTTAACGGACAATCGGATTTAACGGACTCCCCAATTAATCTGCTAAATTGAGGCTTTTCTGTATAACATTTTACGTTAAAATGTCACGTACTCAACGCAACATTTTTTAACAAACAGTATTTATCGCAGCGTGTAAACATGAACCCAAAACTAGTCCCCTAAATGTTTTACCAAACATAAAAGTCGAGTGCAAAGGGTTAAATATTATCCACAGTAAAATACAATATAATTCGCTACAGTAAATTAAAACTTTTGGTGCGCATTTTGTTGTTTAATTTTGATCTTGGCGTTTAACTTTCCTATGCGTAAAAAATTGATCTTAATAAAACCCTAAAAAGTTTTGATCCGGGATCAAAAAACATCAATAATATTCTTCCAAAGAATACGAAAAGGTATTTGGTTGGTAGGTATTTGATAAATTTTGATTTGATTTGGAATTAAATTTTAGTGTCTAAAGAATATCGCATTTACAAACTTTTAGTTATATATAACTTTAATTTATTTCGAAAAAGGCGCTTTTCGCAAAATATATACAGTGTACACTCGTAAACAGCTGAACCAACTAAATTTTCATAGATTTTATATGAAGCATTGCCCAATTAACATCTTGGTATTTTGGTAACCTCAACTCGATGTAAAAATAAGACTGGTTGTCACCCAGAATAGCCCAAATTTTCATATAGAAATCGCATGTATGGTATGCGTTAAATACAATAAAATTCGAGGTTGCTTGCTGAGGGTCGGGAACTGCGTGACGAATCATAATAATTCGCTAAAGGTATAAACAGAACCAGAGATACAGCGACAAGATACAACGCCTGTCAAATTAAAATGCACATAACCCATGGGATGCTAACACAACCAATGTCGCTGCCGACAACGACATTGTCGCCGAATTTTTTTTAGAATCTATTCTAATTTTTTCGTCGGCACTGCAGTACTAAAAACTAGTTTTGAGAATATTATGTTGGTATCAAATTTTTTAGAACTATTTTTAAATGAATTTCAACCAAATATGAATGTTGTACACAATATTTTATGAAAAAAAAAAATTAAAAAAGGTCGATTAAAAGATAAATGATATATTTAAGGTTTAATTTGTTATTATTTTTCTTGTTTTATCGCTTCAACGCTGGCGCGCTTGTTGTGTTTACCAAAGTGACATCGCTGGCAGACAAATGTATTTTATCGATGTATCTTATCGCTGTATCTGTGGTTCTGTTTATACCTTAAGGCATTGTGGTTATACTTTGTATTAAAGTTCAAAGTATTTTCAATATTTTTGTGTTTGGTCACTGCAAGCAGTCTGATGAGACGACGGAATTTTTTTATTTAAAAAATTCAATGTTTCATTAGTTCGGCAACAAACTCCCAACTCAATCCCAACATCTTGTTAACCTCAACTCGATGTATACTCAAATACTACACAATACACATTATCTTATTGTGACGATATTTGTAAATTTTAAATTATTGTGGAAAATTGATTTCTATTCCGTTTCTTTATCAGATTATAACGTTGATAGTCAGATTCAAAATGTCTCATTGATTGAAGATGCTAAATATCAACACAAATATAAGTTGACGTGGTATAAGTTTAACCACTACCAACACTTTCCGGTAATAGCATCCAATTTTATACAATTTAAACAATCCGAGATCTCACCAGTCAATAAAACTCTACTAACCTTCAAATAATTATGCGAAGTCCACTTAAGCTCACTAACTCACCACTAATGGTAGTGAATCCTTTTTTTCCTATTGGACACAGATACATATGTACAGATATTTTTTTGTTTATAGTATTCAATTAACGTATATTCAATATTATTTGTTTTCGTTCCAAAAATTAGTTTATGATACGACTACCACTGAGGTATGAGGCTTTATACAATAAATGAATATTAAATAAAATATAAAAGTGTTTTGTGTAATTGGAGATCCCAAAAATGTATAATTGAAAAAAGCTGTTTTTTTTTTTTTTGCTAAATTTTAATATTATTTACAAATTATTAATATTATCGCTCTCGTCCTCTAATTTCGACATCCAAATACGAATACGTCTTGTTCGACGTCGTCACGCCTGCGCAGTCGGTCTTCCTCTACGACGAACTCCGGCTAGGTGTTGATGGAATACTTTGTAAATCATTCGTTGTTGTGGAGACCTTGCAACGTGGCCGAGCCATCTAACTCGATTAGATTTGATGAAGCCGATAATATTGCTACCTGCGAGAAGTTGCTTTATTTCGTGGTTCATGCGAATCCGATATTCAATGTTCGCAACTTTAATAGTACCAAAAGTTAAACGGATGACCTTCCTTTCGAAGGTAGATAATAATCTAGTCGTTAGATGGTCCAGCTCTCGCTTCCGAAAGTCAGCACAGGTGTTATGAGTGCTTTATAAAGTGCGAGCTTGCACGACTGCGATAGGTGTTTAGATCGCAATAATTTTGATGGGGCGTACAAAACTCGTTGTCCAGCAGCAATTTGGGCTTTTATTTCTGCCTACTTAACATTCAACAATGTTATAACTGACCCGAGGTATTTAAAGTTTTCGATGCTATCAAAGTTATGGTCGCCAATTTCGAGATTTGCTATGGAGATGTTCCTGGGTGTTGTTAAAAATTTCGTTTTGGTATTGTTCACCTCCAAACCAAGTCTACTTGTGCAGCGATTGAGCGGGATGAAACTGTCCTTGATGTCGCTAGGTCTTCGGCCAAGAAGCACGTATCATAGAACCATCGAACCAATCATTGCGGGATCTCGGCGGTCTTCTTCCGATAGTGTTTTGCGCCGCGGTGATTATGGCTGACTGTATAGCGTGCCACTGCTCCTCGATGTTAGAGGGAGCTTCTTCGTTGTTGCTGGGCCGCTTTAAATAGTTAGTAACCGCTGGTTGGTAACTCTGCAGTGACGCTTAGTCTGTTAGCGCATCGACATTCCATCGAACGGTTTTTTGTGCTTGTCTATTGATCATAGATGACAGTTTGCACTTATATTTAAATATGATAAGCACATGATCGCTGTCCATGTCTGCACCCATGTAGGATCTAACGTCAGATATGCTGGTGGAGTGTCTCTTAGACACCATGACGTGATCGATTTGGTTTTACGTTCTTCCATCATTCGATCTCCACGTTACTTTGTGGATTCTCTTATGTGGGAAAAACGTAATTGATACAACTAAGTTATAGATTATTGCCAGGTCGGTTACGCGTTGGTCGTTCTTATTATTAGTTAGATGAAGGCTGTTAGGACCGATGTGCGATGTATTTTCTGCACTTCTGAAGATTTTTGCATTAAAGTCGCCCACGATGATTCTAATTTCGTGAAACCGATACGTGAAGCCAAAATAAATCTTCTAAAATTTATATATGTTTATATATAAGAGTTTGTCATTTGAAAGCTTTCCTAAGTGTCACGATAACTGGGATATGATATTTTTAAGTTTTTTTCAAACTACCCAGAATATCGCCTTTAGATGTTCATAACTTTTTTGTTAGTAGTCGTAAAGGAACGAAATAACTTGTATTCTGCAATATGATTTTATTCTAAATAAATCATTATTTAAGACAATTGGTTCAAGAAAAATAACTTATGGGACTCCAAATCTTAAAATATGTGCAAAAGTATGAAAAATGTCACCTTCTAAATTCATTTAAAATAAACTAAATGTTACTTAGAAATTAGCTTTGATTTAAAAATTCTCTAGTTTATGCCCTTTCCAATGGCATACTACAAGTCATAGAAATCATTCATTTTGTGGTAAAAATAAGAGATACTATTTTGCCGGAGTCAGGGTTAAGAAAATACCTTTTAATTTATTGATTCGGCAAGAGAGTGAGAGAGAAATAGGTCATGCCGCAAGTAATAATATAGATAATATTTGTGTTATGGTTTGATTCCATTTTCACTATACTGTTTAACTTTTGTCACTTTGAAATTTAATAACTAATTAAAACAATTTGTAATTTATTCCTTCTTTGTAGTAACAATATTTGTGAATTTTATTTTTGATAATCGATTTCCAAATATAATTTCATCGTCAGTTCAAATTTTAACTATTATGAATTATTATTAAAGTTATTCTCCTTAAATACTAAGTATTTCTTAATGGTTTGGCTCCTCCTATTATTATTATTAGATTATAAATTTTGTACCTACTTGTAATTTTTTTTAACAAATCATCCAGCCTCTATTGATTTTAATTTTGTAGTTGACGTATCGGCAGAAAGAAATTTAAACCCAAACCTTCTTGTGAAATAGTAATAAAAATTACATAGAAATAATAGCTAATATTGTTACATTCGCAAGAATGGAGTGTTGTGGAAAGTTTTTTTTTTTTATTTATAAAAATAAAAATAATTATCTCGTTCACGTGTTTAACTATGCAAATTCTTGGTTAATAGTATTTTTAAATATTAATCATTAAGTGATAGAACAACCCGTAAAAACTTTGCAATTAATGACATTGTATAGTAATTGATTAATAATAATACTTAAATCAATATGCACACAGACGGACAGGCAGGCATAATAATGGTATAGTTTGGTCAAAATGTCTCTAAAAAATGTTGTTGTTCCGCTCTTTTCGCTTGTTCTTATTTTATATGTGTACCTATTATAATTCTATGTAGATATCTACTGAGAGGAAAATAGCAAATGAGGCTCAATTATTTCAACTATATTTTGACCAATGTATACACTAATGAAACTGACGTCAAGTTAATAAAAATGTATTGACGAATTTGCATAGTGAATACGGATAAATGCTAGTGTAAACAAAATTGAACGGAAATTGTTTATGAGACTGCAATTAGCAAACTAATAACGATCACAGTATTTTATAATGTAGGTATTTTTATTTGTTTGAACAGTTCAAAATTTAGTTACCTAACTGCTGAAGGAAAAACATTATTGAAATTTTGAAAATTTTTACTCCAATATTTTACCCAAACAGGTTATTGCTAACGTTCCCAACCATAGCTTACCTAATAATACCTATGATGTCTTAAAAATTCCATACAAAAATGTGCTCAATTAAAAAGTAAATCCCGAACAAGTGCAAATTAAATAACAGCAAAATAATTTGCAACCTCTGAATATAACTGAAGAATTGCAAAAAAATAATGTTTTTATTAGATAAGATGCATTTCTTTTCAAAATATTTAACTAGCTACACAAAATTTTAAATTAGATAGCTAGGTACCTATTTAAATCACAACAACTTTATCAACAATTAAGCACCTACCTACCTATCATAATGTGCAAATTTTCTGTAACCAAGCAAGGTCAAAACTAATCATCACTAAGTACCAACCGGATTGCTATATTTTGTGTACAACAGAACTAAACACAACAATCGCTATTGCTATATTTTTTGTGTACAATAGAACTAAACACAAAAGACTATACAAAATAAGATAAAACTAAAATTGCGTTTTCTTATTTGTATTTTTTTTTATTTATTAATACCACAACACTAAATAACTTAACTTTTATTTTTATTAGCATAAAAAAACAACACAGAATTACATACATACTAACACATGCTAACGTGACGTCAATCAGATGGCTGTCGCGGTCATATGACGTAATAAAAAATAACTTTATTTTCTATTGTACATTATATTTTGATTTAAAATTTGTTCATTTTAAACTTTATTGTTATTCGAATATAAATAAACAATATTTAGATTTTAAAAATCAAAACAAACTTTGGAAAAATAAGATATTTAAAAAAAATATTATATGTAGTATGGAATTTTACAGCACATTCCAATATGATTTTGCATTCCAATTAATTTTAATGTATTTAAAAATACTTACAATAATATTTAATTGTATTGATAGTGAGCTAACACAACTCGTAATAATAAAAAAAAAACTATTATAAGCTTTAATTAACACAAATTTTCTTTACAAATATTTTAAAAGCATTTCTCACACGAAAAATCAAGTGAAAAGTATTGAATAAAAAATGGAAAAGTTCCAAATAATGACGTAAAGAATTTTAGATAAAATGGCGTTGCTGTTTCGTCAAGTGTTCTTTACATGTATAGTTTTAGTACATATTCAATTTATAACAATACAGTTTTGATAGAATTATAATCAAAACAACCACCATAGATTATCAAATGAAGCATTTACTATATTGATTAATTATGAATCCCAATCCCAACTCAAAAACATTATTTAGAGTCGATTTGCAAAACAAGTTAATTCCAAATTGACACATACGTTCGAGCCGATTCAATATAAATTGTGTTAGTGTAAGTATGAGCCAAAAGCAAAAATAACAGTGCCAGTATATCTATACCCAAGTATAACAAAACGAAAGTAAAAATTGAGTATAGTATTTTCCTTCGTTTTCATCCAAAATTAACGAAAGTTAAACTTCACATTATAATGATAGTGTTTGTAGCGTATACGTATTATATACATATGCGTATACAAATGGCGTAGTATTTAGTTTATTGTGAGAACGCTAAGTTAATAGTAACTTTTAACGATGCGGATACATTTGTCAACTTTGATATTAATTTATTTTAAGGCTGTAAAACATTTGGTAATGTAAAGAATCATTCGAGATAATTTGGTACAATCTATTATATTTTGTTTTCCTATTTTATATTTAGAAATCATTATTTATGAAGCAAGATGGCCACGAACTAAGAAAGTGATTAGGGCAAACTTTACAGAGCTGTTCACCAAAGAGCTTAGCTGCAAGTTTACGTTTAACGGTCAATAAAGATAATGTGAGGTATGGTTTACGTTACTCCGTGTTAAATTTAATAATTATAATATTATTTTCAACATTTTAGATTGTACTATGGAAAAATTTACGAACTCTATCGAAACCGATTTAATATCCACAAATTACTTTTATTATATAAAAGACAAACAAGGAAAATTATTTAAAAAAACATCTAGTGTAAATATTAGAAATTAAAAAACTGAATGATTTAATCGAAATGTATATATATATATATGTATGTCCAAAATAATCAATAATGAATTAAAATAATGAATTTAATAAATCATTTTATATTACAAAAACAAAAATATTTCTTTAAAACCATTTAAGTTTACAACCAAAATTTGAAATTGCCGTTTAAACAAACACAAGCACAATTGTTCCCACCAAATATTTCTCAATACGCATACACAGGCAATAAAATGTTTATAATGAGTTTCGTCCAGTTTCGGATTTTCGCGACACGCTTCATACGTTTTATTTTAATAAATTGCAACTCAAACTTAGAAAAATACTAGACTAAGTTTAGTACTTAAGTACGAATATCGCCAGAAAAATTGAAAGTAAAAATACTTGGGTACGGCCAAAAAACAAATTATTAATAGCTGTGTTACTTTATTTCTGTTCTAATCGGTCTGATTTATCTGACCCAAGTATTTTTACTTTCAATTTTTCTGGCGATATTCGTACTTAAGTACTAAACTTAGTCTAGTATTTTCCTAAGTTTGAGTTGCAATTTATTAAAATAAAACGTATGAAGCGTGTCGCGAAAATTCGAAACTGGACGAAACTCATTATAAACATTTTATTGCATGTGTATGCGTATTGAGAAATATTTGGCGGGAACAATTGTACTTGTGTTTGTTAATACGGCAATTTCAAATTTTGGTTGTAAAATTAAATGTTTTTAAAGAAATATTTTTGTTTTTGTAATATAAAATGATTTATTAAATTCATTATTTTAATTCATTATTGATTACTTTGGACATACATATATATCCATTTCGATAAAATTATTCAGTTTTTTAATTTCTAATATTTACACTAGATTTTTTTTTAAAATAATTTTCCTTGTTTGTCTTTTATATAATAAAAGTAATTTGTGGATATTAAATTGGTTTCGATAGAGTTCGTAAAATTTTCCATAGTACAATCTAAAATGTTGAAAATAATATTATAATTATTAAATTTAATACGGAATAACGTAAACCATACCTCACCTTTATTACCTCACTCATCTTTATTGACTGTTAAACGTAAACTTGCAGCTAAGCTCTTTGGTGAACAGCTCTGTAAAGTTTGCCCTAATGCACTTTTTTAGTTCGTGGCCATCTTGCTTCATAAATAATGATTTCTAAATACAAAATAGGAAAACAAAATATAATAGATTGTACCAAATTATCTCGAATGAATCTTTGCATTACCAATTGTTTTACAGCCTCCCTATCTTCAATTAAATTAATATCAAAGTTGACAAATGTATCCGCATCATTAAAAGTTAATATAAACTTAGCGTTCTCACAATAAACTAAATAACGCCATTTGTACACGCATATGTATAATTATAATACGTATACGCTACAAACACTATCATTATAATGTGAAGTTTAACTTTCGTTAATTTTGGATGAAAACGAAGGAAAATACTGTGCTCAATTTTTACTTTCGTTTTGTTATACTTGGGGAGTGCCAGTTTCGAAATGAGATATTTTTTGTCATTTCGATCCATTTTAGTACTCACAACGCCGAATGCATCAAAAATGGAGATTCCTGACACTAATGACTTACCAAAAAAGATCTCTAGGGCGGTATGATGTAACCATCACTTCGAATCGAAAAAATTCGAATCGAAAAACTGAAAGTTGTATAATACTTTTTCTAGAATGAAATGTCAGCTACATTTATTATTACGTTTGTTTTAAATGATGAAACTTTATCATTTATCGTGATTCGAAAATCATACAACATACCGCCATTCGACTTTTTTCGAATTTCGATTCGAAGTGATCCCTAGAGCGTCCCTAGTTTCCTTTGAGTTTTCTGTTTGTTATGGATGCTGGCGGGAGCAAATTTTGTTTCTGTTCTGTTAAAACAAAAGTCTTGGCAATCTTGACATTTTTGTCAGCGCCTACTCCATTATTCTTTAAAACCAAATGAGAAGACAGGAAATTATAGTGTGTCTTGTGTTCTCATTTAAGGACTAGACACACCAAGTGTCGACGGCGAGCGGCGAATTTAAATATGCCTTAATTTATGTATGTATTGTATAGAAACGATAGTACAAACAATTATATACCAATTATTTATAAAAAATATTACAAATTTTGGATTTTTAATATAAAAATTGTAATTTTAAGAAACTATATCGAATGAAGTTGCATCCGCCGTCGCGAAATTATGTCCCACACCAAGCGGCCAAAAAAATTCGTCCATCGCCGCCGAACATAACCTAAAAATAATGGTACTTCAATTATGGTCCAAACATTTCGATTTCGTGATTCTTGTATGCTCTCATACTATTTACCAATAATAAAGATTTATAAAACAAAAATCGAGAATTCTCAAAATTATTGAAAACAACAAAGGCGCCGCGCCGCTCTTGGTGTGAACGGATATGCGCGTCAAGTTGTATGGAACATTTGGAATTTGACGCGCCGCGCTTGGTGTGTCTAGTCCTTTAGGAAATCATAATCCCGAAATTATGGTTACTAAACTAGTAATGTGACTGTAATATAAATCGTCAAACATTACCATTGCTGCTCCTTGGCAACGAAAACGCACTGTTTCTTCGGGTCATTTTTGTACAATAAATAAAATTGCTAAGTAATCACTGTGTAGAAATAATTGAAACAATTGATTTTATAATTTCGATGCCAGATGATAGTTGACCTTATTTGATCTAATTAATCTAAAATCTGCTACTTATTTTAGATCGATTAGATCATCCTGTTTTCACATTTCAAAATCTGCGCGATCTACAGATTGAAATAAATAACACAGGAAACTCGAAAAAAATCATACTTTTCTGTAAAGAAAAGGGAGAAAGGAATTCAATGAGGCTCGCCACACTTTGGTTCTTTCGTCGTGATTCAATGATTTCAAAAAATCGATAAAGTCAATCAATAAAGGCTGTATTCTAGGTGCACTGTATATATAAAATGTAAACACTGAAAAAAGTCCCGTACAAATGCTATAGAACTTATTTTTTGTTAAGTTATATTTTGAACATAAATATTTACATATTTATAGAGGGCTTTGGCTGCTCTGTGTACACCTACGTAACAGCGTTCGCATCGCAGGGTGGTGGGTACTGCTTCAACAGTATCAAAGTATGTACTGCCAGAGACCAAACGCCAGTGGTATTATTTGGCAAGAACAAGCAATGGGTACAACAAATACGAAACATAAGTAACGCGCATCCCCAATAGAATTCCTTTAACTTTTTCCTTAGAGAAAAGTATTAAAAAAACTTGAGAAAAAAAAATTCTCACGTTTTTTTTCATACTTTTTGTGTAAGGAAAAAGTATAAGGAATTCTATTGGGGATGCGTTGTAAAACTCCTTTTATGCGGAAATCCAATATTGCGATTTTGCCGTAAAGTTTAATAAAAAATATTCCCCGCACATCAATTTACATGCGTTTTTACTCTCTATGGCGGAAACTCCATCGCCCCGGGAGTGCGTTCACGAGAGTTACACTGTTACAAACTATCAACAACCATTGTGGGTTTGAAAAATAATTTAAAGTACAACATTCAATTTTTTAATATATTTATTTTTAAAAAAATTTTGGTTTTATGAATACAGTGATTATTTTGATGCTCTATCATAATATGTTACTCTTTACGTTATTAAGAAATTAACTTATTATTGTTTTCATTTGTTGATGACTCTCTCTCTCTCTAGCATTTACATCCCATGAAGGGATTTTGCCGCCCGCACTATGGTCCTCCATCCTTCTCGGTCCAACGCTCTCGTCCTCCAATTTCGACATTATAATGCGAGTACGTGTTGTTCGACGTCGTCACGCCTGCGCAGTCGGGGTCTTCCTCTGCGACGTACACCGGCTGGGTGTTGATGGAACACTTTGTAAATCATTCGTTGTTGTGGAGACCTTGCAACGTGGCCGAGCCATCTAGCTCGATTAGATTTGATGAAGCCGATAATGTCGCTACCTCCGAGAAGTTGCTTTATTTCGTGGTTCATTGTTCGCAACTTTAATAGGACCAAAATTGAACGGATGACCTTCCTTTCGAAGGTAGATAATAATCTACAGTCGTTAGAGGTCATGGCCCAGCTCTCGCTTCCGAAAGTCAGCACAGGTCTTATTAGTGCTTTATAAAGTGCGAGCATGCACGACTGCGAAAGATGTTTAGATCGCAATAATTTTGATGGGGCATAGAAAACTCGTTGCCCGGCAGCGATTCGGGCTTTTATTTCTGCCTGCATATCATTCAAGGAGGGTATAAGTGACCCGAGGTGTTTAAAGTTTTCGACGCTATCAAAGTTATGGTCGCCAATTTCGAGATTTGCCATGGAGACGTTCCTGGGTGTTGTTAAAAATTTCGTTTTGGTACTGTTCACCTCCAAACCAAGTCTACTTGCGCAGCGATTGTTGATGACACTTGAGACAATTTCAATGTTAACTACTACGTCATTTCTACAATGACAGTTGTTACAATATCGAACAATGTAAATCTCGTGAACGCACTCCGGACGGAATCGCGTTTTCTGGTACAAAAAAATAGAAGAAAACTCCACTATAACGGAATTACTATGAAGATAGATACCGACACCGGTTGACAATCCACAGACTTTTCCAACGCTTGTGGATTAAAACGAATTTACTCGTTATTGGCATTTCCGATGTCAGTAATTTGCTATACAAGTACATTGTACGTTTGTACATGATGATATGTGTAAATTTGGTTGTTTTAATTCATTACACCTTATTAGTCACACAGAACTCCAAAATAATTCATATATACGTATGTACATATATAATGCAACAAACTATTGAAATTAATTTTCATCTGTCAATGTTCTTTTTAGATGGAAAATTCCCTTAAGGCGGAAAAAATGTTGGTCCCATCTCCTTCCGCCTTAGAGGAATACCATAGACATAGGAACTACATGTATAACAAAATGAATATAAAGTTTTTTCCCATATAAAATTTGCTATTTCATGTGTCACAAGCCAGAGCAGGATGGTTATATAAAAAATGCATATGGCGGTCTCATATCTCAAAGAAAAACTAACCAAACTACTTTTTGTTTTTGTACAAAGTGATGCGCTCAATTTTGCGCTCTTAAACAATCTTGAAATTATTTATTAAAATGATCAACATATTATAAAATGCATAGTGGATAGTGTAGTAGTGCATCATTTGGTAATAAAAATTGGAAAATTTTAATCAAAATAAAGTGTCTTGTGAAAAGCTGCGAAATAAGGCCTAAGAAGTTACAGAATTGAACTGGAATGTTTACCAAGGTGTTTATAAAAATAAAATGTAAATTATGTTAAAAAGAAAGTGATTTGTTTTAAAAATAAACTTATTTTAATTTAAAAATCAGAAAAAACTAAGTAAACAATTGTGGTTGTCGTTGTTGTTGTTGGGCTGTTTCGTTTTGTAAACATGTTTTATTACCAGTGTCGCATTTTTCTTATTACTACGTGCTTATTACGTACATTTCTTTTCATAATTATTTTTATTTTAAATACCTTAATTATTAGTTTTTACAGAAATTATATGTAAATCAAATTTTTATTTTAGGATAGCTTAACGTGAGGATTTAAAAAAATAATAATTGAACCTAATTGGCTTCGATGCACAAGATGTAAAATGTAAAAATAAGTAAAAATTCAATTATATGCTCGTTACATTTTGAAACTATTTTTTTTATGCCGTAGACAAAATAGGACGGTAAATATTTTTAAGAACCGAATCATTCTCTTCTTGTTGGTTAACGAGCCAACGACTAGATTTAACGGCAATGAAAATAATATTAAATTAAATAGGACCAATATAATTATTTTCATATACACAGGTATCTACAATATATTGTACTTAGGAAAAAAACAATTATTGTATTGGACGAATAAAAATAAAATTCAATTTACATATTTTTTTAAATTTTAACTTCCTAACTTCATGGCTTTCGGTCGAAGAAAACTCTAAGTGCGTGTTTCAATTGGTTTAAATTCCGCATAAAAAGTTTAAAAGTTAAAAATTGTGGTGAATATAAATGTCAAACTTTTTATCTGCTTCAAGAGCTGATAAAAATTTTATGTCGAAAACATTTAGCTGACAAAAATATTTGTTTGTAAACAGAAAATTGTCATGTACAAATTTTGAGAAAAATCGTAATGATTTAGATGTAACCTGGCCATAATTAACTAATATACATTTAAATAGTATTTATTTTACATATTTTCATATTTAAATTTGCTATATACGTTCCTAATAACACATAAAATAAGCAACAATATTAATGTCAAAATTTAAACCAATTGGAACAGATAAAAAGTTAAAAAGTTAAAAAAAAATTACCACGAATTTTTTTTTAACTTTTTAACTTTTTATGCGGCATTTAAACCAATTGAAACACGCACTAAATAGGGTTATATTTTACTTTTGGTTTTTTCGATAGTATTGGTGTTTGTGATTGTTCCGTATATTGGTCTATTTTCAGTATTCTCGAATTAAATACACAACCGTAGGAAATTCTTCCACTTGCGTCAATCTGTATGACAACGACTATGATAATCGACACTTACTTATCCACACAATCAACTTCCCAACCACCCCTTACTTTTCTTTCCATTAACGCTGGATTGCGAATAAATTTGAATTTTTGATTTATAGACGGAAAATGTGTAAGAGAATCCCAACAATCAGTTTCGAACGGATGATATTATTGATTTGAAAAAATCAGTCTTCTCATCAGGTCGCGACGACTGACGTTGTATTATTCTCGAATTAAAAACAGAATACTGAAAATAGACCAATATACAATCACAAACACCAATGCTATCGAAAAAACCATAAGTAAAATATAATAAAATTCGTAAACACGAAAAAGTTAGTTGCAAAAATAGAATATAGATGATAAATGTAAAAAAGAATCGAATTTCGTACGCTATGCAGTAATTCGCTAGTAGTACAACTACATGGTATTGCTCTATATATATAGACAATATTCTATGTAAATAATACAACGTCAGTCGTCGCGACCTGATGAGAAAACTGATTTTTTCAAATCAATAATCTCATCCGTTCGAAACTGATTGTTGGGATTCTCTTACACATTTTCTATAAATCAAAATTCAAATCTAAATAGGGATCGGTTCATTTATTCGCTTTCCCTTTTATCCTCCGAATTTGTGACGCTTGACAGCTTCTATATCTCTGATTAATTAGTCTAGCCAAAAAATTGAGAAAGAATCAATTTTATGCGATGCTAAACATAAAATTTCAAAGCGTAAATGCCAAACTAAAATAGTTATGTACTTAATTCCACAAACCAAAGAACGATTTTTTAAAACCTACCGTAGACTTAAAATCTAAATGGAAGGTTGTAATGGC
Source organism: Nephrotoma flavescens (assembly GCA_932526605.1). Lineage (NCBI taxonomy): Eukaryota > Metazoa > Arthropoda > Insecta > Diptera > Tipulidae > Nephrotoma > Nephrotoma flavescens. The sequence continues at coordinate 115,202,973 of OW052222.1, forward strand.
ATTTTGAACAATAATAGAATTGAAACTGATCCGTCTAAAATTGCAAATATTTTTAATGAATTTATTATCAACGTACCTAACGACATTTTGATTGCATTTTTTTTCTTTTGTATAACTGCGTTTGGCTTTATTCTTGAATTGAAGGTAGGAAACCTAGGGAAGCTCACAAGTTGTTTTCAAATCTTACAAGCTAATTAGTCAAAAAAATTTTTTTAAAGTTTTAACCTATGTTAATTAATATTTGTTGTCTTAATATTTGTTTTTGTATTGTTTATATGAATTAGTTAGCTAGATCTAAGGGATCCGCTAAACAAGGGGTAGGTACACCGTTTACAAACCATAAACGAAGACTACATTTCATACAATAGTTCGCAAACGAATCGATTTTGCAGCTCAAAAACGAACCGTTTACGGTGGTGTTGAGTGAAGTGAGATTCTATATGTCAAAAGAAAAATTATAGTATTCAGAAAATATAAATATATATGTACATAGTATTATCATATATTAAATAACTTATAGGACGTTCGTGTTCTTTTTTCTCTTAGCTTATCGCATTTACCGTAATTAGATTTTTGTGACGGTGTCGTTTTTTCGAACTTTTTTCGAAAAATTGCCGTTGTTTGTTTACTTTTTTGTTTAGACAACTAAACTAATCAGTTGAAACAGTTAAATTTAGTTTTACTTTTTCACCAGCTGTGTTGATTTTCAAGATTTTTTAAACGAGTTTACTAAAACAGCTAACTTCACTCTTGTCTTACAGAAACAAAAAATTGGAACACGATTTGCAAGGCAATGTCCTATATTGATACTATTTAATATTTGGTATTATTATAAAATCTAGTATTATTATAAAGCAAAAATATAGTTAAAATAAACACGGGTTAAAATATTCTCGAAACAGATTAAAATATAAAAAGACTGACAAAAACATAACACCGCCTGAATTGTCAAAACAAATTTAGCATGGAAACGGTAGGGATTAGCTCGCCATGTTATTAACTCGACGAAACTCAATGAAAACCTTAATTCGGTCCATGGAAACGTAAAGGTGGATTTACATATCCGACGATTTTTTGGCGAAGCTGCTTGTCGTAGAAAATTTATCAATGATTTACATATTCGACGATTTTTTTCACACATACATACATATTTTGCACACAATCCGTGGTTCCACACTTTGATTCTTTGGTCGTGATTCTTTCCTCGTTCCCTTCACTTTCACCCACAAACTAATTTTTTGGCGGGGAAATTCTTGATTCTTTTTTCAGCAAAAATTTGTTTTGATTCAACTGATTGAGCCTCGCCACACTTTGATTCTTTGGTCGTGATTCAATGATTTCAAAAAATCAATCGCCGTCCACATTTGCTTTCCTTGTGCGTTTCTTTTTTTATGTATGTGCGTAAAATTATGTTTTTTGATTTATTCGTATTGTAAAAAATGTTTATTATTTGCTGCGAAAACTGCTTCCTTGGTTGAAAAAATATATTTTGTGCACTCGAAGTGCAAATTAAACTAAATTTAACCCAAAAACGACAAATAAACAAGGTGTCCTTGAAAAATTTATTTTTGTTGTTGTGCGAGAATCAGTTGAATCAAAAAAAATTTTTGCTGAAAAAAGAATCAATAATTTCCCCGCCGAAAAATTAGTTTGTGGGTGAAGGGGAAGGGAACGAGGAAAGAAGGACGACCAAAGAATCAAAGTGTGGAACCACGGATTCTCGCACAACAACAAGAATAAATTTTTCAAGGACACCTTGTTTATTTGTCGTTTTTGGGTTAAATTTAGTTTAATTTGCACTTCGAGTGCAAAAAATATATTTTTTCAACCAGGAAGCAGTTTTCGCAGCAAATAATAAACATTTTTTACAATACGAATAAATCAAAAAACATAATTTTACGCACATACATAAAAAAAGAAACGTGCAAAGAAATCAAATGTGAACGGCGATTGATTTTTTGAAATCATTGAATCACGGCCAAAGAATTAAAGTGTGGCGAGGCTCAATGCCAATTACATACCTTCGGCTTCGCCGGTAGGATGAAACACACCAAGGAGCAGCAGCGAGCAGCAAATTTAAATTTTGGCTTATTCGCTTATTTAATGATACAAAATCATAGTTTGCGTATAAATATAGGTATTTCCATTTAAGGACATTAAGTATTTTGTAATTATAATTGAAAAATTTAAATTTAAAGAAATTGTATTGAATGAAGTTGCATCTGTCGCGGCATCAATAGGTTCCACACCCAGCAGCTTCAATTTTCTGCTCTTTGCTTCTACTCATAACCTCGATAAAATTTGCACAATTCAATTTTACTACTAAAACAAAACAATCTGCTGCGCTGCTTGATGTGCACGCCCATAAGCAGCCGTTAGTGTGGATTGCTTGGAATATGTTGCGCTGCTCTTGGTGTGTTTCATCCTTTAAGGAGGATTAAAAAATTTAACGAAAAGTCTAAATCCGACTCGTTTCCATTACGACGTTTCCATGTACATGGATAAACCGAGTTAAGAGTCTCGTCGAGTTAATAACATGGCGAGCCAGTGATGGAAAATGGATTTTTTGAATTGTACTGAAAATTGAAATGAAATTGTACTAAATCGAGTTGAATTGTATTTTTTATGTTTTTTTTATATGAAATACCCAGAAATAGTTTTTAATTCAAAATTTATTCTGAAAATTGCCTTATTCAAAATGTAAAATACATAAAATACATTTGAAAATTTATTTTATGTGATTTATAAAATAAATAAAATATAAAAATTATACAAAATAAATTTTTCAACCCACAAACCAGGGGCGGTATGTTGTACCATCACTTCGAATAGAAAAAAGTCGAATGGCGGTATGTTGTATCATTTTCGAAAAGCAAAAATGATACAACTTTCACTTTTTCGATTCGACTTTTTTCGATTTCGATTCGAAGTGATTGTACAACATACCGTCCAGATCTAATTCAGCAAACAACGTCACGTAACAATTTACTATACAAGCAAAATAGTTAAATTTTGATAAGATGAAGCAAAAAATTAAGAAATCCAAATTTTTCAGATTGTACTGAATTCCGCTCTAAAGTACTTTTGTACTTTTACAAATTAATTGTATCGAAAAAAGTACAATTGTATCGACTTTTCCATCACTGGCGAGCTAATCCCTATCTTTTCCATGCTAAATTTGTTTTGACAGTTCAGGCGGTGTTATGTTTTTGTCAGTCTTTTTATATTTTAATCTGTTTCGTGAATATTTTAACCCGTGTTTATTTTGATGATATTTTTTCTTTATAGAAATACTATATTTTATAATAATACTATATATATTTTCTGAATACTATATTTTTTTTTTGACAGATAGAATCTCATTTAACCCAACTACTTTCGTCGAGTTAAGGAGGATTAAGAAATTTAACGAAAACTCTAAATCCGACTCGTTTCCATGATGAGATATAATCCCGGTTAACTGCGAGTTCATACGACGGATAAAAATGTCGGATTTTTCTATGCCAGATTTTTTAATATTTTCAACTTTCTTATATGAAAAGAGGCGCGCCCGTTGTATAATTTACGTGATGTAATTGGTTAAAACGATGGGATAGAAAAATCCTAGATTTTTATCCGTCGTATGAACTCGCTGTAATTCTGTCATGGAAACACCATGCATGATGAGATAATCCGAGATAATCCCGGTTAACTCTCATGGAAACAACATAAATGTTTTGTTTTCGCAGAAACACAGAATTAGAAATTATTTTATAACTAAAATTAAATAAATTTAATTTTATTTAAAGCAAATTTGCATTGCATTTACAAATTTTAAATTATAAATGGAAATGAATCTAGAAATGTCATATTCAAGAAAATTTAATGGCGCACATCGCACTAACACACATACCACTACCTATACTTGCGGTTATTTCGTCAACTTGTCGAATTATGGGAAAAATCGACCCCACTGAATTTTGTATAGCGCTTTGGATTCGCTAAAGAACCATGCTACTGGCTGGCTACACCGTGCTACACGAGATTTTAGTTTGTGGTACCAAACTAAGTCGTTATAGATTTTTATTGAGAAACCTTTATTTTATATTAAAACACCAATTTTTTTGTATTGTTTTATTCTGTTCTTTCGAAAATAAAATTTGAATAAAAATCTACATCTCAAAAATGTCACTTTTATTTCTGAACTGTGCTTAGGTACACCGAGCATACTCGGTTCATTAAATTTTATTCTGAACAGAATGCCAGTGTACGAAGAGTATGCAAAGTAAAAACAAATTATTACTCGATGCACACTGGAACGTTTCGCAATGCACAACCTGTGCTCGGTGTACCCAGCAGGACAAGCCTGCTTGCTCGTGTGTCAATAAAAAATAGACCCACTATAGGCTGACATGGAGCTATGCAATGCGCAGATGGGTACGAAAATCCGTGCTATAGCCGTACCACAGAATATTCTGTGGCCATACGTCATTGTTTTGGCAGGCAACTGCGTAAGGTGAGGGCGTGAAAAGCGAAAGAGTTGGGAAGGCTTCGAATCCAGTACAGACGGCAAATTAAATAAGAAAAAAGATCTACGGGGCAAAAATATACTATTTGGGAGAATGGAGTATCCGCTTTTATTTGTTGTAATGCCATAATTTATCGTAAAAAATAGCGCTTCGTATTTTGTATTGCAATCAAGTCGAATAAAACATTCCTTCTTTTCATTATTTTATTTTACATTCTTTGTATAATACAAAAGTTTCGTAAATTAACTTCTAAAATTATTCAGAGTCTTCATTTTCATTTGCAATTTCCTCTTCTTGAGCCCGTTGCTTTAGTTTTGTAATGAGCTCTTTTGCTGGATTAAACATTCCATTGGTTTGAGTGCCACAACTAAAACAACGTTTCGATTTTTTATAATTTTCGAGAGCACACTTTTCACAAAAGTAATGTTTACATTTCGTGACAATAGGGTCCACAAAACTATCTCGGCATATGAAGCATTTAAATGGCAATTCTTCTTCATCTGAGGGTATTTCATATTTTGTGTCATCATCGCCATCATCGTCTGATCCCGTGTGTCGTTTATTATCGCTATACTCCATCTCAAGTTGCCAACCTGCTTTGTAATCACTTCGATCGTGCAAAAACTTACAACTATCACCAAAACCACAAAATCCTGTCTCTTTATAATCTTTACAAATATCGGGTTGATAGTCCCAACGCACGGTTGCTCTCAAGTGTGCCGGTGCACGAATTGGCCCTTGCCGAACAAGTCCTGAACTAGCGTTACCAAGAGCTGAATCTTTTTTCTTGTAATATTGTGCATAATTATTCATGCCACGATAAACTTTATCATCTTCTTTGCCTTCTAATTCTTTGTTCACTTCCATCCGTTTCTCGAAAATCGCTTGAGCATCACGATCGCGCTCTGTATCAATTTCCACAGTAGCAGTAGCACCTTGATCAGAAGGTCCGCTAGGACCTGCAGTTCGGGATGATCTATATGCAACTGTAACCTCCTCATCATCGTGACTGCTGGCCGAGTCAGATTTATTCTCTTTCAATTGCTTTTTTGCTTTTACCTCCAAAACGGTGGTACGAAACACATTAGGATTTGTTTTCTTTAATTTATTAGCCTTTCGGACTACTGCACTTTCTTGATCATTTTCACTACTCTCACTTGAAGAAGATTTTTGCCTTTTCCGTGCAAATTTATTTTTGGCCGAAAACTTTTTAAACAATATATCGTCTGACATTTTGAGGTGATAGAAAATGACATTTAACGAAAAAAAAACTATAACGATAACGAATAACGGATATGTCAAAATAAAATATATATTTTTCTTTTTTCTAGTTTCAGCGCTATTATGGTCAAGTTTCAGTCAGCGTTTAGTAGTTTTTCAAATCGCAATTATTTTTAGTACAAGACAAGTTTGACAGCCGTCGTATGGCCTTATATAAAAATGTCTGCCTACATGAAAGCGTAATCTGTATTTTTAGTTTGAATAATGAATATTTCGGTTGAAAATGTAAAATGTGAGTGTTGTTTCTGTGAGATTGATGAAAATGTACAATTTCATTATATTTTTTGTGAAGATGAAACTAAATCCGACATCCAAAAGCTGATTTTAAATTGTATTGGTAAAAATGTGACGTTTACTGGTGAATTCCAACAATTAATTTGTGCGTCTTGTCTACAGCAATTAAAACAAATTGAAAAATTTAAACACAAATGTGGCGAAAATAAAGATAATGGTATTGTTAAACACAACACCGCTGTTTTAACACTCGATACTTTACCATCTACAGGTATCATATCCACATTAGATGAATGTGAAGATTATGAAGTCCTTGAAAATATCCTCGAAGAGGATGCTAATTTAACCCCGCTCAAATATTTGGAACAAATTCAGTTCGAATCTATTAAAGATGTGTTTCAGGATGTTGAATTTGAAAGCGTCGTCCCGTGTAGCATTTGTGATCATCCGCTTAAATCACACACAAACCTAATTCAGCATATTATTGAATATCACGTCGATTTTGAGAGTGCTGATAGTTTGTATTATCCTTGTAACGTCGACAACATGTGTAATCGTTTTAATTCAATAAAAGATGCAAACAGGCACATTCTCGAAGCTCATTATTCTACGACATTAAATTTAGATGATGTTTTTAATTTAAAGTGCCTCATTTGTAATTTGAAGTTCCTAAACAAGATTGATTTCGGCAAACATGCCTGTGTTGAATCTAATTCGGTTGACTTCGCTAGATTGAGCTGTAATGTCTGCAAGACGGAATTTATATCACGGCACAAAATGAATTTTCATTTTCAATTTCATTTAGTAAATGCTCGGCCCAAAATTTGCCTTGTTTGTTTGCTTCACTTCAATACAGAAATAGATTTTTACAATCACGTTATGTTTTTTCACGAATCTTCTACAAATTACGTGTGTCCGCATTGTGGCCAAACATTTTTATCCAATCAAATGCTTAAGGAGCATGAAATGACCCATGATCTGCCAAATAATCATACTTGTGAAATTTGTAATAAATCGTACAGCAGCGAGGAATTGTTAAACCAACACGCAGTGTGTCACATGCTCAACAAATTATATAAGTGCCCCGTGTGTGATAAACAATTGAATCGGGCATCCCGATTACGGAAACACATCGCTTCACATGAGCAACCAAAGTTTGGTACAATTTTTTCGTGTGACTTATGTGACCTATCGTATGGTGCTGAAAATTGCTTAATAGAACACATTAAAACCATTCATAATATCATTGATCGCGAAGAAATAAATCAACTTTGCAGCAAAACATCAATCGATCATGTTTTTTGTTGTGAATATTGTTCAAAGCTATATCGAACATCAAAATATTTAAAAGAACATCGTAAATTACACGAGGGCATTACCCAGCCATATGAATGCGAATACTGCTCGGCAACATACGACAGTTTTAGTAAAATGAGGACACACCAAATTGCGCATGGACAACATAAAAACGATCGAAACCAATTTCCTGTACAGAAATTTTTTTTATGCCGTTATAACTGCGATAAATCGTACCGGCATTGGTCTGATTTGTCACATCACATGAACATGGTTCATCTATCAAAGCCAGTGACATGTGAAATTTGCCATAAAACATTTCCATTTAAATGGAATTATTTGTATCATAAGAAAACACAACATTCGCGAAAGAGAACTTTTCAATGTGACATGAGTGATGATTGCATGGAGGAATTTCAACGGACCAAGGACTACAACATCCATAAAAAACAGAAACATTCTAAAGTAAAAACTACAAAGACTTGTCGAAAGTGCAAACATATTATAAATCCAAGCGAGTCACATGAATGCTATATCGATGAGGTTACTAATTGTGAACTGTGTGGAAAAACGTTTCAAACTGTAAATGCGTTGAAGATCCATATAAAGTAAGTTTAATGAATCATAACATTTCCAACTGCTTATTATTGAACGGTTGTCTAATTTCAGAGTGGTCCACGATCGGATAATCAACTATCGTTGCGAATACTGCAATCGGGGATTTTATAATAGTTCGGATAAAAATATTCATTTGAGGATTCATACACAGGAGAAACCATTTCATTGCACCAATTGTTCGTATGAATGTCGTTCACAATCAACGCTTTCCGAGCACATGAGAACTCACACGGATCAGCGTCCCTATATCTGTCCGTATCCAAAATGTGGTGCAAATTTTCGACGGTCGTATGCAATGAAAACTCATTTTAAAATCCATAGTGGTGAACGGAAGTGTGTAATGATAATTCATATTTAAACATATTTTTGTTAATTGAATAATTTTTCTAGTTTTAAATGTACGCACGAGGATTGTACAAAAACATTTCGATCTCAGTCACAATTAAATTACCATTTTAAAAAGAAGCATTTGAGTGCGAATGTCGGGCAAATAGAAACAGCAGTGACTGATAATATGTTTGAGGTTAAAGACGAGATTGAAACTATTTCTAATGATGGAGATGATCTATGAATCGAATAACAATGGTATTTGATGAACGATTAATGAGTGCATTATTGTATTTTCTAAATTTAACAATAAAAAGATTTTAGTTTTAATAAAAATTTAGTTTTTAAAGCAAATGCGAGAGTTTTTAAAGAATAAACCTCCGTGATACTAGAATTTGCACAATGTGCAATGAAGCCCCTAGTCTGGCCGATATTCGTTCGAACGGCAATTCTTCGAAAATGATAATTCGCCTAAAATACGTCAAATGAGTGGCTACAAGGGTGTGCATTTTTGGAGCATAATCCTGCTCAGTGCTAAGAAAAGTCCTGATTTCGGGAAAATTTATTAAGGAGGTGAGACTGAGATAAACACGCAATCTATAATGAAAATTGAATTCCCCTATGATATCCCGATGAGGGTTTGAAAATGGTTAATTTGAATCAAACTATAGTCGTTTTCTGATCACATTGAGATGGTATGATAAAAATTCCAAATTGAAATACCACCGTGATTCTTGAAGATGGATAATTCGAATGATTTAAGATCCTTCTCAAGTCATTAATAAAAACTCTTTTTCTAAGATGAAAATGGAATTGTATTTGATAACTGAATATGGTTCTGGAAAAGTTCCAATTTAAAAGTAGGATTACCACCATGCCGCTAATTAATTTTAAGGAATTATTTTACAAAAATTCAAACTCTTATTGCAACGTAGAAACATTCATTCGAATTAGTATTAGGTACTCTGTATCATGACTTTTGTTTGAATTTTAAGGAATTTTCCCTCTAATTTATCTGAATGTATTCAAATAAATTCCCCCTTCATCCACCTGATATAACCCGACCCTAAACTCCCGCTCCTATCGATTTTTAAATTCCTATAAACAAATATCGCGTTTTGTACCATATCGCGTTTTGTACCGTATTGCATTTTGAAATATCACGTTTTGAAATATCTCGTTTTGTACCATATCGCGTTTTGTCCTGTATTTTGAAATATCGCATCTTGAAATATCGCGTTTTGTACCATATCGCGTTTTGAAATATCGCGTTTTGTAATATCGCGTTTTAATTCGAGTTTTAAAATATCGCGTTTCAAATGGGACCCAGAAAATAGCTAGATCTCAAAAACTAAGGTTGTTTTCATAACCATACCTTTTAATTATTTAATTTGTTTCAAAACCATAATTTTTTCCTTCTGCCGTTTCATTGCAAATTATAACCTTTTCGTATATAGAGTTACTGCAGTCATAATAGGGAATCTTTTCCTATTGAATGTTATTGGCGTTAGCAGAATAATATCTTTCTAAAGGAAAGAAGAAAGCAACATAATATGAACATTTTACAGTGCGATTTCAAACGAACTGCTAAGGGTGAGTTTTAAAAATTATTTGAAGTTTTGATGTGATATGAATCGATCGTGTTGTATTAATATAATAATATTGTGCATTATAAATCGATTTATTGCAATTACAATTGCTCATAATACGGAATCTTTCGAATCCCCAATTGAAGTTGGTAGTGGTCGGGCAGGAAAATTAAGAGTAAGTAAAACTACCTGGAAAAGGGAAGTCGCAAAGCAAAACAGGCGAGCATTAGAAAATTGATGAAACAGGTTATGTTATTATTTTAATAATCAAATACATTTTTCATTTATGATAAGATATAATGTTGAATTATTACTTAAAATGCCGAAATGTAACCACAAAGGCGAAAAAACATTGTTTAAATGCCAAAAAGTTCGTGGGGCGGATGCAAATTCATTTGTGGAAGAATTTTATAAATCAAGATTGAAATTGTAGCAGGACGCTTTTATACTACTCTATAGCCAAATCCACTTACCAAAAATTACAAATCGGAGAAAACATGGTTTCGGCAAATCATTTCGAGTGAAATATTTCACACGAGCCAGGAAAGGAAATCTATTTGCGAATTTGCCAAAAAGCTGTTTTGGGGATTTTAAACATAACCAAGTTTAGAATCAGAGGAGTATGCTCTCGACATTTACAAACTGGATCAGCACCAGTTGAAAATAGAGGGGGTGATCGAAAAACTAAAATATTTCTACCAAAAAAGAAAGCAGAATTAATTTTGCTCGAAAATCTCAGGTAGACCGTATTTATCTGGAACATTACCGATTAACAGTATGTACCGCGCTTTTTGTACTGAAAACCCTGATAATGGTATTAAAAAAAGTTTTTTTCGGCATACTTTTAATAGCAGCTTTAATTTAGCATTTAAATCGCCAGCAACCGATGTTTGTTAACGTGTTTGTCGTACAAAGAAAAATTGAAGATCGAGACGGATCCATCGAAACGAAATGTTTTACTAATCGAAAAACGAGTACATCGGCTACGATCCAAAGATTTTTTTGAGTTGGCTAAAGAGGAGAAGCCAAACATGATTACCATTTCTTTTGACTGTCAAAAGAACATGATATCAGACCAAGCGGCATACTACAGTCGTCAGTTTTATCTTTATAATTTTGGAGTTGTTATAGGATCGACAAAAGCATCGTTAACGGTGGAAAATGTATTTTTTTTTATTTGGTTGGAAAATGAGCGACCAAAAGGGTCGAAGGAAATGGCGTCTACTGTACATAACCAATTAGGCAACACATCTTTCAACGGTATAAATCACGTGCGCCTAATTTGTGACGGTTGCAGAGTACAAAACAAAAATACGGCCATTATGGGAATGCTGCTGTATTAGTTGAAAATAAAAGCTCCTGCCTGGGTGAAAAAGGTGGAAAAAATATTTCCAGACCTTCATCCCGCCGGTTAGAACTTTTGCCTTTGTAGAAAAAAAGGTTAAAGCCAGAGAGACGATTATTACTCCAGAGGAATATTTGAATATTTATAATGAAGAAGGTACTGTCATAAGATTATGATCAGAGTGTCCTATATGGGATTGGAAACATGGAATCGGAGGGTTAGTGAAGCCTCCAGCTAGCTGGCATTTTAAATTCAATTTAGCCAAGCGTTTTGTTATCACTCGATCGAAAGTAGCAGGGTATATTGATTCGTGGTGACCAGAATTACAAGTCTGACGTGGAACTGTTAAATCTGTACTGAAAAAAACAAAACCATTCAAAATATGAAACCCACAGTTTTGCCAATTGGAGTATCTCTAAAATCAGAAAAGAAAAAGGATGTGGAACATCTTTTAATAAAACATTTTGGAGTAGATTGGAGGTTGCAAGACTCGCTTAAATGAAAAAGAAAACGATATCAAATAATTTTCGTAATTTTCTTGGTTCCAGTGCGGCTCTTACTTTTACATTTTTCGGTAAGAGGTGTATATAATACAAGCGAGTGGGATTTAAAAAAGGTTGTACCATGTTTAGTTGTTGTTTTCTATGGTAATTTAGTTTTGTGATTCATGAGTTATATAAATCGGTGCGTGTACTAAATGAGCAATACAGGTATTCTATAGTATAATTGATGTCTGCTGTCAAACTCAGTATGACATGCGACATTTGGTTGAAGTGTAAACAACTAGTAAATTTAATTCCTTGAAAATTTCGAATTATTTTCCAAATAAACATTATTTGCTGGAAGTTTTATTATATTTTTTTATTGCGCAAAAATTACAGCGGGAACTAATCGCTTGCTTGTGGAAATTTGCGATGAGCATACTCCATGCAACATGCAAAGAAGCGTTTCGATGATTTAAAAATGATGATTTTGGCATTGAAAATAAAGAGCATGGAAAACCATCCAAAAATTTTGAAGATGCTGAATTGGAAACGTTATTGGCTAACGATTCTTCTCAAACACAATCGAATTGGCTGTAGCATTAAATGTTGATCGATCAACTGATGCAAACGTAAATAAAGTGTTTAATGATTTGCACACGATGTTCAACGCTATAACCTTCTATGGTGATTTGCCATACACTACTGAACAATTTACAAAAAATTTGAAAGATCTAACCAATTTTGAGCGCCCCTATTGAAATACCCTTGATCTCATTCTGCTTACTATGTTTGTATGATCTACTAGATCGTAAATCGAGTTTCAGTATTGAAATAGTGGCCATTTAAAATGAAATTGAACAATATTTCAATACTAGTTTTGAAATATTCTTCAATTTTAAATTGTTCAAATGTACATAAATAATTAATAATCTTATGTACAATACATAAATAATAAGGTTTATATGGATCGCATAGTAATGCGTTGCAATTTAACGATTATTAGCTATGATAATTTTTAAAATTACTGAAACTTCTTCGAATCAGATGACTTACGTCAGCGAAATATTTGACTTCTTATTTTAAGATAGGTTCCTTGAAAGGTTATCATAGAATTTAGTAGGTAGGGGCGAGCTGCAGCTGTATAAGCTAATTCCAGAAACCGCTTAATGAAGTACAACGTACCGAATCATATTTTCATCGTACAGACTAAGGTTAATATCACTCCATATTACAATACCATCCATATTCATTATACACACGAACTTTCATCCCAATCGACAAAAATATGGGTTAATTCTAATTAAAACCATGTTGAAAATTCATGTTGAAAATTGATTGATTTTACGTCTTTTCGAATGGAATTTTGATCAAACAAATGATCATCCTGATTGGTTAAATCGCTTAATTATATTAAGGGGTATATCCTCTATCCGGTCGCAAGACTAGATTTATTTTGCCATGCCAATTCTTACATCTTACATTCGAGAAATACATAAAAAGACGGCGACCTCGGAAAATGCGTCTTTTCGTGGATTTCTACTTTACAGTGAATCATTTGTTTCGGTAAATTATTAACGTTTAATAACTTTCTTTTAATTTTGTTTTTTATTTAGTAAAGAAGACTTGGAAAATTTATAATGGAACAATACACAGCAGAAGAACGAATTAATATAATTGAATTTTATTATGAAAACCAACGGTCATTTAGATTGATGCAGTATGCTAATCGACGGTATTTTAATGTATGTTCTGTACCATCTACCGATACATTTTCTTCGAGCAGCAATTATACTACGGTGGATTCTACTTGCGGCAATATTACTGCAATTTTCTAAAACAACCGTTTGGATAGCCAACATATTCGAGATAATGGACAAATTTGTGGTACTAGAGATCTACAATTTGATTTTGGAATAAAACTTTTTGTTCCAATGCTATATGGCTTCACATCTCTAGATTTGATCGATCAGTTACTGATGAAAATATTTCTACGCTTGTTAAAATGTGTTTGTGTGTTACCAACTGTAAAGTTATCAAATTAATGGCAAAAAATCGTAATCTTGATTTGTTGGACTACGTGTGTTTTAAAGATGGCATTAATTCGGAACTATGTAAGTAATAAAGCGCTTGATCCTAATACTTGTCCTACTGGTGTGCCTATTAGACAGTTCAAAAGGAAGATTCTTCGTTCAATCGTGCCTCTGCGGAGTTGTTGCCAATGTATGCTGCAACGGATTCAACAATAATTTAGTTAACATAAACGCTGTTCCATATGATAATCAGGTAAATATTCATTCTAGTATTAATTTTGGTCATGTTCGTAGCTTAGTAAGGCATTTTGATGAAGTTTGAATTATGTTAGACGTCCACAAATTTGAATTTCTTGCTTTAACTGAAACGTTTCTTAACAGTAAAATTACAAACCGGTCACTTCACATTAATAACTACAATATAATACGTTCTGATCGAGTGAATAATACACATTGGGGTGGGGTTTGCCTTTATTTTCGTGAGTCTTTAAAAATCAAAAAATTATTTACTGGTGCATTTTGTAAAGTGGAAGTTTTAGCGTCGGTATTTGAAGGATGCGGTCAACTCGTTCTGAAGATATTGATAATTTTGGACCAACTAGATTAGAAAATACCTTATTGGATTTAATAATATTATATAAATTTGATAAAGAAAATATTATATCTTTTGGACAGTTGGCAGTTCCTGACATATCTGATCATGATTTAATATTTGCCAGTTATAAATTTAGTCGAGTCAGAGATTAAATTGCATATACCTATGTTCCTGATTAAAATTATGAAAATTTTATAAACTGTTTCTGTTCATTAGACTGGTCAAATCTTTTATTGATGTAAATAATTTACTTCATGCATTTAATTCAAATTTTGTACTTAATAAACACATTTTTATTAATCACTTGTTTTTTGTTTCGCAGAATAATTTGAAAATTTTTCAAAAAGTTTAAAAAATCACTCGATCGATTTCGACTTGTTAGGTCATCATCAGGAGTATCTACTGATTTGTATTAGTAAAAAATTTTGTTATATAGTAGAAAAAAGCAAAATAAAAATAAAAGAAGTAGGGAAAGAAATAAGCAATAAAAATTAATCTACGGATCGCGCAGGTAGGCGATGAGTCATAGGTTGAGTAACAAAATTCAAGGTATATTATTGCGTACGTGAGAATAGAAAAGGGCGGGTCTGTAATTGGTGAGAACCGGATTTCTCTCTGTTCGTTAAGGATATTTTGGTTAAGAAATATTGATTTTCGAATTTCGTAAGATTCTAAGGTATCTAAACGTCTGCCTTTGGGTTGTGTATGTAATATGTCTAAATTGTTCAAGCTAGCTGTATGATTTTCTGAAGTTAAATGGTTATGGAAAGTTGATTGATTGCAACCAGATAAATGTTCTTTAGCTCTAACTCCAAAATTGCGCCCAGTCTGACCAATATAGGAGAAACTACAATCATTGCAATTGATCATATAGACACCAGATTTGGAAAGGCGATCAACTCTAGGTTTATTGTTAAAAATCATTTTCGTTATTGTGTTATTATTATAAAAAGCAAAACTAATATTGGTATAATTGGACACGATGTTGCTAATCCGTTGGCTCGTTTTTCCTATATACTCTAAGCGACGCCAATTTTCCCGCGTTGGACTGTCCGGTGGATAAATACCCGTTAGAGTTTTACGCTTTAGCTTTTTATTCAATAACTTTAATATAGTCCTAGTTGCATATCCGTTATTCGTTGCTATTTGAAGAATTATGTTAAGCTCAGTGTTATAATTTGAATTTGACAGAGGGATGTTTATTAGTCTATCTATGAGTGAGTGGAAAGCTGACATTTTATTATTATGGGGATGGTTTGAAGAACTAGGGATAACAGCGTCTGTATACGTGGGTTTCCGATAAATTTTGAAGTCTAAAGTAGAATTAATCCTGGTTATTGTTATATCTAGAAAATTAATACATTTATTTTCTTCTTTTTCTAACGTAAAATCAATGGTGGGATATTGAGAATTTAACCAAGTAAGGAAAGAGTCTAACAGTCTATCAGTTCCATTCCATAGACATAATATGTCATCAACATATCTATACCAAATATCCTTAACGAACAGAGAGAAATCCGGTTCTCACCAATTACAGACCCCGCCCTTTTCTATTCTCACGTACGCAATAATATACCTTGAATTTTGTTACTCAACCTATGACTCATCGCCTACCTGCGCGATCCGTAGATTAATTTTTATTGCTTATTTTTTTTCCCTCCTTCTTTTATTTTTATTTTGCTTTTTTCTACTATATAACAAAATTTTTTACTAATACAAATCAGTAGATACTCCTGATGATGACCTAACAAGTCGAAATCGATCGAGTGATTTTTTAAACTTTTTGAAAAATATTCAAAATATTCTGCGAAACAAAAAACAAGTGATTAATAAAAATGTGTTTATTAAGTATAAGTGTGTTTCGCCAAGTGCCTACGGCAAATAGCGTAAAAAGTATCAAATTTTGTATATTTGGATTCCATTTTTGTTCCTCGCAAAATAATTATTAACAAATGCCTTTCTGCTCCTTGGTTAAATGCTAATATTTTGAATTTAATTAAATGTAGATAGCGTTCTTACAAATCCTTCAAGTGACCCGGTTTACAGAAGGACCTTGTATCATTTAAATATTTTAGAAATAAAACAAACAAAGCTATTAGGAAAGCTAAACAATTACTTTATTTTGGTAATGTTAACAACTCTAAAGTATTATGGAATAAATTAAAATCACTGGGTGTTTCATAAAGTGTAACACCTATTGTGTTTTCTGCTGAAGAAATTTTGAATGGGGCCTTTGAGAAATTGAGGGGGGTACCGATACAACATTGCATTTAATATGCTCGTTAACATATATGCATATACCCCACTCGATAAAAATATTTTTGATAAATAAATAACATCAATTGGGACCCCATTAAAAGTATGACGAATTTTGTCAATATTTAAAATAAGTCTTTAAACATTTAAACTAACTACATTAAAAATATTGAACCTAGTCTGAAGCACGGATTTTAATAGAACCAAGGGTAAAGAAATACTCTCGGTGGGCGTCGCGATTCGTGGTGCACTGCAACAACAATACGTACATGCAAAAAATTCAAATGTAAAATTTGCAAAAATACTTTCTTTAAACTGAGAAGAAACTTTCTTCGCAGAGACAAGTTTTACAGACACCAAGGTCACACGACCCAAGCGTTAAAATCTAAAAATAAAGAGAATCCAAATAATACAGGTAACAGAAAACTATGTAAGAGGAGCGATATTTATCATTTGACCAAATCCTTCAAAACAAAGTTCGGTGGGCAAAGCCGCAAAATCAAAATAGTTGCCTTTGGTTCTCCTGTCATGATTTCGGAGCAATCGGAAAAGTGAGTTTCCATTTAGTACATCGCTTCTCAGTATGACTCCAACTTCCCTCTTGCGAGCCTCCGGTAATGAGGTTCAGGTAGGGTATCATCTCCGTCTTGCGGAAGCTAAGCTGATAAAGGTCGGATCCATTCGAACACGATTCAGCCTAATCCAATTTTGTAGCAAAAAAATATTTTAGATACTTAAACGAATTGATCTTATCTGTTTTCTTTCCACGTAAATTAATTTATCAATCACATCTACATTTATTTTGGATAGAAGTGTAGCCGAGACTGCCTTGCAATTTTCAAGGTTGATTTACACGAACCCGAGCATGGTTAACTATCGTCAGCTCAAACTTTAGTTATATCAACCCTTCTCCTCAAAATGAGTCTTCCTAGAGTATATTAAGTAACCTCCCTTAAATAAGTACTCCCCGACAGACTAGCTGGAGTCTGAACCTATAGCTGGTGAAGTATTTAGATACTTTGCTTTCTTCTAATAGAAATGTTCATACTTATACTCGGAGTACACACTTTAGACTACCAATGTATATTTTCACAACGGTCGCTGGGATATAATGGAGTAAAGTTGTATAATTCATTGGGTGACTATTGCATGCTAGGTGAACTTCAAGAATTAGAGTTAATTTATTAAATTATTGCATATATTCGTTAAAGAAAAAGTAGATATTTAATATATAAAATAAAATTTAATTAATTTAAATAACAATGTATTGTCATTATTGATAATTAAACAAATAAATAAATAAATAAATGAAGTCATTGGCTTTCGACAGTGCAGCCAGCGATTGTTTATTTAGTGCAATTGAAGCTGAACTGCAATTAATCTTTAGCTCTCCTAATTTTACTATCTTCTATCGTTCAGAGATAAGTTTGGGATACAATTCCGTACCCTGGGTCTCCGACGAACATCTTTTTCTAGCGATGACCTTTTATTTGGTTCAAGGCGAAATCTCACCGAGACGGTCTACAGCCATCTACAGGATTTATACTTCCTTATCTTTGTTACTAAACTGGACAGCATATAGCCGCACCAGGATTCTTCATCGTGATTGGCAAATAGGTAGCGGCTAATACCTTATCCACCTACGTGCACTATATTTCCGTCTTTCTTAGACCTATCGACTATAGCTTCTTGCTCATTGATTTCAAGATATACAGCTCAATGATTTAAAGGACGTTATCTGCAATCTGGTCCTTTTCGAAAACTGTTCTTGAGATGCCTGCTCCTTACAAAATTAGTTACCAGGCGAACCGCCATGAGGGACTTTTCATTTTGGTTTGTTTGTTTTGGATTTATAATATGTCTCACGCGTGCAGGTGAGAAAATGGGTCCAGAGATTCATGAAATACAGATAAGGCTACTTTTTCCGAAATGTACGCAGATACTCCGTAATTCTGATGATGAGTCGAGAAAGCGGTTTGTCTCTAATTCAGTATAAATTAACTTAACCATTTGCTGTTTTGCACATTTATTTAGCGTACCGGTTAGAGCCTAGTAGAGTAAACGTGATATTAGATTTAAATTTTCCAATTACGGTTTCCGCAACTCATACTTCCGATTTGAAATGAATAGTTGCGTTTTTTTGAAAACAATCGGGTGGAGTTCGCGATAGCTATTTTCAAATTTGTCCAATTCAAAATTAGAAAATTAATTTTTTTTAAATTAAATAATTTAGATTCAATAGGAATCTATGTATAACCAAAAAAATCCACCATAAAAGTTGTATGGTTTACTTTTAATATCGTTGTTCTGTATATAGTGAACTACTTACTCCGTTATTATACAGAACTATACAGAACAACGATATTACAAGAAAACCATACAACTTTTATGATGGATTTTTTTGGGTATACATAGATTCCTATTAAATCTAAATTATTTAATTTAAAAAAAATTAAATTTTTAATTTTAAATTGGACAAATTTGAAAATAGCTATCGCGAACTCTACTAGATTGTTCTAAAAAAAACGCAGCTATTATCAGGGGATAACTTATAACGAAAATCATAACGTATAGGATTAACGCACCACACCTAACATACCCATTTGGTTTTTTCATTCATTTATAAGCTGCCTTTATAACACCGGAAACCCATTAAATATTTGCCAAACAAAACAATAAAATGTGCGTTCCTACTATAAAACGTTATCTTTATTAATTTCATTGACACTTAATTAATTTCATGGATTCAATCATTTTAATATTTGTTTATAGACAATTTAAATCAGAGTTTAGATAGCACGTGTGTTATAAAACCACTCTGGAATTTAAAGTTACATTTTTCCGATTAAATTACCTTTTGTAGAAATACAATAATCCGCCAATAAACATTCTCAACCATTTTATGACGGTTGAAGGTAACAACCGTAATATGCTCATATTACGCATACAATTCCGATAAGATGCCGAATTCATTACGCAATATTAGAGAATTAGTCACAAATTGAGCAATGCCGCATCTAAGTGACAATGTAATAAATCTTCCAACAAGTACTTTTAATTATAACTTGATCAACCAGGAGTCTACTATAGCTACCAATATTTCTTAAGTGCCACTTATAACATTTAGTTTTAATGGTCATCGAATTTTTACTGATATTGTGTAGCTGACGTCGTTTCGTATACTTTCCAAAACGACATGTACGTACAATACACAATATCAAGATAATATTATTGTAATTGTAGAAAGTCGTGGATTGTTATCAAAAAAACCTATGAAATTGCACGTAATTGACTAGACTTGAAGACGACTTCAGACACGACTAAAATACGATGATAATATAATTGGTGAACTACATAAACCTTTGTTTTATAATTGTCATGTACGCAACATTGATAACATCTTTCCGAATATAAATTGAAGTCGGAATTCGTTTTTTCGGTTAGTCCAAATTTGCGAGCGACTTCAACAATATCGAAATCAGAAAATGACCGTAACTTTGTATTCATTGGCCGATGTTGCATTAAATAATGGCGTTAAAAGTCCACGTGTTTGGTGTGTCATGCGAGATGTAGTGTATGATTTAACAGATTACCTGGATGAAGTAAAATAAAAAATCGTAATTTGTTATAAATCGTTTAAATTAATTGTATTTTTGTTTTGTGATCAGCATCCTGGTGGTGGTGAACTTATAACGGAATACGCGGGCAAAGATGCAACTAAAGCGTACGATGATTTCGGGCATTCCAATGATGCGAACCAACTACTAAAAAAATACAAAATTGGAGAATTAGTGGAACAAGATCGTAAAAGTAATCGGAATAAGAAGGTTAAGAATAACAACGAGGAAGCTGAAGAAACACCAAGAAAAAAACGTGGACCATGTCTGTTTTTCTGTCGTTAAATTTGGATGTCGTGTGATATATTAGGTCTAAATAGTTAAATTTTATTATTATGTTTAAATTATTTATGAAAGTTTAGTGTAATTAATTGTGATAAAATAATTAACAGGTTTAATAATGTGGTGTTTAAATGTTGAACTATCTCGGGCCTCAAGTTTTTCATAAATGTTGAATCACAGACATAGCGTGGTATCGTCACAATGTCAAGACTTATTTGGATTTGTGCCGGGAATATATAAATGTTTTGTGAGTTATGGATACTCTAGACAAGTTTTCCTCGAAACCGAAACAATTAAATTTTGAAATATTTCATGCAACCAACGTTAGAGCGGCTATAGACTGTTCTAAATATATAGGAATTTTTGTCACAATTTTTTTTTCTGGCATACTATGGTAAACAGTTAGTATAAATTTTTTTGAAAAACAAAATTAAATTGGGAATATTTTCCCTACCCAATTTTGATACGGAAAAAAATTTCCTAAATTATAAAAATTTTTTAGATCAAACATGATTTCTCAGTAGACCAGAAAATGAAATTTTTGACAAAAACGCAATGTAAATATTTTTCCTAATTCCTTTTCCTATAGGAAAACCAGAATCGAGCTGCAGATAAGAAAATTAGAACAAAATATTTTTTTTACTTAAACTCCTATCCATCTACGTAATGACTTGCAACTAAAGAAATCTTTTGTAAATGTTATAAATAAAATGGTTCTGGACCTTGCTCAAATGTGTAAAAAAATGAAGTTTAAAGTTGTTTCTGTGTTTTTATTGGAGAATTAAGTAAAGTAAAATGAAAATATATATTTATATATAAAAAACAAAAATATGCAAAATGTGAAACAACCATTCGCAGACTTTATTATGATTTTATGTATGTATGTATATGTAAATATTTTTTCACGTTCTATCTAATGATCTATCTATCAAACATAATAATACGTATTGTATATAAATATATTTATATATTTATGTTTTTGTGTACAATGATTTCGGAAACCCTTGTACAAACACATAAATATATAAATATATTTATATACCAAATTGCTAAAAGATTTTCGAGTACCAGAAATCAGTTGCTTGGTTTCAGGAAAATTTGTTTAGGGAGATCTCCAGTGTGACCCGGTTTCCATTTTTCTTATTTTTTTCGTAGCTAAAAATTTTGAGAGAGGTTTTTCGAGTACCAGGAGTCGGTTGCAATGGGTCCTGATTTCGGAAGAGTTCGTTTAGAAAGTCATCTGGTTCGGATCCGGCCTTTTTAATTTTTGTTGGCTCGCTGAAGATCGGTTATGATTTCTTTGCAAAATCAATCCATTGGAACCCGGATCTCTTGCATTAATTTTTTTCAAACGATTTTCTAAAAATTGTTGAGAGGGCGTTTTCGAGTACCATAAACCAATTGAGATGGATCCAGATTTTGTAGAAAATTCATTTAGAGGGTCATCTGGTGGGGGCGTGGTTCCATTATTTTTTGTCGGCTCGTATGATTGGAATTGATTTTGATGAGTGGTTATTTTGGGAAAATTTATTTAGTGGGTCATACGATGGGGCCCGGTTGTAATATTTTTCGTCTTTTTGACGTTTTGATAAAAATTGATGTGATGGGTTTTTTTAATGAATGCAATGGAATGCAATGAGTCCTAATTTCGAAAAATCTGTTTATGAGGTCCCTCGTTGGGTCCCGGGTCCCATTTTTTGAAAATAAATTTAGCTCGAATAATTTCTATACAGCTTGTTGAGAGAGGGGTTTCGAGTACCAGAAATCGATTACTGCTAGTCCTTATACAACGAGGTTTTTGGTTGGGTTTGGGGCTTCTTTTAACATTTTATTTGGCTTGAACGATTTTGATAAGATTCGATAAAAGGGGTTTTCGATTGCAAGGAAATGATTACAAGGAGTTCTGATTTCCTGAAAATTAATTTAGTGGTCCTCCGAAAAGGCCGTTATGTTGCACCAGGTTGCATAATATTGCACATATTGCGTGATGTTGTATTACGTTGATGTTGGATCTAGTTTAGGAATGTTGTGTGTTCTATAGTGGAACGAAATTGCTTCTCGTTGCGTCAGATATCTGACGTTATATTTCATCATATTGAGGAATGTTGCGCCACGTTGGGCGTGTTCGTTTACGTTAATCGCGTCTTTTGCAAATGTTCGTTGTTATGAGTAACAATATTGATTTCCAGCATTCACTATCTTATTAATGTTACGAGCTTGGTCCTTTTTCACGTATTCGTACGGCCCGGGTCATTTCTTTAATTTGTTTTAGGCTGACCAGACACCGATTGTGATGGTTTCTGATCTCATTTAGGGGTCGTCTCGAGACCATTTCTTAAATGTTTTTCGACTCGAACGATTCTTATTGCGATGAAAAGAGTTTTCTAATTCGAGATTGTTCGCAAGTTTAGATTTTCAGAAAAATTATTTTTAATGTTTTTCGAGTTGAGTGGTAAGAATCGATTATCATGAGTTAATAATAAATAAAAATGTCTCTACATTCGTTCGAGTCGAAAAACATTTAAGAAATGGTCTCGAGACGACCCCTAAATGAGATCAGAAACCATCACAATCGGTGTCGGGTCAGCCTCAAATTCATTTCCTACACACGTTTCGACCAAAGAATTCGTAGCTATTTTAGCAAAGGGAAATTTGTGTTGCTTTGTTTGTATGAGTATGTTGATTTGATATCCTTCTGTAAGTATTAGAATCAGCTTGACGTTTCATGAAATTTTTTGTGATAGTTTTAACGTGGTAATGGAGAGCTGTTTGAAACTTTACATAAATAAAAATAAAAAAACAGAAATTACAAAATTATTTTTGAATTATTTGTTTTGAATCACTTCATTTATATAACTCATAAAACATAGTTAGCCTTGATACTTGTTTTTTTCATCAAGTTCACGTAACAATTTGACCACCTGATCATCAAAATGTTGTTCCATGTGTGTTGTACCACAGGTCTGTTACCTACCTTATCCACTAATTTGTTAAGGGGTTCTAAGAAATGTCTATAAGTATATATATTAATATTATTAATTAAAAAATGATTTTTGTGTGCAAAATTATGTATGCAACACGAGAGCTGTCATTCATGAATGGAGGGATGTACAAATATTAAATTTCCTCTGGGAAATTTTATATTTTAGTACTAATATAAAAATAGCAACCAAAAAACATCTCGGCATTAGTACTTTTTGGTTGCTATTTTCTTTGTTTTTTTAATATGTGTGTATAAAAAAAATTGTGTTTGAACACATCCGTGTGAGCTGCTTTGCTAAAATAGCAACGAATTCTTTAGTCGAAACGTACCCTTAGAGTAAATTTTTTTCCATGTGTCAATTGATTTTACTATCCAATTTTTGTTGTTTGCGAGAACTAAACAAAATTTTATTCTCTTCTTTTGTTTTACTTTTCATTTTTGTTTGAATGGATAATAATTCCACTACAGTGAATAGAGAATACTTTTTTTGTGTTCTATTCTATGCAAGATGAATATAACCAGTAAAATTTTGCTTTCTATTCACTATTTGTTCGATCAGTAAAGAAAGAATTAAATATTTTGTAAAGCGAATTTTAGAACCCTGTATAAAACTCTCTTTACATGTTAAACAAATGATTACAAAATGAGCTCCAGAGGTAATTTTGGAAAATGGGTAAATCAGATAGAAGTCATGTGATTTAACGCTATTGGACTTCTTCTAATGGGGTTTCTTGAAGATTAAAATTTATGCGGATTATTCTCAAACCGTTCAACACCTCAAACAAGCAAATATCACTAATTCAACCATCATTATGCGAAAAAGATATTCAAAATTTTGGTAAAAGATTGACAGGCTGTCGAGCTAGCAGAGCTGAACACACAATTACTGTTCATTTATTTAATTTATAGAAACTCATCTCCTGGTGGCTGGCCCAATTTCGAAAGTATCTAGATTTGTAGAAAATTTAATTCTAAGAACTTTTCTAGTATGCGACATTTCTCTACAAATGATAATGAAAAAGTTACACGAGAAAAATTAATCGAAAATGTACATAGCGCTAAATCGAACTAATGAATGGATTGTGTCGTATGAAAATTTAAAACTCAAAAAAAATAGTATTTCCATTCAAAATTTCAACATGAAATTTTGAATGCAGCTTGGTATTGAGGTTAATAAAAGAGGAGAATTCTAAAATCTTAACTATTATAGTCCGAATAGAAACTCATCTCCTGGTGGCTGGACCAATATCGAAAGATTAACATTTGAAAAGGAAATCAGCCAAATGGCCGCCACGGCTACGCTTCAAGCACCATATCCTTTTCATGAAATTTTCCATGATTAATTCGCACATTTGCGGCTGTATGTCTTCGATAACTTCACGAATTCCATCTTTAAGGTCTTCAATCGATTGTAGAGCATTGGCATAGACCTGATCTTTCACGAAAGTCTAAAGGTATTAAATCACAAGATCTTGGTGGCCAATTGTGATCACTTCTTCGAGAAATAACACGTTTAGGAAACTTTTCTTGCAAAATTGTGATTGTTTCGTTGCTTGTGTGGCACGTAGCGCCGTCGTGCTGCAAATAAACGTCGTCCACATCAATTTCTTCCAATTCCGGCCATAAAAAATCATTAATCATTGCTCGGTAGCGCAATCTATTCATCGTAACAGTTGTACCAACCTTATTTTCGAATAAGTAAGGTCTAATCACACCGCCAGCCGAAAACCCGTACTAAACAGTGACACGATGAGGATGGAGAGGCTTTTCAATAATCATTCTTAGATTTTTTGAGTCTCAAATGCGACAATTCTGCTTATTAACGTAGCCTCCGAGGTAAAAATTGGCCTCATCACTGAAGATGATTTTTCGATGAAAATCCAGATCATTTTGATGCATTTGAAGCACTCAATCAGCGAAGATACGACGTTTATAGTAATCGGCGGGCTTGAGTTCTTGTGCTAAATGTACTCTAAAAGCCTTAAAACCTAAGTCTTTATGCAAAATAGGGTGTAATGTCGTTTGTGGAATGTCTAATTCCAAAGATCGACGAGGAATCGACAGACCTGGGTTTTCGTAAACACTACGGGCTATAGCAGCAATATTCTCAGTTGTTCTTGAGCGACACACACGGTTTCGATTCTTCACATCAGTAATTTGTCCTAACAGCTCAAAATTGTTCACCAGTTTCACTATTGCCGGCCGAGAAGGTGCTTCACGACGACCCACCCAAAAGTGTTTTAGTTTTGCGAACTGTGACTGAAAAATGTTCACCATTTTTGTAGTGAATTTTAACAATTTCAATGCGTTGTTGAAGACCTTGTTAAAGTTAGCCGAAAGATTCCAGCCGAAAGATAATGCAGATAGTGTCTTGACTAATTTTAAACTCTCTTTATACTCTCGCCCCTATCGATTTTTAAATTCCTATAAACTGAAATAATTTCTCCTTCACCCGAATGATGTAATTCGATCCTAAATTCTCCTAAATTCGAGTTCATGACTGATTTTTGCTGTATTTAAGACACTATCTGCATTATCTTTCGGCTGGAAACTTTCGGCTAACTTTAACAGTATTTGTTGAAGCGTGTCCATTTTTAGAAATGGCATTGTTTTTACTTGTCAAATTTCAAAAGATGACAGTTTCGAAATTGACAGCTGCTCAAATAGCAGGCTATTCAAAATGAAACCTCTTATTGGAAAACCCTTTATTTAAATTATTTTTTTCTGGCATGGAAAGGTACATATTTTCAAAATAAAATTGGAAATAATTTTCAATTAGTGTTTCGCTATGGAAAAATTATTCCTAATTTACAAATATTTACATCAAACTTTTTTTCTCAGTAGGACAGAAAATATTGATTTATCTCCGTAAATTATTTCCTCTGTTCTATATTCTCAGTAAACTACCAGAATAGCGCTACTGGGGTAGCACACCTGGTTTCATTGGTTTCATGTAACTATGTTTATCTGGCTATAATAAACCAAAAGTTGTTTGCACAGAATTTACGACTTTCATCAGTTCCTTTCAAAATTATCTATGTTTGTAAATTACTCGTTAAGTTTGAAGCTGAGTTTTCGAAAAAGTGTCAAACTTTTAACTTTTGCCTTTCGAAAAATCAAATGAAGTTGACCGCTTTTTGTATTTTGTATGTAAACGGCACAATATCCAGATTAATTCTACATCCATGCATCAAAAAAACAAATTCGATAATAATAACTTTTAGCATCCTAATATTTTTTTTTGATTTGAATAAATGTTTAAAATTTAATGAAATTGTTGTTTAAATAATTAATTGTCGGAAAATTGGAAAGTTAGAAATTAAACTGTACAACCCTTTTGTACACAAATAAATAAGTTTCGTTTCTCCCAATTCGTCATTTAAGTTCCACTAGGAGCGCTACATGTCCGACTAGAACAAAGTGGTTAAAATTTGTTTTTTATTAAAATCATCAATTTTATGTAGATCGTTTGAATCTAAAGGATGAAACACACCAAGAGCAGCGCGACATATTCCAAGCAATCCACATTAACGGCTGCATATGGGCGTGCACACCAAGCAGCGCAGCAGATTGTTTTGTTTTAGTTGTAAATAGAATTGTGCCAAATTTATCGAGGTTATGAGTAGAAGCAAAGAGCAGTAAATTGAAGCTGCTGTGTGTGGAACCTATTGATGCCGCGATAGATGCAACTTCATTCGATATGATTTCTTTAAATCTAAATTTTTCTATTAAAATTAGAAAATATTTGATTTATTTTATTGGAAATACCTATATTTATACTCAAATTATAATTTTGTATCGTTACATAAGCGAATAAGCCAATATTTAAATTTGCTGCTCACTGCTGCTGCTTGGTGTGTTTCATCCTTAAGATGTTTGGGAAAAAACGCATAAATCGACAATGGTTTGTGTTTTTTTTTCTATGACATTTTTAGGAGCAATTGATACTACCGTTGAGCAAAACTCATTATTAAAATCAATTTTTTTTCAACATTTGATTACATAGCTCGACATAGAACTTTATACAATGACTTTTGAAAATTTTTTCATCTTCAGGTGGTATTTTCTTTTGACGTAACGTCATGGCTACTTCAGCACCAAAATATATGTCATCAATTTTTTTTTATATGTTGCGAAGCTAAATCAATTTTATTAAATGTTATATCAGATATACCGGACAAGTGGTGCAGTGGTTAAAGCTTCGACACTTGGACCGGGAGGTACTGGGATCGAATCCCATCAGAGGCTAGATGCAAATCGAATTTTCATCATCGATTACAATCGGTGATGTTAATAAACACAACTAAGACGGACTCTGATGGAGTGCAGAATTCAGCGCCGACCCACCGTCCATGTCAATGTACAGGTTGACATGGAGCTTGCAATGTGCAGGTGGTATACTGTAGTTGTGTGAGTAGGTGAATAGGTTAATGATGTAGCATGAATGAGTGGTATCACAATGGGCCAAAAAATGGCCTAAGTGTAAACCACTGAAACCTAACCTATATCAGATATAAACTCATCTCTCACAAAATTAGTAATTATTTTAAGGTATAATTTAATAATTTCCGAACGAAATGAACTTGCGATGATTCTTTTTGAAAAATGCGGTTTAATGTGTTTATATCACTTAAAACAAATTTTAAAAATAGAAGATATAATTCAAAAGTGAGATTATTTAAAGATTCAAATATTCGATCAGTAGTTTCAAATTTTTCCAAATCTTCATGGACAAAAAATAATTTTAAAACATTTAAACGGCTTAAAATTTGATTTACGGTCGCTTCTAAAGACAACCATCGCGTCTGTGATGGATGTAGCATTTTGCGAGGTTTATAATCTAATAATATTTGAAGCTCAGCAAAAAGCTCAATTCTTTTAGGACTATTTTGTATAAAATTATAGATTTCCCTTGCCGTTCCTTCAACAAAATTAGGTAAGAATTTACAAGCATGATTTGCGCACAATGCAAAACTGTGACACGTACATTTTATGTTAACATTTTTAATAAACTTGGACCAAGGTTTATCATAGGAGGTGACTACGACGTCAAACATACTGTGTGTGGATCTCGTCTCATAACACCAGGAAAAGGAAAAGAACTCCTAAGTGCAATAGAAATGTCAGGTTGTGAATATCATTCATCGCGTAAACCTATACCTATTGGCCTACAGACATCAACAAAGTTCGTGATTTGATTGACTTTTATATCTCGAAAGGAATAGTCTCAAATTACATTGAAGTCGAAGGTATGGACGACCTTACTTCCGATCACACACCGGTCTTAATGACTGTGAGTACATTAGTCATAAAAAAGAAAACCAAACTTAATCTTACTAATAAATTTACTGATTGGGAATTGTTTAGAGAGAAACTCTACAATCTAATTGAGTTAAAAGTTAGTCTTAAAACTAAAGAAGAACTTGAATTACAAACTAAATATCTTATTAACTCCATGCGTGAAGCAGCTAAAGAGGCTACAACCGTATTAGGTGAGAAAGTCGTACAAGAGATCAACTACCCCCTGGCGATTCGAGAACTGATAAAAGAAAGGCGTAAGAAAAGACGCATATGGCATACAACCAGAAATATTATTGACAAAAGAGAATTTACTCGGGTAAGTAATAAAGTTAACCGATTAATTAAAGAACATAAAGAAGCTTGTACTGAAAATTATTTGAAAGAACTGGGTCCTGAAGCTGACAAAAATTATTCTCTTTGGAAAGCTACTAAAAGATACAAGAGACCAATAATCCAAGTGCCACCTATAAGGAACACAAATGGAGAATGGGTGCATTACGTCGCACAAAGCAGAACTGAAGACAAAGCAGAACTGTTTGCACAACATCTGGCATCAGTATTTCAACCACACGACATACAATCTAGGATTGACCCTAAACCAGTCTATAGGTCTCCATCAAATATCAGAAGTGTCACCCCAAGTTGCACAAATAATCATGATAAAAAAATCAGACAAACCAGCCGAGCAAATGGTATCATACAGGCCGATCTCTTTGTTACCTACTATTTCAAAGTTATTTGAAAAGTTGTTATTGAAACGACTAAAACCAATGATCATTATACCTGACTTCCAGGATTCAGGAATAAACATTCGACAATTGATCAAGTTCATCGCGTGACTGCAAAGATAGAACAAGCACTTGAAGAGAAGAAATATTGCCCTGCCGTATTTCTAGGTGTATCACAGGCTTTCGATAGAGTGTGGCATGAGGGTCTTATCTACAAGATAAGTAAATTAGTGCCAGAAAATTACTGCCAATTGCTCGAGTCGTATCTCTCCAAACGAATATTTAGATTATCACATGAAGAAACATGCTCTAACTTTTACCCAGCCATAGCAGGGGTGCCCCAGGGTAGCGTATTAGGGCCCATCCTATATCTACTTTACACTTCTGATATACCACCAACGGAAACAACCTTCATCGGAACTTTTGCTGATGATACCGCAGTATTGGCATCAAGCGAATCGCAGAACCAAGCAGTAGAATACTTACAGCAAGCACTCGATAGAATTAGCCAATGGACCAGGGATTGGAAAATAAAGCTTAACGAGCCGAAATCAGTACATGTAACATACACGTTGCGGCGCAAAAATAGCAACATCCATACATTTCTCAATGGGGTACAAATTCCCCAAGCTGAATCTGCTAAATATCTCGGATTGCATCTCGATTCAAGATTGAGTACTGGCTAATAGGAAGACATTCTAAGCTTAGCCTGTACTGTAAACGCCTGATCTACGAATCGATAATTAAACTGTTCATTTATTTAATTTAAAAAGATAACTCAAGTTTGAACACTCTTTATTTCGCAATAGTAAAAAGTGCAGAGGCGGTTCTCGTTGGTCTACGTTTAACGATATATCAAATCATATTATGTAGGCAATTGCTAGTTTTCTAGAAGCCAACATATTTATGCGGTGGGGCAGTCATTGATTTAATTTTAATATTTCGCTATAGTAGAAAGTGTAGTGGATTAACGGTATCTGAAATCATGTTATTTAGATAATTCTTAGAGTTTTCTAGAAGCTTATTTGAAAATTAAAAAAAATCTTTGGCTGCCTCACCACATAATTATGCGTCCTTCAAGAAAATATTAAGAAGCGTCTAAATAATATGGTTTCATACACTACCTCTACACTTTTTAATATTACGAAATATTAAAATTAACAAAAATCTATGTTTGCCCCACCGCATAAATATGTTGGCTTCTAAGGTTTTTTGTCAATTTGTCTGAAACTTGAAGCAACAAAGAAAGCAACATTGCAAGCGTGATAGAGAAATCGGAGATGCATCCCGACAAGCGCTGGAAATATGCCGATTTTAAAGGAGCTGATATAGTCTGTCCGAACAATTTCTGGAAACGGAAAAGTAGATCTCAAGATGTACAAGGAGAGTAGTAAATGTCCATACAAAATTCTCAAGAGGATCAGTGATGATGTGTGTCGAATAAAAGAAACCTGGAATGTTGACGAAAAGTTTTGCAGGTTATTCATAGACTGAAGCGATACAGACCCCATAATTTTATTGACGGTATTATTCTTAACACGCGCATTGATGTTGTCGGCTCAAGCATACCTCGAATACTGATAGGGCATTCCATGTGGAGGGAAATATGGAAATTACGAAACGAAAGCCATTGTAAACGGCGGCGATATAGTAATCTTTTAAAATGCTGGAGGTAACAACGGCATTAATCATCAAAACAGGGTAATTGATACGACGTAGAATTTACGCGATTACAATTGCAATACGCATACATTGCCAGATGCAATAAAAGGAATAATCGCGAACAGCGATAGACAAGTATATACGCGCGAGAAATTTGGAACTCAGACACAGTTGCAATTTAACCAGTGAACAGTGAAAGTTAAGAAGTAAAAAATAAAGAGAGCGTAAAGTAAAAGTAAAGTTGAATTAGTGAATAAGAAAAATTAGGGGTTGGGCTCGTTTTTCCGAATTTCAAAATCCCGAAATAAAAATCCCGAAATCAAAAGCCCGACTTCCAAATTCCGACTTTCAAAATCTCGACTTTCAAAATCCCGACTTTCAAAATCCCGACTTTCAAAATCCCGACTTTCAGAATCCCGATTTTCAAAAGCCCGATTATTTAAATTATTTTTATGAATTCGGATGCCCGCAGGCCGGATTTTTGAAATGCAATAATTGTAGAGGATAATGGCGTCGATAACTCTCACGGGCACACGGGAGGTCACTGCGCTCACCTCCGCTTAGCCCTCCGAAGGGCTTTAGAAATGAACTTCGGGGGGGGGGGGCGTAGGAGCCGGGATCAGTAAACATGTCGAACTGACATCCGTCGAGCGGATTATATAGAAGCTATTAGTGACACCTACTCTAGTAGGTAGTTATATAAAATATTATATATTATTTTTTGATTTTTTAGCTATAAAAAAACAAAATTTAATATTTAATATTTTTAAAAAAATCCCGACTTTTGTCGGGATTTTTAAAGTTTCAGCAAAATCGGGATTTTGAAAGTCGAGATTTTGAAAATCGGGATTTTAAATTCGGGAATTTTGAAAATCGGGATTTTGAAAGTCGGGATTTTTAAAATCGGGATTATTCGGGATTTTGTGATAATTCGGGATTTTGTGATTTGGGATTTTGAGCCGATCCCTGAAATTAGTAATTAATAGCTGAAGAAATCATGACCAGACTTTTTAAATAAGCCGCTTTTCAAAATCCCACTTTTCAATATTCCGCTTTTCGAAATCTCGCTTTTCAAAATCTCGATTTTTTAAGATCTTAAAAGATCCATTTCTTCATTGATCTTGGTTAAATTGTTCCGGGATCGGCTCAAAATCCCGAATCACAAAATCCCGAATTATCAAAATCCCGACAAAAAAATCCCGATTTTCAAAATCCCGAATTTATCAATCCCGACTCTCAAAATCCCGACTTTAAAAATCCCGACTTTCAAAATCCCGACTTTTCAAATCCCGACTTTCAAAATCTTGATTTTCAAAATCCCGATTTTCAAAACCCCGACTTTGCTGAAATTTTAAAAATCCCGACAAAATTCGGGATTTTTTAAAAAATATCAAATATTAAATTTTGTTTTTTTATCTTCATTTTTATTAAGAATTGGGCCTGCTCAATTGAACTAGGCTTTTCCACAACCAATAATTGTAAAATTTAATTTACAAAATTGGATTTGTATAAATATGTTCTTTTATTAAAATATATTTTTGGTCGTTCTGAAAAGAACGTTTGGGTTTTTGATGAAATCCGTGTAATTATTAATAGATTCTATAGGATGTCACCCAAAATCCAAAAAAAAAAAAAATCCAAAAGAGACAAAATCCAAATTTTCTTAAAAATCCAAAAGGTAAAATAAAAATAGAATAAAATCCAAATGTGAAAAATCCAAAAAAGACAAAATCCAAAAATTATATAAATATTTAAAATCCTTTCAACTCGACCTTTTTATGCAATTTCTTAGCCGATTTTTTTGAAATTCGACTTCAATAGGGATTGAAGTAGGCCATTTTCCCTTCACCTATTAAAAATAGACTCCTTCACCTAAAAGATAGATTTTAAACAATACTTCCAAAAAGTTTGGTTTTTTTTGGATTTATTTTTTGGATTTTGTATTTTTTGGATTTTGTGACTTTTGGATTTTGTAACTTTGGGTTTTGGTTTTTGGATTATGTCTTTTGGATTTTGTTTTTTTGGATTCCGATACACATCCGATTCTATATAATCCGCTCCTACGTGCGGCACGCAGTGCGACATGTTTGCTGATCCCGGCTATTACGTTCCCTGAAGTTCATTTCTAAAGCCCCACGCGTGCCCGTGAGAGTTATCAAAGCCGTTAGCCTCAACAATTATTGCATTTCAAAATGTTGCATTAACAAAATTTGGGATACCATCGTATTCCCGAAAATTTTATTACCAAAATGATGTTTTTGACTAGATCAAAAACTTACTAGTAGATAGTTTCTCAAATTTCAAATTGCCCAAAATAAATAGCCCGAAAAATATCCCAAATCACGTTTTGTAAATTTTAGATTTTACGGGCGAAAAAATTAATCTCAAAAAAAACCCCCAAATTTTGCATTTAATTTTATATTTATTTAAGACTGTTAAATAAAAATAAGAAAATGAAATATAAGTTTACATAATAGTAATATATATTTTAAAAATATATCTTACGAAAATTTATCTAAAGATTTAATTTTTTCGAATCTTTCGAAAATAGAACCAAATGAGTCGGAATCTGCGCGCGCAGATTTCGACTCATTTGGTTTTATTTTCGGCAAATTTTGGGATTTTTAATTCGATATTTTTATTTTTTTGAGATTTTGTTTTCGAGCAATTTTTTTCTTGGTAAATATATTTTTAGTATTATGAGTTTTGAGATTTTTATTGTTTGGATTATTATTTTCGGGATGGCATTTTGGGATATTTTTTTTCGCTAATAAAATTTTTGGCCTTTCGATACCAACCCACAAAATTTTGCTTTTTTTCGTCCGCGAATTCATATTTTTTTTTTTTAAATCGGGCTTTTGAAAATCAGGATTTTGAAAATCAGGATTTTGAAAATCGGGATTATGAAAATCGGGATTTTGAAAGTCGGGATTTTGAAAGTCGGGATATTGAGAGTCGGGATTGATAAATTCGGGATTTTGAGCGTCGGGATTTTGAAAGTCGGGATTTTGATTTCGGGATTTTGATTTCGGTATTTTGAAATTCGGGAAATCGAGCCCAACCCAATTATTCCATGTGATTTGTATTTTAACATGAGTTTTTCAAGAATTTTTGAAATTTAGCCATGATCAATGGAACTTGACCAATAATTATCAAATTTGGTATGCATAATTGGATTTGGATTCTAACTTGAATTTTGAACTAAGTTCCGGAATTTGGCCATTCTGAATGTAACTAAGCCATTTCTTCATGGTCAAATTTTGTACGTACAACTGGATTTGGGTTTCAACATGAATTTAATGTGAAGTTCTGGAATCTAACCATTCTAAAAGGGACCATTTCTTAACCAATTATGGTCAAACTTAGGTTGTAGAGATGAATTGGGATGCGCACATCAAATTTGGCTGAAATAATAGCCATATTTGATATATCGGTGTAGATGGATCCAAAATTTCCAATTCGGTACTGAAATTCCAGAATGAAAATTCCGGTACAAAACAAAGTTCCAGAAACCAAAACTCCAATAAAAACAATTCCTAAAAATGAAATTTCGAAAAAACAAAATTCCTGTATACAATGCCAATTTTCAAAATTTTAATATACAAAATTCCAAAAAAAATTCCATTTTATGCATGTTCCCGTTGTGATTCTAAAAATGGGGTTGCGTTTTTTTGAAATACAGATCCCCCCTTGAAACATGCTAATATATACTATAAACTTATGTGCACTAGTCATTAATAAATTATTGTGTAGTCATTAATAAATAAGCACAGTAACGATTTTAGCAAATTACAAGATACCGTTGAATAAACCTTAATAGATTTCCTAATTACAAATTCCATTTTATGCCATGGAAATATGAAAGGCGCGCGCTTTTCATATTTCCATGGCATAAAATGGAATTTTTTATATTGGAATTTTGAAAATTGGTATTTTATATAGGAATTTTGTTTTTTTTTGGAATTTTATTTTTATGAATTGTTTTTATAGGAATTTTGGTTTGTGGAATTTTGTTTTTTGGAATATTGATTTTGGAATTTCATTTTTGAAATTTCGGATTTGGCAAATCGTACCCAACCCAATAGTAATTTTTCACTACAATTAAATTAAATTTAATTAATTAAATAATTAAATAATAATAATTAAATTAATTGAAATATACCAATTAGAATTTTTGCGAAATGCTGCAAATATTAATTAACTAATGAAATAGCTAGAGTGTTCAACAGTGACAAAATCAAAATATTTCCTTCTACGTTACTGTTTTTCCTTTCTTTTTTCTCTTTTCTTCTCGGAAATTATTTGTTCGTTCTCTTCGTTCTATTTCAGTTTGAATTTAAATGTGATCGAAAAAGACATGTTTGAGACATGTTGATATTTTTTTTAACTAAATAAATTTTGAGTTTAATCTAATTTTTAAATAAATTAATAAAGAAATCACGTGTTTTTATATAATACAAACTTGTAATTTAATGACATCTGTGAAATATGCATCATTTATATATTAGTTATAAAAGTAATTGTGTTAAAAAATAACAATTGTTCATAGTGCATACCTTAAACAGTGACACACAGCTAATTGTTGAACAGTAAGACAATGTGTCATTGCCTAACTTATGTATGTCAGTATATTTAACGTATATTAACTTAATTTAATTTCTTAAAGTAACACTTGTATTTTTACAAATTAGTTAAGAAAACATCACTGAGTGCTTTATCTACGGGAAATTTTCCGAACGTGTTATGCAGGAAGCAATTGAACTGGTTCAAAATGGAATGAGCATTCGGAAAGCAGCTTTAGAAAAAGGGCTGACTTTCAAAAAATTGTCGCGGTATGTAAAAAAATACACAGATGATCAGGAAACAAGATTAGTACCAAATTATTCAGTAAATAAAATATTCAATACTGAGGAAGAAAAAACTTTGGTCGACTATCAACTCCTCAGAAATGTTTTATGGTTTATCCTTAATGGACGGCAGAAGACTAGCTTACGAAACTGCGGTTATAAATAACAAAAAAATACCAAGAAATTGGATTGAAAATAAATTAGCTGGAGTAGAGTGGATGCGTTATTTTAGAAAACAACATCCATTGTTATCTCTTCAGACTCCAGAAGGGTGTAGCCTAAGCCGTGCTACATCTTTTAATAGACATAACGCGTGTCTTTGTCTTTCAAGAATTTGTCAAGCTTTTTAAACAGGTCGGATACGGGTTTCATGAATGTTAGCCGAATCTATAACTTAGACGAAACAAGTAAGATGACAGTCCAGAATCCTCAAAACGTAGTGGCAGAGAAAGTTGCGTAACAAGTCAATAAAGTAACCAGTGCAGAGAGGGGCCATTTAATAAGAACATATTGCATAATAAATGCAACAGGCCAATATTTACCTCCAGTTATGGTTTTTCTCAGAACTCACTTTAAAGAACATATGCTGTCCTTCAGGATGAATGGCCAACTTATTGCTAAAGTAGTAGAACATTTTGTAAAGTATACGTCAAGTTCTACAGACAATCCGACGTTATTAATATTCGATAACCATGAGAGCCATTTAAGTGTGGAAGCCCTGAATCTAGCGAAAGAAAACGGAATTACTGTTCTAACAATTCCACTGCATTCTTCGAATAATTTAAAACCGCTAGACGTTAGTTGTTTTAAACCGCTTAAAACTGCCTACAATTCATCAGTTGATTCATGAATCCTGGAAAAACGTTTTCTATTTACAATGTTGCGGCCAGTCAAATATTATCTCATCTTTTAAGCATACTGGAATATATCCATACGATGCAAATGTTTTCTCCGAAACGGATTTTATGCCGAGTAACGTAACATATAGAGATGTTGCTGCATCTGGCAATGAAAATATGGACCAAGGTAACACTCTACCTAGCCCTGGTTAATGATTTCTTTATTAAAATAGAATTTGAAATTTCTACTTAAATTTTGTTGTAGAAAATTTACCAGTACGGGTGGATGCAATTCCAATGGTAACGATAGGAAATGTTAATTACTTACCGTTAAATGTGAATTCACCGAAACACGACATATCGGGAAACACCGAATCGCAAAAAATTTCCTTTATATCTCCTGAGATGTTCAAAAAATATCCTAAAGCCGCATCTAGGAAACAAACTAGTAAACCGCGCAGGCGAGGGAAAAGCATAATTGCCACTGATATACTCCGGAAAAAAACGAAATTGAGGAGCGACACAGAGCAAAATTGACACCAAAAATCGTACAACAAAATAAAGACCGCAAAAAAGTAACAAAACAAACTAGTTATGAATCTGATGCCTCTGAAGAAATGGAAATCGTATTGCACGATACTGACGATGATTTAGAAGTAGAGGAAAATTTGCCTGTATTCGATGAATAGCGAAATCCAGTCGCAAACGATTTTGTGTTAGTAAAATTTAAAGCTTTCGGGCAACAAAGGCGAAAATTTTAAGTATTGATGATAAATAAACTGTAGTAAGATTTTTCCGATTATCTGGAACACGATTCGTTGAACCTGATGTAGAGGATATAGCTACTGTACATGTTACTGATATAAACATGGTTCTACCAGACCCTATTTTTCAAGATCACACAAGTCGGCAAAAAGCATAATTTTCTTTTGAAATAGATTTAAGTTGTTTTAATGTGCGTTAATTGCTAACCCAACACTTATTTAGATGTGTCGTTGACACTTGAAATGACTATACAAGTTTAAGTTCTTAACCGTGGGTAGGGGAGTTGAATTATTTTTATAGTGCTGTGATGTACAACACTGAAAATGTGTAATTTTTGTTTTATTTTGTTTTTTTATTTTTTATCTTTTAAAAACTGATAAACTCATTTTATGTATTGTTTTGCCATAAAACAGAAATATATATATATTTTTTTTATAAATTGGTAATTTTGTTTATTATTACTATATGATATTATATTGTCACTCATTAACATATGTGTGTCACAATAAAACATTATTCGTGTCACTCTAGAACGCAGTGTGAAAGAGTCACACATTAGGAGGGAGTTTAGGAACACTCTTGGAGCACCAGTGAGGTTTTATTTTAAGAACTTCTTAATTTACAGATATATTTGTGACACTTTAAGTAAATTTACAGCTAATTTTTATTGCCCTCGAGCGCTTTATTCCAAAGATATTCCCCTATAGAAAAAGTGTGTAATTTTGTACATGGATTTTTTTTTTTTAAATAAATAAATTTTGAAATTTTGTCAATTGTAATTTTGAATTTTGATTTCTATATTATTAGATTTTGTATAATGGATTTTTAGATTTTTGTTAATTGAGATTTTGGAAATTTAGGTCAGTTTACATTTTTTTTCTGGATAACCGACCTGTTCCCGGTGTAGATTTTGATTTTAACATGAATTTTGAACGCATTTAAGGAATTTGGCATTGATTAATTGAACTAGGCCATTTCTTCTTTCGAATTTCTAAATTTTTTAACAACTTATTTAGAATTTTACGCCAGTTTGAATCGAAACAAACAACTATTTTATGCATCTACTACATTACACTGCCAAGAAAAAGGTTAATAAAAGCCCGCTTTAAATTTTTGTAAAAGGAATTCATAAAAAGAATATTTTAAAAGTGGGCTTTTGATAGTCAGGATTTTGAAAAGCGGGTTTCTTAAAAATGGGTATTTGAAAAGCGGGATTTTGAAAAGCGGAATTTTGAAAAGTTGGATTTTGAAATTCGGGCTTTTTAAAAGAAGGGAAAGAAAAGATTTCAGAATTTTGGAAAGCGTGCAAATGACCCCAACGCGCCGAGCAATAAAGTTTGTAACTTAAAACACTGATGTTTTATTTGCAAAATCAGATACGAATCTACGGATCGGGAATCTACGGAAACTTCCGAAATTCGTAACAGGTGTAATTAGCTGCTCTTTCGTATTTGCATAATATTGGATAACGATAAGATAATAATCTACATTCAATGATTTGTAGCAAGAACCAACAAAATGCGCTTTTTAAAGCAGAAATGTGCGCGCGTATTAAATAAATAGTTTCCACTTTTAATATCACACGAGAGTTAGTTATCACACGCAACGAATAAAAGAAATATTTTGTTTTCTTTTCTCACATCGCATGAGTACAAGATAGGTATACAAGATCGTTTCTAATTATGTATGTATAATGTTAATATTTGCTTAACATGATCAACAAAAGATAAAAGAACTAACAAATGTTAATTGTTGATTATAATCTTTTTAATTTTTTGAATAAAATGTAGTTTTGATCAAATTTGTGTCAGAGTTAGTCATCGATTAAAACAAATATCTATTATTTATAATTTATATTAAATACAGAAATGGAACTCTATAATTATTTCTATATTATAATATTTTGTTTGTGTTCTGAGCTTATAAAAGTGAATTTATGTAAATATGTTTAAAAATCAAATTATAATCGATCGTTTTCCTGAATCATCGATCGATGAAGATCAAAAAACAAATTTTATGTGTATGTGTCTCGTAGCATAAGTGGATCATATCTTATGCATATTGATTGTGCCTTAAAGATATATTTTAATTAATTTTATAATAATCATCAAGGAGATGTATATAGAAAAAATACGATCATTATTAGATCGGTATATTTCATATAATACTGATATGGATATAAATTAGATTTATCGAATAACATATTTAATAAAAGCGATCTATAATAATCGATTTCATCAAAGTGCTTTTTCGGATTAAAAATGTTTACTGCTTTTCTAGGATAACAATCGAGATACCAAAATTAAAATCAACAAAAAAAAATTCAAATTATTATTAATAAATTTTTATGAATAAATTATGGTGAATAAATCAATATTTTTTCTGGTAAATTTACTTTAACAAGAAAAAACATGTTCGGTTAAATTTAAAACAAAAATAATTAAAATATCAAAAAATAAAAAAAAAGAGTTAAAATTAAATTATGGTGAAATGGATACAAAATTTTATGTAAGTAAATTATTTATTTTATTCTTTACTTCTTATTCTTTTGTTGGTTATATAATGATTTAAAACCGAAATTATTAAGACAAGAACTAAGTAGTTAAATATACATAATACCTATTTGAATATAGCTTTGATGTTAATGATTTTAAAGTTAGGTAACTATCAGTAGCGGATTTGTAGTTTTGGGCCTCAGCACACTACTAAAGTTTGAACCCTATTTAATATATAGAACATTTGACATGTATTGCTTTTAAATATTAAAAAATACAGTTTTAAAGAAGTTTAATATAATTGAGCATCGGAAATATTTTGCAGACACAAACGAACATAATACTTAGAATTTTCATTTGAACCGCGAATGGATTACCATAAAAAATTCTAGAGCTAAAAATTTTTCTAAATTTAGGAAAGGAAAAACAGATATGTATGTTTTGTAATGGAAACTAATTTAACAGAAACTTCATTTAATAAAATACTTGACTATTAATATGCTACCATGCTATTCAACCAGGAGAGAACGCTAGAGATGGATCTGCCGTAATTATTTAAAATAATATTAAACATTACGAAGAGCCCGGAACTGAAACAGAAATTATTCAAGTAGAGTAGCAAAAATTGAATCAATCAATAATAGGGATCTCAGTATCTCCTCTATTTACTGTCCTCACGGTATCTGTTAAAAAAGAAGACTTTTAAATCACTAGGATCAAATTTTATAATAGGCAGTGATTTTAATGCAAATAATACCTATTGAGGATCTAGATAGACTTACAACATCGAAAGGTAAAGAGTTATTTACCGCATTAAACCAACATATTGGTCTACTGACATACATAAAATACCAGAACTTCTTGACTTCTTTGTACGAAAGAGAGTTTTAGACTACACGTGCATCGAAAATAGTGAAGAACTATCATTTGACCACTCACTTTTGATTATGGCTCTGAGTACAATGATATTAAAAAAGGTAACTTTCAAAAATTAACAAACAATAAAACCAAATTAGAACAGAGATGCAGCTGGAAGATGAACTAGGAGCATTCAATAATATTAAGCTGCTTGGGAAAGTTCACCTATTACTCAAACCAACTCCGTAAGGAAACATAACTATCCTCTTGAGGTCAGATAACTAGTTAGAGAGAAACAGAAAGATCGTAAAATCAGGCAGCAGACTCGTGCTCCGCAATACAAAAATATCCTCAATTTACTGTGCAGCAAATTAACATAACTAATAAACGAAATAAAGAATGAAAACATAAATAAGCAACTTTCATTTCTTTCTTAACTAAAGAATGATGATTACTCACTTTGGAATGCTACCCCTTCTTTAGAATAAAAAGAATCAAAATGCATGTGCCATCTATCAAAAACTAACTTATTAACACTATTAAAATAAAATACATCCACCTCGAAAATAAAATAGATTAAATTAAATTTTAGGATGCGTACCAATAGTCGGGTAAATAAATTACTTCGGTAAAAATCGATTTTAGTACAGATTTTTCGATCAGTTTGCCATATAGTTTTTGAAAATAATTGAATTTGCTGAAAATTTTACTTAAAATTGACTTTTACCCGCCAATTGGTCCGTAGCTTAAGAAACAAACAAAGATTACATTAATCTTTTTTGCATTATTTCACTTTCATTATTTGTTTGACTGTGCTAGTCTGGTGTTGATTATTTCGAAGTATAGATCGTGATAATTGTTCAGTTTAGTACCACCAGATGTCAATATCATACGGGGTACATTTCTAATGTTTACATTTTTTTTATATGGAGTTTAGGCATAAACGGCTATTACAAAATTGGAAAAAAAATAATGAAATGTGCTATGATTCGATGATAAAACTAATGCTTTTTTTTTATAATACATGCATAGATGATTTTTTAAAAATATGTATAAATAATATTACTTGGATATTTAAGAAAATGATGTACAAACTTTAACAATTATTGAAGTTTTGTGAGGTTATGTCAAATTTATTTATTTTGGTTGGTCGACGTTAAGATTAGTGTTCTTGAAGGCAACACAAATTAAGAAACCAGAGGCTATTATGAAAAGAGAGATTATGAAAATTACATTAAAAATTTAAGGAATATTGTGCAGGTCATGATTAACACTGCAAATATGTATACAATTGTATTGGGTAGTTTAGATAGGTTGAAAGTGGTAACGAGCTTTCGATTTGTCTAAAGACAATTCGTTACACCGTGGGGAAACCCATCCTGAGATTAAAAGAGATATCATGCTCTTATGGAAAGTAAGTAGAGTCTCGAACTGATTAAAAAGCGACCAACGTGGCGGACGCCCCACACCCTGAGTAAGTCTCAGCTGGGCAAACTAATCTAATTTTTATAACCTAAATACAGATTTCTTTATAATATTATTAAGTAACTTTAACTATTTCTTATATTTTAACTATATGTTAAAACTTATTACAGCTTATTATGTATTTATTCATGTTTTTTTTAAATCGTTTAACTAAGATTAACTTCATTCCAACTTTTTTTTTTCTTAAACCTAATATCTAATAAAGTTATAAACATTAACGTATCTCCATTCATCATTGAGGTATCTGGTCAGTGACTGTAACGCCGGCGGGGTCGTGTGAAGGTTGGTAGTTGGTTCTCGCTACGTCGTTGCTTAGAAGTGGCTTTCCAGACTCTCCTGATGTTACGGCACCGCCTCCAACTAATGACTAGTATTCCCTCTATGATGAGCACTATCCCTGAACTTGCATAGTGGTGGAGGTCATGTACATTAACTCGTCGCCAATGTTGTTTTTCATGAATTGAGTTTACTGCAACGGCCAAATCTTCCAGCTCCGGGTCTAAATTTCCTAGTACCTCCGGGGTCCGAATTATTTTTTTGTCCAACCAAACTTGGCTTACATTGAAACTAGGCAATAGGTTAATTGTAGCCCTCGTCTCTTAGGTTTGTCTGCCTCTTAACAGGTACCCCTGTCCTCTTACTTGGCAACCTGCATTTAACTGAAGTATACCACTGCCTTGAATTTTTTGGTACTCCGTGGTATTGTTGCATATGACTGTAATCCTTTCGGGTTGTGCATTGGATATCAGCCACTGATTTACCTGGCTTAGTTGTGTTATTCGAGTTCTCATCGTTGTTGATTCTACTGCACAATTCTCCCATGCTTGTTCTTCTCTTTGTAATATACGGACCTCGCATGACCTATTATCCACCTGAGCATTAAACAACGCGCGTTGCTATCTACATAGTTGAACCCCGGACTCCCACTGCGTGCACTCGGCCAACTCCGCAACTGACATCTGATAGTACCATGTCCCCTGTTGATCCAGTAATGTCACGTCTGCGTCCGGTACTATATGTATCATCCTTGCATTGTGCCTCGTTGGTACTATGTAAGCTTTATATATATGGTATATTTCGTGGCCTAATAATGGGACCTTTATCTCGAAGATTAGAAGATTTCCGAGAATTTGGGCTCCAAAACGTAAGCTTTTGTATAGCTGAACCCAGTGCTGTTGGTATTCAGGTATTTGGACATCTTTCGGCATCATCGTTTGTAGTTTTTGGAGTTGTTCACTCAGTTGTGTCGGAGTAACTAGTTTGGTTTTTATATGCCCTTGATGCAAGTCAGTGACGGCATCCAGTATCCCCTCTTGTATGTCTTTAAAAATGAGGATTTGTGTTGTGATTGTTATCACTGCATCAGTAGTTCTTCATGATCTTCTGCGGCCTGTATTTCTTTCTGTAGCTGCTTATATTGCTTGCTCACTTGGTCATGCTGTTTCTTTACAAGGTTAGCGGTCATCTCTATTATGCGGGTGCGCTTTTGTGACCGTAATACGTTATTGCGTTCTCCGATTGATGCTGAGATAAAACTCACAGGTTGTAATAGCGCTTCACACTGCCCTGTGTGCTCACTAAACCAAGTAGCACTCGTATTACTAGAAGTTGAACATGCCTGGTGTAGCTGCCCTAGGGTCCTCAGAATACTTTCGCACTCCCTCCAATAGTTCGTGAGATCGTAGTAAAATACCAGTTTCCAATCGTCCTGGGATAATCCTGCTCTTCCTATTTCCTCCATGAATATGCCTGGGTTGTTTGGAAACTCATTGTACACACTACCACCCAGCGATTTCACGAAAACCAACACTACTCCTATTACTACCATCGAGATCAGTGGCATTTTAAGTTCGATCGTCACTTTTGCAGCTTCTATGGGAAATGAAATCATTTTCCGAAAATCAAACCACGTCATCGGTGCTTAGAAACTTGTGGTTACAACAGTTATTAACATATACCCCAACAATTGTTTGTGGTGATTGAAAGACGCAGCCGATAAATTAAAACTAGCCACGACTGCCGAAGAAAAAAGCTGACATTAATAAACTGCGGACATTCACACGTTCCACTTCAATAGCGATCTTCAGTTCAAACAGAGGCATTGGCGGTCGCGATAGTAGTCTGGCATAAAAGCGAAATACGGCGCGTGACAGATCTCGCCATAGCAGCGCATCACGATCAAATGTCCAGGTTCAAAAGCACCCAATGTGTTGTTTTCATTATCGATTTGGCGCGAAAGTACTAAAATGTTTAACGCCCTGTAATTTGTACGGAAACAATGACATTTCTATGCAATCTAAAAACCAGTAGGTGCCTCACTATATTCCGCAGGTAGGTTAATTATAAAAAAACTTATTGACCCTAGCTCGTTATTAGGCGTCAATTTCGATACCGTCATAAGACAGTCAGGTCGAGTC
Organism: Nephrotoma flavescens; assembly: GCA_932526605.1. Taxonomy (NCBI): domain Eukaryota; kingdom Metazoa; phylum Arthropoda; class Insecta; order Diptera; family Tipulidae; genus Nephrotoma; species Nephrotoma flavescens. The sequence continues at coordinate 115,247,816 of OW052222.1, forward strand.
ATTTACTTCGGAAGATCTAAATTTGCTGTCCGAATCCAAATCAGTATCGCATGAGATAACGACGTTTAATACAATCAATTATAATGTGACACATTGCATCGAAATGACAGGTCCACCATGCAGTGCGAAAGTTCGTCGTTTAATTAACCAAAAAGATACAAATGGCGCAAAAGGAAATCGAGGTTTGGTTAAGGCAAGGTGTCTTAGCTTATGGAAAAGTAATTGGGTCAGTCCACTCCACATCGTTAAAAAATCCGTCATTTTGAACGAGAAAACAAAACTATCGTTATAAAAAGGTTCCGGTCGAAGATAAAAAGTCGAAAAGACGGACGGCGACCCAGGTTTGGCAACTTGCCTTAACAAGCGCATTTTCGCAATCACAGAAATAAGTTTTCTCGGATTCGGCATATTGGCAAGAGCAGTTTCTCTGAATATATCTAACATGGACTCTCCACCTGCTATTGCTATCTAGTTATGCTAGAAAATTTCGATCAAATGGCAAGTGGAGACTCGCAATAATATTTATATGCTATCTGTATGCTATGAATGCATGCTATGTCGGCAGAACTAGATAGCATGTATATAGCATGCATATTTTTTTACATTTCTTCTATTTTAATATGGTGTCTACTGACTTTTTCAGTATTTATTCAAATGACTAGTAGTCTTGACTATCGACAAAAGAATGATTTCAAAACGTCAAATTATAGCAAGTGTGCCACACCAGACTCCATCTTGGCAAATTTTGATAGAAAGAAAAAGTAGATTTCAATAGTATTCAGATAGCAGGTGGTGAAGCCGTGTAAGCAGCGGTGTCAAGTTTTTCAATGCCATCTACGGCCAAAGATTTACTGCATTTTTCAAGCATAGTCAATTACTACCGATTTTTTTTAAATTGGTTAAATATTGGTTTTTTCGCTTATGTAATGATACAAAATCATAGTTTGGGTGTAAAAATTCGTATTTCTAATAAAACAAATCAAATATTTTGTAATTTTAATAGAAAAATTTAAATTTAAAAAAAATATATTGAATAAAGATACATCTAAGGATCTATTTAAATTACAGAATATTTGATTTCTTTTATTAGAAATACGAATATTTACACCCAAACTTTTATTTTGTATCATTACATAAGGTAATAAGCCAATATTTAAATTTGCTGCTCGCTGCTACTAATTGGTGTGTTTCATCCTTAAAGCGGCGCCTGATGCCGCAAAATTATACGCTTTCCTAAAAGGTTTCATGAAAAATAACAACGCGCCACTAATTTGAAAATTATACCTCGACGAAGAGACACAGCTATAGCGTTTCCCTCTTCAAGCAACATGCTCATTGTTATGGTCGAAGTCTCCACGGCAGCAACAGGCACCGTGTGTAGCAATATTCCTCAGATGGTTAGCAGCCACTATGTTTTTTCACGAAAACTTAACGACGCCGTAACTCAATACAGTATACGTAACATTGAGAGCTTCTGGCGGCTTATGTGTCGGTGAAACGTTTTAAGCATTTAAATATTTTGTGGAAGGGAGGGATAATTTATTTTTTTCTCCCATCATAAACCTCTAATGTGTGCTGAACATCAAAACCCCGAAAAGGCTTCGCCCAGAGAAAGTAGCCATTTGAATTTAATCGCACAATCGACAAAATTGTTGCAGACGCTCTTTCGCTCATCGAAGTACTAGATGTCAATAGAGGTGTCGACTACATCAAGATTGCCAGGGAACAGACGAACGATGCCGACAGCATTTCAGGAAGATTTTAAATGCACGTCCATAGAGTTTGTAACTACGGCGAAAATATGCCACTCATCCGGGATTTTATTCCCAAGCTGAATGTGTGGCACAGCTCCAAAAAAATTTAAAGAATTACAACCGGCGACACCATCGAATAACAAAATCAGTTAAATTTTCCTATTTAAAGATTTAGCTACTTGTGACAACGTGTTGGTTTGCACTGATGCGGTAAGAGCCGCACTTCCACCGCTGTACGAATTACCCTTACAATTAGTCAAACGCAACGATAAGTATTTAAGATACTTGTAAAAGGCGTAGAATCCACTGTTTCCATTAATCGTTTGAAAATTTGCATTACCGAAGCAACTAATGAACCAAGTTTCCCGACGAAAGTGCCACCTTTCTGAGTGCATGCCAATTGAATCAATTAACAAAGAACCAACAAGTAATATTCCAATTAAAGAACGAAAGCAGGTCATGTTTTGTACCGATCTCGTTAAAGAGCAACATATTAAATCGCGGTCAGGTCGGGCAATTAACAAACCTGTTCGTTTCCAATAGTTATTTGAGTCATTTTCGAGGTTCACTAGGAATGGGAGGTTGTGGTGACACCACTTGTCTCATTCCCGCGCATTAAAACCGTTTATCCATTAATTTCTTCCCCTTTACCTATAAAACCGGTTTTAAGGAAACTGTTTTTATAGGTAAAGAGAAAAGAAACGAAAATTTAAACCAACTTCATGACATCCTGTGTGTATGCACGGATAAATTTTGTGTTCTGTTCTTAGTACGTCAGTAAATCGTGTGTTTTATAATTTGAGTTTTATGCTGAAAACACATGAGAATTCTGATAGCAGCGAAATTAGAATACACACGATTATATGAATTGAATTACATGTATTCTGCTCAGCATGCAGAATTCTGATTCATGTCTCTATTTCTAATTTCGCTGATCAGAATCAGGACGACACCACATAAAACTAAAATTGTTGAATCGCGAATAACTTCACTTTATTTTTTCCATTTATTTTCTGTCATTAGGAAAATTTAAAGCATTATTTTGTCAAACCAAAATGGAAGAACAAATCAATCAGCTGCAACTAATGATGTTTTTAACAAATATCGAAACTACTAACGACAGGTAAAATTAAAATCAAATATTTGTAAATGTATATTTTAATTTTAATAACATATTTGTTTTATAGAACGACGAGCAATTATGACCCAATTGCCCCTGGAAGCATATTTATTGAACATGATGAACAAGCGATGAGTCTTGTTCCAACAGCGAAGTTTCATCACAAGCTTCTAATTCCAAAGCTTCGATTTCACGGTCAAGAAATAAAAATAAAGTGGACGCAACCATTGAATCAGCTACCAACCAAATGACAGAAATGATAAATTTGGTAAGGTCATCATTTCTTGCACCTCAACAGCCAGAATCAGCGATACAACATTTTTTAATGGTATATCCCGCCAAGTGGAATCAGCAAATATATCACCGGCAAAATTTATGATAATACAAAAAGAAATTGTTAATGTGATTTCATCGAATCTGTATAATCAATAATAATAATAAATAACTGAATTTAAATTACAAATTTGGTTTTCATATACTTTCTACATTATTTAAATAATTTTTTAAATGATTTCGCATGGCGAATGCATCTCTTGTCGAGTTGTACCTTGTTGCAAATCTATATTGAGGTAATGGATTTACCTCTTGCCTCCAACTGCCTTCAATTAGTTCGCCGTCAATATTGAAATGGTCAACAAAATTATTTAAAGTGTAAGTTAAATCCCCATGCTGCATCATGCGTCAGATATCTGTAATTTAGAAATTATATAGTTGTTATTTAATTAGATAATTCTTATCGTAAATTACACAAAAAAATCGTAAATTTACTTACACTAATGTTAACACCAATCGACATTTTGGGACAATTCAATTCCTGACACGATCTTCCTTTTGTAAATAAGGTTTTAATAAATTATTGAGAATTTCAAACTCCTGGATCCCCATCCGGATAGCCCTCCGAAATTGTTCTTCATCTTTCTCTTTTATCACCAGAAATACTTTAGAAAAAAAATCCGTGCATTTCCCTCTCATTTTCAGTAAAATTGGTCGCGTCCACATTCTTCTATTTTTATTTTTTTTACAACATATTTTTGATATGAACAATAGCGCAAACACAACATCATCATTTTATTAAAATAATCATATTTTATTAAAACAATCATTTTAATTTTATTTGTTATTTTTTAGTCCATAATAAAAAATTTTTGTAGTTGACTCAATACACTTTGACAGCTACATAACAAATAAAAAAGAAAAAATCTGCTTGACGCATCAGAAAAAGACGCGCATGTAGTTTGCGGGCAGCACTGTCGGCAGCGCTGCTAGCAGAAGTACTGCTCATGTGTTTTCAGCATTAAGCGTCCAGAATTAACTGAACTTAATTCTACACGTGTTCTATACAGTATCACGAAACACTGAGGACATCCGCTTAGTGATCCGGATCGCTTTACTGATTTTAAACCATGTAATTAAAAGTTGTATGTAATTAGAAGTAATTTCGATAAAAAGAATGACGTCAGTTGAAGTCATTATAACAATTAATCAAATTAGATTTACAATCTTGTACGTATACATCTAGGTCTGTAGTTTTTAATAAAACGGCCAGTTTTGATTTATTTGTATATTGATTTATTAATCTAAAGTATAATGATTTGTGATTTTTATCCTATATGTCATATTGGCGACTGTGTAAAGAAGAAATCAAATGTCATGTTATGTGTCGCATATGTAACAAAAAATAACTATTATTATAGATTTGTTCCAGATAGTCTCGCTATAAATCATTTATGTCAAATTATAATATTATTACATATATCAATATTATAGCTGAGTTGCATTTATTTATATTTAAAGGTGGTACAACCTGACTGCATCATCGATCTTGAGAAAATAAACGAAGTAATTAAAAAATAATTCTGCTCGTAAGAATAAGACTCTCAGGTTTATCAATTTAACTACTTATGGCAGTAAGCACTCGTACATATCTCTAATTTAAAATCTATTTGTATCAACCCCGAGTTTACGTCGTAATACATATTTTACTTTTGTGTATATTACGTATACGTCTTGTGAATATACAATTGAAAAATTGATACTCTTGTCTTCGGCCATAAATCATAAATTGCGTGGTGATTTTATCGATTAGCTAACGATTACGAATTTTAAAAAAATATTAAAACTTTTATACATAATAACACTAAGTAACTAACAACAATAAATGGAAACTTGATTAATAAATTAATACAAGAAGACATGTATATGCTTTGTAGGAAACAATTTTGGTCTGTGAAGCAAGGTTTAAATAAAAAAAAATATTTCTTTTATTGTACATTATAATAATGTAATTGTTAAACGGTTTGCCGTGAATGTGATTGATTGACAATAACATAATATACAATAAAATATTGATTTATTGATATTTGATATGTAACACGATAAATAATTTTATTTTATGTAAATGTACTTTAATCAAAAATGTATATAATTTGCCTAATACGTTTACCATGTGACATATCCAGTATGTGGCCTGAACAGATGCAGTGACACTATATGAAAATTTAAAGGAAAAGTTGGCGTTTAGAATATTTTGAAACGGCGTTTTATAAGTTACCATGAGGTGAATTATGTAAACATTACGAGTTACGAGTTACGACAAATGACGTCAAAAGGCCTTTTCATTTAAAGCATTTTGAGTTGTCGTAATTACGACTTTTTGTTGTTGTTTTAGTCGTACACATTTATAAATACGACACAAAAGTCGTACTATATTTTTTTTCTTGTTTTCATTGACAATTTGTCAAAATTAGTTTCAGTCGTAATTCGTAAGTCGTACTCGTAATGCTTACATAATAACCCCCCATATGTCATTCGTTAAACAGCAATTACGAATGTTATGTGCCTGTAGTGGAGGGGGGGGGGCACTTAACTCCAGTCTTGTAGGTTGAGTACCAAGTGAAAATCTATCTAAATTTATTCTATCCTTAAAGTCAAAATACCCAAATCGCTCGAAGATATTTCTAAAAAGTTTTAAGAATCAATCCTATAGTTTTACTTAACCCTTTGCACTCCGTTGCCAAAGCTACGGTGACAATGTACGATAAACATACACTTCCGACATAGTAAGATAAGCCGCCAATTCGTAGTCGACGCAGCAGCGACATCTAAAGAAATGTAGTTTTTTTTAAATGCATATTTATATTATAATTAAAATATTTTTCTGTTTTTCGTAGAGGCCTTTGCTGCATAGAGTTTGTAAAATAATTGTGCTGAAATTAGTATCATTTTTTTTATATTTACATATTTACCCCCAAAATGGAAGAAAATAGCTATCTAAGATATGAATTTTTCCGAAAGTGAAGATAAATTTGAATTTAACTTATCCAGAGACAATTTAGCTGAAATTAACATAAATGAAAATGGGTTGTGAGAGTGATAGTGATGACAGCGATATAATAGTTCATCGAAATCGAAGACCGTGGCCTATTCAATCTGGCACCGATTATAAGTCTAGAATGCACCTTGGGGATTGTTTTTCAAGATACATAATATATCATCAAATGAAGAAATTCAAAAAGTAATTTTTATTTATTGTATTTTTATATTTTTTTAAATTATACTATATTAATAAACCAAAAACATTTTTAAAATGTATTCACGTTTTTTCAAACGGCATTTTTCTGGTTTGCCCTGGGAATAGGGAAATGGGAAAAATATTTTCATAGCATTTTTGTCTAAATTTTATTTTTCGGGCGTACTGAGGGAATAAGTTTGGTGTAAATATTTTCGAAACAAAGTTAATGGGAAAATATCTTTCAATATAAGAAGTTTGTAGAAAAAAGTTTTCAACTTACTTTTGAAAATTTTTGTACTAAACTTATTCCTTCAGTAGGCCAGAAATAAAAAATTTAGACAAAAATGCTATGAAAATATTTTTCCCAATTTCCTGTTCTGCAGGGAAAGCCGGAATAGTGCAATTGGTACCCCATAATAAAAATGTTTCGGAGTTGCTGATAGGTAAAAAATAATAACGGGTTAATCCTTAGCACTCCGAACAATTTTTAATATAACCTAACAGCAACTCAAACTGTTTAGTTTTAACGAAAAACAAAATTTTGGGTTTTTCTGGGTAATAGCCAGGTATTAAAAACACATCAAGGTACTAGATATTTTTGTAGTGTAGTATGGTACTAGATATTTTTGCAGTGACCAAACCACTGCAGTCTGATGAGACCACCCAATTTTGAATATAAAGAGTTCAATGTTTTATTAGTTCGAAACAAAACTTCCAACGTTATTATATCCAGGTGAGGTTGGTAACCTCACCTGGATATAATAACGAGATACTATCTTAATATTAAGCCCAAAAAATAACTACCACATTTTTTAAATTGGCTATCTTCACCAATTATTTATTTGTGCGGCTGAATTAATTTATTTATTAAAAAGTAAAAAAGAGTATGAGATATTTTAATAAATAGTTTGTCGTTGGTTATTTATTCGAAGAGTTCGAATTAAGTAGTGCGGCTAAACGAACATCCTTGAGTTAATCGGATTCAAATTTTCATCATTTTGTTTCACTTTCGTTTATTTTTAGTTCAGGGTAGATGTATTTTTATTTTCAGTGATAAGTAGGTAACCGTTCACTTCCGGGCATAAGCAAAGTGCACTTTTCATGATTTTACCCAAGCTGTAACTAACGACTTATCGTTCAGCCAACGACTTATCGAACGCTACAAAAACACCCAGCAAAATGTCTGAGCACAGCTTTTGCGGCTACTGACTCAGGGCAAACGGGGGGATTCGTAAAGTTCGGACATCCTGCTAGACATGTTATGTTGTGCAAATAAATTTAAAAAATCACAAAATAAACTATAAACCACAATGAAAGCATGAAAGTTTCAACATTCTAATAATAAGATAAAGGATATAATAATGTAATAATAAAACTAAATACTAATTGACTAAGATTAATATTGGAAGTATCTTAATAAAAAAATGCAAAAAAAAACATAAAAAAATTGTTACCAGGTAATCCCTTTTTTTGTGTTGAATACTCATGTCCTCTGGTTTTTCCCAGGTTGCTTACGGAATGACATCGACGAAAATGAAATTATCCAAGTGTTGCTTATAATATTGATATGCAGCTCCTCATTAAATTTCACAGCAATTGGTACGACAGCATATACATTATTTTTGGTTTAGCACATCACATTCGTTGTACCACTTACGCAGATTATTTGTACACGACTTGGAATATGATGGTTGTTTCAAAGGTTTTTTTTTCATTAACCATGGAAATTAGTAGGTGTTTTGGAATGGTCAACACACATAATTTTCATGTTTGTTTAAATTACAATTTATTAATAAATTCAAGTTTAGTTCTGATTATAATTTTATAATATGTTAACTTATTTATGTACCATTTATACTTTATTTATTAATATTTTAGGTAAAATTTTATAATTTTTGTTTTATAATTTATAGATAAAATGGCAATTTTTATTAGAACCAATTACAGATATTTAATCACTTGATCATGGGTATAGTTCATTTATCAAAAATAATGGTTTTCACTAAGATTTCAATATACATATATTCTTGTTAATCTTTGAAACTTTGAAATCATGATAGCACTACACTACGCCACGGACTTTCTTTAAAGTTTTCCGTAATTCGGCCAACTTTTTAATTAAAACTTTTATACAAAATAATATAGCCCTTTAATTTTTTGTTAAATAAAATTATATTTTTTTAAATATAAAATATCATATTATCACATTACTCAAATTCTCTAAACTTAATAATTTTTGTTTAACAAAAAAAACGGACTACAGCAAAAAAACAAGATAAAATATTTTTTATGGTCTTTCTTTTCCCGCGCAAACCACCTTACCGCTGGACAAAATATTTCATACGATTGAAAAATAATATGATTTACGGTTAGCTTATTAAATATGTATAAATTTTATGCCGCGGAGATCAACCCAATTTTGTATTAGGTGCAAGCGATTCAAATGAATTGTTACAAAGCTACACGGTGTACGAATTTTGATGTGTTCAAATGGCACATCGTGTATTATATTATACAAGCGGCTGAATGATTATTTTTAAAACAGAACGTTTAGAAAAACAAAAACGAAGTTCATTAGTAAATTCTTCAAATAAAAAAATTTGAGGTGAATATTTATTGTGAATATCATCCGATTTTCGAACGAACGATTAAACATCTCAAATACACCACATTTAATTTCTAAAGGGGAAAATTATACCAACCGGATCTGTACCAAAAAATAGAAAAAGCTCCTACGGAAGCCGCCACTTCTGATACACAAATGCCACAAATGTCCACCACAGATTGCAGGGCCCAATTTATGGAAAAACCTTTAGTTGAAGTTTAATCCGAATAGTCAATTCACCTGAAATGTTGAGAGTCGAATTTTGGTAAAATAAACTTTTTTTTTATCCATACGCGTCATTTCCAGTAAAATTTAAAAAAATAATCTGAACAAATTTTGTTTGAAACTTAATCTAAAATCTTTTGTTTCTAATCTGTTTTTCGTCAATACTATATTTTTTTCAAGCGATTTGCATCAATCGCAAAAGGTGTGATGGTTGCTACTTCCGATGAACCGATTTCGTCTAAAAATCACAAGGACCTCCCAAATTCTGAAAATAGCTTAATTATGAAATTTACTCCCGATCAACCAATCCGTTTGTGCTATACGTATACGAGCCAAATTTTTGTTGAAAAAGAGTTTGTTTTGAACAATTTGTTCGTTCGTTCTTCTTTGTTTTGTACTCGTAGTGTCACTTTTATTTTCGATTTGGAATGCTCGCCGAGTTGGTTCCGTCTTGCCCGTATATCTGGATGTCGATTTTGTTCAAAATTCGACAGAAAAAACATGACGTTTTCGTAAGGAGTATAGTTTACAATTTTATATTAGGGTATGTAATTTTTCAGTGGTTATGTTTTTTGCGAATGTAATCATCAAGAATTATAAATCTGTTCAGTTTTTTTGGTGCTTATGTCCTTTCGTCGTCTCGCTGTTTTGACATCTCACCAAGTATTTGAGTGGCGAGTTAACAGGTTCGCGCAAATGACTGATATAGCAGTCATACACGTTGTTTGTTTTTTAATACGTCGCGCAAACATCTTTAATTTTTTTTCTCACAATACATTCCTTTCCGCGACGAAATATCATTGCAATTATGAAAGTTATCAAATGTGTTCCTGAGTAGCACGCACATTTAGAATGCGTGCGTCAATGTGTTAAGAAAAAAAATGTTTAACTACACATATTTTATTTTTTTTTTCAATGCGATGTCGAATGAATGTTTTGTTTTCGCAGAAACACAGAATTAGAAATTATTTTTATTTAAAGCATATTTGCATTGCATTTACAAATTTTAAATTATAAATGGAAATGATATCTAGAAATGTCATATCCAAAAAATTTAAATGGTGGACATTCGCACTAACACAAACACACATACCACTACTATATACTTGCGGTTATTTCGTCAACTTCTCGAATTTTGAACAAAATCAACCGCCTGATGTATTTATTCTGTCTGCAGCTACAGAGTGATGATGAGTGATGAGCTATCGAAAAGTTTGCGAAATGTTATATTTGCAATACGTATACGATTAGAATATTTGGTTACAATATTTTAACTGCTACCTCCCAGATGAGTCACAGTGAAGAAGATGGTCGTTCAAGACTAGGCGATATCTGCTGATATGCTCAACATGGTAAAGATTAGGCGTCAGCAATCTTATCTTTTAGTATCGTAGGATTAGCTGATCAATTCATTGCGAATTGATTGATAATTGATTGCGCGATCATTTGATTGATTGATATCGGCGATGAATTTTTTATCGTAAGTACTGGCTTACCAAATCCGATCAAGTTGGGGTTTCTCTACAGAGTCGTATATAGCACCACTTGTGAATTTATACCACGCCTACTTCTTGGTTTAAATGTGCTAAAATAAAACTAAAAATTTGAAGAGATGGATATGACGATAAAAAAAATTCGAATTATTCCCCGGTTGAGTGTAAGCGGAAACGGTGTTTCCCCTAAAAGATTTGCTCTAATTTAAAACAACGGACTGCCCTGCCATATATTAAGCGGACCGTAATATGAGAATTTTTATTATTGTTCTGTGCTCTTCGACTGTTATCTCATTCTGATAGAGCAGTTATAATGCGGTATATGCAAATCAGTTATTGAAAGAATATGTCATCAAATTTCCACAGATTTATGGAGAAAAAGAATGGAGGGGCGAGCATGTTGTATATATATATAGGTCCCGAATACCAAGAGTGGTCTCTTGATATTTTTAAAGAGAAAAATCAAACTTTTTGGACTGTTGGTGAAACTGTCTTGAATAATTAAAAAAAAGTTATTTCAATCTTTAATTGTTTGATACTGTTAAAGTTAGCCGAAAGTTTCCAGCCGAAAGATAATGCAGATAGTGTCTTGAATACAGCAAAAAATCAGTCATGAACTCGAATTTAGAAGAATTTAGGATCGGGTTACATCATTCGGGTGAAGGAGAAATTATTTCAGTTTATAGGAATTTAAAAATCGATAGAAGCGAGAGTATAAAGAGAGTTTAAAAATAGTCAAGACACTATCTGCATTATCTTTCGGCTGGAAACTATCGGCTAACTTTAATAGGTTAATTGTTTGTCGCTTTTTGTAAATACTAAACTTTCCAACATCGTTACCACAATTAAAACAGCTCTCATTGAAGCTGCCATTTCCGGTACGTAAAAAGTTCGAAAAATGTAAAAGTTTAGCCAAACTTCACTGGGTTCTTCCAATTTATGGTAAAACCTTAAGTATGAATTAATAAGTATGAATTAATGTTTGCTATGATGTTGAAAATTTTAACATTTACAAGAACGGCAAAGAATTAAAATAAATACATTTTCATATTACATTTTCAACCAACAAGGGTTGACCTAGTTGGTTTTCTTAAGCATGAATGATGCTTTTTGATTATTTGAGTTTTACCAAAACTCCGGTAAGTCTAATTTTTTGCTTTGCAAATCGAGATCTATGTATGTATATCTTCATCCTTGGTGAAAGAACGTCAAGTGTTGGCCACAACATATTTACTTATGTGAAGATAGCCTGAAATTCCAACCCCGAAAATCAAAAAAGGTGTGTATCGCAATAGTATTTAATTCTATTTATACTATTACGTGATTTCATTATAATTATCGCTCTTTCCCTTATATAATATACTATGTATTTATATGTTATGTGAAATTGTATAAATAAAACTAGACGCATTCAAAACATGAACAATATTCTGAGATTCTAAATAAATTACAGTAAACAAAAAATTTACTGTTAACTATCAAAAAATTCGTTTATTAAGTGTATGTAAGTGTGTTTCGCCAAGTGCCTACGGCAAATAGTGTAAAAAACATATAGCTTTTATGCTTTTTTCAATTCAAAATGAGCTGAGATATAGTCCATAGATTTCGCCAACTATTCGTTGGCCCAACTAGTGGTGCAGATCGTTTGATAGGTAAATTTTTAAGGAGTAGTTGTTTTCTATGGGCTATATCTCAACTTCTATATATAGAAAAATTCTAAAAAAAATCGTACCTGCTCCTTAAACAATACTGTTAAAGTTAGCCGAAAGTTTCTAGCCGAAAGATAATGCAGACAGTGTCTTGAATACAGCAAAAATCAGTCATGAACTCGAATTTGGGAGAATTTGGGATCGGGTTACATCATTCGGGTGAAGGAGAAATTATATCAGTTTATAGGAATTTAAAAATCGATAGGAGCGAGAGTATAAAGAGAGTTTAAAAATAGTCAAGACACTATCTGCATTATCTTTCGGCTGGAAACTATCGGCTAACTTTAATAGGTTCCTTAAATAGTGACGAATAGGTTCTGACTTCTATGGACTATATCTCTTCATACACACACACATGAAAATATCTGGCTTATTTCACAAACATGTATTTATAAGTATTATATCTACCGACCAAATGGCACAGTGGTTAAAGCTTTGGCGTTTAGATCGGAAGGTACCGGGTTCGAATCCCGATAGGGGCAGGATGCAAAGTGAAATTTCATAAACAGATTACGATCTGTGGTGAAATGTAGCACATTTTTGACCCCCTGTCGGTGTGCAAAACCCATGGGCCGACTCATCTTCCATGCCAGTAAAGGCTGGCATGGAGATTGCAATGTGCAGATGGTCTTAAATCGGTCCTATAGCCGTACGTCCTCGAGTTGGCTGGAAGGTGTAAAGGAAGGACGTAAAAACCATATCCGCGGAAGAGCAGCGTAAGCCTTGAGCTCCAAAACAGATCACATAGTTAACAATAAAAAAAAAAAGAAATAAAAAGAAACTAAAAAAAAGTATATAATTCAAACTCGAAAATTTCAACTATCATGTCAGTTTTGAACTCTCATGACAGCAAATATTTTCGGGACTGAGAGTAAAAATGTTGAGATATTTTGGGCTGAGAGTAAAAAAATGTCATGATAGCAATAATTAGTCATTCGCATTTTTCGGGGATGAATTTGGGCAATCTGCACATACATCTTCACTTATGTATTTTCATGATTACTTGTAATTACACAACCACAAAATCAAAATAAATACAAAATATCTACGCGTAAAATAATAAAAATAAAATAATAAAGTACTTATTTAATTTAATTTAGTTTAATTTTGCTTGATAGTCAACTGTTCTCATCAACGGCCAAACACCAGCACAAATATTAAAAATCATTTCATTAATAAACCTATCCGGGGTGGTTAGATTAGAAGATCTAGTGTAACGGTCCCTTCATTCAATAAACATTAGTAATATGCTGAACAGATAAAATTAAAATTTTAAATGTTTCTATAACTCCACGTCGTTTAAATTTTAGTATGAGCGGAACCTGAAAACATCATCGAATCATCCTCTTTATGTCTGATTATAAGATTAAAATAGTATATTAAACGGCAAGGTTGAGAAGCATGCTATTATAGCCCGAGCGAGTTTATAAAACGAGACGCGGAGCTACTAGTCGTAGAAGGCACACCAACCATTAAGGTTTTTTGTTTATAAGAAAATTAATTTGATAAGGGAAACACTTGCTCTTTAATAATATTAACTATGTCGTAGTAGCCCGAATTTTTTACTGAATTGTAGTAAGCGTAAATTTTAAACGACACTGCATTTTGTTTTGTTATTTTCAATCTACTTTATCAATATGGGGAATAATCATAATCTCCCTATCCATTTAATCGCATTACATCTACATAGTGTTCATTTTTCATTATTAACTAGTGGTCAATAATAAAATATTATTAACCACTAGCCGAGAAATTTTGTTTCTCAGGCTACTAAAACACATATTAATGATGCCTTTTACAACTAGTAGTGGAAACAATTATTTAATAACCATGATCATGTCGTATTGACGTACGCTAAAGTTTTAGTACTTTAACACGATCAAATGATCCAACAATTTTAATTTATATTAAAGTATTAAGATAAGTTATTTTTATACAATTTAGTTAAAACAGCTTCGTAAAGACTTTTCTTATCACCAAGTACTAAATCGGACGAGTTTTTTTAAAATTTTAATAACTATTTATAATAAACAATTATTTACTCACTTTTCCGGATGTTAACCATGTAAATCCATTTGATTGCTGAATTGCTTATAAATTATACGAACTGCCTAAATAAATTCAGATTGACTTAAATACAAGTTACAAAAAAAAAATTAACAAGATTTGTCTTATTCTTTCAGTTTCGTTTACTTTTACATACATTCGTCTTATCAACCATAAATCATTTCAATTTAAAAAACATAAATAAATTAAGAATAAAATAAAATTATTATATGGTATTAAAGTAATGAAATACAGACACCTGTATATTGTTGTCGTAATAATAAATAAATAAAATTTGTGTTTGTGTAATTTGCGTGCTAGATGCTGTGCTTATTGATCACAAAACGATCGTTAGTTTTCTTATTACATAAAAAATAATGGTGTGTATGGGGAAACACTTTGCCATTATTTGTCGTGTATCTTTTAGAGGAAAACCTACACAGAATTAAATTTTAGATTTAAAAATGATTGGCGTTATTCTTTTTTTTTGTTATTATTTTATGTGCAATGATCATTGAAATTATGATGATCATGTAAGTAAATACATATCAAGATTGTTGATGATTATAAAGAATTTTTTCTTCTCATATGTTTGTGCTTTGTAAATGATTCAAGGTTTAATGTACGAGTAAACTAAAATTATTACTTTGCAAAGTCATTGCTTATTATATGTATTCAGATATTTGATTTTATTTCCCATATTTATTTCAATTAATTTATGTTGTAATTTACAACCACTTTCATTTCCACAATTAAATAAAATCAATAAATAATGTTTTAAATAATACATATAAAGGCGTATTGTGGAGTTATCTTTCCGGGGCCAGAGATGGTATGCAACGCGAACATTGAAATTTTGATATTTGTTGGATAATTTTATTAGGCATCATTGTTATGCCCAAAACTCAAGAAATAATTTCTGTTCTTTCTATTGAGCTGGAAGTTTCAAAATACATACATGTATTTCTGATGCAAATATACTCTAATGTTAATGTTTATTAATTTTTTATATTCTTTTGAGATCAACTAAGCCACTAACTGAATCAATGAGACTTACCTGCTTAATCACTTGCTGTATTGACTGAATTAAACACAAAATTTAATTTGTAACAAAAATAATAAATATGTTTTCGTCGTCACTGTGGTTAAAATTTTCTAATCTGATGATGGCATTACATTGATGTAAATACAGCAATTACTCTTCAGCCTAGGATGCCAAAAGGGCTTCGACTGCCTCTGTGTACATCTAGGTAGCTCCTAGGTAGGCAAGTCCACGGTAGTAGCAAATTATTATCGGAGACCAAATGGCAGTGGTATAACTTGGCAAAAATAACAATAAATGGCTATATAAAATGAACAATTAAGACAAATAAAGGAATTTACTGCTACGTTGAAAGAAGAATTTACAATTTTAAAGATAGAAAATGAAGAACTCAAAATAGCAGTTAAAACACGGGCAGAACTTGGGACAACATCTAAATCTGCATCGATGATGAAATTAAACCATCCCTTAGGAAAAAATGTAAAGCTCAACACTCACCAGAAATTGCAGAAACTTCACTATTAACTTCAATAGAAGTTTCTAAAAGCCTGTCAAGTACCAAGAAACAAATAGATCTAGAACAACAATCAGCAGTATAAACTCGTATCACTAAACAATGGCGTCTGGATAATTAATGATGCAGACTCTGAAATTCGTTGGTGTTTATAAATGGAAACCTCAAGCACTTTATAGATCTTAAAATTGAAGACGAATTTATGCAAGTAGTCATTTTGAAAGTATATATAAATAGCAATTAAGAATATAGTGTATCGTGAATAAATTGGCCCCAATATATCGGATTTCCCCTTTGGGACTTGACAACTTTGAATTTTCATTGTGAACGCACAATAACAAAACTGTCGGTGTCAAAACATCCAGTAAATACAATATTTTCATCGTGGTGAAGTACATGAACGAACAACGTTTACAAATAACTAAAATAAAACTCCCGTAACCGATACTACTTCTACCTGTATTGAGTTTGCTGTGACTTTCGCGTCAGCCAGTCGTTTCTTTTTCCTCGTTATATATTTTTTAATAGTTTTTATTTCAACCCAAAATGGAAAAAACTAGTAATTTGTACTGGTCGTTTAGTAGTTCGGATTGTATTTTTGTTGCTACAGTGAAGCAGTGCCCCCCAGTAAAATGTTGAAGTACTCTAGCTTGTGTGGATTATTTGGATACATTTTGAAGCAGCTTCTTAAAACACACTACACGAGTATTTAACGAACGTCAGATTGACAAGAAGCGCGTGATACGTAAAATGTCGTTTACATTTAGATATCTCTGTATATTTGAAAAATGTTGTTGCCGCGTGAATTTGAAGAAAGGTAAAATTGCGCTTAGCCTCAGCTATTGGCACATATTCACACAATGGCTATGCATGTCGGTCGTGCATGTTTCTGCTGTAATTCAGAGCAACTGCCAACTTTTGAAGACGATAATGAATGAGTTACATCCACTTTATAATTGACCTCGTAAATTGCATATACAACTTTTGGAGAAAACTTTGAACTGCACCCTCGTTATGAATGAGCTTTGATGCTCAAAATGGGGTGTGCGGTTTTACAAAATTTGTAAATTGTATAAAAATAAATAAAAATAAATAAATAAATATGGTTCACTTTTTTGCAGATTACGTGACAATAATTTATCTCGCGTCAAGGTTGAATTATTTAATTATATGATTGCTGACCATCATTTGATACATGTTGTGATCGAGATTAATCAGGTGAAAAGTAATGATGGTTTACCTGTTAAGCCAAAAATCATTATATCTAAATTCTTGGAACTGTTAAGTAATGTTAATTTTTCTCCTATTTATGCTATTGATGATCCGTGTGCAGCTGTTGATGTATTTCTAACGCTTTGGAATGATGTTTTCTCAGCTAGCCTAGATTCACTAAAGTCACGTAGTAATCGTCCTATTAAACCATGTATCTCTGAGGCATTATTAAACACGATTAAACGAAAAAAATGGTTATTGAGAAAAGCAAAATATGCTAGAAACAATCAACGTTTCCAGCAATATGTTACAGCCTATTGTCTTAAGGTTAAAAAGAAAACTATTGCTGCTCGTGTTGCTTACTATAAAAAGAGATTTGATAACTGTTCCGGAGATTCCAAACTGATGTGGCGTACTATCAATGACATATTAAGTAAAAATTCGTCAAATATTAAGCTCATTAATTCTATTAATTCTTCTAATAATGACTTATTAACTGATGCCTCTGATATTGCCAATGAGTTCAGCAATTATTTCGGAAGTATTGCTTCAAATTTGAAGTCTAGTCTTCCTTTTATTTATAGGAGTTCTATGGAGCGTGACGGCGATTACGTTGAGCAATCATTTTTTTCCACCCTATTGACAATCTTGAAGTTTCTAAAGCAATTACTTCTTTAAAATCAAGCAACTCTTACGATATGTTCGGTTTTAGCAATAACTTAATTAAAAATTCCATTAGTCTTATATGTCCTCCTTTATGTCATATTTTTAATTGTTGTTTTGAAATCGGTATTGTTCCTGAAATTTTGAAGTCAGCAATTGTACTACCTCTTCAAAAAAATGGTTCCAGATGCGATTTAAATAATTACCGGCCAATCGCACTACAACCAGTTTTGTTAAAAATAATGGAGAAAATTATTAAATTTAGAATGGTAGTATTTTTAGAGAAGCATGGTATTATAAGTTGTTATCAGCACGGTTTTCGCAATGGGTTTTCCACTGAGTCTGCTTTAATTGAATTTTTAAATGGCGTGCATGCATCGCTAAATAATTCCGACTCTTGCGCTGGGCTTTTTGTTGACATAAAAAAAGCCTTATGGTTGATCATAATCTTCTATTGCATAAGCTTTCTAAAATCGGTTTCAGAGGAAACATTAATAATTGGTTTAAATCATATCTTGCAAATCGTAATCATGTTGTTAAGGTGAATGGAACTATGAGGTGTCCTTATGTTTTAAACATTGGTGTTCCTCAAGGTTCCATCTTGGGACCCCTTTTATTTTTGATTTACATAAAGTACAAATTTGGCAGGCGCGATTGTTGCCTTTGCAGACGATATGAGCTTATGTTACCATGGGTCCTCACAAACTGATGTTTGCCGTAAAATTGCAGCGGACCTTTTAGTTTTAAGGAAATGGTTTGACCAGCATTTTTTAATTTTAGGTGACAAAACTAAGATTATGCATTTTAGTTTGAGTGGCAATATTTTACATTCACCGTTAATGTATCATTCCAGTTTTTGTAATGCCGTTAATTGCTCCAGCTCGTGCATTTCCATTGAAGCTGTTGAGAGTTTCGAGTATCTTGGAATTATTGTTGATTGTAATCTGAGTTGCAAGCATCATGTCGATAAATTAAAAAAGTCTCTCAGCAATGCATTACGAACCTTATATCTATTAAGACCTGTAGCTCCTAAATCGGTATTGCTTAAATTCTATGCCTGCATTAACTCTAGGCTCGAATATGCTTTATCGTGTTGGGGTGGTTGCTATCATTCAACTTTAAAAATTCTCATTATTGCTCAGAAATATGCTATTCGTATCATGTGTTTTAAGTCTTCGCGGGTTTCTGCATGGCCATTATTTTTGAGTTTTAAAGTTTTACCATTACAACATCTATATGTTTATAAGGTTTTACGTTTATTTTATTTGCGAAGTGGGCACCGATTATTGAGATCAAATGTGCGATACAACATTAGGAACAACGATCAGTTCTTATTTGTTGTTCCACATTTTTTTAGTGAACATTTTAGAAAATATTTCCTGGTTACTGCTCCTTCCTTATTTAACCAACTTCCACTTAGCATACGGCAACAAATAAATTCAAAATCATTTCTCAAATTACTTAAAGTTTGGCTTTTTGAGCACCCTAATGTCGATTTCTTATTTAGAGTTTTAGTCTGATGCAGTTTAATTTTAGTTTCAATGTTTATATTTGTTATATTTTTATTGTTAAATTTTTATTGTAATATTCATAACTTTTTTTTCATAATTTTTCTTGTTAAAGGGTAGATCAATACTGCCGTTAAATCGATGATGATTACCCTACTCATTTATTTTCATTTTGTATATTATTATTATTATATGTAAAAAAATCGTTTTGAAAATAAATGATAAGCCTGCGTGCTTTAATATTTAAAAAAAAAAAAAAAAAAAAAAAAAAAATTGCTAAAAAACTTCCAAGTCGGTGACTGCTACTTCAAGAGCGTTAATTCCAATTTTTGGTCGAAATTATCGCCCCAGTAGACAAACAATTTATAGTCTACTGAACAAATTTGAGTCTAAATATTCGCTACTGGATGTTTCCGTGCCAGTGAGACAACAGATTGGTCGAAGTACCGAGAATATTGCTACCGTTCTAGCGTCCGTCACCAACTAACCAAAACAGTCGATTCCAGGGCTTTCTCAAGAATAGGGCATCGCTGAGACACAGGCGACGTACGTTCTCGGATTGGGCTCTGGTAATGTTCCCTGGCTTCGTCAGTAAACAGAATATGCGTTATTGCTTCAGAGACTATAACGTGTTTCTGAAGCAATAACGCATATTCTGTTTACTGATGAAGCCAGGGAACATTACCAGAGCCCAATGTTATTTCTTTTGTCAATTGCATGAGCTAGGTATTAATGATATGTGGTTTCAACAAGACGGTGCGACATGCCAAACAGCGGTTAGACTTGCTTCGACTTATTGAAATCTAAATTCGATAACGTGTTATATCCAGAAATGGTCCCGTCGATTGTCTGCCTAGATCGTGTGACTTAACACCTATATACTTTTTTATGGAGCTACGTTAAATCATTGGTCTATGCCGACAACTAACGACGCCGGGTTAGAGGAGCTCAGAGCCAATATTGAACGAGAGATAGCGGCCGTTTCCGTCGAAATGTGTGGCCAAGTCATCGAAAATTTTGTTCAATGAAACAATACCTGCAAACGTGCCCGTGGTTGACATATGAACGATGTTGAATTCCATACATAAATATTTTGATTGTACTTCAAGCTGATAATAAAATTTTCGAAATATCTCAAATTATTTGCACTTTATTTAAAAACAAGTTGTCAAGTCCTTATTTTAAAACCCTTTATAAGCTAATTAAGGAAGACCATTGCACACTACTTGAATCATTTGGATATAGCATCATAATCGGAGATGGTTCAGATGAAAAAATACATACTGGGTATCAAAAGTAACCAAAAAAGAAGAGAGTTGTGCGATAATATGGACGAATATTCAGTTGCGAGTTTCATTTTGGAGATCAACCAACTTAATATTATATTTATTTACCTTATAGACTTCTTTAGCACGAAAGGTATAGACAAAAACTATGTACACCTAGAAAGCAGCGAGGGGATTATTTGGGATCACACAGCTATACACCAATCAGTACAACAATTGTTAAGAAAACTAGTCCCGCTTGGCTAACAAATAACAAAACGTGGTGGGAAAAATTAGAGAAACTGGTTTAGGATAAAATTAATCTACAGGTGTCAATTAAAAATCCTATACAGCAAGAAGAAAACCTAGAACAACTCAACAAAAGCATACAAGAATTGGTGTGGAGTAGTACTCCCTCAAGTTCAAGGAAAATATATGGGACAATCTTATTTATCCTCGGAAAAGTAAGGAAATGGTTGCAGCAAAATGAGTAGCAAAAAATGCCTGGTAAAGAAGTCTAAGCGCCTATAAAATAATTCTAAATTTTTTGACCAACAAACTGAAGTTGATAAATATGTAGACAAATCAAGAACGGCCTAATGCTATAGACAGACAGACACACTACAGGTTTTAAAACATGGTTTTGAGTTAGCTACGGTTTCGTTGTAATGTGCAACCCATAACCATAGTTTGCAACTCTGTTTATACCATAGTTTCAGAATAAGATATTTTTTCTCATTCCGAGGCATTTTTGTGCTCCCAACGCCAAATACATCAAAAATGGTGATTCCGGACACGAATAATTTACCAAGAAAATTTAGTTTCCTATTTGTCATTGAGATATTTTGTTGGCGGCAACCAATTTTTTTCTGTTCTGTCAATATAAAAGTCATTTCTGACAAATTAAAAGTCAATCTTGACATTTTTGTCAATTCCTACTCCATTACTATTTAAAAACAAATGATAAGTCAAAAGAAATTGTAGTGTGTCTTGAGTTCTCATCTCGCAAACCATAGTTTCCCGTTGCGAATCGACAAAAAAAATTAACCGACCGTTAAATTCCACCAGTTAATAAAGTTCGAGCATGGGCAAGTGCAAAGCAAAGGGCTTCTTTGTTTGCAATCCACCTAGAGAAAAGTGCCAGCCTCTCCCTAGATAAACAACAGATGAACCAAGACCACCGCAGTAAATAAAGTGGATAACTGGAATAAATCTCCTGTTACACTACAAGAATTAAAAGAGGAAATCAAATTTAACGTAAGTTTAAAGAGATCTCCAGGATATGACCAAAAACATTCGAGAAACTACTTCCAAACAACCAATGACCAAATATATCCAACAATTTATTATTAAACCGGCTTTTTGAGAAGTGTGCGTTAATATGAGTAGCAGACTTTTTTATGGCTCACGTTGTAAGCTTCTGGGCATGAGATGGTGATGCGAATGGAATCATCAGTCATGGTTTTTGAAGCTCGTACCCACCACTATCACCTAAAAGTACATAGGTTAAACATTAAAACTTATTTCAATGTGTGAACAAAATACCCAGATTTGAATGCTTGGATTTCGGTGAAATAACACTTTTCAAAAAAATAATTTTGCAAAAGGAAATTTTGTCTTCTTTTCAATGCTGGAATCCGTTTTATTTTATTTTCTTTTTTTTATAACTTTTTTGAGTAAAATAATTGTCTAAAAGAAAAAAATAAGCTGCTGTTTGAGGCTGTAAACGAACTTGCTCGATATTTCATTCCCAAATCAAAATTAGCCGTTTTATAGAGAATAAAGAAACCTTATTTTAGCTAGAAACGTATCAAAAAGCGTTTAAACGTTAACAACGTTTCCTTTTTATGTTGCAAACTAAGCACTCTAATGTCTCTCACAAATTTGCAGGAACTCCGAGATGCAAGTTATTGCATGTTTAGCAAAATATTATCATTTGGAATTATCAAAACGCTCCCAATAAGCATAATGCGCATGCTATAAAAATTATAGCAAGTTAAAGCTCAGTAGTAGCATTGATTAAATATGACTTAAGATAATACCACTGCGAATTACATTTTATTTTTTATTTTTTGTTCCTTCTTTCACATTGCAAAAGTAGAGCACCACTCGCTTCATGTAGGGCTTAAGAAGGAAAAAAATAGACCCACTTAATTCAAAGCAACTAGAAAGGAGTAAAACATATTTTTTATTTATTATTGATCCACACCACTAGAAATTTTAAAATTAAAAAATTTAAAAACCTTAAATTTTTTTTATTTTCATTTCGGATTCACCGAAAACGTTAATGTCGCAGTTAAAACGGATTTTGTCGGTAAAAGGGGAGAGAACGGAAGGTGAAGCCGGTCTTATGAAATCGTGTGTAGCATAGCAGGATGAAATGTGTTTTTCTCTCAACTGAATATACGCAATATATGACAAAAATAACTAGACAATAATAAAGAAATTCTATTTATGTTCGTCATGGCCCATTTACATGTGACCTTCTGCAAAATTTTTCTTCTGCAAAATGAAAGAGATATAACATTGACTTTTTGTACATGAGAGACAAGAAAAGAAATATATCCCAACAAAATTTTGCAGAAGATTTTTAAGCCACTACACCGCAAAAACCACTATAAAATGTTACCATAAAAAAAATATTTCGTTTTTATAAATGTTAAGGATTCATAATAAAAACAGAAGCCATTGATAAATAATGTAAATTTCGCATTTGAATTAATTAAAAATAAATTAATAATAATGCTATAAAAAATTATGGCATTACTATATATATTTTTTTCTTTTTCGCACATTAAATATTTTTATATAGCGGACCCTTATTATTTACCTACAAAAATTTGCAGAGGAAAAATGTTGATCGCATGTAAATGGGGTGTCATTCAGTCTTCATTTTTTCAGTCGTATTCCAACAATGTGTGGGGACGTTGTACATGACTTTTTTACAGACAGTATATGGCGATGGAAATATTTTTTCATTTGCACTGCAACATAATTTTTTAATTTTTTTGTTATTTTTTTGTTTTGATATTTTACGAAACAAATTAAATCTAAGGTTATTTGATTCATAAGCTTCTTCCTTTCATAGTTGTTCTGTATTTATTTTGTTATATATTGATAGTACAATATTGTATGTAAGAGTAAATGAAATAGTAGTTGACAGTTGCAACATTTCAAAATAATATTTTTTTATGTAATAAAAAGTTATAAACAATACAAATGCAATTTTTATATGGAAAGAAACAACAACAATTAAATTGCTCGGTTTTTATGTTGCTAGAAAGAAAAACCACTCTCACATAACTATGCCTCTAGGCGGCCGCACGAAATTTGTCTCGAGCTCGACAAAGTTGAAAATGTGTGATCTCAAAACGGCGATACAACGCATTACAACAAAAATTTGCATTAAATTTCACACATTTTCAACTTTGTCGAGCTCGAGACAAATTTCGTGCGGCCGCCTTCTATGTGACTAGTAGAGAAATTAACCAAACGTAGCGGCAGAAATCCGGGTAGTAATATTCTTATGTATGTAATCAATCAACGGTAGTAGTATACGAGACTCAGAAATTTGATGATCATGAGAATGGATTAGTCGAAAAAAGCATATAATTTTGCCTTTGCCTTTTGTCAACAAACCGGAGTTCACCTACAGGATTTACTTTAAGTGGGACCTATTGTCCGGGATAAATCTGTGCGGTTTACGGAATTTATTGTTTGTTACTTTGTTCGATAAAAAAACACGTTCAAAACTAACAAGAAAGTTTTATTATCCGTTGTGAAACTTAATACCTTATTCTTACGACTACTTAGAAAAAAATGATATCTTTTGTCGGAAAACTCATTTGGTTAGTTTATTCTTTTTTCATTGCTTTTCATTTTTACTTCTTAATTTTTTACAATGTTAAATTATATACGAGAACTGTAGAGTGTAGCCTTTATAGCTTAATTTAAAAATTAAAAAGAAATGAAAAAAAAAACAAATAAAAAATGGTAATAAAATGGTAAATAAAACAAAATAAAAAATATATTCATGTGCGCCTATTAATTTAGTTCAAAAACACAACAATATGTTTGCAAAAAACAAAAATTTATTATAATTTATTACGAAATATTATAACCCTTATATATATTCACTTTTTGGCATAATATGGTATGACTAAAAAATAATTGTTTGGATGGATGTATTTTTTCAATCGTCTCTTGCGAAAAAATGCAGCAGAAACAAATCGTCATTTTGGAGCAATATGGTTGGTCGAAAAAAATTGATTGAATGAACGAACGAACGCAACCATTAAGGCGCCTCCAGTCTCGTTAAGTTTTTTTTTGTCATCGTTGGTTTATTCAAGAAGAATTATTTGGTAAGGCTTGTCGGTTTTCTCAAACAAAAACAAAAATTGCATAATTCTGGTTGAATTTCGGCGAGAAAACATCCATAGTCGAAAACAGACTTCTGATTTCTGAGAAATGGCTTCGTAGTGTTATTTTTTTAGAAAATTTGAGTCAAAAGTCGTAAGTCTTATTCGTAATGCTTACATATTCACCCCCTGAACTAGTGGCATATTTTCCTAAAGCACTAAACCGAAACTGATTTTCCTTATTAAATTGTTCACTAACTGAAACTCACTAAATTGCTTACTAAATTAATTTTTTTTACTAAATGATACTTTTTCTATTAATAAAATTATTAATTCGCTGATTGATTATATATTTATACCCACATAGAATACTTATGTCTAAATTCATTAAATGTCTGTTTTTATGTAAGATTTACGGTCACCCACATAATATTCTACCAATTAAATTTTAAAGCACTCACTTAAATACCAAAATATATAATACAACAAATTGTTAACACCTTTTAAATGATTTTTTCCTTCTAATATTTCTAACCAACCTTCTATCGATTTCAAACAAAAATAGAAAAAAAAAAACAAATCAATCAAGTGTCATAAAAATACATTTGTTTTATAGCAGAAACGTTTTCATTTGTTTACGTGAAGAAAACCGAACCAACACAAAAATTAAATCATTTGTCATTTATGTTCGTACAATAATATAACTTAATTAATTCATTGTTTATTTATTTAAGAATCAAATAAGAAGACAAAAAATAAAACAAATAATTTTTTTTCATTTACAAGAAGTATGAAATGAAGGCGTGGTTTTTATTTTTATTTTTAATGTACTCCGTATAATAAAAATTAAAAGTAAAAAAAAAATTATTGTATTCATTTTTTTTTACAACGTGTAAGAAGATGTAAAATTAAATTAATGATATGGGAATGGATGAAAATAATAATTAAAAAGACGTTGGTGAGATTATTTTTACTTCGGTATAATAACATTATGGTGTCTTTAATGGGCAATAAAATGCTAATGATAAAACAATATTATAATGATTGTGTACACCACCCAGTTCGGAACGGGATGTTTTCTGTTTAATTATTAAATCATAATTATTAGAAGTATAATTATACAAATCCTGGTCTAAGGGCTAACTGGTCAACTAATGGCTTTAAACAGACAACTTTCGATAACACTTCACTGGATAAGAAAAGACAAAGAAAAGACCGTTGATGATGGTCAATGTTCGGCTGAGAGTTTGGTAAGTTCAACATTGGCCAACACTTTGTAGACAATATAACTATGGATTCCTATTTTTCAATATACTAAGCTGCATCTACTTCCTTTATGTGGAATTCGACAAAGACTTCCTCAGCTAACCGATTTTGGAAGTAGTTTTGCTATACTGAGTTATCAGTTTATTCTCAGCTCGCCATTCACGTTTTTGATGCGGTATTTCTTAGGTAAAACTTTTCAGTCAGATTTCGGGCGTTAACAAAATAGTCTGTTGAGTTTTCATGATCGGTTTGGATTATGGTTCTCACATTTAAGTCACTCAGTGACTTCAAGTCGCCGAATTCAAATTTTAGTATTATGATTCTCACCGTGAGAGAGCGGTGATTCAGAATAACGTCAAAATTGCTCACATAAAATTTGTGACTTCATAGTAAATTTGTTTTATTGGCAGTCAAATACAAACCAAAATGGAAAATATATGCACGTAAGTTTTTCAATTTTTATTTTAATTAATTCATATTGTATATGTAACAATTAAAAATTGTTTATTAGAAAACTATTATGAAATAATTATTATTATTTTATAATATTTTTAGACCAAAATTAAAAATAACCAATAACCAACAATTCACAAAATTGGTGGAAATTATGGAAGAAAATCCAGATTTAGCCTGGGGATTCCCAAATATGGAAGATCAAATCAACGTTGCTATTTCGTTGTTTTTGATAGAATGCTATTTCTGTTTGCTTAAAGATTTTAAATAAAATAATATTTTTACAAACATTTAATAATAATTTTATACAATAACATAACAATATATTAGTATCAAAACAATATACATATTAGTATTTATTAACAAAAAATTAGTGACACAAATAAATATATATTTATATTTCATATAAAACTTTTAAATTGCTTTACGATTAAACTCAAAACAAAATTTCACTAATGTCAAAAATGTAAAAATAATGGTATTGCCAATTTGAAAACTAATGGAAATTGTCATAATACATAAAACTACAGCGCACAACTCACCAAAAAAGCGAGAAACATAATGCCAAATTAATAGTCGACTTTTAAATACTCGGGCGAGTTGTCAGTGAGGTGAGAACCATAATAGGCGTATAAATATATTTTATTCCATAGAAATATTTAGCGGTTAGTTAAAAAGTTATTCAATCAAAATTGGCCATTTAAATATTTATACGTAATCTAAGTATTTTCATGGAATAAATTATATTTAATCGAGTTGCGTTGATTTTTTTGTTTGTGAAAATAGTTTTCATGTAAAACAATTAACTGGCACACAAATAACTGGTCGTTAGTCATTTTTCTGTGCAACCGGGCATAATAATAATAAAACCATTACACAGATAATTATTAATATTAAAGAATTCATCTTAATGGGATATTAAAATAATATGTATAATGATAATTATTGTACAATAACTTACTGCACACTTTATTATATGAAATGTTCTCCTATCTAGTACCGTTTCCGAGATAAAATTATGACATTTATTAATAAACTCACAGAATTTTAAAAATCTAAAATTCTTACACCTAAAATTTTGATCTGCTGTTTCTATCTGCACATTTTGATTTGCTGTTTTGACTCTGTGGGAACTGTATCTGCAACTAAATACGCAACACTAACTTTAAAATAAGGATCGACACTAAAATATGTTCACTCTTCACTCCATTTGAAATACAAAATCCCTTTTCTATAAATGAATATGTTATGTTATATAAACCAGACAAGTGGTGCAGTGGTTAAAGCTTCGAGGCTAGATTTTCGCCATTGATTACGATCGGTGATATTAATAAATACAACTAAGACCCTCTGATGGAGTGCAGAATTCAGCGCCGATCCACCGTCCACGTTAATTCACAGGTTGAAATGGAGGTTGCAATGTGCAGGTTGTATACTTAGTTGTGTGAGTAAGTGAATGGGTTAATGATGTGGCGAGATTGAGAGGTATCAGAATGGGCCAAAGTTGGCCTAAGTGTGCGATAGCATCCACTGAATCATGTATAATCCCAAAATGAACTTCATTTAAGAAATAAAATTGGTTGCTGTTGATAAATTGTTGGCTTGTAATTTTCAACTGAATAACATTGATGAACATAGTAAGGATAACGGCGAGGTACAACAAAAGCTGATTTAGTTAATGCTACAACCACGTCAAAAGCGCAGGGTACTTCTCCCCTTCTTCCAACCCTAACTATTTATTGATCAGTGAATTTTGTACCCTGCTTATTCTTCTAATATCATGTAAATGGTAGGGGAAAAAAGTTCGTGGCCTTTTTGCCGGTAGATGGCTTTACATTCATATACCTCAGTAACCATTGATCGTATCGGGCAATTCTTATGTGTGTTTTGCACTTTGACATACAAAACATTCAAATCGGTGAAGTGAATAAAAAGTTACAACATTTAAAAAAATGGAGATAAATAATGAAAAAATTCGACATCTTTTACAATTTTATTACGAAAAAGGTAAAATAGCTTGAGAAAAAATTGTTTATGGAGAAGGTGCTTTATCAAAATCAGCAGCAAAGAAATGGTTCAATCAATAAAGTCTATACGTACACACTCAAATTTTCATATTTAGAAAAATAAAAAAGTCAAAAATTTTCTTTTGTTATCAGTGTTATCAGATGGTTCAATTTAATACAATAAAAAATTAAACTTAACATAGTAAACCAAACTCATTCTGCTTCACATCCCGACAAAATACAAATCTTTAAAAAATTCATGTCAAAAATGTCTACATACACTTACGTATGCTACTATAAAAATAAAACATCTGCAATAAATGTGTAATCCTTTGTTTAAATAAAAATATAATGTTTTAGTTTCAGTCGAGAAATTGGAATTATAAGCTGCGTAAATAATTTTTTAGTTAAAAATGTCAGTCAGGAAAGAAATTACAGCAGAAATTCGAAATTTAATTATAACACTTCGATGTGAAGATAATTTATCGTATAGTGAAATGTCCAAAATAGTTAAATTACCACGCTCAACAATGCAGACTATAATAAGCAATTTTATAAAACGAGGCTCGATACAAAATAAACATTGATCTGGCCGCCCTAGAATTACGAAGAATTACATGTTCAAAAATATGACCCAAAAACCCGTCAATCAATAAAAGAAGCACGTCGGAAGGCTTGGGCAGAAATAACTCCAAGTATAACAGAAAATTTAGTACTTTCTGGTGGTGGACCTACAAAGTATAACAAAAATTATGTGATGGGCAAATGTCTTATTAGTAATTACAAATTTTTATAAGGTGTACGTACACTTTATGGCTAAAGTTTACTTTACGTATGTATACCTACATCGAGAAAATCAGGTAAGGAGTATAAATTTTTAAATGCAGGATCGCTTATCAACAGCTTTTAGGAGGGGGAAGCTAAATTTTTCCGGAAAATTAACCCATTTTCAGGGAAAATTTTCACTTAAAAAAATTGTGTATGTGTAATTTTACAAATGTGTAATTTTTATAAAAATTTTGATATTAGGATTGTATCTTAACAGTTTTTCGACAGTAAAGTAATTTTTCCGGGAAAATTTTGTAATTTTTCCAGGAAAATTTTCAAATTACTTAGTTTAGCACTTGAAGAATTGTATAAATTGTGGAAAAGCGGGGGTTTAGGGGCGGCAGCCCTCATCTTCTAAGGTTACAACGAATTAAAATTTCATTAAAAAAAAATTATATTTACGAAAGTTGATTCTTTTAACAATTATGGCACTATCAGAAGAAGCGATAAAAGCGATAGACACTCTTTGATCTGTGTCTGCAAGGTAGACGAAGCAATTATTATTAATACCAATAAAAATAAATATTGAAAAAATAAAAAAAGTGAAAAATTTTCCGGAAAATTTTCTCCCTCCTAAAAACTGATAGTAAACAACCCTGCATTTAAAAATTTCCAAAATTTAGATCCCTTACCTGATTTTCTCGATGTATACGTAAAGTAAAATTTCGGCCCTGATCCTTGTTATTGACATCATTTTTTTTTGTTAATTTTCTTATAAATTATGAATTTATATGAATTTTTGTTATAAAATTAGTTATGTTTAATAATAAAAAAATAAAATAAATTAAATATTATCCTTAAAATGTATAATTTCATATAATTATATCTCAAATTTTGCAGGTGTATGTAGACTAACTGTAGATTGATTAACTGTATATAATGAAACAGTGTAGAAACTATTATAATCGGGCTCGATCAATGCACGGCACTTAAAATATAAATTATAATTTTATCGACGTCGAAAGTAAAACGAAATGGAGCACTGATTTCTTTAAATTTTTTTATTTTAAATTCATTACCAACTTTGAAATACTAGTTTACAATATTATTAAAACTATGAAAAGTTAGATGGTAAGATAAGTAAACCATTGGATCGTGAATTACGTGGCTGGCCCCCTCATTCTAAATTACAACAAAATATTTAACTTCTATTTTAAAATTTAAAAACAATTTAATTTACAATTAAAATTAATAGAATAATTGCACAAATAATTTTAAATACATATTCTTTATTTACTACACATGAATATATTAAAACCTCCTAAAATGCTACATTTAGATATTTTTTTTACGTTAAAGTTTAAAAAATAAAAAAAAAGTTTCTTTATTATCATTGTGAATCAAATAAAAGAATTTTAGAGTATAAATTGAAAAAGATGGTCGTTAGTTTTAGTTTCATGACTCCATTCTTTAAGGTTTTCGAAAAACTAGAAAAGTTTCTCCACCTTCGAATGTCCAACGGTAAATTGTTAAAAATTATTGGTGCAATGATATTAAAAAAGTTTTTCCGTAGAACTAATCTAAAGTTTGGAATATGCTTCAAAAGGTATGATTCGATCTAAGATTATAACACACGAGTCACGAAATTATTCCCACTTTTAACATAAAATATTCTAAAAACCTTAAGTGGCGTAGGAGCAGTATGATGAGATTTCGAAATAATGGCCACGATAGTAAAAATGATGGTTTGAATCACAAAATTCTGATTAACTGTTTTTGTCGCAAGTATATAGGATGTAGCGTAGCATTACCCCAACATGATAAACCATATTGCAAAATTGAGTCGGCTAATCATCTAAGTAAATAACAGTCTAGACTTCAACCCTTGTGTGTGCGCTTTCCAATTTAAATCTCGATCTATTAGAATACCTAGATATCGAAATTGACCATCTGTGTTAACTAAGAAGCAATCATTAGAAGGGCATTGCGTGTTGTTGTTTCTACTGCATTCAATAGGTATAATGCCTGAAGATACGACGATGGGATATCCCTAAAATGTAATAATTTCGTTTTGCGGCTCAAAACAAAATTATGAGCTTCCAACCAATTATATAGGGTTTTCAGATTAAATGTAACCTTTTGCAAATTAAACGGAACTTTTTGCAAATCAAGTGAAACTTTTTTACTAAATTAAATGAAACAATTTGCAAATAAATTGAAACCCATAGAAATTTCCTTCTGGAAAGAAAATACCTTCTGTTTTAATTTTATAATGGCACAAACACGGATTTATTATGCATAGTAAAATTTAAGAATTTCATTTTGTCATTTGTTTCATATTCATCAGTCATAATTAAAAGTTATGAAAATGAGATCATCTGAATCAAATAAATCATCAGATGTATAATGTAACATTATACATAATCATAAAATAAATATCATATACAATATAGCATGTAAAAATATTTTTATTACAATAATAAACCACTTTTAAGAACCTCAACCAAGAAACAACCGACGAACCGTAAATTACCGAAAGATATCTCTTAAAAAAAAGATACTTTTTATAAAACTGTTTGGAGAAGGGGAGACAGTCCAAAATGCTGCAAATATGGCCGGACTAAATATTAACTCTGCTAAAACAGTGCTTGGTCGTTACAGACCGACAAAGCTAACCGCAGAAGTATTAACCAAAATTGAATGGAGACTTAAAGCTATAAGCCTGGTTTTACGTTGGTTATTATCCAACAAAAAATTGCAGAACAAACTTACCACTGAGCTTCTCAAGCATTCAAAACGGCCTAACTAAACTTCGGATTACATTGAAATTGGCTAGTCTGGAAATGGAGTCTATTAATTCGCCAAGAACAATAGCCTTACGGGAAGAATATGCCACGGAGTTTTCACAGTATGGGCTCACCAAAACTGTGAAAAATTGATGTACATTGATGAATCTGGTTTTAATCCGCGTTTTCGCCGAAGACATGCGAGGTCTAAAAAAAAATACACCGGCTCGTATCATTCCCCCTTAAGAGGTACAAATGTCACGCTTATAGCGGGGTTAACTGATCAGGGTATTATCCATGATAAAATAATATCAAATTCGACATGCAATGGAAGTTAGTTTTGTGGTTTCCTCTCACTAAATGGATGGTATCAATTATTATTTTATAATGGATAAGTATCAGCGATGGTAAATTCTGTTACAACCACAGATTGTTCCATTTTGGATATCATGATGACACTTCCATCAGCAGCAGCATGCCCCTCTGCTCCTGACTTAGAAGTTAAAACTATATTTAAAATGATTTTAATTTGTTTCGCAAAATGTTACGGTCACAGTGTATAATCCGGTGATTATATAGGTCAATCAGGCATCCTTCCTCTCTCTTTCTACGCGGAACCGCATGAACGTACATGGTTACCTCCCTCCACATCTCCTCCGATTGTAGCATGATCTCGATGATGTTATCCGGCGTAACATGTCCTACCGAGAACGTTAACTGGCTCCTCTCCCCTACGAATCCTCCACAGTTAAATAAACTGTGGCAAACATCAAACTACCGGAATTAGTGCGTTTGGTTAATTTGTGAAATATCAGTTATTTTCGTTTAATTTTTCATTTTAACCGATAACTAATACCAGAGACAACCTAAAAGAGATATTTCATCCTATGTAAACGTAAAAATTGAAATTGCGATTTCATTTTCTATAAATAGCTGCATACAATCAAAAAAATTTTGTTTTTTTGCGTGTACGTATATGCAGTTTAACGAAAAATCACAGCTACAACGATGACATTGGAATTATCAGAAATATATTTTGTTCAAATGAAAAATCTAATTTGATTGTCTGTGCTAATACTATATATAATTACCAAACCCCTTTGGTTAAAGTGAATAATATGAAAGTTTTTTTACTTAGTTTAAAATTATAAATTAAAATTTGACACTTTAAGAATTGTATAAATTCTGGAAAAGTAGCGGTTTGAGGCCCCCAATTTCTAAGGTGTACAACGAAATAAAATAGCAATAATTTTTTTTCAAATTTACAAAATTTCATTTTTTTTTAAATTTGTGGCACTATCAGAAGAAGCGATAAGAGCGATAAAAACTCTTTTACTCTGTGTCTGCTAGGTTGATGAAGAAATTATTATTAATAAAAATAAATAAAATAAAAAGTAGTTTGTTAATTCAAAATTTCAATTTTAATTTATTCTTCATTTCCATTTGTATTAAGGTTGTGATCCAGGAATCAGGACAGGAATTTCATGAATGTTGCCGGGATATGGAATGGCCGCATGTTTCATGAAAATTGAGTAAACATGATTTTTATTAAAAAAAAAATGTTGGAAAAGTAAAATTATCGAGGAAATTGATACATTTTCTCGGAAAATTTGGCTTGTACTTTCTAAAAATTAAGATATGCTCTTACCTTATTTTGAAAAAATAAAAAAGTGAAAAGAAACAAGATAAACAATCCAACATTTAAAAATTTCTAAATTTTAACTCTTTACCCGATTTTCTCGATTTATACGTAAAGTAAAATTACGCCATTTATTATAGTTTTAAACTTTTTTTTTTTGTATTTATCCCTGCAATCTGTTCTGGGGCCTGTTCAAGACTCTCCCTGCTCTTTCGCGGTTTGCTTATTCCGTCCTTACTTTTACGCCAGTCAACCAATCCGAGGACGTACGGCTATAGGGCCGATTTTAAGACCATCTGCACATTGCAAGCTCCATGCCAGCCTACACTGACATGGAAGATGGGTCGGCCCATGAGTTTTGCACTCCGACAGGGGGTCATAGATGTGTTACATTTCATCACAGATCGTAATCTGTGTTCACTTTTGCATCCTGCCCCTATCGGGATTCGAACCCGGTACCTCCCGATCCAAATGCCAAAGCTTTAA
The DNA here is from genome assembly GCA_932526605.1 of Nephrotoma flavescens. NCBI lineage: Eukaryota > Metazoa > Arthropoda > Insecta > Diptera > Tipulidae > Nephrotoma > Nephrotoma flavescens. The sequence continues at coordinate 115,282,245 of OW052222.1, forward strand.
CCACTGTGCCATTTGGTCGGTGAAGTTTTAAACTTTCCGAGTAATTATTCACTTTTACCGGTAATTATATATAACTACCAAAGGGGTTTGGTAGTTAATCACCGGTATAATCATATATAATCACCGGTAAAAGTGAATAATACTAAAAAGTTTTACATATTAACCGACGCAGTTGGTAATTATATATAATAACCAATCATACACTTTGACCGTAACATATAAATTAATTTAATCAAAATTGCTTTATTTTAATTTAGAGATAAAATTCTATGGGTTTTAATTTATTTGCAAATTGTTTCATTTAATTTCGTAAAAAGTTACATTCTACATGTTTTACTTAATGTAAAATGTTTTACTTAATTTGCAAATAGTTTCGTTTTGCAAACGGTTTCAATTAATCTAAAAAATCTATAGATAAAGTATTTAAATCATGATCTATGAGCGTGATATTATCTTGAAAACTTGGACTAACATATGTAAACGAAAAATCATCAGCAAAAGCAGTTGGAGACCCCCGAAATGGTTGTCGAAAGATTCCGTATACATATACTAAACATAATAAAGGCATTTAAATAGAACCCTGTGGCACTCCCACATTAATCGGTATCACTTAATTGGTGATGATTTACTTTTTATATTGTAACAAAATGCTGCATAAATTACGAGTTTGTGAGAGCCGATACAGCACAACTTTAGCAAATAAACTAAATGATCAAACAAGTAAACTGTAGAAACTTAAGTATCAAACTCATTAATATTCTATAATTTTAATCTGAAATTCAGACAACACATAAATATACGCCTTTCAACATAAATCATCCAACTATAGTTTCACCTTGTTAGTACATAGATAAGGTGTTAACATTTTTTCATTTCCACTCGTATAGTTTTTAACATTATTATTATTATTATTATTTCTAGAACAATTTGTAATTATTCAATCGTGAAATATTAATTAGCATAATGTTAATCCACAAGTAATACACAATCTGTATACACAAACCGATAACTCCATAAATATGTAAAGAATTCAGTTTGTCGTCGATAGCACGAAGTGTATTTATTGTTAAAGAGGTTTTTGTTTTACTTTAAAGTGTGTTATCTGGGATAGGAATGTAATTAAGATGATTTGATTGGGATGCAAAATTGTACGTTAAGATCTTATATTTATTACCATGCCAATGTACTGATGATAGTAATTAATTCTTTATATTAATTGGTTTTGACTAAATTATAAAGCCGTGAAGACTGTAAATGAATTTTTTTTTTAAAGTTTTTTAATTAATATTTATAAATTATAACTTTACTATATGTTGATTTATAAATAGCAGTTTCTACACGTAGACCTCATTAATTGATCTTTTATGGTCACTTGCTATTCTCTAGATCTACACCGTTTATATGATGTACCTATACATAATATCTTCTGTAAATTAAAAAAACTCAAAATTTTGTTACAGTTACAGAATTCTGAGCAATGATGGCAATCTCGAGTTCCAAATCGTATGTTTCGGATAATATTAGGGAAATGAAAACACGTGGTGAAGTGTTCATAGTGAAACATATGATTAACATTCCCAAATTTTTGGATGTGTGTTAACATTTAAAATTGATGAATGTTAAATCTCCAATTTCAATACTATTAATCTGAATATTAAAAGAGCTTGACAGTTTATGCAAAATGAGTTTTTGCTTCTTGAAAACCAGAAATAGCGAAATCGCTATTCATGACTGGATGTGTTTTGTTTCTACAAATCACATTAGAAAACATCATTACTGTAAAGATTCCTTAAAGCTTTCAAGTCGATTTCCAAATGGTTTTGTTTTCATTCTCCACACAAATCACCTTTTAGAATTGTCTAAGTGATACAATTTTTAATGTTCTAATTTGCTTCAATTCTGATTCTACTCATATCTTGTTTGAAAGTTACAGGATGATGAAATCCAAGCGTAACTTACAGAATGACTGGGAATCTATAATAATCAATGGGGAAAACCGGTGTGATAAATTTTTATTAATGTAAAATTTACAATAATGTGCGTTCAACTAAAATCTCAAAAATGCCTAAACGCAACAGCTGATATTGACAGGGGTCTTGTTACTGGATCCTCGGCGACAACACGTGTCTTGTTCTGGGTAGCTTCAGTGGATACAGGAGGATTCGCCTAGTCGCCGTTTTCACATGAATCCAACAAATTTTACACGTTATCGTTAATTACTAAAATTTACGAAGTTCTCACATTTCTCACACCCCGCATCATCATCACAAACAAAGAAATTATTCCATTATACAACGATTTATTTATAAATGACCAAAGTTAAATTTACATTTATAATTAAACCATTATAATCTACACCGTAAGCCTAATTGATGCAAAGTGAAGTGGTTTGGAGCATATAATCAAAAAAAATTTACTTTATATAAACAAACTCACCAAATTTTCCTCCGAGCTCAAAGGTCCATCTGCTTTGCCGAAAAAATTAAGTTTCCCTTTGGGGGTTTTCGTTTTTTTCTTTGCTCCGAACACTATTCACACCCTCTTATACTTAACAATAATTTTATATTTTTTTTTTTTTCACTACGAACTATGTTATATTATATTAAACAAATATATTAAATAATCTGTATTATATATACGATTACTAAAAATTGTTTCCAAACAACTAATATTTTTTTTTTTGAAACTACATTTAGTTAATAATATTTTTTCTTTATTCACGACCAACTAAATATTGGTATTTAGATTTTATTATTTTTGTTTTGTTTTCTGGTCAACTCGCACATATTATTTCTGATCACACGGTGTTCTTCACAAAAAAAAACACCAACATCCGATGGTAAGAAATCCTATCGTCGCTTGTATACAAAATACAACGTATTTGTGATACGGTAAAAAGTATTTTTTTTTCACCGGTTTCACCAGCAATGAAGATCGTGGCTTACCCGGGATCGCTAAGATGATTTTTTTTTATTTTTATTTTTTTAAATTTACCGTCCGTAATAGATAATTAACTACTTAATTACATTGAGGCTCCGCTATATAAATAAATTTAAAAAGAATGTGCCTGTCTATAAGAAAGCCTAGTCTGAGAAAATACGGTTATATAAACTTACCCAATAGCGAGATGCCTAAATATATAATATAATTAGCTTGCGTTTGCGTAAATGTTATCGCTCTTCGATAACTTGTGAAACTATATGAAATAGCGGTAGTTATGGCTATATCTCCATGTTGCCTACCGGGAATAGTAAAAAAAACACAAGCTTAACACATGCCTTCACTTGGAATTTGGGCAATCACATTACTTACAATTTAATATTAATAAAACAAAATAATATGTTGGCAAAAAAATAAACTCCACTTTCAAAGTTTAATACAATATTATTCACTTCGTGTCACCTGACGGAAGCCTCACTGACAATGAATAATTTAATGATATTTTGTCAAGTAATTGGCGGTAATCAAACAAGAAAATATAAAACTTTATGTACTTGTATATATATATATATATCTATTACCCTACACATTGTTCATTACTTATACATATATAGTATAACCCAGTTGAGATTATGTCTTAAATATTAAACATGTCTGTATAAACCTATATACTACAGGCATACTAAATGAGCGAAATCCAACATACAAATAATGCAATGGTATACTATATATAACAGAGTCTGATGGTATGATCGACTTTATGTATTTATATACCTTTATATACATTTAGCCATTTGTATAATCACAGAATGTAAAACAAAACTGAAAAGTTACGCAATCCAAATTCTTTTGGTTGCCTTAACCTATATTAACAAAACAGGAATCTCCCTCACCACGTCATCGGAGACTCCGTACACAAACAACAAAAAATAAAGAAAATTGGGATCCAAACCAACTGATGTCAGCCGCGTTAATTAATGCAGCCGTAACAGTCTGGACAAAATGTATTTTAAATTAATAAAAATTTGTTAGAGAAATTAACAAATGTGTTAAGAACTTCACACAGGTCTAGGGAATGGATAGTGCGGTAAAAAACTCTTTAATTGTTTAATTACCCTGAAGTATTAATTTATTTTATGTAACATATGGTTTGTGAGCTTTTATCATCTTCCGATTTCGTTATCATCATAACTCGAAACATATAGGGTTTTCCAATAAGAGTGATATGATTTCTTTAAAAAAAACACACTAATTGTTAAGGAAATTGAAATGTTTTTTTATTTAATGTGAAGTACAATCGATACAATTAAGTTATGAATAAAACGTCATTCAAATAGCCTCCACGACTTCTTCTGCAGGAACGAATTCGATGAACCCAATTTTCGAGTACTTTTTCCACTAAATCAAGTCGTATGCATAAATAGCACGTTCAATATTGACTTGTAAAGCTTGAAGAGAGTTTGGTTTATTGCTAAAGACCAATGACTTCAAATAACCCCACAAGAAATAGACTAATGGTGTTAAATCACAACTTCTTGGAGGACATCCAATATCACAATTTCTTGAAATAATCGAATCTCCAAACTTTTCTCACAATAATGCAATTGTTGCACTTGCTGTGTGGCACGTAGCCCCGTCTTGTTGGAACCAAATGTTGTCAAGATCAACTTCTTCCAATTTCGGCCATAAAAAGTTGGTTATCATCGATCTATACCGATCTCCATTGACAGTAACGGTGTTACCTGCTTCATTTCGAAAAACATACGGACAGATGATTCCACCAGACCAAAAACCACACCAAACTGTTAATTTAGGTGAATGTAATCGTTTTTTAGAATAATTTGTGGATTTTCTTCGCACCAGAATCGACAGTTTTGTTTATTTACCGCACCACTCAGATGAAAGTGAGCCTCATCGGAGAAGATGATTTTCTTAAAAAAATCGTTATCGTTTTCAAGTTGTTCCAAAATCAGCAAATTCACGATGTTTACGGTGGTCCAATGGCTTCAGTTCTTGAGTGAGAACAATTTTATACGGATGCAAACCCAAATCCTTTCTCAAAATCCACCAGGTTGTGGTTTGAGACAGTCTCAATTCTTGAGAACGTCTTGGAATCGACAAATTGCGGTCTTCAGTAACACTTGCCTGAACGGCAGCAATATTTGCATTACTTCGAGTGTTTCTTTGTCTTATCGGCACTTGAACATTATGTAAAGAAAATGTACGCTCAAAATTTTCAACAATTCGACGAATAGCGAGCACACTTGGACGATTATTACGACTATAAAATGGCAAAAGCGCACGAAAAGTTGCAATTGGAGAACGGTTATTTTGATAATAATACTGAATAATTTGAAAACGTTGTTCTTGCGTATATCTCACCATGATGAAATTATAAATATTACTGCATACAATGAAACAAAAATTGAGTGTGCTTTAGACCACACTACTGAAGTAAAAATTCAAAGTATATTTAATATTTATAATATAATATAGAAAAATTATAATATTGAGAAAAAAAAAATTTGGTCACCCTGTGCGTTCTTGAGTGAGTCACCTAGCCGTTTATGGCTGATGCCACAAGAGGTAACCTTGTAACTTGGTAACTTTTTCAAGGCCAACTAGTAGTAATAGATAATGTTTATGCATGTGTAATAAAATGGATAAAAAAATAATTTTTGAAATCTCTTCGCGTAGTAAAAATGGCCTTCAATTATTTTTTTTTTCATTTATGTTTGTGTAGTGTGGTTTCATCGAAAATTTGTTTAGGTCGCAATTAAAACCTGTATCATAGGCAAACGGGGAAGGAAACGAAGAAAAAATCGGTTTCTGTGATACCTCTGTGCGTTCTTGAGTGAGTAAGTGAGTGAGTGACATAGATGTTATAATATAGAAAAAAAAATTGTCACCCTTTGGTCACCCTGTGCGTTCTCGAGTGAGTCAGTTAGTGACATAGACGTTTATAATAGACTTTCCAATTTTCCAGTTTTTCAATTTTCCAATTTTCCAATTTACCAACTTTCCAAATTTCCTATTTTCATATTTTCCTATTTTCCAATTTTCCAATTTTTTAATTTTCCAATTTTTCAATTTTCCAATTTACCAATTTACCAATTTACCAATTTTCCAATTTACCACTTTTCCACTTTTCCAATTTTCCAATTTTCCAAATTTCCTATTTTCATGTTTTCCTATTTTCCAATTTTCCATCTACCTATTTTCCAATTTTATAATTTTCCAGTTTACAAATTTTCCAATTTTGCAAATTTCCAATTTTCCAATTTTTCCAATTTTCCATTTACCAATTTTCCAATTTTCCTATTTTCTTAATTTCTTATTTTCCAACTTTTTTAACCAATTATTAAAATAAAATGGTATCTGCTAATGTTCCACCTAGGGATTTTTGAATTGTCAAGGCACATCCTGATACTAAAGGAAAATGATTTCGTTTTGCGTTTATTCTTTCGTTCGCCTCGTTCGATTACACTTTTCGTAACGCATTTATCAGCTTAGTCTCCAAGTCAAGCGTGCCTATAGAAGTTTTACTTCAAAAAATGACAGATCATGACATATTACAAATTTCCGAAACGTCACTTAAAAATCATATCATTCCTATTGGAGAACCCTATATATGAACTGCGGTTTAACGTTTTTAAATCAGATGAAAGCAACGAATTCTTATATCGTATCTTATAAAATTTGGTTAATTTTTGTCAGCCACCGATTACAAAGCAAAGACTTTTTAATTGGAATCCTTGTCATTGAGTAACCTTCTATTTGCACTGTTTCAGTAGGTTAGCTTTTAATTTAAATCATCACCTTCTGTTGGTGATACCGTGGTGTGATCCGTTAAATATTACTTTATATGTTGTTACGAATATGCGTGTACGATATTTTTCAAATGAAACACTTGCATATTTTACTATACATTGAAAATTTGTCATTGTAGTCGTGTTGATTTCGTTATGTGAGTATAGATTCCCGAATGTTCTGCATCGTTAACAACTTGATCACCAAGTGTCATCATGTTATACAGTTTTACCTAGTAGCATAAATGACACCCTCATATTTGAGGTGCTCTTATCGAACAGATTCATCCAGGATTCTAATATTGCATCATGTTAATCTTTCTATGTGGACAACTTTCCTTTATATGTTAAAAATTTTATTGTATACTCGATCCAAAGTACTTCTTTGTTGATCTTCTTCACAATTTATTTCAGCTGTGCTTCGTTCTGAAGATCTGGTTTTATTTTTAATTTTCAACAAATTCCCTTGATTAGTCGTTCGTACTAAAGTTCTTCTTAATTCGGATGCTGGTCATTTGGTGTCATGTTTCTTTGGTCTCCTGTACTCATATTTTGTAATTTTTAGCTTGATATGGTTTCGAATCGGTGAGCTAGTTCATCGTTCAAACCAGTTATTCTGCCATACCTTCTTTTCTCGCAGTACTTCATTTTGCAAGACCGTACTAAGAATTTACATCAGTACTTAACTTAAAACAAAATTTTGTTACATGTTCAAAAATTTAATTGTTAAATTTTATATAATACGGGGCTTTTGAGAATGTCTCTCCGAGATTTGTTAGAACGGTTTGTTGATATGCATTAAGCTTTAGTTCCATGGAAAAAATAGGCTGACAGCAATATTTTTGCTGATTATACGCAAAAAAAAATTTTCATAAGAGTGACAAAGAACAGAAAATAGTATATTGTATAATCTCTAATATATCTCTAATAATCTCTAATCTTCTCCGACCGGACTTTAAAACGAATATAAACCCAAAATAATTTTTAGTATTATTCATTAATTATCATAGTAAGAAATCAAAACAAATCAAAAAGTCGAAAATAACATAAAATTATTGCTTAGTTAGCCACGATAAGACATTTTGTTTTTTTTTCAAAAGTTGTCAAGTTTGTGTACCTATTTGATTTATAAAAAACGTGTGAACGAAATTTTAGGGATATGGACAGTGAAAGCGAATTATCCTTATCTTGTACCCCGCCGGATATAGTGGAAGCAGCTAATTCAGCTACATGTGATTTATGGGAAAAATATTTTTTTTCTCCGATCGTAGGAGAAAGTATATGTTTCCGTTGTTTTTTCGAAACGAAAAGCTCATGATTTCAGTATGTTGTATTTGTTGATAAGCAACAAGTAATAATAGTACGAGAATATTTTTTCTGGCCTAGGCCGGGAATATATTTCATTATACTTTTGAAAAAAAAAAACAAAATGTATTTATGTCTTATGATGTCGTGGCTAACTAAGCAATAATTTTATGTTATTTTCGATTTTTTACTTTGTTTTGATTTCTTAATATGATAATTAATGAATAATACTAAAAATTATTTTGGGTTATTATTTTTGGTTATGTTATATATTCGTTTTAAAGTCCGACCGGAGAAAAAATAGTATGTACAATTCGGAAGAAAAGTACATTCTCGGACTCCCGTGGTTTCCCACTATTGTCCGGGAATGCAGTACTTTTCCTCCTAATTATACAATATACTATTATTTCATTTTATAGAAAAATTTTATGGTTTTACATTTTAGCATAACCTAAAAATTTCATAAAATTTTTAATTTGTACATTTTTGTACAATTCATTTTTATTTTATATATTTTAATTTTTATATATGTACCACAAAAAACCACTAACGTTAGCAATTTTCAACACGAAAAAAAAAATCAAATCGTAATTTGACTATAAAAATGGTGAATAACTTATTTTGTATGAGTGTGAATAAAATTTCTTATCCTTTACATAGATTTTTTGTAGATGTGTGGAAAATGCTGCCATAAAAAAATTCTCCAATTTACATTTTTTATAGCAGTCAACTTCCTATCATAACTATTCTCTCAGTAAAATTTTACTGACAACATGTTTTGTTTCGTACACAACCAGTAAAATCTATATTTTTTCTCGCTTTTATTTTTTCTGACAATAGATTTTTCACATGGAATAGGCCCATTATACATAGTGTTTTTCACTGCTCTTGCAGCATCAGCAGTGCACTCGTGTTTTATGACGAAGTTCTTCATTTTCTCTTTTAATTCGATCATAGAAGTGCATAAATTTATAAAATGAAATAAAATAATGGATATTTTAATTTTTAATGTTTATAATTTTGTCAACGCACACAAAAGGTTTTTCAACCCATTCGATTAAAAAGTTTTTGTTAAAGTGGTGAAATTATTTTTCTTGATTATTGTTAAACTAGAAATACATTTTTGAGTGAAAATAATCACTGGTGTACGTACAAATTCTTGATAGAGTGTAGGCAATAATAAATTAATGTATATTTTTTAATTTATTATTTTGTTGCAACTCTTGTTCCATTACCTTGATGTATATCCGATGTTTATTCTTATGTTCAGTTTGTTGATCCACCAAAGTTAGAAAACAAATATGTAGATTGATTCAATGATTATGTCGCTTTCACCAACGAAGACGAAAAACGGATCTGCATGTGTTTGTTGTGTTTAAACGATCAGGTGAAACATTTTACTAAAACGACACTAACCTTTAAAAGTTGTTTAGGTATTGTAAAATTATGGGACGTAGTAATAAGGGATAATGCAACAACATCATCACAATCGACATTAAGCCACTAGTACTAGTAAGCAGTAAGTTAGTAATAGGTAGTAGCTAGTAAGAAGATAAGTATATCATCGTTAGGCTTTGTTCAGATGACGGATTACGTATACTTAAAAAACGCTTTTATTTTGATTCAGTCATTAATAGTTTGCACGTTGATATCATTTCTGATAGTTAAAAGTAAGTTTAAAATGTGAAAACAGTCTTAACTTACTACTTACTTACTTAAGTAACTAATGCAAAATGGTTTATTTAAGATCATTCCATCATGAAATCGTAATTAAACTACGAGAAATCAATAGAGAGGATTAATATTAGGTATGTGCAAGTGGAAACTCGGCTCTGAAGTTGGTTGCATTAAAATATACTTCAACGTAACCAAATCGCCCACCATTTTGCATATATCTAGCGTAGTCATTACTGTTTTTATGACATAGGTTTCAGTATTGTTAACTATGTGATATGTTTTGGGGCTCAAGGCTCACCCTGCTCTTCCGGCCAACTCGAGGACGTACGGCTATCGCCGATTTAAGACCATCTGCACATTGCAAGCACCATATGCCAGCCTATACTGGCATGGAAGATGGATCAGCCCATGGTTTTTGCACACCGACAAGGGATCATAGATGTGTTACATTTCATCGCAAATCGTAATATATTGATGACATTTCACTTTACACCCTGCCCTATCGGGATTCGAACCCGGTACCTCCCGATTGAAACGCCAATGCTTTAATAACTATGCCGTGTCAAACTCAAAAAGAGCAAGAGAACAGAGCAAGAGAACAATTAAGAGTTACTCACCAAGCAATATCACTTCGATTGCATGCAATGCGAAGCATACAGAACGAAGCGAAAATGTGTTCCTCATAAACTGACCGAAGAAAACAAATTCGAAGAGTTGACATCTGCATCAACTTGCTTTCTCGGTATAAAAGTAATAATTTTTTGCACAAAATCACTACTGGTAAGGTAGATGATGAAAAGTGGATTTTGTACGATAATCTTAAACGCAGAAAACCATGGCTTGATCCAGGTCAGCCATCAACATCAGTTGCAAAAATGAATATTCATGCCAAGAAAGTGTAACTCTGTGTCTGGTAGGATTTTGTGTACATATACAGTGTTTATTACACAATTTTATATTTGTATTGTGTATTTTCCTCTCTTGTATATGTGCATTCTATTTGTCATTTTTGCGATGGTATAGGTACCAAAATAAATTAATCCGGTTGAATCGGTCTAATTTTTTTGATACTGACGTCTACTCACTTCTTCTATTCGCTTGCTTTTGAGCGGTGGAATGAACTAATATTTTATGTTTTTAGGATTTTATGTATTAATATTAGATTGTATGTTTATGATTTAATATTTAAATCTATGAATTGTTTTCAAATTAATTCAAAAATATGAAAATTGTGAAATGTTTCCGCATAGAAATGCCAATCCAAAAAAAAAATCAAAACATTATCATGCGCATGCGTCTCGCCTACTAATACAATCAAGGTGTTCAATACTCTATTTTTCCGGTTTGCTCACCTCACGCTTTTCGCTTTTCGTACAAAATCGACACTCTGGTCAAACTGTTACAACTAAACGTTACCAGACCCTAATGATTAAATTAAGTGATGCTCTGAAGGAAAAAAGGCCAAATATGACAACGCTCGTCTACATATAGCAGAACCAACCCAGGAACTCATTTTCTCCTTAGGCTTGGGAGTTTTACAGTATGCGGCGTATTCTCCACACTTCGCTCCCTCTAATTACCACTTATCCAGATCGATATCATTATATTTGAAAGACCAGCGGTTCACCAGCTCATATTTGAGTAGTGCAAATATGGCTCGATGACTATTTTGCGAAACCACCAAGTTTCTATCGCAAAGTCATTCATCATCTACCTGATAAATGGTACGAGACTTTAGATAGTAATGGCGAATATTTCGATAATTAATTTTTGTAACAATCATATTTTCGATAAAGTTGAATTTGACCAAAAAGCAGAGTTTCTACTAGCACATCCAACATTTATTGCGTAATAAACAAAATGTTTAGGTAATATTTTGGATTATTGTGAAATGTGGCTCACTATAGTGTTTTAATGAATATTTTTCTTTCCTTAACTCGATAGATTAGACAAATTTATAATACAGATTTTGTTAAATAATTTTGTTGTAGGATAAGCAAATCAACTTTTGTCCTTGGCTTATTTACTCGGTAAAGTTATAGTTTGATTTACACAAAAAATTTTATACCCAATAATACTTAACATTGAACTGTCATAAGTAAGCGATTGTTCACTACTTCATTCCGCCATTATTCTTGTATCAGCAATATTTTGACCTTTAAGTGTAGCACTCAGTTACAACAATACGTTAAATAATCATCATGCAATATCGCTTTGAAACCAATTATTCTCAAGCCTAGATCCAAACATTATTGCACGTATAACCACAAATAAACTTTCCGGAAGAAGCATTGTGTTGTGAAACAGCGGATAGACTAAAATAAGCAAAACATAAAAATAGAAAAAAAAATATTTTTATTATTTTTATTATATGTATTTAATTATTTAGGTATTTATTTATAGTTTTTTTCAATTTTATTTTAAACTTTTATTTCATTTTAATTAATGAAGACATGATAATAAATTTTAATTATGTCATTTTATTGTTGGTTGTTGATTATTTGTGGTTCGTTTGGTTGTATTGTTGGTTGGTTAAATGCATAGGTAACCTGTAAAATACATACTTAATAAGGTCGATTCGAATCATCTGAGCAAAACACTAAAAAATATACATATGTCGTATAAAAAAAAACTCGAACAATCCATTTTAATTTTAATGTCCGGCCACCGGTAATGAATCAATTGTAGATTCGAATGAAACTGCGATTTTTTATTTCTGATTTTGTTTGCTTTTTTTAACATTTTCATTATGAATGAATGAATGGATGAGTTAAATAGTTTAAAGTAGTTAGACTGGAACAGAATGGAAACTGGAAACACAAGATGAAAATATAATGGATTTGTTTGCTTATTTGCTCTCCGGTTATATTTGGAAATTTTATAACTTTATGGTATGTCTGCGATCGAATTGCATTTATTTATTTATTTATTGACGTGTGAGTTATGAGTTTTAAACGATCTTCTTAGTCTTTAGCATCGCAAATAAGCAATTTTTATAAAAAGTGCTTAACAATAACATAATATCGAATACACCTACACATTTTATTGGATGTGGAGTGACATGCTCAAGTCAGAAGAAATTCAAATCCTCGTTGAGTAAGTTGTTGAAGTCTACAACCGCAACAATTACCTGCATCTTGACTAATTGGGAACTCACGATTAAATAATTCGTTTTTATTCATTTGTTGTTATATAACAGTATCTCTTTAGAAGACTAGTGTGAAATACTTTTCTCATTGTTTTAGTCACATCTATTAATATCTCGTATATTAAAATATAGTGTAAGTCTAACATTAGAATTGCGAATAATCTATCTCAAGGCAATTCCTTTAGACTAATTTTTTTAATTGCTTGTATTCATTCTCACACCGCTAGATGTGTTTGTGTGTTTGATTCTGGTGATTGGCCAAGCGACAAGCTGCAGTTACTTAACGATTTCCTAATAAGTGGCCAACGTCTCGCGTTCTTCGACAGTTTATAAACGCTATTCAGAAGGTCAACGACTATATGCGATGAGTCTATATCATTTCGCCGCACTCGACTCGCAAAGAAACGCCACGCAGAAAGATATTAAAGTCAGAGTTTTTGTGTTTGCTAATCTCACCTGTAAGGTTTTTCAAAAGCGTTACTACAACAATCAAAGAATTGATCTATAAATCTAACGTCTTTCGCTTCACTCTTCTTGCCAATTTAACAAGTACCCAAATTTTCTAATTAAGGCATTCTATTGAAAATAACAAGTATAATTAAAAAAATATATAAATTCGAAATTGTACTGATTTAAAATAAGCTCGTCCAGTTTATTAATGTGATCAATGCCAATCAATGTCGTGATTCTTCCCTCGATTCCTTCCCCTTCAACTTCAAACTGTTGTTAGTTTGTTGGTGAATGGGAGGGAAACGAGGAAAGAATCACGACGAAATAATCAAAGTGTGGAATGGCGGATTGTAAAAGAAATAATCGTGCTTTCAATATGACGCTTTCGATTGGACTGAATAAACTGAAGTAGTAGTTACATCTGAAGTAATTGATTCAACTACAAATTGGACAATTGAATTAACTGAAGAGAGATAGTTTGCTCGTGTAGATACTTCAAATAAATTTTTGTTTTCTTTCGACATTTTAATTTGATGATTTTCAATTAATTAATTAATCGTAAATAATATAAAACTAAAAATGGTAAAATTGACAACCAGTTATTTTGACATTTATGTGTATCAAAAGAACAGCTTCTTCTCATCAGTAACACAATTAAATGAAGAATAACTCAATTTCTTAAGTGAAGAGTTGTTGCACTTCAATTGAGTCGAACGCCCGCATGGGTAACCGAATGAGTGTTTTCTATGGAAAAAGAATTATTTCGATCACAAAATTATAACATAAAATAAAACTACTTTTACAAAATATTTGTTGACATACGTTACAACAATTTTGAAATGCACCTACTTTAGTCTGCATTCCATAAATTTCCGAAAAATTGATAATCACAATTAACTAAAATGTATCTTTATCAAAAATTTGATATAATTTTAAACTTTTGTCGAGCTGCCAAATATCGATTTACATCGTCATAAGACAGCACAGCGGGATACCATCGTTAACAAAATGATGGTTTTGACTAGATTAAAAACTTACTAGTAGGCTGTTTCTCAAATTTCAAGTTGCCAAAAATAAATATTCCGAAAAATATCCCAAATCATCTTTTGTAAATGTTTGATTGTTTGGGCGAAAAAATTAATCTCAAAAAACAAAATTTCAAAATTAGCATTTAATTTTATATTTATTTAAGGTTCAATCACAATGAAACCGCACCGCGCCGCACCACACCGTGTCAAGCCGCTTTTACGGATTGTCAAACACAATGTTTCCACGCCGTTTCGTAAAATTGATCCAGTTAATTCTGTATAAAATTTACCTTCGATATTAAATTTTAATTTTTGAATGAATTCCACAATTCGAAATTCCATTTTTAAAATATTATTATTTTTTGTCACCGGTAATATTGAAAATAAGTTTGTTGTATGCCTGTGAACAAATTGTTTAGGTTATGTTATCCGAAAATGTAGAAAGTTGGCCTATCTCTTCCGCACGTACTGTTCCGCGCCGATCATTGTGTTTGCATATCTGTTTTACGATCCGTTTTACCTACTTTGACTGATTAACGAAACGGAGCGGTGCGGTGCCATTGTGATTGAACCTTTAACACCCCGATTCTGACGTTAAGACTCGTAAGACCGTCTTAATTAAAATATCTTTGTTAAGACAATTTTTTAAGACCAAAATCTTAATTGGTATTTGGGAAAAGCCGTCTTAAAATTGCGTTGTGAAAACTGTCCAAAGACTATTGGAGACCTGTCAAATAGTATTTACGAGGTTTATTTCTATGCAAATAAAATGATTTACAATTATTTGCGTAATATGGTAACGTTAAATTTGTGCTGTGTGCAATTAATTGCACAACAGAAATAAAGAAATTGGTTTATATGCTCATACACATTTTTTTAAATAAGTATAAAATACAAATTACAACACATATAACGTACAAATAGATTAACAATGGCAAACGTAACATAATTTCGGCCAAATTAATATTTTAATATGGGACATAAATATTAAAATAAATAAAAAACGTATTTTAATATAGAACATAACTTATATAATTGTTACCGGACAAGGGATGTAGTGGTTAAAGCTTCAAAAGGGATTCATTCAGAACCAAGACCGAACATTAATATATCGCATCAATAGAAAACCAAATGAAAAAAGTATTTGACCCCGACAAATTTTCAAACCAAGATAACTTTACGAGGTTCAGTACAGCATTTAGAAAGAAAGAAACTGATAAATACGAGGGAACGATACGAAAATATTGGTGGAGATCACAGCACTAGAACGTATTTTTATTTTTAGCATCTAAGCAGCTCAAATTTTCTAATTTAGTTAATTTTAAAGACATAGTAATTAGCAAGTTTTAAACAGAGCAAATTTTAAGCCAGCAAATAATATCCCCATAAATGGTTCAATTTATTAATCTTAAATTAAAAACTTAATGACAACAACAAAAAAAATTATAAAAACTAATGCATCTAACCTGAGAATCCACTTGGATCAGAGGTTCTCTATTGTAATAATAATGGTTTGATATTTCTTGTAATATTCCTTAATCTTCAAAAATATTGTAAAATTTTATAAAGCCGTAAATAAAGAATTATACAGGGTGGCTGAGACCAAATGTTACTGACTTCACTCTGCTGTCATTTGTGTAGTTGTCGTTTTTCGCAAACGAATCCAACGAAATCCTCGTCAAAGTGCCAATCAATTAGCCGCACGTCTACATGTTTCACGATACAGCATTCAAACCATATTGAAAAATGAACTACACTTGAAGCCCTACAAGATACAAAAAGTTCAAGATCTTACGGAGGCACAAAAAAAAGTTAGGCTTGAAAGAACACGAGCATTGAAGGCCTTGGCCGAACGTGATGAGATTCCAAAAATTGTCTTTTCTAAATTTTCACCATTCAACAGTATGTGAATAAACAAAATGATCGTGTTTGGTTAGAGCATAAGTCCAACGATAATTTGGACACAAGAGTTGCCATGCGCAAGCAATCACCACCTTATGTTATGGTTTGGGCTGTAGTGACTGCAGATGAACGCACTCCTCTGGTTTTCATCGAACATGGAGTCAAGGTAAACCAAGAGGTGTACCGCCAAAAGATCCTAAACGATGCTTTGCTACCTTGGGCACGTAAACACTTTGGTACGAACCGTTGGACATTCCAACAGGACTCGGCACCGTCACACAAAGCTCGAGCGACACAGCAATTTTTACAAAATTGCGTTCCGCGGCTGATTTCGTCGAAAGAATGGCCACCATATTCACCAGACTTTAATCCCATGGATTTCTCCATATGGTCCATTTTGGAGAGTAAGGTGTCCACTAAAAAATATGAAAGTGTTGATGCATTGAAGTCAGCTCTTGTTCGAGAATGGAATAAAATTCCGCAAGCCCACGTTCGGTCATAGCATGCAATGCTTTCTATGGAAGACTGAATCAAATAATCAGAGCCAAAGGAGGTACTGGGTTCGAATCCCATCAGAGGCTAGATGCAAATCGAATTTTTGAACTAAGACCCTCTGATGAAGTGCAGAATTCAGCGCCGACCCACCGTCCATGTCAATGTACAGGTTGACATGGAGCTTGCAATGTGCAGGTGGTATACTGTAGTTGTGTGCATAGGTGAATATGCGAATGGGTTAATGATGCGGCATGAATGCGCGGAATCATAATGGGCTAAAAGTGTCAAAACCACTGAAATCTATATAATTATTTATCCATTATTTTTTCAATTTCCATGCCCGGTCGCAATTACAATTTTACCGGAAACGTCAAATTGAGACCAATAAGACCACCAAATTTACATGTCTTATGTAAAACTTTTTTTTACGACCAATGCCTACTAAGACTATGCGCAGAATACGAAAAGGGTTATAATTAATCCCCCGATTCTGACGATAAGACTACTAAGATGTCTGAGCAATCAGAGAAATAAACTATCTTCAAAAAACATAGCAGCGTTTTTTTTAATATCCGAGGAAAAAAATATTTCTATGTTTTAGTTTTTTGTAAGCTCGGATAAGTCTCCGATAATATAATTTTAATCTGAAAAAAATTTGAGATTCTTATTTGACAGCAGCACGAGTTTTTATTAAATTCAAACATGACAACAGTTAATAATTCAGGTAAGAAATAGAATTTGTAATTTGGGTAAATAAAATTGTATTTTTTTTTAATAATTATAATTTTTAGAAGATAACCATTTTAAGTGGTCTAATGTAAATATATTGTATTTACTGAGCATCATAAAGGATAACTATTTCGCCGTAGAAAATGATATTAAAAAAAGGTTTATTTAAAAATTAGAGACCTGTTTTTAGAAAAAAATATTATGGTCAGTTGGGAGCAAATAGAATCCAAATGGAGAGCAATGGTGCAACAATATAAACAGGTGAAAGACCACAACAACAGTACTGACCGAAATAAGAAGCACTGGCAATATTTCGAGGAAGTGGATGACATTTTAAGGGACAATCCTGTGATCCAGCCTCTCTCGACGGTGTTGAACCTGAGTGGCACTCTAGGCTGTAATCGTGAAACACAGGAAGAAGCAGAACCATCGTCGCCATATACAAGTACTACGTTGATGGAGCATAGAAAGCGGAAAACCCAGCAAGCGAATCTAGAGGAACATAGAAATAAAAAACTTCATTTAATGGAATAGCATTACAAAATAATGGAAAAGTTTGTGAACCATTATATAAAAACACTAAATGACGAGGGAGAGTATATTTTATTGTAGGTTAAGAAGTACAAATAAAAGTGAATTATACAAGTGATAGAAAAATGAATTATGAGACTGAATTAAAATAAATATTTAATATTTCAAAATTATTCTATTTCAATATTAAAAGAGAGAATTTGTTATTTCATCACACTTTATTTGCGCTGGACTTCTAGTTCCTTGAGAAACTTCATTTGCATCGTCATCATCCTCATCATGATTATCTGGCGTCTGTATTTCAGTGTGGTTATCATTTTCTGGGGCCATCGTATCATTCAAACCTACACTGAAAAAAATAATTTAATGTACACCGTTTATTAAATATTTAACTTGAATAATTCATAAAATACATGAATTAATTCTTTGTCACAAAGAAATAGTAGAAAATGCTGTTTATCATTTAACAATGTGTTTATTAATGTAATAAATGACTGTCTATTAAGGCAGATTCAGTAGTTTTCCCGTTTGTTCATAAAATTTAAAAAAGTTTTTTATCAATTTATTAACTTTTTTATGAATCTATGAACTGTTTTATTAAAAGTAAAATATCCAGAAAAATTTATTAATTTTTTATTATTAAAATTTATGAATTATTCATACGTTAATATAAAATTTTGTAATTTTGTTTCTTCAAGTAATTAATTTATTTATAACTATTAAGACGCGTATTTTATTAATTAGTTATTAAACTGTGATGTTCGGGAACCATTTAAAAAATTTTATGCACGCAATGAATGGGTTCTTTACAATAATAAATTTTAACAAATATGTCACATATCCAGCCTAACCATTTCCAACAACAAAAAAGAAACACACAGCACAGCAATGACAACAATAGGCAACCTACATGTTCTCAATCTCAAACCCAAAATTTCACACTATGCAGACCGCATTTAAAAAATCACTGGAGAAACTTTTAAAGGATGGAGGCGTGAATTTCTTGGTGCCCGAAAATCCAGCTTAACACAAAACACCGAATCTAGTACGGGCCAACAACAAACGAATAATCTAACGGACAATTTTTAAAAAATGCTTATCAACACGATAGTACGAAATGAACCTAACAAATGACCAAACTTTACAAATGACCAAACTTTACACAACACAAAATTCGCCGATCATTCGCCTCATCTGGAGTAAGCTTAAGAATATTGTATAATATTACCGTCGAATGTCTCTCTAATACATTTTTCTTATTAATGTTAAATGTTTAAGGAGCCAATTATAGAAAAATGATTTTGGTCTTTAAGATCCTTCTTCTTTATAGATTATTTCGTTCATGGTATGTGTCAGTAACTATGAGTATCAACGGCTATTAAATTTTAAAATAAAAACCTGAAGACCAAAAATTAGAGAAGAGCAATGATTTGATTACTGGGAACTCACAAAGGTGTTGGTATTTACGTTATATTCTGGAATTGATTAATGACTTTACTCCGAGTATATAATACTCTATAATATTTGTCCCAGATATTGATTGAAGTAGCGGTCTTTTGTTGGTAAGTGATAAAATTTCTAAGACACATTATGTTTGGAATATTTTGATTCTAAGGCTGCGGGCCAATAGGCCGGTAAATCGTTTACTACTCTCAGATTAATTCATGTTTTAAGTGCCACAATCTGTATTCAAAAATTTAATCTGGTAGGTTTTTAAGTTGCGATAAATTAATATTTCTCAGACATAAACATTGTTCGCTTTCAGGCCCCATGATTAGTGAAACCATCGCCAATTTGATTTGAAAATTTCATCGTTCAAAACATTTCCATAATGTTGACTTCGATTTTACTCAATACGTTCCCAACTGTTGGGTGCCGTGAAAGTGCCCATTTTAATAAATTCGGAAACTTGAATTTTCAATTAAAAAACAAAGAAGCCATTGGAAAATATTTCGTCTAAGCCTAAACAGATAAAGATGAATTTATTTTAACGCATTACAACTTCGCTATCTTCATATACTAAATTCTTAAAAGCATTCACAATAACCATTAACGTCTTGGCACTTCTATTGCATGGTTACCATCAGATCACTTTAATAGAAAATTACAGATCTTAGCGATGGCATTTTTCGTATCTTGCCTATTTTGTTTACTTCTCAGAAAATTACGGAAGCCGAATTGTGTATTGAATTCAACAGTACAATTGAAAATATTTATTAATTGACTAGGAAAATAGATTCAAAATTTCAATTAATGAAATTTAAAAATAATGAATTGGTTCATTAATATCGTAAAATAAGTTCATAAATTTAATTTATTGAGAGATTGTTACTCACCTAAAGAAATATATCTCTATTTTTTGTGTATGTATAACAGGAAAAGGAATAGTATTAATAAAGTAGTTAACATCTCAATAAATATATTTATGAACTTATTTGTCTGATATACATTATTTTATAAACCAAGTCTTTATTATTATAAATCAATTAATTGATATTTCGTATAAATTGTCAGAATCGTTAAAAGTGTACATCAAGTAATAATCATGTTCATTGGTTCAGTAAATAAATTCATTAATCTAATAAACGAATTTATACACAATTAGAGAATCACGACCTACAGTTTAATTTTCAGTGATTAGTTATTCAAATAATGCCGTGGTGAACGACGACCTACTATTTTTGTGTTATTTTTGGTGTATTAAAACAGTGATAAAATATATATAAAAAAGTAAAAGTGAACAATTATTAGAAAAATTAGACAAAAATTAGGTAGTGCCTGGTATTTCTTCTGTATCGAGTTTTTGTTATGTATAATTTTATGGAGGGATTATTGCATCAAAAGGCGGTTTTGTGCACAGAAAGGTAATTACTACATATCTGTGATTTTACTGTGTTATCTACTGAGTTATATTATCAAAAGGGAAACTAATTAAAAACTTGCTATAAAAATTTAAAGGTGATGAGTGAAACATGTGTAAATAATTAGTGCTAATGGTTTAGTGTGAAATATAAATGTACATAACTATGTATAAACGTACATTCATCCCCCGATTTACACCGGTACATTGGGTCCGCAGAAAACCGTGTAAATCCGAAAACCGAAAGTGCGATTTTTGTATGAAAAACCGTGTGAATCTTAAATTATCGTTTGGGTTTTAATAATTCATTTATAATATTTTAACGTAAAAAGTATAGAAAAAATTAGAAATAACAAGTACAAACTTAAAAATATATTTTTTTTTTGTTTTTTCAAACCGTGGTAAAGCGAAATCATGTAAAAAAGTACCGTGTAAATCGGGTGATGAGTGTACACCTAAAACATTTGCTGTTCCTTAAAATCGTTACTTTTATTATTGTATATTAGTTTAAATTTGGATGTATTGCCTAATTGGTGCCTAATTCCTGATTTTCAATTTTTATTTATTTTTATGAAACGTCAACAAATTACTGTAGATTTTAAGCACACTATGGATCAAGAAGCATCTCAATATTTAGGTAAATTTGGTGAAAAAGAAATGGAAAGAGGCACACGTGATTTATTTCCTACTTCGGCCAGGAACTTGAACCTTTACAACTTTTCGTAGAGGGTCCAAATAAAGGCCACCCCGGTCCCAAGTTCGATTCCGGTGGTGACAAGGAAAAAATTTCTCGGCTGGTTTAGGATCAATGAATTAATCACTCATTATCCGAAATGAAAATATGATTATGAAACCTCATTTGAGGCGACCAAATGCCTTGATGGGATATAGTGCCAGAGAGAGACAGAGAGTCCAAATAAAGATGCTGATCAGGCAAAGATGCTAATCAGGCTTCTTCAAACTCTAATAACAAGGATTAAAAAGCTTTGCTCTTCACAAAGGAATTAGAATGCCTATACGATGATTTTGTAAGTTGGTATTCAATTATCTTACAACTTATAAATATAATTTTAAACTTAATATTTCTCTAAATTTTGCAGAAGAACGTAAGCTGCCTTGAGGAAAGAAGCAACAAAATCCGACTGTAGAATGAAACCACTCCTAATTGTTGCTATTAGTGCTTCGAAATGGCTGCCTTCAAATTTTTGGGATTATGTAAAAGTGAATTGTGTTAACATTTGTTGTAAATAAAGAATTATTCAGAATAAATTTAGTACCAAAAGTACCATGTCAAAAATTAATTTTTGTATGTGTTTTGAACCAACTTATATATTTGTGTATTCCTTTCAAACTTATTTTCGTTCGAAAAAAAACACTATAACTATACACACAATTGTGTTGGTTGTACTTCAAAACAAGTGAAATTTTTTATCAAAAACGCCAATACTATTGTTTTTTACTCACACATTTGTGTGGTTTGGACTTTAATTGAGCCATTTTTTTTTTGAAAATGGATATATAATTAATAAATCTGAACATTAATTTAATTAAAGCCAACATAAATCAATGTATAAAATTTATTAATTTAGTTACTTTTCTAATCAAATTTTGATAAATTTATACGTTGTTAAAATTAAGTTGTTTAATAATGAAACAAAAATATAAATTATATCAATAAATAAATTTACAAAAAATAAGACAAAATATATTAATTTAATAAATACTTTACATTAGTTTAATTAAAAAAAGCTTCAATCAATGCATAGTATTAATGAATATCGTTGTTTTTTTAATAAACTTTCTATAAATTCGAACATTGTTACAAATAATATTTTTGATGATTGAGAAAAAAAAATAATTGTATCAATGTACAAATTTTTAAATTATGTTTAAGAAAGCTATCATATTAATAAATATTATACATTAATTTAACTAAAATATATTGAATCAATGTACAGCATTCATTAATTTCTTATGCAAATTCATTAAATTAATACATCTATATAATTAAATGTTTTATTACAATTATTTATTGTTTAATTATTAAATTTTTTCTACTTTAATAAAAACGTACGTTAAGGCAATTAAAAATTTATAGATTAATAAAAGCAATCAATAGTTGAAAATTTGCTTTAATAATATTAATAAACACGTTCACAGGAACCATATTAATAACAAAATTTATTGTAACAATATTTTTTTTTATTGTATACGTGTAGTTTCTTTTTTCAGTGTAAGCAGATGTTCTGTACGATGATACAGGCTCCTATGTACATGCGAATTAGTTCAGTTTTTTTGGTTCGATGTATTTCAACCGTCGAAATCTCCCTTTTAACATTCCAAATGCCCTTTCAACAACTATACTCGACATTTGGAATGAACAGTGTTGAAAATAATTTCCGCATCTGTTAAGTGTCCGTTGATAGTCAACAGCCATGTTCTCAGTGGATATGCAGAATCTCCTAAAATATTCTCTGATTCTGTCATATCACATTCACCTGCAAATATAGAGATACAACCTCAGTAAATCAATATAACTAATTTTATGTAACTTACCAGATTGAACACTTCTGTCTTGTTTCAAGCGCAGTAACACTCTTGCGTCATGTACAGACCCAACTTCTCCAGCATAAAAGATTATAAATTTCATACGATGATCACATACCACCTGGAGCTTTGAGGAATGGAACCCCTTACGACATACATATGAATTCGGGAAGCTATGGGGAGCTATTATGGGGATTTCAGTTCCATCAATTACTCCAATAATTACTGGTAGTATAAAAATATTAGATCAAAGAAACAATCTGCTTAATATTAACCATTAAATCGATGTTTTCTTAAATAATGCAATTTGGTAACAGCTTTCTCCTCATTTGTTGGCCATTTTGCAAATCCCTTTTTTATCTTTAAAGCCAAAATTTTCTGGGAAATATTATTAATGATTTGCCGCACTGTAGATATCGCGCACCCGAATTGATTACTAATAGTTCTGTAAATGAGAAATAACATTAATTAAATATATGGTTTTGTATTGTGTATTACAAATTAAATACATAAATGTTTCCCGATTGCTAAAGAAACACAATACAATAAGTAGTTGCTTCTCCATCGGCGTCTCAAACCGCCCGGCATGTAGAATTCTGATGTCCATGTCGTGAAGGTTCTTGCACAATATATTAACCGTTTCGACATCTAACCTGAAATGTTCTTTGAACTGCTGGTTCGGATAAGTGGGAACAATTTCTTCGGCAAAATTAACAATTTTTTGACCCGATTCAACACTCAAGTCCTCTTCATCACTCGAGTCCTCGTATAGATTACGAGAAGACGCACTAACAATTTTTATAAATATTTGTTCACTCATTTCAATTTAATAATAAATTTAGAAAATAATTTAATTTATACAAAAATAAATTTTAATTATTTAAATAATTTTATTTATACAAAGTTTTTCTTTTGATGTATAATTCTCCGATAATAAAAAAAAACACAAATTAAAATTATCTGTTCTGACAGAGAAAAAAATTCTCGTATTTATCGGATAACTATTTCTTCTGTTCTCTTTGATCTCTCCGACATTAAAATAAAAAACACCCATTGTTCTGATGGCAGTAGTCTTAAATAATGTACTAGAAACTCTCCAAAGACTTTCGTAGAGCTGTCAAAACCAAATTTTCACCTTAAATTTTCACCTTAAGTGCAGAATACGAATTTAAAGTATCTAGTCTTCGTTAACACAAAAGTTTTCGCTAAAGCCTAGTACTCAGTTCCATTTCACGTGAAATTTCCATACGATTTTACCAAAGTGAAATTAGAAATGAAAAATTTCATTTCTGTTTTCGTTTTGTAGTACTCAGTTCTCCAACGAAAAAACCAAGTGTGTTCAATACATCAAAGATGGCGCGCATAAACTCTCCAAATTATTTTCATGTGAAAATAATGTCTCGGCACATTATTTTCACGCGAAATTTTGACATTTGTTTGTTTTTGGCAAAAAACAAATTTTTTAAGACCACAAATTCATAAATTTTAATTAAAGTCAATTTAATTTAAATTATTTACGTAAAATAAAGAAATAAATTTATGCATGTTTACAAATTTATCCGTTAAAATTAAAAATTCTCCAAACAAAATTTCATTTCTATTTCACGCGAAAATAAATAGATTTTTGGAGACCGCGTTAAAATTTCATTTCACTTTGAACTGAGTACTAAGCTTAAGACTGAAAATACGTCTGTGACTGTACGTTAGAATCGGGGGGTTAGTCAAGACACAATTTTGGAGACGTTTCTATGTAGACGTACTTATTCAAATAAGTCACCTCGCGAGGTTACTTATTTGAATAAGTACGTCTACACAAATAAATAAGTAATTGGAAAAGGGCCTTAGTTTTCCAAATTATGAACGAAAAGCGACAGTTCAATTCGAAATAACAATATAAAATAGTACATATTTTAATTTGAATAATTTCTCTGTTTTTAAGAATCAAATACATATAATTATTGTTTCGATTTAAATGTCAAAATTATTATTCCTAAGACCACCTATTTCGCTGATATTAACGAAGACAATATTATAACACTACTGACAGATAAGACTAAGTGCAGAATAAGAATTTAAAGTCAATAGTCTTCGTTAAGACAAAAGTTTTCGCTAAGACTTAAAATACATCTGTGACTGTACGTTAGAATCGAAGGGTAAGACTAAACTCAAAACAAAGTCAAAAAACCTTACCTAAGCTCAATTGTTAGTCAGTGACTGTGCGTCAGAATCGGGGTGTAAGTTTATTAAATGAAAATATGAAAATGAAATACAAATCTACATAGTTGTAATATATATTTTATATTTCAAACAAGGGTTGGTATCGAAAAGCAACAATTTTATTAGCGAAAAAATATCCCAAAATGCCATCCCGAAAATAATAATCCAAACAACAAAAATCTCAAAACCCATAATGCTAAAAATATATTTACCAAAAAAAAATTGCTCGAAAACAAATTCTCAAAAAAATAAAAATATCGAATTAAAAATCCCAAAATTTACCGAAAATAAAACCAAATGAGTCGGAATCTGCGCGCGCAGATCATTTGGTTCTATTTTCGAAAGATTCGAAAAAATGAAATCATTAGATAATGTTTCTTAAGATATTTTTTTAAAATATAAAATGGGTTGGTATCGAAAGGCCAACAATTTTATAAGCGAAAAAAAATATCCCAAAATGCCATCCCGAAAATAATAATCCAAACAACAAAAATCTCAAAACCCATAATGCTAAAAATATATTTACCAAAAAAAAATTGCTCGAAAGCAAAATCTCAAAAAAATAAAAATATCGAATTAAAAATCCCAAAATTTGCCGAAAATAAAACCAAATGAGTCGAAATCTGCGCGCGCAGATTTCAACTCATTTGGTTCTATTTTCGAAAGTTTCGAAAAAATTTAATCATTAGATAAATTTTCGTAAGATATATTTTTATAATATAAAATATATATTACCATTATGTAGACTTATATTTCATTTTCTTATTTTTATTTAACAGTCCTAAATAAATATAAAATTAAATGAAAATTTTGGATGTTTTTTTTTTTTGAGATTAAATTTTTCGCCCGAATAATCTAAAATTTACAAAACGTGATTTGGGATTTGGGAAATTTGGAATTTGAGAAACTGCCTACTAGTAAGTTTTTGATCTAGTCAAAAACATCATTTTGTTAATAAAATTTTCGGGAATACGATGGTATCCCATATAAAATATATATTACTACGTTATGTAGATTTATATTTCATTTTAATATTTTAATTTAATAGACTTATGTTAAATAAATATAAAATTAAATGCTAATTGGATCCTTTTTTTTTGAGATTAAGTTTTTCGCCCAAACAATCAAAAATTTACAAAAGGTGATTTGGGATATTTTTCGGAATATAAGTTTTTGGCAATTTGAAATTTGAGAAACAGCCTACTAGTAAGTTTTTGATCTGACCAAAACATCATTTTGGTAATAAAATATTCGGGAATACGATGGTATCCCTCTAAAAAAAGATCTTAAGGAAATTCATCTAATGATTTTATTTTCTCGAATCTTCCGAAAATAGCGTGCAGATTTCAACTCATTTGGTTTTTTTTCAGTATAAATTTTGTGACTTTTAGTTCGTTATTTTTATTTATCTGCTTTGTGGAACGTAGCCCCGTCCTGCTGAAAACACATGTCGTCTACCTCCATATCGTTTAATTTTTGAAAAAATAAATCGGGGAGCATCGTTCTAGTGCTCGCCGTGGATGGTGTTGACCTCACCAACGTCCGGCCCAAAATCCGCACCAAACAGTAACTTTTTGTGAATGCATTGCTACCTGGCGAATCTCGTGTGGGTTGGCGTCGTCCCATATATGGCAATGGTGCTTGTTAACATAGCCATTATTCCAAACATGCGCCTCGTCGCTGAAGTTGATTTTTGTTTTTAAAGATGATTTAAAGTGGTTTTTTAAGGATGATTTTTATCATTTGGACGTGCTGTTCAATCGTATAACTTGTCATGGTGATTTGGCATCACAGACAGACGCCATCAAAACAACATGGCCGCTACAGGCTGCCCACGTCGACCGCTCTTATTGAAAAGCCCTTTATTAAAATACATCGATATGCGTTTTTATCGTGGGTATTTGTTGTTTTATTTTGATGTCTGTGTTCTAATTGCAAGCCGAATCGTCAATGACAAAACAATTATTAGGAATGGCATTTCGTTCTCGGTTAAATGACATTTAAAAGAAATATTTCTGGATTAGTGATCAAAAACAAATATTTATTTATCAAAGTTGGCTTTATCGTTTTTCACAATATTCTCCACGAAAATCATTACACTTTGGCATGTGTTTGAACCTTTTTTCGAAGCACTTTCCCATCCGATTGAGGTACCTCAAAAACAAAACATGGTAGTGTACTATTCATAACTGACCGTTCTACGTTGCGCCAATAGTACAGTTGTGACTTGTACAGTTTTCCCTAAACAACAAGCGACCATTTGCTTCGAAGTGCTTCATGCGCGAACACATTCTGTTAGATTTGACTCATATTGGAACATCCGTACAGTCGACTGCTGTTTTTTTTGGGCTTATCGAGATTTGTTACTTGTCACGATGTTAAAGGCATGTGAGCATGTGGCACTGATGTGGTGCTTCAACCGCGATCCTATTTTTGAGTATTTCTTTCGACTAATTGACATGAGTCTTTTTTGATCATTTGTCAAATTATGTGGGATCCAACGCATACAAATCTTTTTGACGGCCAAATGTTCATGCAAAATTAAATGTATGCTGGCCCCACTAATGTCCAAGGATACCTTAATCTCACGATAGGTCACATGACGATCTCCCAGAACGGTTTATGCACTGCGAATTGCGGCTACGATTGAATTCAGTAAGCCATCGATAAACATTGGTCGTTGATGGTGCTTTATATAACAAAAAATAATCGCATGAAAATGTTTACTATATTTAGTTCCATTTTTCCACTGAATTAAAATTTGGAATCACTATATTAAAAAAAAAATAGCGGTGGTATAAAAATCGTTTTGAGCAATTATACCGCCTAAAATGTCAAACTTTACGATAAAAATGCTAGTTACCAGATCGCAGCACTAGGCTTGCTCATTGCCATATGATAAAAGGTAACCCTCGTATATATGTAAGTATACAGTGCCGTGAAAGTTCAAAAATGTTATGGAAATTGGGAAAAGCTTGGAAAGTAGCATTACTTTTTTAGTTAAAATATTTGCAATTTATAATGATTAAATGACAAATTAACTGTATTTTATCCCATAATATAACGTCTGAAAATCGCATTTTTCCATTCAAAATAGTCATTTAGGTACCCATATCGAAATCTTGACTTTTCATACAATCGGGTCCGATAAATATACCATGGCCTGATGTGATTAAATAAATATAAATATATATTTATGTACCTAAATCAATTGTGTCAAAGATATGTAAATTGCGCTAATTTGTAGTTGGATAAAAAAATTATCATACCGATCAAGAACGCTTCCTGTATAAGACTATGCGTCTGGAAAAATATTATTTATATTAATCGTTTAATATAAATAACGTAGTTGTTGAGAAAGTTGAATGTTTTAAATCTAAGAATTTTGACGTTTGAATCACATATGTGTTGGAATGATCATAAACAACTACAGCTCAAAACAGAACAAGAGCGACAACGACTAGCGTCGACGAATCAGCTCAAAACAGAACAAGAGCGACAACGACGAGCGTCGACGAATAAATAAAAAATATCGCCGCGATATCGCTGTAGCTAACAGAACAAAAGCGTCAACGTATGCAATAAAAAAACATCCACAAACGGCATTACCTTCTGTGTTTTGACAAATGACGTTGTGGAGTTAGCCTACTAAATTCAAAAAAATTGTTAATAATATGACGGTTAAATGATACCAACTTATATATATGTATATATATATATATATATATATATATATATATATATATATATATATATATATATATATATATATATATATATAAAACAGTTGGCAACATTGTTTCGTAGTCGATAAAAATAGAAATAGGCTCTAAATTTATTTCAACGAAAAAATCGTCGTCGCCTGCGTCGATGGTTGTGTTTATATTGCATGTTTTCTGTGTTTTGTAATATGACAGGCGATTTCGCTCGCCGCCTTCGTTCTTGTTCTGTTTTGAGCTCAAGAGCGAAGGCGGCGAGCAAAATCGCCTGTCATATTACAAAACACCGAAAACATGCAATACAAACACAACCATCGACGCAGGCGACGACGATTTTTTCGTTGAAAAATATTTAGAGTCTATTTCTATTTTTATCGCTGATGAAACAATGTTGCCAATTGTTTTGTTATATAGATATGTACATATATAAGTTGGTAATGCCTCAACGTCATATGCCAAAAACATAAAACATAAATAATTTTTATAATTTTAAAATTTTTATTATCCGAGTATGCTAACTTTTACTGCGAGTTCATACGACGGATAAAAATCTCGGATTTTTCTATCCCAGATTTTGTTTTCAATATTTTCAACTTTTTTATATGAAAAGAGGCGTGCCCGTTGTATAATTTACGTGATGTAATTGGATAAAACGATGGGATAGTAAAATCCGAGATTTTTATCCGTCGTATGAACTCGCAGTTAGAATACATTTTGACATAGAAAAAATATGTCATCGTTATGTCATTTGTGGTTGTTTTTTTATCGTTATATTCGTACGCTGTCGCGACGATATTTTTTATTTATTCGTCGGCGCTCGTCGTTGTCTCTCTTGTTCTGTTTCGAGCTTAAATACAAAATATCGCCGCGATTTCGCTCTAGCTAACATAGCAAGAGCGATAGCGTATGGCGATCAAAGACTTTAATAATATTATTGTATCATATATTAAATAGCTTATATATAGGACAGACGCGTTTTTTTTTCTCTTATTTTATTTCATTTCCGTAATTAGATTTTCTTGCATAGGTGTCACTTTGGTCGTTTCTTTCAAACTTTTTTCGAAAAATCGCCGTTGTTTGTTTACTATTTTGTTTTGACAACTAAGCTAAACAGTTGAAACAGTTAAATTAAGTTTTACTTTTTTACCAGCTGTGTTGATTTTCGAGTTTTTTCGAACTTGTACTAAAACAGCTAGCTTCACTCTTGTCTTATAGAAAAAAAAATATGGAACACGATTTTACAAGGCAGTGTCCTATATTGATACTATTTAATATTTGATATTATATAGATCGGTAATAACTAAACCTCAAATGAGTCAATTTCAAAGAAAAAAGGAGATAGGCAATAAGTATCAGTGCTGCATTAAGAATTTTTATTAGCGAATGTGAATGAAGTTAGCTGCTTGTATAATTAGAATTTTGTCTATATAATTACCAGCATTCGGGAATTTTATAATACTTTTTAAACCATAACTGGTTCATGATTATTACACAAAATAATTAATCTAATTTAAATTATAAAATTATTTCGAAAAAGCTATTCAACTATTCCATATTATTCATAAAACCAAACTATTCATTGTTTACGTTTAGAATGCACATATAACTATAATTATATTATTAAAATAATTAAAATACTGAAAAAAAAAAAAATGCGCCATTTTGTTTCCACATATATAACTGAAAACGTATTCGGTACGGGACTGACGGAATCTATTGTGCATAATTCATATCATCCACAACAAATAATATTTTTTTCGATACATTTTATTTCGATACAAATTAAAACACACAAATTTGATCACAAATTATATTCAACATACAAATTTCATCACAAATTATATTAAATTTTCAAATAATTTTATTTTGAAAGACAAACAACCAGAAACAAAAGCTTTTAGTTGTGGATGATATGGAAATGAAAGACAGAGATAAAAATAGAATCTTATATATGCATCCCGTCCTAACTGACCATGCATGAATGGACGATTTTATATGGAGAAAAAGCATATTACCGGTCTATGTATATAGTATTATGTCTATGATGGCGATAAAAAACAACCGCAATAATGACATAACGAGAACATCATTTATGTCAAAATCGATTGTAAAGGTGGATTTACATATCCGACGATTTTTCTGCGCCGAACATCACGTGACACATTCAACCAATCAGAAAGAACTTCTTCGCCGAATTTTCGGCACGGCGAAGAATGAACAAAATTTATCTTTTCGGCGCGACGTCACAGCACACATCGATAAAAAAAAAATTCTTTTGTTTTTTTACTTTTTCTACGATTTGACATTGTATACAAAATATTGTTTATGTATGTATGTGTGAAAAAAAATCGTCGGATATGTAAATCATCGATAATATAGCGTTCGCCGAATTTTCTGCGGCAAGCAGCTTCGCCGAAAAATCGTCGGATATGTAAATCTACCTTAAAAGTTAGCATACTCGGATAATAAATATTTTAAAATTATAAAAATTGTTTATGTTTTATGTTTTTGGCATATGACGTTGGGGCGTTAAAAAGAACAGTTGGCAGCATTTTTCGTGGGCGATAAAAATAGAAATAGACTTTAAATTTATTTCGCTCTTGTTCTGTTTTGAGCTTTATAAGTATTAAAATTGCTTCATTGATAGGACTAGTAAGACGACTTTCTTATTACTTGCCTGAATATGTACTGAAATTTATGTACTTCGCGTTTGCTCACTCTTCTTTTCTGTATGGAATTAGTAAGTGAACTGGAAGAATGCTAACAAAAGTGTTAAAAGAAAGGTATTATATATTCTCATATTATTCAGGCACTAATACCTATTTAGTGCAACAAGGGTGAATATAATTTTGTTTCTAGAATACCTCTAATAACAAGATCGCTTGTATCATGGCGAACTGTATGTGTGATGCTCAATGCTCTATAAGCTCTATAAGTTATAAGCTCAGTCAACTATTTAAATTATCGGTTTTAATAAATCGTATAAAGAGATAAATTCTATGTTTACCCAATTCCATGTTTTCACGAATGTGAAATATTTCCTGTAATTTGATAAAAGTGTTTAGATTAAGAAACGACTTAAGTGCTTATTGAGTTTCGTATCAACACGTATACACATGGCCGTTATATTATATTTCAATGTAGGAAGCATATTTTTCAACTTATTTTCATGCTGACATTGTTAAATGGACCACCCGTCCGAATTTATAATGAAAAATATCTTGTACCCAAAATATTATAACATCTATTGTGTACCGACATACATTTTAAATATTGAATAAATAATATTGCTATATGAAAACTTGAAAAGTTAATTAATAATTAATGATTAAACTATAAACAAGGTATTAATAAAGTAAATAGAAATTAATCAAAATTATGAAAAACTCAAATTAGTACGCCCGCTCGCCCACCTCAAAAATAAAATTTGATATTTGTGTTTTGTGGATGCTGTATAAATACTGAGCGAAATAATATCTCATATTGTGAATAACTCTATAAATCATAAATAAAACCATTTGGTTTTGTTAAGTACACTTAAAGGTAAACGTAGAACGCACAATATTGGAAGTGTGTGAATGTGTATGTGAAGTTGGCCCAAAACTCAATCCTAGAAGTGCTATAGAAATATGGTAGTGTCGTTTCTAACAATTAACAAAAATAAATATGTATTAGTAAGTACACTGTTAAAATATTTCTAATGGGAATTTTGAGTGAAATAAAAAAAAATGTTTTAAATAAAAATAGGTTTATCTCTTACGAGAATTACAAAAGGCACCACTTTGATTTTTTACTATCTACGTTTCCAACAACTGCCTCCTTTTGTTGATATTGTAATGCCAATTTAAACATTTGTGGTAGTAAAAGATTGAATTAATCAATTAAAAAAAAAAAACTAGTAAACAAAAAAAAAATGTTTACTTCTGTATAAATAAATAAAAATTTAAGAATATGTAAATCTTAAATCCTAATCTTAAATCGATATAAATTATTTCTATTTACAATGTTCGTAAAAATTTTTCGAAATTTAGAGGTTTAACAAAACATTGAATGCATAATTTAATAAAAAAAATAATGAAATTTTGGGTTATTCTGGATTGATTAGCCTTGATGTAAAAAAAATAATATATCGCTCATTTGCTGCATGAGAGCGATTCCAAAATATCACTCAAAATTGTTTGTAAAAACTGTTTTTTTCAAAAGTCAATAAAAATACATTCTGATTAGTAAAATAATTATTTTTCTAATCCTACAATACTCAATCGGATCTTAATTTTTATAGTTCTTTAATATTTTGCAAATTTTCTTAGTTTATAATATCTTTCTTAAATTTTTCAATCGGATCTTAGTTTTTATGAGTGAATTTTGGATTGTGGCACTGTTGCAGCAAATGAGCGATATCAAAACTTTACCAATAATCCGTAATATAATTTTTAATTAAAATTATTGTAGAATTTGCTGCTATTTTCACCGCGATTTACGTTTGACGAACAAATATTATACAAAACAATAATAACATTTATTTGATTATACTGCCATCTATAGCTAAATATTGGAAATTATTGGAAATATCAGAAATTTGATGTGTTTTACTTGTGGTAGTAATGTGGTTTTGTTTTGTTCACACGGGGTCCACACTATGCAAAATTGCTGAGATTTTCTCTCATGAGATTAAATTTATGAATGTACGTGTAACTAGGTTATACAAATTTTGAAACTCTCAGCGCTTTTAGGCCATTTCACCTAAAATTTATCATGAAATTTTTACGAAATGTCAAAGCTACCTAATGAAATTGTCAATACTATACTGTTTTAGCAAAAAATCTAGAAATTGATTGACAATATTTATGGCTTTTTTGACATTTGAAGAAATTATTATGAGACTAAAATGCCCAGTAATGATATTTGTTTGATAATTATTTATCAATACATTGAAAAACAACATACACATACATAAAATATCATGAGAGAAAGTATCAGTGATGTTGCATAGTGTAGACCCCGTGTCAATCAGATTATTGTGATGCCAAAAATGACATACGTATGTTTATTTATACAAAAAAGGAGGGGTACAATTTTCGAAAATTTTTGATTTCTAAGAATTGATTGAATTGAAATTTTGAATTTTTTTGGTCAAAAGAACAATGAAACGAAAATTTTTTTGACGTACTTCAAAACTACATTGATTTTTCGCATCAAAAGAACTTCACATAATATTTGAACACCGAAATCGCAAAAATTAAAAATGAAATCGTGATTATCGCGATAATTTTTGTGTCTGTCTAACTCTAATAGTAAATTTCTTTGTTTTTAACGTACGGTTTTATTCACATAATTTCCCCAGATTTTCCATGTTTATTTTTATACGGTCGTCAAACACTTTGCAGTCGCAAACTCCTTATTAAAACCACTAAACTAATTCAAAATATAGTTTAAATTAGTTTTTATTTTATTTTATTGAACATTTTCGATCACGTGGTGATCATCCTCGGAATAATTTTGCAACTAAATACACTAATTTGCCGCTTAAAATTATTGCATGTTATATACTAACTATATGTATAATACATAAGGTACATAAACACTTGTCATTAAATAAATAAAAAAATTATACAAGTATAAATAGAATTGTACATAAACAAATTTTAAATACCAGAATTTATGTCATATTGTGTGTGTGTGTAAAAATTAATTTTGGTTGTATTTAGGCTAGTTAGGTAAAGGTGTAAATAGAAGTTGAAAAAAATATCAGCTGTGTTATATATACAAATACATAATATGTAGATTTTTTACTAAATGGAATTTGAAGTACAGTGTGTAGTGCCTTGATTTTCTGGTTATTGTTGTTTGTTGTTTTTCGTGATGTCCTATTGCTGGTTTAGGGAATTTACCAAACAGAAAAAATTCGAGTCGATTGGAATCTTTTCTTGGTTCATGATATCGATTTCGTATTTGTTTATGTATAATGATTCATACGCATCCAGTTGCCAGCTGTTTTGAATTGTTTTTATTATTTTGGAGTTCGTGATATCCATTCGGTGATTATTATTATTCATCATATGTATGACCACACTATTTCTTGTATCTTTGTTTCTTACAGCGTTGGTGTGTTCCTGTAGACGTTTATGGAATGCCATCGCGCACAATGTAAAATCACAAATACAATCATGACATTGAAATTTCATTTTTATTTCTCGTTTTATACAAATGAGAAATCTATGGTAAACTTATTTTTCTATGCCAATATATTTAATAAAACAAAGTAGCATAATAATTAAAAATGCTCTACTTATGCCCGGTTGTACAGAAAAATGACTAACGGCCGGTTAGTTGTGTGCCAGTTAAATTATATGAAATAAGTTTTCGCAATCACAAAAAAAATCAACGCAAGCTTGATTAAATATATTTTATTCCATGGAAATATTTAACGATTAGTTAAAAACTTATTCAATCAAAATTGGCCATTTAAATATTTATACGGAAGCTAAATATTTCCATGGAATAAAATGTATTAAATCAAGTTTGCGTTGATTTTTTTTTGTGATTGCGAAAAAATATTTCATATAAAAATTTAACTGGCCGTTAGTCATTTTTCTGGGCAACCGGACATTAGAAATATTAAGTTTTGGTATTGTTTAACCACATACCACATTAGATTTTTCATTTGAACTAAAAGATGAACACAAAATATATTTCTGATAATTCCAACGTCATCGTTGTATCTGCGATTTTTCGTTAAACTGCGTATACGTATACGCAAAAAAACAAAATATGTTTGACTGTATGAGGCTATTTACAGAAAATGAAATCGTAGTTAAATTTTTACGTTTACATAGGATGAAATATTTCTTTTAGGTTTCCTCTGGTTTAACCTGCAATTTTTCCAATGTATAATAAATATTTAAATAGAAATAAGTCATGCCCAAGCTAATTTAAACGTTTCTCTAATACTTTACCCAATAAAATGTCAAAAGCCCTATTTTTTCATTAAACAGATATTTGTTAATACCACAAATAAAGCTACCTGTGACTCCATAGTCACATCACATGAATTAATATGACTATGGGAATAGGGGAAAGCTTACTTTATATGTATAGTAAAAAACAATCGAGCAGTTTTTTACTCTAAAGTAATGAATTAAAACGAACGCAAAATTTCGTTGCATGACTCATACTGAAATATTGGCAACGGGAACCCTCTAAATTTCCGATTCCTTAAAAATGGATGCTCTCCCAAGTAACAATTTGTGTCAAAAATTTGGTCATTGCTATAAATGGCATTGTTATAAATGTTAAAAAGTCAAAATAACGTCAAAATGACTGACAAAAACGTGTCACGCTGATCAAAGTGGGGAACTATTTTAGCTTTCTCGAATGCTAAATTTTTGGGCTATAATGCTGTGTGCTCATCAAAATTACTATAAAGTATAATGGTCATTTTCACAGCCGAATAAGTTTTATAGCTTATTTGAAATATTCAAAACAAAATAACATTTATGGCACACTAGTCATTTGAAAGGCAAAACAATTGGCATAATAGCGTTTCAAGTAGCCATTTAGTCAAACAAATATTTAAGCATTTTACATGGCTAAGAATCTTAAATGACCATATTAAATTGTTTCCAAAAATTACGTAGCAATTTTTGTAAATGCATATTTTTATAAAATATCTAGTTGTTTTGTATTTGTATTGACACTTTACATCAATGATAACGAAGCCATTATGCGTAATGAAATAATAATGATAGTATCTTCTAATAAATATGTCGACCTAAAATTAGTTGGGAAGAAAGTTTCATCAGGTCGTTTTAAAAGTAGGTCTAAACAGCATAATGCCCCTCAGAAATACGTCTTATTTTTTGTATATAGAAAATAGATTTTTTGAGCAAATTCCAAAATATGGAGTAATTCAGGATAGTTTATAAATACAATCATACGAAATTGAAATATAGGAATGAAAACGTATTTCTTTTCTATATGAACGACAGAGAAAAACGAAGAAAATTAAGAAAATGAATAAAGCAAAAATGGGGGGGAAATAACCGCAATGGCATAATAGCGGGGAAAGATGGCAGTCATGACAAATAGCTTTAGCAGAAGCAATAATGTCAAGATGTTATAATATTCATGTGGATTGCTAAAAATTTATTCTACAGCTATTATTTATTCTGGGGAGATAAATGCAATGAAAAAATGCTATTTTGCCACCAAAGATTTACCAAAAGCAATCTTTAGCAAATTAGTGGTCGGTAAATTCGCACCACAAAATTGTCAAAAATCTGACAAAATGGTCACGTATAATGCTAACTATATGTCATTCTACACTTAATTAGCTATTTTGATGACAAAAATGCGATAAAAGTTGCTATTTTGTGATGAAATTTGCCGATTAGCTTTTCCGTGTGCTAAAATAGCTAAACGCACCACCAAAAGGACCACCAAGAAAATGAAAAAAATGAATTTCTCTAGCTATGTATAAAAGAGTTTTCGAGGTATGTTACACCGTCGTTTACCTGGCAGATTCCGGTTATTACAAGCAAGAAGCAGAGGACTTCCTAAAAAAACAACCGTGTAACGTAACGCAGCTTAAAACCATCGAAGTCAGAAAAGTTGTGGAGGACCCCGAGCAACAACAAACCACAGAATAATTATGTTTATAAACTTTATTGTCGCCTTTTTTATATGATTTTATTACTCTTAAATAAATGTTTATGAAATGTTTACACTATGGTTTTTTAAATCTGAATCAGTAAAACCTAACTAATTATATATTAAATGGTATGCATCAATGGGTTGAATACATAGCTTTCTTTTAGATTCACATCATACTCAATTCAAGCAAATTTTGATTTTATTTGCGCAGGTGTAAACAGTGCATGAATATTCATGACACGATCCGAAATAAGGATGCCGAGTCTCAAAGAAGGCATTGGCTCCCGATGCATCCTTCGAGACTTGGTATATTTATTTTCCTTAATACAACGTCAGTCGTCGCGACCTGAAGGGAAGACTGATTTTTTCAAATCAATAATCTTATCCGTTCGAAACTGATTGTTTTGATTCTTACAGATTTTCCATCCACTCTACTATTCATAAATTCACAGAATGCATCGGCTCTGTGAAAAAGTTGTCTTTTAATTTCACCGAATTTAACTACTATACTATGGTGAAATAGTTGCAACCGCAACTATTTCACCAGTAGTAGTTAAAATTCATTTATTTTCCTCTGGAATTGTTAAAGATAATCGATTCCTTATTTGGATCATTTTCCAGAATTTGGTAGTTTAGGGTAAATGGTTTTAGCGGCGTCATGTAGAATATAATAATTATTAGTATTTTCCTCCTTTCACTCGTACATACATACAAACATTTTGGTGTTAAGAGGTGTGAGTGTAAAATTACAATTTTGTCATGGCACTCTATCGTCATGACAAAATTTGGCGAGTAAAGATCGATCTTAGTACTTAAACAAAGATAATATCTATGGAAAGTTTGGAATAATCATTTCCGTCCGATTTCAGGCAAAAGTCATGGGATCTCTTAATTTATGCGAAAAGGTTAAGTGGGAAGCTTCGTCCCGATATGCGGTTGATTTGTGTCCCACTATATTTCGTAACCGGGTAATTTATTAAGCTCTTAATTTCATGCTTGAAATAGCGTGACGTGTTTCTGCTTTTTGTGTGGTGGTAAATCGACTATATAATCTACATAAATACGTTAGTTTAGTACGTCAAAATTATTCATATACAAATGAAAATAACACACAAATGAAGAGGTCTTTTTGTATATTTCTTATTAAATATTTAGATTAAAGTTGCGCGCTACGGCAATTGTGTGCTTTTCGCTTTTGAGATTTTAATATTTAGAAATGGCACATTTCGACAACATGAATGCGAGTGCAAATGAAGACCATAAGCGCGTCATTAATGAGGTCCGAAGCGCGCTCGAATCTGAAACCCTGTCAGCAAAGGTCTTTTACGTTGACGCTCCCAACGGGTGTGGCAAGACATTTGTATTGCAATCACTCATTGCATTTGCAAAGGGGCGTGGCTTGGAGTCCATTTGCTTCGCCTTCACTGGAGTCGCCATGAGCTTGATGGAAGTTCCAATGGATGAGTCATCAGTTTCATCAATGAAGCCAAACTCCTCACACGCTATCATATTGAAAAAAACGTGACTCATCATAAAAGATGTGGCCAGCATCATGCCAGGTGCCGTGCTCACAATCATAGACAGACTATTACGAGATTTGTACGAAAGCCGGATGAAAGCCGGAGGAGGGTGTTCCATTCGCTGGAAAAATCATCCTCATGTGTGGTGACTTCCGATAGTGCTTGCCTGTAGTACCAAATGCGGGACGCGCGTGAACTCGACCATCAAGTTGAACCCGCTTTGGAAATTGGTAAAGAAGTTTATACTCACCAAGAACATGCGCATCGATGAAGGTGAGGGCGAGTTTGCGCAATACTTGCTTTCTGTTAGAAACGGCAATGCTCGAACCGAATCGATCACACTTCCGGCACGTCGTTCCAGTTCTCAAAGTGTAATCGATTTCGTGTAAGGTGACATCAACATAAAACACTAGCCAAGGGAACCATCGAAGAGCGCGCCATCCTTGCACCCAAAAATAATGATTGCGCGCTAATCAATCAGCAGGCGCTTGGCCTCCTGCCCGGCGAATAAGAAGTCAAACTTAGTGTTGATAAAGTTGAGAGTGACGACATGAATGAGGAACTCCGCCTACATGTCGAGTTTTTCAACAAGATTGAAGAGTCCGGACTTCCACAGCATGCCATTCCGCTAAAGGTAAACGCGATCGTTCTTTTGATGAGGAATCTAAATACTAGCAAGTGTTTTATCAATGGAACACGCATGCGAGTCGCAAAAATAAACCGCTACAGTCTGGAATGTGATTTGCTGACTGGCTTTTCAAAAGGCGAGCGCGTTCTCATCCCACGCATGAAGCTCTCACCCTCGGAAGGCACCTTCTCATTTAAAATGTCTCGCCTCCAATTTCCGGTCCAGCTCGCGTTCGCCATAACCATCAAAAAGAGTCAGGGCCAAAACTTGAAGAAGGTAGGAGTGTACTTGCCGGCCCCCGTATCTCATCTCCGTATCTTACACACCGTGTGTAAGGTCAGCTGTATGTGGCTTTATCACGATGTCGCTCATTTGACGGACTCAAGGTGTCTATGCTTGAGACAAGCGATCAATCAGCTGATCGGCACGGGCTCATCACAACAAAGAATGTTGTTTTTGTAAAGATTCTACGCTATACTTGATTTAAACTCTGTACTTGATTTAAACTCATTTAATTTTCTGTGAATTATCTTTAATTTATTTAATTAATAATCTCTTTTGGCGATGGAAATTTTTATTCTGTTTAAAATTAACCTGAACATATATTTAGTTAAAATTAATTTGTTAACTCCAGAATTTTTCACTGTGTTTCTTCCTTTCTCATTTGAGTGGTTATAGTTTCCTTACTTCGTAAGGTTTTTTCTTTAATTTGGTTTTGTTTCTTGTGTTTTATAGTGCACTCATATTGGAAGTGAGTCCATCGGTCTGTAACATAACAACACTGCAATTTAGGTTTTAGATGATGGTTTTGTTTATTTATAAATTGAATATTATAATTTTATGACGTCAGAGTTTTTTTATTTCGCGATTATTGTTTTGGTATTGTCAGCCAATAAAATCGTGTTTTATGGGATGAAATTTTGGGTCAACTTTACAAAGGTGCCGCAAGAAAATATTTATGAAGCAGCATACTAAGATTTAAAAGACGCACCCACAACGAGTTTTGTAAATTATTTTGTAAGTTTCGATTTAATAATTTAGTAAACAAGAAGATAAGTAGTCACATTGCATGAAGTGATACGACTATGAGAATAGAGGTGATATTCTCGCGAAAAATGAATCTTAATTTTTGACGAATTTAAACGTTTTAAGGTGGGTTTACGAGTTCTGATTCTGTCCTGCGTATTACTGACCAGCAATATGCTTCAGAACTTCAAAATTTTCCTAAAATTTTGAAAAAAAAATTAATTTTGTATGGCTGGTACTCAGATCAATAATGCGAGGAGCACGATCGGTATTTGTGAACTGAGCTTTAAGACCACCTCTATACATTTTACGATGGGCTACGATTAGTTATGAGCGGCAGCATTATTAAATATTCTTTTCGATTGAATCTTAATGGTAGTTGCCTGCCATTTGTAGGATGTATGTGAAGTTGGCCCAATATCCAACCCAGAAAAATACTATGGCAACACCAAAATATACGAATTATATCTATATGTTCATTAGTTTGGAATATTTTCTGGGCTGACACCAGAAAATATTCCAAACGACGCTATTAACTATAGTCAACCCCAAAAAATTATCTGTCTCTACAGGAAAACTCACCATATTTATAATGTAAGCCCAAAAATAAAACTGTCGCTATACTATAAAAATGTCATGATAGCAGGAATTTTACTGTCAGCCCAAAAAATATTCATTAAATTAATTGAAACCAAATTGAACAATGTTCAAGGAATATTCAATAAATTAAGATTAATTTAAAATTAATTTTGTCATAGTTTGATAATATTATAGCCAATTCACCAATAAGAAGCTCTCTCTCTATTGAAATTGCTATTACTTTTAATTCGGTGTCAAAATCATTTGACTACTGCCGTAAGTTAAAGAGTCGAAATTATTCGAGTATAGTTCCGTTAGCTTTGGAATCGGAGGTCTGGAGGGTCCCCGTTGCCAGTATATATCAAAATATGTATTGTTCAACAAAATTTCAATTCGTTTTAATTTCGTGTCGAAATTATTCGAGTTGTCCCGTTAGCTTTTGATGCTTTTCTATTAGAAGTTGCCCAGGAGCATACATGCCAATAATCATTTTTGGGGGAATCGGAGGTCTGAAGGGTCCCCGTTGCCAATATATATACCGTTGCCAATATATATACCCATTGCCAATATTTATATTCCGTGTCGAAATTATTCGAGTAGGCCCGTTAGCTTTGGGATGCTTTTCTATTAGAGGTTGCCCAGGAGCATACATGCTAATAATCATTTTTGGAGGAATCGGAGGTCTGGAGGGTCTCCGTTGCCAATATATATATACAAATATGTATCGTACAACAAAATTTAAATTCGTTTTAATTTCGTGTCGAAATTATTCGAGTAGTCCCGTTAGCTACGAGATGCTTTTCTATTAGAATGTGCTTAGTAGACATACATGCCCGTAGCTAATTTTGAAGCAATTGGAGGTGTGAATTTTAAATAAAACGGCCTTAGTTTATCTTACTTATTGCTTGATTCGTTTAGTATTTTAACTGAGCAGCAGAGAGAGGAGGTATGTATCTCGAACGTCGGTTCAATTATTAATTTTCTGTGTAAAAAATTAGGTGAGGCTTTACTTTATGTGTTTCATTTTGAATTTTGATTATCGTATTTTTTAAATCATCATAAAGTTCCCAATAGTTTCCTTGTTTGCAATATGCCGTATAATGTCGTTGACCATCATTGTAATTAACAATGGAGTTTATAATGTATGTTTTCCCGTCCAATGATAGTTTTGGAGGAATTTCTTTTAAGGGAACCATTGGCTGATTGTAGCAATTCAAATATTCGGTATTTAATTACTTTATATAATTATATACTCGATATAATTTTAGAACATTTTATAATTTAGAAGCGTCTAATTTTGGAAAATTACCACGCCGCT
The DNA here is from genome assembly GCA_932526605.1 of Nephrotoma flavescens. Taxonomy (NCBI): domain Eukaryota; kingdom Metazoa; phylum Arthropoda; class Insecta; order Diptera; family Tipulidae; genus Nephrotoma; species Nephrotoma flavescens. Next base: position 115,325,325 of record OW052222.1, read on the forward strand.
TTTTGATATATTTTCTGACCAATGTGATCAACAACGATCAGAATATTATCAATTTAAAATTGTTTTACTAACAGATGTTAGCAAATAAACTAGTGTCAGAATTTTGTAAAAATGATACTCAATGCCACCAAGTAATTACAAAATTACTATTGCTATTATACGCAAATATTTTCACAAATACAAAACAATCAACTAGAGCCAGCAAAAAAGCATATTCAAATTAGAGCCTATGTAGGTATTTAGTTTTAAAAAAAACTTTTTAAAATGGAGATAATAACACAAAAAACACTATCGAAAACACAAAAAACCCAGAAAACACAATACGTTCGTCCGTACAGCAAAAAGTCTGAAAAAGTATTAAAAATAAAATGGGAAAAAATTCCTTTTATACTCTTTCGATTTCTCTCGTTAAAATTTAATTTTTCATTAAAAAAAATATTTCGAAGCATCCCAAACGGGCTACGGGACTACTCGAATAATTTCGACACGGAATTAAAACGAATTGAAATTTTGTTGAACGATACTTATTTTGATATATATTAGCAACGGGGACCCTCCAGACCTCCGATTCCTTCAAAAATGATGATTGGCATGTATGCTCCTGAGCAACCTCTCATAGAAAAGCATCCTAAAGCTAACGGGACTACTCGAATAATTTCGACACGGAATTAAAACGAATTGAAATTTTGTTGAACGATACATATTTTGATATACATATATTGGCAACGAGGACCCTTCAGACCTCCGATTCCCCCAAAAATGATTATTGGCATGTATGATCCTGAGCAACTTTTAATAGAAAAGCATCCCAAAGCTAACGGGACTACTCGAATAATTTCGACACGGAATTAAAACGAATTGAAATTTTGTTGAACGATACATATTTTGATATATATTGGCAACGAGGACCCTCCAGACCTGCGATTCTCCCAAAAATGATTATTGGCATGTATGCTCCTGGGCAACTTCTAATAGAAAAGTACCCCAAAGCTAACGGGCCTACTCGAATAATTTCGACACGAAATTAAAACGAATTGAAATTTTGTTGAACGATACATATTTTGATATATATTGGCAACGGGGACTCTCCAGACCTCCGATTCCCCCAAAAATGATTATTGGCATGTATGCTCCTGGGCAACTTCTAATAGAAAAGCATCCCAAAGCTAACGGGACTACTCGAATAATTTCGACACGAAATTAAAGCGAATTAAAATTTTGTTGAAAGATACATATTTTGATATATATTGGCAACGGGGACCCTCCAGACCTCCGATTCCCCCAAAAATGATTATTGGCATGTATGCTCCTGGGCAACTTCTAATAGAAAAGCATCCCAAAGCTAACGGGACTACTCGAATAATTTCGACACGAAATTCAAACGATTTGAAATTTTGTTGAACGATACGTATTTTGATATATATTGGCAACGAGGACCCTCCAGACCTCCGATTTCCCCAAAAATGATTATTGGCATGCATGCTCCTACACAACTTCTAATAGAAAAGCATCCCAAAGCTAACGGGACTACTCGAATAATTTCGACACAGATTTAAAACGAATTGAAATTTGATATATATTGGCAACGGAGACCCTCCAGACCTCCGATTCCTCCAAAAATGATTATTGGCATGTATGCTCCTGGGCAACCTCTAATAGAAAAGCATCCCAAAGCTAACGGGACTACTCGAATAATTTCGACACGGAATTAAAACGAATTGAAATTTTGTTGAACGATACATATTTTGATATATATTGGCAACGAGGACCCTCCAGACCTCCGATTCCCTCAATAATGATGATTGGCATGTATGCTCCTGGGCAACCTTTAATAGAAAAGCATCACAAAGCTAACGGGACTACTCGAATAATTACGACACGAAATTAAAACGAATGGCTAGTTTGGAGATGTTATTAGTTTTAATTTGTGTTTTTTTTTGTTCACATCTAAATATCATATCAAGTATAATGTACGTTATTTTGCGAACGGCAATTTTTTAAGTTTTTTGCGATAATTTTGTTCATTTATAAATGTATAAAATATTTTTATGTCGTGAGAGTTTTTTATTTTGTGATTATAGCTTTAGTATTACCAGCCTATAAAATCGTACTTTTTTGGGACACAATTTTGGGCCTACTTCACAAAGGTTTGAAAAATTACCTTATTGATTGAAAAAAGCGCTGAATAACAAAAAATACTGTATTAAACCATGTTCCTTATAATTATTCTCTCTAAATCATTATTATCTATAGTTTATGTACTTGAAAATTTTAATTTTTTGGGTTGGTATTTTAAATCGCGGCATAAACTGTAAAAAGAATTCACAAGATAATTTATCTAGCGCGCGGTTAAATCGAATCGTTGCAATACTTCGTTTATATTAAAGAATGCACATAATGTTTTGGTATTATTTTATTTTAAACCGCGGCACTAACTCATAAATGAATAATCTGATTAATAAGAAATCAAAAAATACCCATCCTGAAGAGTATTACCACGATTCTTGATAAAATTTTATTTAAATTTTTTTAACTAAAAATCGGGTTCGTCGCTCACTGTATACAACAATCAAGTCTTTCGCTTCTAACTTATTTATTTACCATTATGTTTCTTATGCAGCATGCAACGTAACATTCCGAAATGTGTAGTGCATTTTCATGTCTTGCGTATTAAAAATAGGCGATATTTAAATTATTAATTGGTAAATCGTTAGCTAATCGTTAAATAAATATCACACCACACAAATTATGATTTATGAATGGAGACAAGTTTATAGATGTACTATATAACGAAACGATTAGTTTTTCATTCATAAAAATTATTATGTATGGAAAAAAAGCAAAAACGTAAGAAACCAAAAGGAGAAATTTTTTATGATAAAACAGCGAGATAATCAGTTTTTTTTAATAAACAATACGATTTGCGAGCAAATAATATTTTGAATATGTAAAACACGCGAGATGCTTGTTTCTGATGTACTATTTTTTTTATATAATAACATATAGTGGTGTAGCTATATAGTTTCCAATTGAATTCTCTTTCTGTATATAGTTTATGTATATTGAAACGATATAAACAAAAAAAATAAAAAACGAAAAAAGATCTCATCTAAAGGTAAAAATTTGATATTTTGCTTAGTTCTTATTTGTCAACCGTACGATCGAGATTGAAATAATTTTTTCTTCTGTATTTTATCTTATTGAGTGTTTTTTTTATTTTGTAAATATTTTACAAAAGCTGTGTTTCTAGTTGTCGTCTTTACATATATAATAAAATAAATATTAATATTATTAAATAAATCGCGTAATTTGATTTATTACGATATTCGTAGCGTAGATCGCGCAGTGGAATTTTATTTATATGTTTTTGTAAAATTGTGTGTCCATACAAATAAAAGTTTTGCAAAGTGAAAAAAAAAAATTTTTTTTTTTTGAGTTGGTTGTTAATTAATTTTATTTGCAAAGTGAATTATTATTTCACGGGCTAAATTAAATTGCAAAGTGTTATTCATTCATATTGGTTAATTTTTTTTGTGGTGTGTACGTCTTAATCACAAAAACATTTTAAATATACAAATATCTAATGTGTGAAATGGTCAACGAGAAATGATGATGTCTTGATTTATTTTTTGTTAGTAAAACTTGTAAATTAAATAGTGTGTACACACATTAAACTAAGATTGCGGTACACTCGAGAATATATATATATATATATATATATATATATATATATATATATATATATATATATTATATATATATATATATATATATATATACATATATATATAAAATCTTAAGAGTAAATAATATTTGAAAAGTCATTAAGTTGGGATTTCAGTCAATATTGACGAGTCATAATTATCAACAAATAAAGCGCATAAACATAATAGTATATGTATGTATATTACCTGAAGATGAATTAACAAATTTCGTGTACATATGTATGAGGTTTATTTCCGTAAATCGTGTTGTAAACGTATATTGTAAAACGTGATTTGTGAAAAATTCAATTAAAAAATTGTTAATCCTCTTGTTAGCAAATTTGATTGAATTGATGATGTACATTTTTTTTTCGTTTGTACAATTTATGCGCGCATTGTGTAGGTGGATTTATTTCTTTATATTAAAGAAAAAATATTAATCCGAATCTCTATACGCCGGTAAATGTAGGTTTCCCCATTTCAATACACTCAACAAAAATGATTTTCACTTGTGCTTCGAGCGATTTTTCTTACGATTTATGATGTCGCCATTTTGTCGAGTTTATTTTTTTAAAAACCAATGAGGATTATTAATTCACCCACATTTCACTATATATATATAATTAATATACCGCAACTGAATTTATACAATTTTTTCTAAAAAACCCACCTCCGCACGCAATGTAACATGTAATTAAAATCTTTCAGTGCTTGTTATATTACCAAACCCTTTTTTCACATTTTCCTTGCATTGATTTACTGGTCCGATTAGGTAAATTCCTATACGCTGAAAGCTACCAAACATTGTATAAGTATTTTATATTATTGTGCCCATGATCTTCCAAAATGTACTAAATTAATTCACAATACGTATGGTGTGTAATGTATATGTCGTTCTTTGTATATTTTCGTGTCGCTAATATACAACAATAACCAGGAGATTTATAAGACAAGAAGTTAACAAATTCTTTTCATTCTGTATCACTTTATGTATTTTTACGTAAGTTTATTGTCTGATTTGGTCGGCGAGAGGTAAATTTTATGAATAAATTAAATTTTTTATTTGAATTTCGATATTCCGTCGATATCAAAATTGGTTTGTTGTATATAAACGTCACACTATTACTGCTCAATTAATAGAAACAGTTGTTGAAACAAAAACAACTTTTAATCTATCATATTACTTATGTGGACCACACAGACCTTTGTAAGATAAGACGGCATACCTACCTGATAATAATAATTTATTATACATTTGTATGCTATACATATTTCGTAAGAAGATTTAATTATATTTATTTAATGATCTCCGCGATGATTTAAAAAATCGCTACATTCAGCATTTTGTGGCTAATAGTCAGCAAAAATTTATGTTTTTAATCATGAACCAAACAAATTAAAATAAAACCCAACAAACGTAATCATATAATACTATAGTAATAATAATAATAATAATAAGTTATAATGATGAGACTCGATGAAGATTACTATCATTATTGCTATGATTATTGTTATTACTATTTATAACATTACGATAGTGATGACATGGTTTTAAACATTTTTGGTTTGGTTGAGATTCTAAAAATTATTGTTATTATTTTTATTGCCATGATTATTTTTAATGATAATTGGGTTTGATTTATTTTATTAATTTGATTTTGACAGTTCCTTTATGTAATGTTTCGAGATAAGATAGTTTTTTGTTTTGTTTTGTGAATCAACAAATCATTTTAATGTCGAATTTAACGATTGTTTGTGTATTATTGTTATTATTATTATATCGTTCGTTGTTTTAAAATTTATATTTATTATAATATTGGGTATATGACAGTACGTTGAAAGGCTTAGCACCCACTATACTCACTATATCTGGTATAATTTATTGATTTTTTGTTTTATCTTTATGAGATTATTACTCGTTTTTTATTGTTAAATATTATAAAGATGAGCTTTTTTGTGTGGCATCTCAATATTATACTGTGCTGGGGTAACTCCCTATAGTTGTAATATACATCGTATAGGAACTTTGTAATATTCTCTGCCTTGCAATCTATTTTGTAATGTTTGCTATTGTTCGAACACGATTTTTAAGTTATGCTCAAGTTGTCGGATACTGGAGCAATATCCTGACAAGTGCAAATAAAAAACAAAAGTTGTATCTGTTAAAATTTTCCGACCCTATTTTATGATACCACGAATGCATCAAAACAAAAGAAAATGTTTTTTTTCAATGAATATCGCTTTCTGACACCAGTGTTACTTTACTATAATTCTAGTAAATCTAAAATATTTTTATCATTTTGTGCCGTCTTTTTCACTAACTAACATAAAATGTAAACTTTTCAAGTCGAGTGCTTTTTGTACGACTATTAAATATTCTAGTTGTGCTTGATTGGACAAGCGAATGTTAATTTTTTTTTGGATTATTTCTAAATAATCACCAGTTTTAGGCATCACCAGTTTTATTTGTTGGAGTTATATTATATACTGACTTTCTATACTCGTTATAATGTCGACGAATCTACTCCGATTTTTACCATCAATTTGACTCATTTTGTTTCTAGAAATCATAGCCCTTAACATAACCCCTACTGAAAAAATTCAAACACCAATCGAAAACAATCTTTTATTCATACCGATTTTTTTAAAAAGTTCACTAAAAAGTACAAAACAATTTTGTGCAGTGATGGCCATTAAAAATAAAATAAAACACCCAAAAATGCTCTTCATTTAATACAAATTTCGTATGTATTGAATACCGTTATTTAATTCATACTAAAATACAAGAGATTTTTATGATCATATAATCTTACAAAAGTGTTAGCTCATGCAACAATAATAATACTCATAATACAAATCTCTAAATAAAGATGTCACTCTAAAACAATTAAAATTAAATTTCTAAATTAACTGATTTTACTTCATTCGAATTCTGAAGCCGGTGGCTTCATATTAAATGGTTGGTTTTCGCTTGGTTGTATCACAGTATACGACCTCAGTGATTTTGTTTTGACATTTTTGACTTTTTTTTTGCCTTTCAACTTGTCCATTAGATTAGGAAGATTTCGTTGCGATTAAGGTTAATACATATTACGAAAATTAATACGAAGTAACGCTTAAGAATATGGAGGATCTGAAAAATAAACGAAGATGATACGTTCTGAATAATTTTGTGAAATTTGCAAACTACTTGTTACTTTATTTTTAATATTTCAACCTCCTGTTTGAGTGTCAGAACAACCTTCAGTTGCATGGAATGTGAATTTGTGAAATTTTTCATCAGTATATTTCAACTAACGATATATAGTTTTGATTTTCGAATTCAATACATTTTTCAACATTTTAATTTGATTTGGTTGCGTTGTTCTTCAATATGTTTTCTCCAAGTCAGAGAAGTTTATGGTATAAGTTTTGCTTTCAATCATTTGTATTCTCCAAATTACTCACCATTCCTCAATTTTATTAAAATGCTTTCGTAATACTCTTTGGTTTTTGTTAGACATACCTTGTGGACCGCTGCGTTGTGGTGCACCTACGCGAATGCCTAACAAATCAAAAATGTCATCATTTAGTTTCATTTGGTATTGTCTTTTATAGAGATTATTCTCCAAAACCACATGGGAACGTTTGATTGAATTTACAATTCTATGTACTTCTTCTAGGGTATCGTGCACGTTTTGAAACTCAAATTGATGATCTGGTACAATGTGTCATTCTTCTAATACTAGAGAAGTAAGGTTACTGTACGATATGACGAGATGTACGTTTCACCTTTGTCCGGTAATTCTCTGATCATTTTACTAGTAACCAAATCGATTACTTTATCGATCGATCCTTATTTAATTATTCATAGCTTCATGCGGTAAAAAAACCTTCCTTTAGATATGCACGCATTAGCATTTGCTCGATCACTTCCCTCTCACTTTTCTACTGATAACCTAATAGGTCGACACGAGTTTGGCATAGTTGGGTAAGGTTTTCGTTGCTTCCCATAAAGGATAGTCACTTCTTTCGATTGTTGATATACCCGATAAGTAATTTTTGAACATTTTAATTTTATTCTGTCTCAGAACTATAGCATTAACGTCATTTAACAGCTATAGATTTAATTTCCTTTTTAATAGGGGTGATTATCTCTATGGACACTAGTGAGGGATTTTCCGCTTTTCTTGGATTAGTTGCTGTAATATTAAATGAAAGTTTACTAACTTTTACTCTCCTGATAATTTTAGATTGCTGGTCTAACCAGAGAAATATTAAGATAACATTTCTCTTCAGCTAGTATTCTGTGTTCTTTGTATTTATTAAATTTGTTTGTTAAACGTTTCGGCGATTCTCTGTTCAATGCAACAGTGCTGTTGCATGCAATACCCTCAGTTACACGGAAATCTGTTTGATTGGCAGATTTTTTTTTTATATCTACTCCAATAGAGTGTCCAGTTCATTGACAATCTAAACACTTTTCTTCCATTGCTTCATAAAGATTTTCATTTTGCTGATGTTCATCTTGACCTGTAAGGTTTTGCTTTGCGTTGTAACTACCACCCGGCAAAAATAGAAGACGCAGCTGATTAAAATAACCAATGAATAGGCAGACGTTCGTTGTTTGCATGTGTTCCTTGGCATACTTTGTTAGTATATATACAACAATAAGTGTTGTAATTTTCATTTTACTAATACAATTGTACCTGCATGTGCTTTCGCAACCAGTCCATTAGCATTCCGTCCCCTGATATATTTCCTTCATTTGTTTATACATTCGAAGTAGTTGCACGAGTTGCTTCAGTTTTTGGTTTGGTTTCACTTAATGTATTTGCAAAATAAATCCCGATTGCGAATTTTTATTTATAGTTGATTTTCAGGTTCTATTTTCAGAGGTGATGTAAACTCTTCTATAATTCACTGCATTATTTCCGTTACAGTGACCGCACCTTCATGGAGGCATCGTATATTTTTTTATTGCTCGGGTTATAACGTAGACAGACACAAAATTTATCGCAATTTTCATTTATCTAGATTGAAAATTAAATTATAATAATCGTAATAAACAAATTGTGGTGACAGACAAAAACCCGATTTTTGCGAGTGTGCCTAATATATCGGGATAGATTGCATTTATTTTATTTTATTTTAATATTACATTTTTATTACATCATGACAAGACAACTAGGTCATTTTATATAACTACCGATTTATCTAGTTGCGAAAACTTAATAATTCTGTTTTGAAAAAGACAGATAGGCATAAATTACTTAATAATTTAAATAACGAGGTTATCTGGTTTATGTCTGTCTACGTTATTAGAGTTTTGGAGATCGGCTCAAATAACGCAAACATTATTGAGTGCGTACAATAGGCTACTATGGGCCTATTACTTAATTTAACCCGAGCAAGCAGGTTTTACCCTGGTTATTGTACAAGCGTTGTACTGGACAAAGTGGTCCGGTAAGCATAAAGTAGTAAATTGTTTTTTACTTTGCATCCCGTTTATACACTGACATTCATTTCAGAGCAAGACTAAAGAACTGCAGGCCATGGATCCAATTTTAGTCGAAAAACCAAAATAAAATTTATAAAATTTATGAGTTTTACCTTTGTTTCAAATACGTACTAGACGTAAATATTGAATTTTTCTGCTGTTTGTATCAAACAATTATATGATTTAATGTTTTATGTCTAGTAGGTAAGTAAAACAACTTATATTCTCATAATTTTTATTCCCATTTTTGACCAAAATTCGGCCCCACTAATTGTATATAAAATAAAACAATTGAGCTTTCAATATTACCAAAACTAATATTTTATATGGAAAAACGATCTTCTCAAACATCAAATTAAAGTTAGTTTTACTATTCTAACGTTCATATACGTTACATAATTATTGAATTGCAGTTCATAAAATAAAAACAAATCATTTTAATGAATATTAAATTTATTATACATTGGCTGACATGTTGAACTTTCGACGGGCTGTCAGATGTATATTTACATCGTCTCATACAGCACTTTTTGCCTTGACTTTAATGTCAGTTTTTGTTTTGCAAGAGCATTGTGCTAACTATAACATCGGAATCGAAATTAAAATAAAATTTAAATTTTATTAATGTCAAACAATTTATGAGGTAAAACTTTTGTTTGCAAACTGGAGCAATCTCATTTAAAAGATGTGTTAGACGGAAACAAATATACTTTAATGTAAAAGTCAACAAGAAAATGCGGTTAGAATCATTGGCTATGGTATTGTTTGAAAAAAAAATGTCAAGTAGTTTTGATTTTTATGGGCTAGTTATATAGACGAAAACGAAACGAACTGAAACGAAATGAAACGGAAAGACGAAGGAGACATGGTTATATAGACGAATTAGTGAAAACGGTTTTGACATTTTCATATTTGTTTCTAATTTTATATTATTTGAAGTTTACTTCTCGTGTGTATGAAAACTTACTCGGAAAATCCATTTTATTTTTGGTAAAATAAATACTCTGCGTTTCAATCCAATTAAAATATAAAATGTTTTGACAGTTTGACATGTGCTTCAAAAAATCATAACCGAATCAATTTCTCCGTCCGTTTTTGTTTAATTGGGTTGCCAGGTGTATATTTACTTTTGTCAGTAAATATACACCTGACAACCCAATCAAAGTTCGAAAATAATGAGAAAGCTTGGACCAAGATACTTTGTGAAATTGTAAAATATTTTATATTTTATCTGATAATTTAAATTTCGGCAAAATAGCCATTTTCCATATAAAATAGTCATTATTGGGTACCCATATCGAACGCTTCACTTTTTGTAAAAGCAGGCTTTGTGTCTAAGTGCATATAGTTCACAAAAAAACTCAGTATGCAAAGTAAAATTGTTCGGATTGAATTTAAAAAATAGACATTCCATGTATGTAGGGCATGCGAAACCGGTAAACGATTAACCGGCTTACCGGTTTTACCGACCAAATTCTCCTATCGAAATACCGGTATATATTTTTATAATTTATCGGTAATTCGGTAAATTTTTTCATTCTAAAACCAATTGACGATGAATAATGAAAATTTTGATATTGCTGATGCGGATGCGGATTTGCATATTCAGTTTGGAGGTGAACCTGGAGAACTATTGATTAATAATGACACCGATATGTCGTACAAAGTTTAAATGTTGTTATTGCAAAAATTATGAAGGTTTTCGACTAAGTCGCACAAAAAATGAAATTTTACAATGAAATGTTGAACAAGAATTTGGAAGAAACAGTGAATTTGAACAAATATTAGACATGTTTGACAGATATGACAGAACGTTTTTATCAACTGAGATCGTGTATTAAAAAAGGTCTAATTGATATAAAAAATGATTGGAATTTTTTAGAAGCAGAATTGAGAAAATTATGAAATGATAATGCTTTGCAACCCATTAGGCGAATTATTAGGTTCTCCCAACTTTACTTTGTTGGATGTTGATGCTGTTCTTAAACTCATGCTCGACAAATTGCTATTTCAAAATACGCCACTAAGCAAAGAACTACATTCTGAATTAATATATAAAATTCAACAGCGGTGAACAGAATATTCTGAGGTTTTTCAATATTTACACCATCCCAACAAAAAATAGAGCGAGAAAGATAACGGAATTTTAATAAATTAAGTGAAGTTAAAATATTAAAACTCAATGTGGCGATTATTTGGCATATGACTATAAAAAACTCAGATGAACCGTGGTTAACAGATATGTATCAAAATAATTTCTCAGATGATGAAGTCGGTACACAAGAACAAAAATCTTCTTCAATGGAAGAACGATTACATCTGGCAATCAAACTCAAACAAAGGTTTGAGGTATTCAGAGGCAGTGAAAATACCTTTTACCACTAATATTACAACTTTAGAAAAAGCCTTAAAATGGGAAATAACTTTATTTGAGATCGACAAAGTAAGAGGCAAATATTTGGAACTATCGTTCAAATATTTACTAACTATCAAATTTGGAACAAGTGTCGAATCTGAAAGGGTTTTTTCAACTGTAGGCCAAATTGTCACAAAAATTCGATCAAGTATGAGACTTTACAATAGCGAGACGATACAACATTACATATACTATTCGCTTTTTACGGGGCTATTTTAAAAAGCAATTTAAGATGAAGACTGAAAGGGAACGGCTTCAATTAAATTTCTTACTTTTAATTTTTATCATGGGCTAAGCAATACTGAACATGTGAACACAATCATATAATGAATTAAATTATTTTTTATAAAGGAACCGATATTTCTTTAATCAAAATTAAATTTCATATGTTACCTTACAAGCAACTAATTTATTTTCAATAAAAAGAATAAAAATAATTTTTTTTTCCAAGTTTTATCGAATAACCGGTTTTTTTTAATTATTACCGTTTACCGATAAACTTTCGGTAAATTTGCATATCCTACATGTATGGGTCCCTATTCGTGTTCTTCGATCATTACTTATTATTTAATGCAGTTTAGGTGTTGTATTTAGGTTTTAGTTTTTAATTTAGCGTGTACTTGAAGCGCCTCTTGTCACAATTAACAAAATGATTGATCTAGTGCAACGGTTGAATTTTGCGGTTGAATATTTCCCCTTGTAATACCCGAAATATACAAGTTACCCACTGTTATATGCTCAATTGATCTGGTTAGATCTATATTTGATTTTAAAAAAATAAAAAAATAGTAAATAAAAACATGGCCTTGTTCCGTTCAGTATGGCACAGTTTCAGAACTTCATTCCAAAACAGAGCCTTCACCTGTTTCACTTCTAAACTTACGTATTTCCTATTACGTTCTCAGCTTCCTCGAGAAAAACACCGTTCTATTTTTATTCTACAATTTCTAAAAGTAGAATATTATGTAGAAAAGGTACAGCTTATACATTTCTATTAACAGGTTGAAGTCGCAATATTCAACGCATAATTATTTACACGAAAGAGAATGTAAATTTATTCTGGAAAACTGAGACATAAAATAAGTCAAAAATTTTTGAATTCGCTGATAATTTTTGATTGCGGTGGAATTGCAAAGTAAGACCCACGGATTAGTGATTTTTTTATGAATTTTCTTGGATTTTAAAAACCGACCTTTCATACTCAATTCTTTCTAGCTTCAGAAGAGATGTTCTATTCCACATGTGAACTTAAACTTTGTTTATACTCATGAATAAAAAATTTAAATAGTTAAAGAATTCATAACTGATATAACCGCACTTACCCATGGTATTTGGTGTTGTTCCATTTTGACTATAACCACAGCCAATTTAAAACAAACGTTTTATAAGAATTCGGTTTCACAGATTTAAACTTCTCTCGAACTCGTTTGGAGTATTTTCTGCTATTTTAAAATACTTTATAAATTTGGGAAAATATTTCTAATTTTAAAGAGATCCCCAAATTCCAGCGTTCAAAAACACTCTTCACTTTGTTTCTATTCCATTTATATTCTCTTAATTGATGATTTTTTAATTTTTTCCCACTTTTTAGATCGTGAATAGTAAAATAAAAGATTAAGAATAATATTCAGTTTTCAACGAATAGTGAGCGAATATTGAAAAAACCAAAGAGATCGATGTTTTGAATAGATTAGAACGCCTATTTTGATCCAGAATTGGGAGACGAAACCACAAATTTGTGTATACGTATACGACGTATAATACACAATTTTGAGTAAGTGTGCTGTCATTTGTTACGCATGGATGTGTATTTTTTTGTGACCATAGGCATCAACATTTATCGAACCGGGTGGAATCGGTTCAAATTGTTGGTGCTTCCACTCCTGTTTTGTGACATTTCCCATTATATCTAGATGGGGAATTTGACAAAAACAAAATTATGCTAAATTTTGAGGAAAGTGAATTTATTTTTTACGTGTCGTTTTATTGAACACGAAATGTTTTACAATTGTTTTTTTATAAAATATAAAACTTGTTAATTTACAAAATATAACATTATTAAACTAAAATAAAAACATTGCGAATGGTGTGGCGCGACGTCCGAACAAATTTGTTTGTTACTAATACAAAAACACATATATTCTACACTATTGCGTTCCGGTAATTCTTCTCTCCTGTCATTATTTTTGGCCCAGACTAGGCGCACAGAACGCCACACCATTCGCATTGTTTTTATTTTAGGTTAATAATTTTGTATTTTGTAAATTAACAAATTTTATATTTTATAAAAAAAAAACAATTGTAAAACATTTCGTGTTCAATAAAACGACACGTAAAAAATAAATTCACTTTCCTCAAAATTTGGCATAATTTTGCTTTTGTCAAATTCTCCATCTAAATACCATTGGAAAATGTCACAAAACAAGAGTGGAAGCACCAAAAATTTGAACCGATTCCACCCGGTTCGATAATTTTTGATGCCTATGGTCACAAAAACAACACATACATGCGTACCAAATGACAGCACACTTATTCAAAATTGAGTATTATACGTCGTATACGTATACACAAATTTGTGGTTTCGTCTCCCAATTCTGGATCAAAATAGGCGTTCAGAAATTATATTTTCTACTGTCTGCTCCTTGCTAAACGAATAGTTGGTGAATACTTTATAAATTTGTATTTTAGAGTAAAATTTTTTCCACGTGCCAATTGATCTTACTATCCATTTTTTTTGTTTGCGAGAACTAAAACAAAATTTTATTCTCTTCTTTTGTTTTACTTTTCATATTATTGTTTGAATGGATAATAGAATATCCCACTACAGTGAGAATAGAGAATACATTTTTTGTTTTCTATTCAATGCAAAATTTTACTGATTATATGTAAAATTTTGCTTTCTATTCGAGATGATAAGTAGTAAAAATTGGTTGTTCGATCAGTAAAGAAAGAATAATATAGTTTGCAGAGCGAATAAATCCCTGCCAGTTCTCGTTCTCATGGTTTGTGTCAAGTCAATTTTATTTTCAACAGAGGTCATTGAACTTAAAAATAATTTCATTTGGCCGAAAAATTATAAAAATACTAAAACATTTTACAAATTTCTTAATTTTTTATAAACATAAGGAAATTACAAAAATTCGTCATTCGACGACAAAAACTATTTAATATTGCCATAATGAGGTTAGTAATATGAAAAATAAATATACGTTTGTACATAAATGTTGATTCCCATAAGTTCACAAAACTTAACATAAAATATTTGGTTTTGGGGGTTATAACAAAACGAAACGGAAATAACATAAATAAAACGCGCGAGATTGAACAAGAAAAAATCAAGATGATATTGATGATGCGCTGTTGCGCTGCCGTTGTTGACGATGATGATGATAATATGTAATAATAATGATGAGAACTATACTACGCGAGTATCTCTCCAAGATTCATATATAAACAACAAATCCAAGACGTATAATATCTTTCAACATATTTTTTATTGTTGTTGTTTTTCATTATAGGTTAAGTCTTCACAAAATTAAATTTTGCAGTAAATCATTTAGTAAATTATAAATTTGATTAAAATCTTTTCTTTTGTTTTTAAGATTGTGTTCTTCTTCTTTTTATACGATCATCTCGTTTTTGTTAATTTTTTATGGATTCCTAAGACATTTCTTAGAATTACTGTGCACACACAACAAAATTGATCAAACTTGATCTCTCTATTTTAATTAGCTTTGTATAGAAATAAACCGTAAAAAGAAATAGGAGATTCTAATTTGATCGCCATTTGATCATTATCGCGCGCATGCATTTTAAACAAAAAGTTTTCAAGATGAGAAATGGTACAAAAATAAAAGTTCTCATGCAAAAGTCAACCAAGATCGCATACACATCAATTTCTCACATACATACAGTTAAATACATGTGGTCAAAGTGATTTCAAAATTTGGTATCGAGTAGAGTGCAAGAGTATATTTTCGAGGATTCCATTGCAGGTCATGTTTTCGAGGGTATTTTAGCAACCTTCAAGATAACGTAATATTTCAAAATTTTGACGACCTTGATGAATCGGTAATCAGTTTGAATTAATAAAACAAGGGTGACATATAAGTTAATTAAGGCAGCCGTGGGCTTGTTAGTCTGATTTTACCGACTTTATAACTTTATATATATATACATATATCTCTTTGATTCGTAGAATATTATGTATTTCAAATCTTTAGAATTTGTTTTAACATTACCAAGATGTAAATTTAATGTACACAAGTTTGTTTCGATTTTATGTTTTGCGCTATGTGGATTGAGTTTCAGTATAGTATATATGGTGTATTGATTGGCCTTCAGCAAATTTTTCTTATATTATGACGTCTGTGTGTATACACTTAAGATTATTAGCCTTTCCATATTAATTTGACAGTCATGTTGTTATATATGAAAAAAAGCTAAATAAAATTATTTGTATCATCTTTTTTTCGTTACGCTACAATTAATTAACTATCGCATTCTTTTAATTTATTGCTATGTATATAGTTTCAACTGTATATAATACATTTCTATACAGAGATATTAAAATGTCTAACAAGACAAGATTAATTAAAATAAAATTGCTTGTAAAAAACAGGTATATTATATATACTGAATAAAGAGACACACATTAATTAAATTAACCAAAAACAAAAAAAAATTATCTAAAAATAGACAAAACTCAACTTTGCATTTTTAATTTATCTCGTGCGCCAATAGTTATAAAATTTAAACTAAAATATGTAAATAAAAATTATTGATTATTTTTTTTAGCGTTTTAAAGTGTTAAAAATCATTAAAATTATTTATTTGTAAATATATCATAAATGTAATAACAGAAAAATGTGAATACAACCAAACGAAACCAAACAGAAAAATACGAGATTAAAAAAAAAGTTTAATTAAAAATAAATAAAAAAATAAATATTTTTGTTGTACACAAAGTGTTTTATTAAAATGTGATTTAAACGAAACTTATTTTTTTTATTAATAAAAATGACTTAAAAAATATTAAGTTTATATTTATTTATTTATTATCATTATTATTGTTTTAATTAATTAAATTATTTATTTATGAATATATATATGAAAAATGAAAAACATTTTTAAAAAATATTTAGTGATTTTTATTTTATTAATAATTGTTTATAATTTAAGGTAATTATATTTTTTTTATTATGTTTTATTATATTTTATATAAAGATTTCATTTGAATATGTATAAGAATTTATAAATTTTCGTAAGCGACGAACCTGATTTTAATTTTTTTTGTTGTAAGTCGACTTTTTGCGATATTGATAGTTCATGTCTGATATGTATACATTATATTTTAGTAATATATAGGTCATGTGTTTGTTTAGATCCAGTTTCTTAGAATTGTGTATAACATAATTTGATATAATTAGATAATTTAAATATAATTATATATAGATGTGTTATATGTAATTTCTTCGGCATTTTTTACAATGTGAAAATTAATACCTATTAACGAGTATTTGTTGACCTAATCTATTTACGTATATACAGAAATATAAAGGCGTGACATGACTATTTAGATTGTAATTTCCCAAAATCGTGGAAATTTTGATGGTTGATTATCTCTTTGTGCGTATTAGAGTAAATTTAAATGTATGAAACGTTCGTCGAATTACGTTGCCCAGCTAAATTATAGAATCGTATATTTATAACATATTACTGTATGTATTTCGGGCTTTTGATGGATTCATACAGTCATTTGCAAATTAAAACATTCAGTGTTTAAAGTTTCTATACCTCTAACACTCGTCAATAAATTACCAATAAGCTATTCTTACATCTTGTTTACGCGATTTCAACATTTGACTTCGCTTTTACCACATTACTCAAAAGTCAAAAATTTGTAAACTATGTTTGCACACGTCGGCTCTTCTATTAGTTGGGCTCAGATTAGTTTATTGAACAGTCCATTAATTTTTCGTTTGACCCTAATGAAAGGTTGTACCGTTATCTGAATATATGTGGGTGCAAATGCGTCTTTTACGGCTTCTTAAAACGGCTAATTTTGCGATCTACCTTTTGACGTTTCGTTAGAGATAGGCCCCGCATAGTATACTCCAGTTATTATGTGGGGCCATTAACTGATGGTTGTTATATTCTTGCAATGTTGACAGCAGGTCGCACATTTATGAATTATAAATGTTATTGCGTTTTATCAATACCTTTGTTGAAAATTAGCAGCATCAATTGATATCCAATATTCCAGAAATGTTTAGTTTTACGAATTTGTCCATGAATCTCACAGTAAATGCTATGGCTGTAATTGTCGATGTTCTGATATTCTCAGAAATAATTATAGAAATGGATGATCCATTCTTCGCGTTCCACGTCACAATTTCTTCAGGCTGCCTTGCTTTATTTAAGCGTAAGAATGTTGGTTCATACAACCAACGTTCGCAATTTTTAAATTGCGACCACTGGCGTAGTGTCTCTTGAGACGACATCGGCAGGGTTTTTTTTTCAAAAGGTATGTGACACCATGGAGATTGAGGGAGGGCTCTCTTATTGTAGACACTTATTTTTTTTTTTTATTTTTTTTTATTTTTATTTTATTTAATCACATTGAAAAAGAAAAGAAATAAGGGAAACAGATCGGCTAATGAATTTTCGGTCCTTTTAAAGCCATACGGGTTCCCTTTAACAAAAATTATTATAATTAGTCATATAAGAATAATATTATGTATTTGAAAACAATAAATATAAAAAACAGAAAAATATGAAAAATATAAAATATAAAAAATAAAAAATATATAAAAATATACTTCACAAATAATTCACGACGTTAGAGAACAAATGTGCTTTTAGCAATTTCTTAAATTTAAAAATATTATAAGTGTTTTTAATTGGGTCGGGCAGTTTATTATAAATATAAGGTCCAATAGATTATATAGATTTTCTTCTAAATTCTGTTCTGATATTTAAGCATGTCAGCAAATTAGTAGACCTAGTTTCGTATCTATGAGTTACAAATTTATATTCCATGTTAGATAAACATGAGGGCACAGTCAAACATTTGTACTTATAAACACATAAATGCAATTCGAATAATGCGTCAATTGGAAGAATTCCCTTAGCTACATCGCGATATAAAGCTGATGTTGAATATAATCCAGGGAGTTTATAAATAGATTTACAACACTTGTTTTGCAGAATCTGTAAATTCCTTAATCTAGTTTTCGCTGCAGATCCAAAAGCTGCAATAGCGTAAAAAAAACGTGAATGAACAAAAGAGAAATAAATCATTTTTAAAACATGAGTTGGAACAAAACTAGTAAATTTTCTGATCAAGAACAAGAATGGACAAACTTTCAAACAAACTGAATTTATATGATCTTCCCAAGATAGATATGCTTGTCAAGTGTAACACCCAGGTATTTAAGTTTATCAACACATTCAATAGTAACACCTGAATATTGCATAATTGGAAACTCGCAGTGTGGCAAATATGATGAGTTCAAGCCTTAAAATGGTGAATGTTAATAACAAAGCCAAGATTACTGTGGCTAAAAATCTGCAACTTTTAATACTGGTCACCATGAGGAATCGAACTCGGGAGCCAGACGAAGCCACAATAAAGCCTTAAGGAGGATATACTTCAACAAGCACGTAAATCCTTTTCAACAGACATTTTTAAAGTCATTTGTCAACTTGGGTTGCCACTTTGCCAGTAACAATACGCCATGCAAACATTGTTCGTGATGTAGATCTATTACGAGAACAATATTACGACGTTGATCGGTTATGAGTTTTTGCTGAAGCTCAAAAATGTATCTTAATGTATGGTCAAAGACTGGCATACACTAAAGTGATGCAATACATTGCAAACTGATGCTATCAAGAGGCACTAGAAAAGCATTTCTTCTTAATTTGATACTCGCCTTAGTTAGACCGCATAACGAAATCAGACTCTCTGTTACATCATCTGGAATTGCAGAAACTTTAGTCAATGGGGACGCACAACACATTCAACTCTGAAACTACCATTGTGAATCAAGCAAATAATTTTTGTTGCAACATTGTTCGAAATTTAGGAAATACCATAGTATTAAAAATATGCAAAAGCACTTGAAGCGAGCGATACTCTGCGGGATTTGCGAAAAAAATAGCAAACCAATAGGAAGTGCTCCTTTATACTGCTAGCAGATGATTTTCTTCAAACTTTACTAATCACTCCACATACAATACCCGCTGATGAACTCAATGCCCTAATGAAAGCATCTCATCTTTGGAAAAATGTTATGAAAATTACATTATACACAAACATGCGTATGAATTTACTTCACAATATTACTGCCGAGTAACGGGACGTTTTCAAATGATCCCATAGCATGTGAGATGTCGTTTCAAATTCCAAAAATCATGATTGGCTTTGAGAACGTGTGATTTTAGCTCCAAAGAATGACGGTGTGGGTATAATAAATTATGAAATTAAATTGCAGCTGGTCCACTAATGATATACAAATCTATTGGCACAGTTGTTGGTGAGGATCAAATTGTCAATAATCAAATACAGTTTCTTGGAGCTATCTGGAAATCCACCACACGTGCTATTTTTCAAAGAAGGTTTACGAATAATACTTCTCCGCAATTTGAATTCACAGAAAAAGTAAAACGATTAACGCGCGTTCCAATTATGATTCCCGTCTATTTGCCTTTCGTGTATGGTATGGTGCTTGCTCCAGTTAACTGCTCCAGACTAATAAAATATTTTATTTATTATACACATTGATCATCAAAAAATAATTTTCATGTGTATATGTAAGTCACCGTCAATACTTATGTATTAATTTGTAAAAAAAAAATTTTTTTTCCTTTATTAATTACTTAACTGAGACTGTGCTCATCTAGCAATTTATCTTTCAATTTTTTTACAAATTTTACATTTCTTAAACAATTTTGATTTATTGGGGTGAAACCCAATGGTTTGTTCCATAATTAATTAAACCTATTTAAAATACTAATTTTAATTTGGTAAGTTTACTAGGTCGAGTGGCCTCGTTTTTTGGAGTCTTCTTTCAACGACAGATTTGGCGGCATCCTTATGTATTTCATCTTTCATGTATCCCATCTGAAAGTCTCTGTTCTTGGGTAAAAGGCAGCAGTAATGATGCTACTAAGAACCGAGTTTTAAAACATCTGTATCATTTTGGCATTTGTTTGCTTAGTACACCCCCAGAGTTGAATACCGTAGGTCCATATCGGCTTCAATATTTGCCGATATAGCAGCAGCTTGTTGTGAATTGTAAGCTCAGAGCCTCTACTTATGAGCCAATACATTTTTTGAACTTATAATGTTAAGTTCTTCTTTTTTGTTTTTGACATGCTCTCTCCACTTGAGCTTGGCATCGAGGGTCATGCCAAGATATCGAGCTTTGTTTGCATATGACACCGGTTGTGAGTTAATTTCTATCGGTAGATGGGCACCCTTTTGATATGTAAATTAATATGCGTAGATTTCGTCTGATTAAGCTTGACTTTCTAGCGCTTAGTCCAGTCACAAACCGCATTGGAAACCTTCTGGAGATTGCTCGTTGCATCACCAACATTACTTCCAATCGCTATGATTTTTGTATCATCTGCAAAGGTGGCTATGCTCTTTCATTTGTTGTTGGAATATCGCTTGTATATAATAAATACAGGATTAGGCCCAAGACACTCCCCTGCGGGACACCGGCATAGATTTTCTTTAGTTCGGAGTATTCATCATCATATTTCACACTAAAATGTCTATTGCATAAATAAGATCTTAGTATGGCATAGAATTGCCTTGGCAGATCTCTTTGTAGCTTGAATTCCAGTCGACAATGCTAGACTTTATCGAATGCTTGGGCGACGTCCAGAAATATGATGGATCATACTGTTTTACGTTCTAACGTTCTTTCAATAATGTTGGTGATTCTATGCACCTGTTCAATTGTGGAATGCTTTTCTCTGAACCCAAATTGATGTGGAGCAATTATTTATCGGTCCTCATTTATTGGTTTTGACATAGTTGGCAGCAATGAAAGTGGTCTGTATGACTTTTTGCCATTAGGTGGTTTATCAGGTTTTACTATCATGATTACTTCTGCTACTTTCCATTACCACGGAACATATTTTAACCGAAAGCTTGCATTAATTATGTGTAATAGCTTACGAAATCCTTTATCTAGTAGAGCCTTGATTATTTGGCAAGTAATCAAGTCATACCCTGGGGCTTTTTTAACATTCATGTTGGTTTTTACTTCTTCTTTTAATTCTTTGAGAGTTACTGGGCATATATAACAATCATCTAGCTTGTGGATTGACATTATATTTTCATTGGCCGTTTGGCTTAGAAGGTATCCTCGAGATACTCCGCAAACACATCAGCCTTTTTTTATGACCTCTTGCCCACGTTCCATCCTCCTTTTTAAGTAGTGACACTTGAATTTTGGGTGTTTTGAGGTCCTTCGTCGCCTTCCTCAGTGCAGACTTTTTCATCGGTTGGGCTAACTAGATATCTGTTGATTGATGCGTTTTTAACTTCTTTAAGAAGAGATTTGAGACTGTTAACTAAATTGTTAAGAATTGTTTTGTTCTCCGGTGTTCTAGTTATTTGCAAGGTTTGACGTGCCCGTCGTTTTTCTCTTACCAATTCTCTAACTTCGATTGGGTAGGATATGTTAAGCTTCTTCTTTTTTTGCATAATTGAGGTGCTTGCCATAGCAGCATAGTGAATTGTTTCATTGAGTTGTTCTAATTCATCTTCCATAACTGGTGAAATTTTCTTATCGGTACCGGAAGATTGATTTTTTCCACCATTACTTCATGAAAGAGATCCCAGATTTTTTTGAATTTGTTAATCTGGGTGCACTATCCCTTTGAATTACCATTTCACTGACTGTCATGAGGGTAGTGATCCGATACTAAATAAATTATAACTGTCTTCAATGTGAATGTAGTTCTGGGATATACCTCTTACTACTTAAACGTCTATTAGGTCAGGTATTTTCGTTGTCACTGGGCCAGTATGTTGAGGAACCACCAGAGTAAAATCCACATTTTGATGTCTGCTCTGCTTGAAGCAATTCTTTACCTTTTGGCGTCGTAAGTCTAGATCCCCAATATATGTTAGTTTAAGGTAGTCCTCCTTTTTCTAGCTATGGTGGGGAGGGCAATATATTGCGGAGGCAGTAAGCTGTCTGTTCGATATTTGATTCTAAATGGTGTTTTATATTTTCTTTTATTAGCAATGCCGAAAACCTCTTGCTCTTTCCACTGGATGAATGGAGTGATATAAGTTATAACTCCGTATTTTAACAAGCGAAGATTTAACTAAATGGCTTTCAGATATTAAGAAAATGTCGATTTTTTCTGGATTTAAAAATATTTCTATTTCTGGAATATATTGCATAATCCCATTCGCATTCCATATTGCTATTTTGAAAGTTGTGTTCTTACTTAACATTTTTTGTTGGATTGCGTTGTGGGAGTTGAATTTTCTACAGTTGATCAAGTATCATGTTGTTCAAATTACTTTGGTAATATACAGCTGCAATGCTGTTCATAATATTTTCCATAATTTGGTCATTTTCGGAGTCCATATGTTTGGTTGAACCCAAACCATTCACTCTCTGAGCAAATCACCTTCTTTGCCCTGTGTTGCTTGTTTGTAGGGTTTGATCCATCTGATTTAATATTTGAACCCTTCGATTTTCGTGATTTTGCGGTTGATTTCTTGTTTTATCTTTTAATTTTTGCAGTTGTTTAGCAACTCACTGTAGTAGTTGTTTAGCAACATGCCTTGGTAATATGATTACCTGAGCATTTTACAGTGCGATTAAATGCCTGACATTTCTTTCATTGGGGTAGGCATTTTTTGGTTCTCCTCATTGGTTCGATTTTCACCTTCTTTGTTGTCAAATACCAGCATAAAAAGATGGAGCCTTTTTATTGATAGTTTGGTTCCCTTCCTGGATTTCTATTCTCTTTTTTAACAATATTCACAGCATCTAGTATTTTAAGACCTTTATTTTGTAAGTCTTCCTATATTGCTTTGGTTGAGCAAGTATGATTGAAAACTTTGCCATGACTTTTATAGGTCGAACCTGTTTGTTCTCAGCATTCAATTTCATAGAAAAGTTTCTATAAACGTCTAATGGTACGGTATATTGTTCTTGGTAGATTTACAACCTTTTGGTTGATTGGCTTTGGGTAGAACAACTTTTGAATCAGAGGTGACGATTCAGCTTTTCTTTTCTTACTCTTCCTGGACTGTTTTTTCTTCTAAGGATCCAGTCCGTCTCTCTTTATAATTCAACTTCATCAGTGCAATCGTAAACAATGCGTAAAAAATTTTGTTAAATATGTTAATAATGGAGGTTTGTAAGAAAGGAGTATAATTATTTGAAAATGGGTAAAAGTGTAAAAATTAATGAATCTATCTTCACCCAGAATGTACAGA
The DNA here is from genome assembly GCA_932526605.1 of Nephrotoma flavescens. Lineage (NCBI taxonomy): Eukaryota > Metazoa > Arthropoda > Insecta > Diptera > Tipulidae > Nephrotoma > Nephrotoma flavescens. The sequence continues at coordinate 115,349,408 of OW052222.1, forward strand.
ATATGTGGTCATTTCTCTACAATAATAGGAAGGTATTGATTCCGTTACTTCATTTAGCGCCTGATGAACATCTGCCATATATGTGATTGGAACTACAGCAACGTTCAGAGATTTCCTCCAAAATATTCGATTAAATAACCCGTAATCTAAACATCATATCCATTGCACACAATAAAAACCCAACATACTACAGTCTCAATTTAAGTGAAAACATTAATTTACTCAAATACTCAAATAACGTTCGGGCGCCCAACATTAGTGTTTTAAGAACCCAAGATTTATTTTTAAATTTTCTACTGCGTGCTTCATCTTTAATATACGGTATGTACTATGGTTGTATAGGGTTTTCCAATAGGAATGATATGATTTTTAAGTGACGTTTCGGCCATTTGTAATATGTCATGATATGCCATTTTTTGTTTCATTGTATGCAGTAATGTTTACAATTTCATCATGGTGAGATATACGCAAGAACAACGTTTACAAATTATTCAGTTTTATTATCAAAATAATCGTTCTCCAATTGCAACTTTTCGTGCGCTTTTGCCATGTTATAGTCGTAATAATCGTCTAAGTGTGCTCGCTATTCGTCGAATTGGTGAAAATTTTGGGCGTACATTTTCTTTACATAATGTTCAAGTGCCAATAAGACAAAGAAACGCTCGAAGTAATGCAAATATTGTTGACGTTCAGGCAAGTGTTGTTGAAGACCGCGATTTGTCGATTCCAAGACGTTCTCAAGAATTTGGACTGGCTCAAACCACAACCTAGTTGATTTTGAGAAAAGAATTTGGATTTACATCCGTATAAAATTGTTCTCACTCAAGAACTGAAGCCATTGGACCACCTTAAACATCGTGAATTTTCTGATTTTGCCTTGGAACAACTTGAAAACGATAACAATTTTTTTAAGAAAATCATCTTCTCCGATGAGGCTCACTTTCATCTGAGTGGTGCGGTAAATAAACAAAACTGTCGGTTCTGGTGCGAAGAAAATCTACAAATTATTCACAAAAAACTATTACATTCACCTAAATTGCCAGTTTGGTGTGGTTTTTGGTCTAGTGGAATAATCGGTCCGTATTTTTTTCAAAATGAAGCTGGTAACACCATTACTGTCAATGGAGATCTATATAGATCGATGGCAACCAACTTTTTATGGACGAAATTGGAAGAAGTTGATCTTGACAACATTTGGTTCCAACAAGACGGAGCTACGTGCCACACAGGAAGTGCAACAATTGAATTATTGCGAGAAAAGTTTGGAGATTCGATTATTTCAAGAAATTGTGATATTAAATGGCCTCCAAGAAGTTGTGATTTAACACATTCGACTAGTTTTTGTGGGGCTATTTGAAGTCATTGGTCTTTAGCAATAAACCAAACTCTCTTCAAGCTTTACAAGTCAATATTGAACGTGCTATTCATGACATACGACTTGATTTAGTGGAAAAAAGTGCTCGAAAATTGGGTTCATCGAATTTATTCCTGCAGAAGAAGTCGTGGAGGCCATTTGAATGTAAAACGTCATTACTACTAACGTCAGAACTTAATTGTATCGATTGTACTTCACATTAAATAAAAACCATTTCAATTTCCTTAACAATTAGTGTGTTTTTTTAAAGAAATCATATCACTTTTATTGGAAAACCCTTTACTTATTCAAACACATGTTAATATTTAATTTGTGTATATGTTTGACTAAAATGTGTAAATTCGAAAATAAAATATTAAATGATTAGAATTACCTTAAAATATTGATTTTAATTAATTTGAAAGGTTGTTTCTAGTTAATCATATATAACACAATTACCGGCTCGGCGAATTCGAAATATCGATACTGCACAACATGCTACTCTCTAGTGCTGGTGACACACAAGCTCTATAGACTGCTACATACTTGATTAATATGTAAGACAAATGAAAGTGCAATATACAAATCTAATTTGCATGTAGGAACAGGGTGAGAAAATATCAAATAAACCAAATTTTTTTCTGATTAGCCGTGAATTGGAGCGCTAGATAAAATATCAGAGCAATTGCTCTATTTACCTGCCAAAGAGGTAGTACTTGTTTTCGTAACAGGTTGTACTGTAATACTCATGTAGCCTTTGAGTTGGTGGTCTTTGCACAAGGTTGTTATTGAAAAATGACCAGCTTTTATGGAATTAATCATTATTAATCAGTCCTCCAGCCAAGCTAGTTTAGACACGCTGGAGGTACTTAATCTTTTTATGTTCAATTTAAATTTATTAATGATCACAAAAAAATTAAAAAATTAACTTTTTCTAAAAAATTTGTATGATAACGAGTTTTTCAATTAAACATTAATTTATTTTACAATAATTCTATTACTTAACACAATGTTTTTTTGTGTAATACGTGTTAAATGTAATTTATGTGCATACATATTATACATACTGGAAAGTCACTATAAGCTACTAAATCGATGTGTATTTATTTGTATCGCTCCACATTTAAATAAGCGAACTTTCAAAAATTCTATGTAAACAATTTATGTATATTAACACTTTTTAATATACAGAAGGATAACATTACAACTCATAAAGATTTATAAACCGTTTTATTTAGATTTTAAAACAAACTCGATTTTTCATTAAGATTGTGTAGCTCTAATTAAAAATCATTGAACATGTTGTTGTTTAAAGCTTTAAAGTTAAAATGAATTGAAATATTTACCAGCGACAAGTCAAACAGATTTGGTGGACCAATGTTAATTTAATATTCCTAAAATAGTTTATTTATTAGTATCACACAGTAGTGGTCTAATAATTTTTTAATTAGTTCGTTTTTTAATATTTACGATCTATGATTATTAATTAATTCGCTACCTGGTATATTATAATTTGGTCTAGCAGGTGGGTTAATCATCATCATAAATTTATTTTAAAATTCGACTATATTTAATTTATTGAGAAGATTTGGGGCTGTGGGCGACTTTATATGGATCATTCGTTTACATTGGTAATTAACAAAATTGCTTATTGGAAATGATAACCACCGCAAGTATCTAAAAATAGATTAATTAAAATCTGACCGCAACTGGGTGTATTTTAGCTTGCATTATATTGGAATGGTGAGGTTGAATTCTAATTTCAAAAATATAAAATTTGTTTAGCCTTTAAAATTTTGATTGATGAATGTCAACATTCTATGCTACTGATAAAATTGAAATTTTTATTTTTATTTAACCGATCATTTAGAAACATTATTTTTTATAAATGATCTTACCAAGCACATATACCGAAAAGGGGTGACAACAGAAATTACGTGGAAGGTGTATTTGTGACTACGTGGACGATGTATTTGTGCTATAATAAACGCAAGTATCGTTCATCATAACATTTTCGGAAGATATTGGGTTAACCTTGATGAATCGGAAATTATTATCTGAAAAGACATTATAAGGTTCTGGATGATAAAGAATATACTAATCAACAATCAAGCAAAACATTTAATTAAAAATCATAATTAAAAACTAAATTAAATTAAAAATAAAACTTAAACTTAAAACATAAAAGATGTAAACAAAATAAATACAAGAATAAAAACTTCTTTCAGTGATAATTTCATTTATTTATGGAAAACCTGGTTTCGAATATTCATCCTTTCTCAGTTCATTGAATATTACAATTTCTTGGAATTAAATTATTTGTAATAACAAAGGAAATGAGGAAGGATGAAAATCCTAATATTTATTTTGTTTATGTATATGTTTTATATATGTGAATATAAAGTTATTTTTAAAATGTTAATAAATTTAATAAAAATTAAATATGTAATAATTAAGTGTTTTAAAACTAACTAATTTTTTCAAATCAAAACCATTAAAACAGTGATAAAATCTCAGCGCCATATTGAAGAATGAATAAATTCCACTTTCACTGTACATACAATATTTTATTTCGGCAAAATTTACTCAAGTTGCCGCACTAGAACATTGTTCTTTCTTCTATCCTCAACCAAATAATCTTCCAAAATGTCCTCTAACGACCTTGTCCGGAGTTCTGTTCAATATTTAAACTACCAGGTAAATCGTAACACCAATAGATTTTTGCTTATTTTATTTCGTATTCTTCCCGAATTTGGGAAGTACTGCCAATTCGTATGCATTCGAGAAAAATTCTAAAATATGGCTCGTTGAAAATCAACGATCAATCTACAAATAGCATCCAAACTGCCATGCAGTTCTAACATATAATAATGATAATTCTCTGTTTCAGTTCGGTTACAGTTTTTGCCTTCCCAATTCGCTAATAATCTAATTTGAAATTATTTTTAGTTAAGCTGCCCGATTTTTAACATAAACCATTAAAATGGAATTTTTTTTCGATGATTTGAATTTTATCTTTTATCCTAAGATACTTAGACACAGCATACAATTGTATTTAATCTGCCTCACATCAATTTAGGTTTTCCCCCACCTTTCCAAATCCTTGAAGGTACATCTTGCTGCATTTAATAACTCGGCCACCTCGTTCCATTTTTCGGTCATCTTCGTATTCCCGAAGATGACCGAAAAATGGGGGGGGGGGGGGGGTAAGGGGCATCGGTCTAGAAGGTCAATACACCAGCCCAAATGTCAACCTCACCTGCACGTGGTGCTCCCTGCTAATTAACCAACGAGGCTCTGGCGACCGAGTAACGGCGGGATAACCGAACACCGAGAACCTAGCAAATGATGTTCTCTCCACTGACCCACTGCCAATTTCACTGGTTAGATTGGTAGCTGCTTCAATAACCAGTCATTATAATGCAATGAGTTTTCAACAATAAGGAATTTTTACCCCAGGTGGTACACCAACTGCTCAGTTGGCTAATCCACCCTCTAACGAGGCCGGCTCAAAGGATTCTGGGGTGAGCCAACCATTGCTATTCCCATTCGATCGAAGTTCAAAATTAGCTAGGTCACAAAGAGAGACAAATAGAGTTCGCAACTCAGCAGGAAATTGAAAATGCTGAACTACGCAGAAGACTGAGTGAAATAGAAAAAGTCGCATCGCAACTTAGCAATGAAATCGCTAAGTTAAAGAAAGAAAACGAGGAGCTAAAGAAGCCCAATCTGATAGAGGTTGTGGAAACTCCTCTTACTTGTTATAACGAAACCAGTACCCTTGCCCGTACTGACGCTGAGTTCCACACAGATGAGGAGGAGCTTGCAAGAGAAATTGATTGGATACACAAACAGAAGAAAAGACCAAGGAAAAAACGAAGAGCAGAATTCTCGCCAGAAGTTGAGGAGCTCTCGCAAGCAAAAGTTAATGAAACTGTCAATCCAGTGCCTGTACCCCAACTTCACCAGCGACAAGAACAACGAAAGGTTGCAATGAAGACCAAAGCACCACCGCCAATTAATGTGATAGACATTACTGAGTTTTCGAATATCCAAGCTCTAATGAAATCAGTGTCCACAAACGACTATAGAGTAGTTGCACTAAACAATAATGTTTGGAAGATAAACACAAGAGATCCCGATGCATACAGAGCTTTAGCCACAAAGCTCACTGAAGAAGGTAAAGAGTGGTATACATATGAAGACAAAAATAACCGAAACATCAAGGTTATGGCCAGAGGTCTACATCCCACCTGCAGGAAGGAGGATATAATAGAAGATCTCAAAATGAAAGAACTGCAAATTGAAGACGCAGTCAATATCCTTAAACGAGAGAAAGTTGAAAATAGTCAAGGAACCAAGATCGTTAAAAGAGGGCTCCCGCTATTCATGCTCACATTCAACAAAAGCGAAAAAATTGAAAATATATTTAATATCAAAGCAATACTTAATATGAGGGTTAAAATAGAACCACTGAAAAAGAACACGAGATTAATACCTCAATGCAAGAAATGTCAATAACCACACCCAAAGATATTGCGGGAGAGATGTTAGGTGTGTAAAATGTGCCGGCAGACACAACGCGAAAGACTGTTCTCTTAGTCGAACCGAACCTGCAAGGTGTATAAACTGTAAAGGACAACACCCAGCCAACTATAGAGGATGCGAAGTAGCGGTACAACTGCAAAGGTTAAGAAATAAAACACGCCAATCGACTCAAAACAGTAATGTTAGAAGAGAAAGGATTCCAACTACAACTAGAGCGCCGACACAACCAGAGCCCATAGGGCCAGAGAGGAGATCCTACTCTCAGATAACGCAACAGAATACTATTAAAGAAAATCCACTAGAAAGAATATTTCGAAGTATAGAAACGATAAATGCACGCCTAGCAAAACAAGAACGTGGTCTAGAAGCTATATATAAGCGGCTAGATAGACAAGAAGCTACCAATGAGCTTACATCAATGCTATACTAATCAAATGAATAGATCATTTAGAATTGTTATTTGGAACGCGAATGGATTACCACAGCATGTTCCAGAACTAGAAATTTTTCTAAACTTAGAAAAAATAGATATATGTCTTGTCTCGGAAACTCATTTAACAGAAACTTCATTTATTAAAATACGTAACTATCAATGCTACCATGCTATTCATCCAGGAGGAAACGCTAGAGGCGGGTCTACCGTAATTGTTAAAAATAATATTAAACATTACGAAGAGCCCGGTATTGAGGAAGAAATTATGCAGGTTAAAACCATAATAGTTGAATCAATATATAATAGGGAACTCAGTATCTCCTCTATTTACTGTCCCTCACGCCATCAATTAAAAAAAGAAGACTACAGTCGACTTTTTAAATCACTAGGATCAAATTTTATCATAGGCGGTGATTTTAATGCAAAGAACACCTATTGGGGATCTAGACTTACAACCTCTAAAGGGAAAGAGTTATTTAATGCAGCTCGCGAGAACAACTGTGAATTCCTCTCTGGTGATAAACCAACATATTGGCCTGCTGACATACATAAAATTCCAGATCTTCTTGACTTCTTTGTAACAAAAGGAGTTTTAGAGGACTACACATGCATTGAAAATAGTGAAGGACTATCATCTGACCACTCACCTGTGATCATGACACTGAGTACAATGATAATAAAAAAAGATAATTCACCTAAGTTAACAAACAATAAAACCAATTGGGATCTATTCAAGAAATTAGTAGAAGATCGAACAAATCTCGGCGAACCAATTAGAACGAAGGTGCAGTTGGAAGATGAACTAGAAATATTTAATAACAACATCCAACAAGCGGCTTGGGAAAGTTCACCGATTTCTCATACCAACGCTATAATGAAACATAACTATCCTCTTGAAGTCAGAGAGCTACTTAAGGAGAAACGGAAAGCTCGCAAAATCTGGCAGCACTCTCGTGCACCGCAACACAAAACTATTCTAAATTTTTTGTGCAACAAATTAAAACAACTAATAAAAGAAATAAAGAACGAAAGCATAACTAAGCGACTACGAGGTCTTTCTGAATTAAAGGATGACGATTACTCGCTTTGGAAAGCAACGAAGGGACTAAAAAGATCCAAAATGCATGTGCCGCCTATCAAATGCGATGACGGTTCATGGGCTAAAAGTGACAAACAGAAAGTCTCTCTATTTGCTGCTTATTTAGAAGAGACTTTTCAACCGTTGCCGAGGCAAACAGCAAATGAAAATACAACAGTCGTAAACAAAGCAGAAGATCTTGACATAAGGCATGTGACTTTATTGGAGCTTAAAACTGAAATCAATAGTAACTTAAGTATTAGAAAAGCTCCAGGTTATGATTTAATAACTGGGCAAATTGTGAAAGCCATTCCCGAGAAAGGTTTGCGTAAATTAAATCAAATAATTAATGCAGCTTTCAGATTGAAATATGTTCCACGACAATGGAAGGTGGCCGAAGTAATAATGATTCCTAAACCAGGCAAACCAGGAAACGATAAAAAATCATATAGACCGATATCACTACTTCCAATCATATCAAAAATATTTGAAAAACTGTTGCTGAAAAGACTCAAACCTATAATAGAAGAGAGATGCCTAATTCCACCACACCAATTTGGGTTTAGAGAAAATCACTCTACAGTTGAACAAGTTCACAGAATAACGGATGTCATTGAGGATGCACTCGAGAATAAGAAAATATGCTCCAGTATTTTCTTAGATGTAGCTCAAGCTTTCGACAAAGTTTGGCACCAAGGGCTTGAATTTAAACTGCATCGAGACCTGCCTCAGCAATTTTATCAAATTCTTAAATCGTACATAGCTGATCGACACTTTAGAGTCAAATTTGAAAATGAGTACTCTGAAATAAAAAGAATATCAGCAGGTATACCACAAGGTCGCGTACTTGGACCTATTCTGTTTATTCTTTATACGAGAGACTTACCGAATATTGAAGGTACCACAGTAGCAACATTTGCAGACGATATAGCTATTCTAGCAGTTGGAAAAAATATTTCGGAAGCAACAAGCAAACTTCAAAGTGCAGTTAACACGGTGAGCAACTGGACTAAAAAATGGCGCATCTCATTAAATGAAGCCAAATCAGTACACGTCAACTTTACAAATCAAAATGTAAACTATATTCCCGTGGTTCTCAACTCAAACCAAATTCCATATGCAAATACAGCTAAATACCTTGGCATGACCCTCGATGCTAAGCTAAGATGGAAAGAACACATCAAGAAGAAAAAAGAAGAGTTAAACATCAAATATAGAAAAATGTACTGGCTCATGGGTAGAAACTCTGAGCTCTCAATACACAACAAATTGCTTCTATACAGGCAAATGCTAAAACCAGTATGGACCTATGGTATCCAGCTTTGGGGTTGTGCCAAGAAAACCAATGTACAAATGATACAATGCTTCCAAAATAAAGTGCTACGAGGGATTGTGAACGCCCCATGGTACATTAGGAATGACAACATCCATAGAGACTTGAAGATGGAATACGTCACCGATGAAATAAAGAATCATGCAAGGAAACACGTACAGCGCTTATCTCTACACGAAAATGCAGATATGCGTCGTATGTTGGACACCACTAACGGCGTGAGGAGACTCCAAAGGCAGAAACCTCTGGAGCTGGGCAGTTTGTTTTAGAAGAAAGTATTATAAAATGAGTAACCAATAGGTTACTCATCTTAACCCGAGAACTTAATTTAAGAAAGATAAATTACTAGATGATCTAGAATCAGTTGTAATATTGTATAAATAAATAAATAAATTTATTAAATAAAAAAAAAAAAAAAAAAAAAAAAAAAAAAATTTTCGTATTCCCATCTATTTCATAATTAAATATATAATCACAGTAGCCTTTTGATCATTTGTCTTTTACAAAAAAATTTACTTTATTAACATAGAAATAGTCGGGTTAAATCGTTTATTATGGTAAAAATCGGATTTGGAACAGATTTTTCGATCAGTTTGCCATAGAGTTTTTGAAAAATAAATGAATTTACCGAAAAATTTATTTAAAATTGACTTTTGCCTGACTATTGGCCCGCAGCCAAGAATGAATATAAGCATCTGTCAAGCGTCACAAATTCGGAGGGTAAAAGAGAAAGCGAATAAATCAACAGGGCCGTATTTAGAATTTTTTTCGGCCGAATGCAACTTCATTGGAGGTTGAAATTAAATACTACACAAACTCAAAATTATTTTTATTCCTCCAAATAAGTACATTTATTGTTTATACATATTTAAATAAAATATTATGTAGATTCTAAGTTGCGTGTATTCAAATAGTAATAAGCTATGATCCATTTGTAACTACAATTAGAACAAAATTAAATTTTTGTTTTTCACCGTCATTTCCGTACCTTCCAAGAGGAAGAGTATATGGCGCGTTTTTTAATGTGGTATCCCCCGTAGGCATACTCCACAGCATATTAAACGTGGTGAACCGAATAACTTCTGGGACGAAAGAAGTGCTTTAAATTGTATATTTTTACAAACTAAACTAACTGCAATGTATTTATTTTACATTCCTTGGAAATGTAATAAAGAAACAAACCGATTTCTTTTTGTTAATTTAGATGATCTTTGGTTACAAAAATAATTCAACCGGATGTCGTAGTATTTTTCTATGATAGAATGAGCTAACAAACTAATGTGTTCTTAGGAATTACTATATTGATCTTCATCATTGAAAATATTTACACTAATTAGGTAATTAGGTTTTGAAGAACGTTATATTTTAGTTTTTAAACAATTCTGAACTAGATATTAGTTGCGTTATGTTTTTGTAGCTATTGTGCCAATTCCTGTTTTAATTCAGCTTCGAAATATTTACAAATTTTAATACTGACGGCGAATGAGTTAACAGACCACCATTATTTTTTAAATTGATTAGCGATGCGTAAGAATTACATATTGTTGTATTAATTTGCAACAATCCTCACAATTCAATTTTCTAAACAAATATCTGACTGTAAATCCCCCTATGTATTCAGTAATAGTAATTGAAAAGATTCACTTAGTATAATTGGGTATCGAAGAAAACCTTCATCAAACATATTATAGGTTCGTCTTCTTTATAAATGTCGCAAGCAATTGGAATATCATCTGATAAGGCTTCAACCATTGCAAATCGGTTAATAGAAGAATTAATAAGACTATCAGAATTAAAATTGGAAACATTCAAAATAGAAATTTCTGTTTGGGGAATACAATTGCCTAACGAGGCGTCACTTAGTTGAAAGTGTGTTAAAATAGGCTTGTTTGAAGTGATTCGTGTTGGATTCGAATTTCTTCTTAACCTTGAGCGAACAATTGAAAAAAAATATTCAATGTGTTCTTGACTTAATTTATAGAACGAAATATATTTCAACAGTGTGCTTAAATAAGTGGCATGGAGAACCTGGATGTTAGAAAGACAACATATTATTTCAATAAATCCCGTTTTGCATTTTGAGTCAATAACTTTAATTCCATCGGATAAAAATTTGAATTCGGTATATATTCTATTGAAGATTTATCGTTATTTATAACCAAATTAAAATTACTTCGGGATATTAGTTTTTTTAAACCATAACCTTGAAATTTTTATTGTTGCACTACACCCTTCAAACTGTGGCAATTTTAAAACACTAAATTCTAATGCGCTTGCTACGGAATTACTTAATGTCTGAACTGCTAAATCAATTTTCATTTTTTGATTATTAAAATATATATGAGTCTTTCGTAATTTATTCGCGGGATGGAAACCTTCCATCGATTGAATCTTATGTAGTTCTTCTAAGTAGTGTCATGCAATTGTATTGCCTTCACTATCGACTAAAGAGCCTTTATTAGCTAAAACGTTCCTAACGAGTTTCGACATGAGACATGCATAAAAAAAACTAAATATTGTTGAGGTATACCAGCCAATTTAAACGCGAGATTTATATTAGGGAAATAAACGTTGCAACCTAGTGTTCGAGTCATAGAAACATTTGTTGCTAGTCCATCAAAATTCACCCCAATTGTTATAACCCCAACATCGTGTAATAAACGTGAACAAGACTCAATCATATTTTTTGGTAGAGATGTTAAAACTTTAATAGGGAAATACCCAAGAGGAATTTTCGAACGAGCAGTACAACTGATAAACGTTTGGTAAAGTATTACCATTTGGGTCACTACCTCCCAACTCGACGCATCCCCATATTTTTTACATCTCATCCAAGCATACATTCCCAATAACGAAGTCATCTGTTTCTATTTTTGAATGGACCAGCATCTCTAGAGTATGAAAAGATTCTGTTGTAAAACTTGGATTCCCATTTACTACTGTATACCAATTAACAAGCGTACGAGAGTGAGGTAAGCAGTTTTTAAATTGTTTTCGAACATATCCATAGGCCTTTGGAGAATAAAAGTTTAGATTTAAAGTAAACTTCCGTATTTCTTCTGGATATTTCCTGTTTAACTTTCAATTTGAAATTTTATCTCTATATATATTTAAAACTCTTGAATTTGGGTCAGAATGTTCTAGAAATGTATCCTTCTGGCCCGAACTAATTAAATTGTTCGTCTAACAAGTGGCTCAATTTAATAATTTTTCTTTTTTGTATACTAAATTTTTGCCGCAGGTAACTATTTTTTTCTCCAGTTCGTTGTATTTATTCCTTAAAAATTGTAGTTTTTGTCTTCTTAATTTATTTCTTGGACTCGTAGGAAGATACCGTAGATACCTGATGACTACGAATGCTAATGTCACTACCAAGAGGTGAGCTATCTGCGATTTATGGAATGGTTTGCAATTTCGAAGGACTATTGTTTAAACCGGATATATTTTCGTCATCCTAATTTTCCGTCTCTTCACGATTAAACAAATCCGCATTATACAAATCTATATTAGTACGGGATACCATCACTTCAGGCACTTCGTCAATTGGTGGTAAAGGATTCTAATTTTCTACATCAGAAATGAAGGGTGTATAGTCATGGTCTTTATTATTTGCAATTAAATGCAACGGCTTGATTGCCACATCACCTAACAAGGTCAACGCATACATTGGATCTTCTTCAACATGAGAAGAAACTTCAAAATTTGCCCCAATAATATCGTCAGAATCATTTATAGAAGTTGGGCAAACGTTTTGGGGGACAGATTTAGAAGATATAGAATTACTGCTTGATTAATATTGGGGCATGTATTTTCAAGATTATTTCCAACGACGTCAAATTCACACGGTGATTCGTCAATGAACAAGGTTGGAATGGCCGATTTTCTAGAAAACCTCTTTTGATTCTCTTTTGTCTGTGGCATGAAATAGTGCTTTTCAAAATTTACCGAGCAAACAATAGAATTTCTACTTAGTACATCTTGCTCACCGACGCCAAACCAATTCAACCATTGCTTTTTCAATTCTCCACATTTTGGTAAGCTAAAAACAAATGTTTACATTATAATTTCTGTAAAAAATTGTATTTATAGAATACCAAAATAAAAAAAAAATATGAAAAGCAACGCACGTAGCACATGAAATAATCGCCATTTTATTAAACTAAAATAAAACAAATGCGGCACTGGTAATAAACGTGTTTAAAAAAAAGCACAACAACATCAGCCAAAATTTTTTGCTTAGTTTTCTCTGATTTCTAAATTAATGGTAAGAAATTTCTTACCGAAATTTTCTAGGCGTGTTTTGGCAGCATTTTACAAGACACTTCATTTCGATGTTTCAATGTTCAAAGTTTTCAATGTTTATTACCAAACGGCGCACTAATGCACGATTCACTAACTGTTTTGTAATATTTTATTTATTTTAATTAATTATATCAAGATTTTTTAAGAACACAAAATTGAGCGCGTCACTTTGTACAAAAACAAAAAATAGTTTGGCCTTTTTTTTCTTTGATCTATGAGATCGCCATATGCATTTATATATAACCATCCTGCTCTGGCTTGTGACACATGAAATAGAAAATTTTATATGGGAAAAATCTTTTCATTCATTCTATAGTAATATAGTTCTATGTTTATTAATTAATCTTCCGAGTATTGTAGATAATAGTGTTGTAGTATAACAATGCCACGTGGAAAGTACTTATCAGAGAGAGAAAAAGGCAAAATTCAACCCTTTTCGAAGAAGGTTTTTCTTTTAGACAAATCGGGAAAAGATTAAACCACCATCATAATATCTTTGCTACTTTTTTAAATGATCCAATAAATTATAGCACCAAGAAAGCCGAGTAATTCTTGTAAAAGTATAAAGCGGCTGAAAAGTGAGCTTAACTTGTATGTGTCTCGAAGCATAATCTGCAGAGCTATGAAAGGTGCTGAGCATATAAAATACAGCAAAATTAAACCTATCACTCGACTTCTTCAACGGCCAGTTTCTTCCTTTTTTCTACACATAAATCAAGAAGAAAGCTGAATTTTCCAGCAAGATTTCGGGCATTAGCGAACGATAAATCTGTAAAAATCTCGAGGTTGCAATTTTTCATGATTTATATCTATATGTACTTTATTTTACTTCGCAAAAGAAAGTAAAATGGAGGCAGTTTATATTAGTGCCCAATGTAAGTAATTCACGTATGTAAGTAAATCAGGAATACACCGAACTTAAATTGTAAATAAAAAACGGTAACTTTGGCAAAGTTCGACTTAAAATTGTTGCACAATTACCAAAATTTTTTTATCCCTAATTGTTGTTCTCGTAAATGCTTTAGTATTCGAAATATTTGCAAAAAACGAAAACGCCTCTATGGAAACTGCCATATTGGGCATAAAAATCACTGTAATCTCCCAATTTATGAGAAAAACTTAAGTATTAAGTTTTTCCCTGATCAGTCATTTCGGCCAAGCTGTAAAGAGCGCACATGCATTAATTTTGCACGGTACCACACACAAATACAAAGACTCACAAAGATATTTTAAAAACTATGGTAAATATGCAAAAATCTAGAGGACAAAATTTTTCATAATTGCGTATTCTTAATTTTACTACGTAACAGAAAGTAAAGTTAATGGCGAAGAGAACATACAATGTCATTAATGTACAACAAGAATATAAGGACCAAGAACCGAGTCTTGAAGCAAGCTAGGAGAGACAGGAAGTCAAAAAGGTATTATCAAAAAACACTGCCTGAAAAACCCCGAAGTGTAGTCTAAAATCAATTTAGTATCAAATAAACTTTGAAGACTAATTGAATCGAACGCCTTCCAATATATAGAATTATTAGCTTTGAAATTTATAGAATCTATCTATATATTGTATTTGTGAACCTGTATAAGATAGCAGAATAAATGTGTTTTTACTATTCATTACTAGAGGCATCACTATCAAAAAAATAAATTTTTTTCTGCAAAATTTTTTTGAAATTTTTATCAAATTAATAATTTTCAACAGAAACTCTTATGAAAAGAAGAGAAAATATATTCATTTTAAAACGAAGAAAGTTAATTATCTTTAAAAAACATTAACATTTGCGTATGTATAGGGACTCTCAAAATATACTAAAATTACGATAATCATCATAGTGCAAATACAGTGCAACACAAACAAAAATCGCCTGGGTTGACAGCACTTCATAAATGTTTTCAGTTTTTTAACAATAGTGTTAGAAAACCCCCCCTGTGACTACCCCGGGTGTATGTTTTTATGGTAGCTTAGATCATAATCTATTGTACATGAGCAACATAAGAATCATAACTGGCGTCAGTAGTCTCCATACATTTTTGAAGTTATTTTAATGTGAAATGTTTGCAGTTTTTTAACAAAACTGTTAGAAAAACCTTAAAAACATACACCCAGGGGTTTTTCAAACACTTTTGTTAAAAAACTGAAAACATTTCACATTAAAATAACTTCAGAAATGTATGGAATGCCATCAACGTTGGCGATGTTTTTTATGTTGCCCTGTATTTGCATTATGATGATTATGACAATTTTAGTATACATATTTAGAGAGACATTCGCAAATCGTTTTTTAAAGAAAATTAAATTTTTTCGTTTCAAAACGTTTAAACATATATTTTCTCTTCTTTTCAAAGATTCTTTGATTTTTCATAAAACTTTCTGCTGAGAATTATTAATTTGCTTAAAAATTTCAAAAAATTTCTGCTGGTTTCAAAAAATAACAGCACAAAAAAATCACTTTTGTTGATTACTCTAGCAGTCAATAGCAAAAACACATTTTTCTGCTGGAAATTTCTGCTTTCTTATACAGCATGTATTTGCGATTAAAAACGTCCAAATTGTTTACGTTGCGTCAAAATGAGGAAAGCGAATGATCTAACTTATTTTTTAAAAGAATTTCTCTATCGATGCAAATTAAACCTATCACTCGACTTCGAGATTGCTCATAAACTAAATAAGACCGATAAAATGAATCCTATTTTCCAAAGATGATGTGTGTAAAAAATAACAGAAATAGCATTCATCAATTTTCGAAAAATCCCTAAAGTTAACTCTTTTAGGTTTCGAGACTTACAATTAATAGGAAAAACAAGGAGAGGTTGTTGGCTACCAAAAGCCAATTGTTTGGAAAAACAAACGGAATTTTCATTTTAAAATGAAACATTTGCTTTCACTACTGAACAGTGAGTGATACTCTTAACCTAACTAGTTGAAATCGGTAGAGTTAAATAAACAAAAACTATTTAAATTTTACGAAATAAAAAACAAGTGTCTCATTTTAAAGTGTTATTCAGTATTTTTCCATAAGAGCCGATGACGATAAGCGTAAATAGTAAATGAAATTATCAGCAGAAACGACAAGGTTGTGTACGTTTTCCCAAACATATTTGCCCAAAATTGTTTTCCCAACAATTATTTGTCCAAATACTGTTTATCCAAACATCGTTTCTTTGCCCGAAAAGAACCCCAAAAATCCTAAAATTGTGGGTTGGATGTTTCGCGTGCGCCATACCAGAGATGAAATCCTCATCATACTATATGACAGGAAAAATAACTAAAAAATACTACATGTCTAAAAGCCATTTTTTAAACTGGGGTGCGACCACTTGTTCGTGGATTAGAAACCACACCCGAAACAAATTTTTATTTATTGATGAAAACATTCATAAAAAGAAACTCAAAGTCAAGCACGAGTCAGACACAAGTATAGCGAACTATTATTTTCCACAAAATCGACGATACTTGGATCGAACAACATGAGCGACATTTTACAAATTTTACAGCAGAAGATAAAATCGATTTTAATTTGATATTTAAATAAAACCATATTTTTTGATTTTTATTACATCATGAGGAAATAGAGGAATTCAAATAATTATTTTTTTCTCCAATTGGTAAATTTTTTATTGTAACGCAATAAGAAATGTTTTTCGTCGGTTGGGTTATATTATTTATTAATTTGGAGCTTATGCTAAGGCGCTTGTGCTAATAATTTTAAATTGAATTTTAGAATTTGTCACTTGGGGGCAGTTGTGTTTTTATAACTTAAAAAAAACAAAAATTGTCATTTGACTTTAAAAATATTAAACTAAACTTATTGTAATGACTGTTTTAACCACCAAATCAAAAAGTATTTGCTATTTGTGATTATTTTACAAAATTAATTGTTTCAAAAATATTTATAAACTAATTAAAATAAATTAAAGTTGCTTTAAAATCATGAAAACGACACCAACGACAATTTTTTCATAAATTAGACAATTTTAAACTATTTATTATTCTAAATATTGTGAATAATATTATTCACATTTAAATGTAATAAAGACTTCTCACTTTTAATAATCGTATTAAATCAAGTAACCAACCGTTTAACCAAAATAAATTAGTATTAACCAGGAACAAACACAACAATCTCACTTTAAAATATTGCACTGATTTATGTCGCTTGGTTGAACTGAACCAGTGGTTTTTGTCGCTTGGTCTATTTGAAAAAACATTTTTTCATAAAAAAGCGGGATTCTATCTAAAAAAATAAAAGCAATTCGGACTATCGTATAGCGCATTGCTGGCGCTTTCCAATGATATAAAATACACAAATTTGAAAAATTGTCGCTTCTGCTGCTCGATCCAAGGTATGTCGAAATGTGTTTTTATTAAGAAGTTTGATATAACAATTTTTCGTGGAGTGCTTAGTTTACAAATGTTTTTTTCGCTAAAACTGCTATAACTCAACAACCATTTGTCGTACATCAATAGTCTCATTTTGAAGGTTTCTAAATTCTCTACAAAATTATTTGGATTCGCGAATGAAACATCTGGAAATTTCGTTGGTAGTCTTTAGAGCTTGGGATGTTTTTCAAAAAAAGTCAGCATCGGAAAGTAGACTAAATTTGCTTAATTTTAAAAGTAAATTTAAACCGACATTTCACCAAGATTCAAGCGTTTGGAAATAGGGGTTTCTTCTAAAAAAAATTTACCGTTTTGCGCACTGTATAACACTTGAATTCAGCGACCTCAAACTTGTTAAGTGGTTTAAACAAGGGAAATTTGTGGGCTAATATGTCTCAAAAGAGAAGGCCTAGAAGAAAAAAAAATCCAACGAAAGCCTCTCCGGAAAAGCCAATTGTGGTTCTTAGTATGTATTTGATTTTGATTCAAAGTGATCTAATAATTTCTTATACAACTTATTTAAACCCGCTTTAGTTTCAAGTTTCAGGATTAGTAATATTAATTGCTGAGATTACGGCAATTTTTTTAACGAAAATCAATAAGAATGAGTAAATACCAAACGAGCTATTCAGACCTACAATAGCAAACATCATATTAAATTATTACAGTCTTAGGTGAAGGCCGGGAAACCGAAAAGTGCAGTTTAATTCCCCAAGAAAAATCGAGCGTTACGATTGACGAGGTTTTAATGTTTTTCTTGAAAACAAAATCAATAACAGCACCTGAAGCACACAACAGTTAAAATCCCTCTGCTTACTAAACAAAAATTTGTGTATCGTGAGATTATGACGTATTACAACGGCTATTAATGATGGACTAACATATAAAACTAATTACATACAAATTTTATTTTGCTTCATCTTTTTCGATTAGATTATCGTCATGTTATTTTGTGTTTCCGTTGTATGACTTTGTATTGGCGTGTGCAGAGGTAAAAACCAAGTTGCGTATGATCAATTAACCTGCTGACGAGATTGTGTTGAGCTACGAATTGTGTTGCCACGACCTGGCTCCTGCATAATGCTGTTTCGATGTGAGTCCCATCAGCCTTAACTCAATTTGCCCTGAAATTTGCTTGTATAGTTGTTGAAAAAATGGTGGAGTCGGTAAACGTACTGAAAGTACTTTCATGCTGGATTTAGTCTTTGTTTCTAAAAAAATTCAGTACTTTTACTTTCCATCCAATATCATACCTACCTCCCCCTCCCCCTCAAAATGTGGAAAATGTGAAAGAAATGAGCATGAACGATCGCCGTATTTTAATCAGAGAAGTCGCTGATGGTGTCGGCATACCAATTGGCTCATGCTATAACATTTTCTCGGATGTCTCGGATGTTTTCATACCCAAAACCAATGTTAGCAAAATTTTTGAATTTCGAACAAGGCCAGCAGCGTATTGGAGGTATATCCTCTATCCGGTCGCAAATTAATTATTTGCGATCAGAAATATGGGTACTAGATTTATTTTGCCATGCCAATTGACACATTTTTTTAAATTTAAATTTGTTTTGCTATTGTTAAGTAGAAATACATAAAAAGACTGCGACCTCGGAAAATGCGTAGCATTCTTTTCGTGCGATTTGAAGAAATATCAATCCGTAAAATTCCAAAAATCATTTAGTGTAGTCTATTTTAAAATTTTTAAGACGTTTGGTTAATAAACGTAAACTCGATTCTTAATTAGTAGGTAATCGATTTATCTTATAAATCACCATATGATTATTATTAATGTAATAATCCTGAACTTCGCAAATTAATCGCAATATGGGGTACAATTCGAATAGCGACTGCATTTAAAAAAATTAATCTTTTGTGGTATGGTGGGCTGATTTTTGGGTCTTATTCGTTATGCCTGTTGGATCGCACATCACATTATTTAAAAAAATATTTTTTGGTTGTTTTATTTTAAATAACGATCATACATTTTTCAACACATCAAATAACATATTATTACCGCTGTTATGGATCAGCCCACATAAAAATTGACCGATTTTTATTTTTTTTATGTGTCATGTTTTACATTTTTATTAGTTTTTATTTTTTTTTTCAACAGAAACTTAATGACAAATGTAAAGCTGGTTATGTTACAATAAGCCAAAACGAATTTATATTAATTGGATTTCTGTTGGAATTTAATGACGAGTGAATTCAAATGGGTATTTCTGTTTGACGGACGAAAGTCACGTTTTTCATAATTGCAAGGATACCTCAAAATGAAAGAGCATAAATAATAATGGTCGTTCGTATACAGTGTAGTAAAAGTGAAACACTTGGATTTTTCATATAAAATTCGCAGTTCTTGTTTATCTTAGCGATTTATTCACGTAACGGTAGCATGAAAATGATTTTTTACTTCAAACGTAAACAGCATCTGAATTTTATTTTCTTTGATCTCATCATCAACAATAAAACATAAAACACTAAGACGAGAAATAAAACTACTGGAGGAGATAAAAAAAATATTTTCATTTTCCATTCCATTCCTTCATGTCTCATATAATAAAAATCTTGAGATGTTAACTGTGTGTATAAAGAGGCGAAGAAAATTAAGAACTGCACAAACAAATAAAACATTAAAAGTCTACCGATATAATAAAATTAAAAACATTAAATACCGCCCCTTTCCCATCCGCAAGTACGTGCAGTCAATTTGTATAAAAAACGTAAATATTTTATTCTTATAAATCATCATCTTTTCATCATCATTACCATCATCAACACAAAACAGTCATATTCAACATAAATTCCACTCAATCATTTCGTAGTGCGCATGCCATTTGTACATAATATATAATACAAAACATAGCGCCAGCCAGACAAATTTTATAACACAGGTTATGATCCTTTTTCGATCTTCATCTTATTCTTTTCTTAATTCAATTATTAACAATATAAAATACATTTCCTTATCTTAAAAACTCTCACACATTTTTGTCTTTTGTTTTATTCTCTTTTAAATATAAAAAAAAATTTTACGATTTCAATTTTTAAGTAACTTGCGTGACAAAATTGTCAAAAGAAAATGGATAAGAAACGCATAAAATAAAAATGATATTAGTAAATGGGACAGTATCCTTTAGACATATTTCTTATACAGTATTTTGAATATCTCCGTAGATGAAATGTTGATGATAAGACGTTTTGAATGGTATATCGTTTTAATGGAAATGGTCCTTTATTTTTGTTTTGGATTTATGTCGCCGTCTTTTCTCAGATTAAACTTTTATGAGTCATTACATAACTTACGATGTAGGCTAAAGGAGTATGACGTTTCGGCGGACCACATTTTCATATTTATGGTTGTTTGTTTTGCAAAGAGTATAAATTGGTTGGGTCAGTGATCTGGTCTTTTTTAAGTTAAGCTACATTCGCTGGCAGAATTGGATAAGTACACTCCTTCTAACGTCTTCTTGACCGCGCTTAAATTATAAATAGGACAATTCTTGGCTTGACACATCGAGGCTCAGTGTCGGGTTTTAACTTTATACTCAGCATTATACGATGAACATCTTCCCAATGTGTTAGCGAACTGTTGATATCTTTGTCATAGTTCGGTTATTTTATTATTTCGGTGACCGTAAATTTATTGTTCTGGTACTGTACAATTTTAAACTTTAGTGATTCTAACAAATCCAGGCCCATAATATTTGAGATCTCCTGTTCCATACCACAATTAATGCGGCAACATAAATTTATATTTTTATAAATAACGTCCTCATAGCACATACCTTTAACAGCGATTTAGTTTCCACCATAGGCTCGAAATGTTTTCGAAAAGTTTGTACAAACCGGGTTTCCAAGTTGTTGGTATACAGTGAAGCTGACCATTGAACAAGACCGTTGACCTTGAGAAAATTTTATATTTTGGATGGCGGTAATCATAACCACAAGATATTAATCAATCTCTCTAAGGAGACTTACACACACCATAATGCGTGATTTTTTTCGACACTAATTACAGGTATAGAATTGGTAAACGAGCAGTGTTAACGATCATGTTCGCCAATACATTTATGACAAATTTTATTGACTACCGGCTTCTCCTAGACGCCCTACGAACTAGATTCATAAATCCCAGCGATTTCCTACCCTTCGTTCAGCGTTGCGTTTTGCTTTTGTAAACAGACAAACGAACAACATCATGAAGCGTATTTATGTTGTAATAATGGCGCGTCTAATTAAATCATCAACAAACGGAGTTTTACACGTATCCCTGGAACATTGGAAAACAAAATTTCTCTCTACAACGCACGAAGATCTGTGACCCATTCTGTATATGTTTGGTAGGGTTTAACCGCCAATATATGAATATTTGACACAAATTATTTTGTTTAAATAAACCACTTAATTCCTTGAATGTATATTGCCACAGAATAGACAGAAACGTCATAACGCTATCAAATCAAATATCAAATACCTTGATTGTTATGCAAGAATTCTCTCTTTACATCGCTGTAGTTGCAATCACATATGAAAAGAAAATTATAAGTAGCTGTATTCAGTAACGGGTGCCTCCGTCAATGCATCCAGGCGAATTTTTGTAATGATATTATTGGACATCCTGTTTGTGAGGATAATTAATTAATTTTGGTTTGGTATTTGTTACCAATTGCCAAATAATTATACTCCATTTTTACAAACCTTCAACCAGATCAAAGTGAATAATAAATATAAAGATATTTTAGTTAATAATTTTTATTATAAAGCCTTTTGATAAAAAATATTTTTGGTTTTTCCATTTGGTGTGTAAATAAATAAACTTTTTTCCGTTCCCACTCTGGAGCAAGCAACATACAGTTGGCCATGTGAAAAGCATGAATTTTCCAAAATAACACCAGCTATTTTCAATAATTGCCCCTGGGCTTTGTTGATTGTCATTGCAAAAGCAAGGCGTAATGGGAATTGTAGTCGCTTGAATTCAAACGGCAAATCGGTGAGAATCATAGGAATGCGCGGAATTAACACATCTTCTCCTTTACTTTTACCAGTAATAATCGTTGCTTCAATCACATTCGGCATCAATTTCTTCACACAAAGCCGTGTTCCGTTGCACAATTTCTTTGGATCTAAATTTGGGAGCAGTATTATTGGTGAACTCTCTTTTAAAAATAGTATGTGTGGTGGAATACCAGGTGGCTCCAAAGAATTAAGAAACTATTGGATAATTGATGGGTTGATTCACATCAGTAACCGTGTCGGTAGATTTGTATTTCATTAGTGGCCCGGGTATTTCCGATTGAATTTCATTATTTAATTTATTAACGCCGTCATTTTTGGGACCTAAAGATTGTGAATAATTAAGTGAATATTTTAAGTGAATAATTAAATCAATTATAGTAGAGGTATGATTTGTGTATAAGAATCGCACGCTAGATTTCCTTTTTGGTGTCTAAATTTTTTCGACTAAGGCGCTATTTCGGAACATTAAAATAATTGTATCTATATACGTACATGTAAAAATGAATTCTTGATCCAGGGCAGACTTCCGGATTGGAGCATATCACTAATTTCATATAACCCCTTGTAACATGTGTTCCTTTTTGGATAAAGGAGGGAACTTCCCTTATAAATTTGGACCTGAAAGATTAGCACGGTAGTTTGGGGGGGGGGGTCCGAAAACAACCAAAAAAAAAAATTATTTATGCAAACGTCATCAAAGGCCCCCTCTCATTTCGAAATCCCCCAATAAAATTAGAAACGTGACATTATTTTATAGGTTCACAGCAATGCACAAAAGAAACGCAAATATGTATTTAAATAAATTTAATTTAACACTAAGCTTTAGCATATAAACATTTTTTTTTTTTTTTTTGGCTAAACTGTTGACATGCTGGTTATAATAAAAATAGTTCGAATAAGCATATCAGACAATTATCAAAAGAAAAACTATATATAACGTATATAAAAAAAAATTGAAACAGAATCACTCACCGTTTTAGTCCGGATCGCGAGCGCTCGGAGGTCCTTCCTAAAATGTTATTTAAATCACTGTGCTGGATCAATAAAAGGCAATATAGGTATTCAAAACTATAACGAAAAAAAAAATCATGCACGTATAACCTGGTTCAATAGCCGAAAACTATACCAAAAATAGAGCTTAATAGTTTGTATATACACTTCTTAAAAACTAGTTTTCAAAATTATCTGGTGCCACCCCTCGTCTACATATAACGGAGTTACGGTTGTTAGTCTTCACTGAACCGTGGGCTACGGTATTTTCCACCGGTTCGGGATAGTATCTACACCCTTGTATCACGTGCAATTTTAGGTGTTTATTTTTGCCTTCTGATTTATCCAACGCACGATATTTTTAAGAAAGTACGTATAAGCCAAGCTGCTTAGCGATATACCAGCCCCACACTATGAAGTAATAGATAGACATGGTTAGGAAATAACATATAAAAAAAAATACTCTAGGATTCTCGATTTACCTAGGATACGTATGTTGTACAATCACTATATTGTATATCACTATATGGACACTAAAATACGGACGATGGTTTACTCTGATACCGATGGGTTATAAGAATGACTAAAGAACAGGTCAGAAAGAAACAAAACTGTATTCGGATATATTTTTATTTTTATCGTATGTATTGATTCACACTTACTACGGGTATACTCTGTTTTTAGAGAACTGCGGTAATGAGATAAAATTCAATAAATGTAATTTTCTTTTTCCACACGTTTTACACTATGGGGGCACAACACAACTTTATTGTATAAACTCCGAAAACCAACTAAAAGTACCTAATCCAGCGATAACGTTTCAAGCTACAATACATATACCAAAAAGAATTGGGCCATAAAAATTGTAATTACAGCTCTACCTCGACTAACCATAACGATATTTTCTAAAAAAAAATTATACATCTTTATACCATATCACAGTGACGTTAGGCAGGGGTAGTCTGTTACGATACAATAATAACAGTAATCAATATTTTGACTCTATTTGAATTGGTTAGAGGTCATACCTAACAAGATGAATACCGGTTGGTACAAAGCATATTACGGTGCAATTCACGTGGATGCATTCAACTAGCAATCAATACATTACACCCTTTCCTAAAGTCATTCTCTTCAAAAAATCTTAAAAAAATTGAAATTTGAGAAAAAATTTGTACCACAGCCCCTTGACCCCGGGGTCCAGCCCCTTCAAAAGTATCGTGGTCTTGGTCCTGAACATGCAACATATATACCATGGTAAACATTTCATGACGATCGGTAAAGCGGCTAAGGCGTTATTTCAGAACAATCAAATAATTGTATCTTTACATGTAAAAATGAATTTTTGATCCAGAACGGACCCCCCGAATTCGAACATGTCTCTTATTTCATATAATCCCTTTCCAAAACTCATTCTCGTAAAAAAATTTAATTTTTTGAAAAAATTTGTACCATGGCTTCTAGACCCCGGGGTCCAGCCCCTTTCACAATATCGTAAGATTGGTCCTGAACATGCAACATTTCCATGGTAAACATTTCATGGCGATCGGTTGAGCGACTGAGAAGTCATTTTGAAATAATCAAATATTTGTATCTATACATGTAAAAATTAATTTTTGATCCAGGGCTGGGCCCCTCTGATTCGAAGATGTCAGTAATTTCATATAACCAGCCCCAAACTTATTTCCGTGGAAAAATTTAAAGAATTAAAATTTTTGAAAAAATTTGTACCACAGCCCCTAAACTCCGGGCTCCAGCCCCTTCCAAAACATCATAAGGTTGGTTTTGGATATGCAACATTTCCATGGTAAACATTTCATGGCGATCGGTTTAGCGACTGAGAAGTCATTTTGGAATAATCAAATATTTGTATCTATACATGAAAAAATTAATTTTTGATCCAGTGCTGGGCCCCTCGGATTCGAACATGTCAGTAATTTCATATAACCAGTTCCATAAACTCATTTTCGTGGAAAAATTTAAAGAAAATTAAAATTTTCGAAAAAAATTGTACCGCAGCCCCTAGACCCCGGGGTCCAGCCCCTTCCAAAATATCATAAGGTTGGTTCTGGATATGCAACTTGTACATGGTAAAAATTTCATGGCGATCAGTTGAGCGGCTGAGACGCCCATTCGGAACAAACAAACAAACAGGAATTCATTTTTATATATATAGATATAATATAGATATAATTTTTTAGTACGACTATGTTCTGGGTTGACATGTTGTAACTATCATTATTTTCGCTTCGATGCATTTTCGATAGAATAAGGGTATTTTGGAAGTAAACATTATTTTTTTCAAGCAAATTTTTAAATTTTCATCAAAGTAGCACGGTTTTTTCGTCGAAGCGAAAATAATGATAGTTACAACATGTCGGCCCTGATTTCATTCGGTAAGTAATTTATTAAAAGAAAAATGGTAATGAAAAAAAAACTAAAACAATACGTTTGCAAATGCCAAATTGATTTATGCCAAAATAATGAAAATGATTACTTGATTGTTTTAGCACTTAACAACAAACGCTGAAAATTCAAAAGTCATCAAAATGCCTTTCAAATCTTAACATGCCGCACCTCTTGAAAGACTGTGCTTTCAATGAACTACACCATTATTTATTAAAAAGCACCGAATAGTGTTTTTTTCTTATATTAATCCATTTTTAATTGGAAGCGCAAAAAATTTGGAGATAGGTCGCTTAAAAACTCCGCTTTTGGTGTGCACTTCTACTACTCGGACTTTATTATCTTTTCCTGGAATAATTGAAATAATGCTCCCTAGAATAAAACTCCCTGTTTCCATTTATTTCTTATTTGAAGCGTCTGCAATCAGCCATTTTTGTCACTCTGTGTCATTTGGAAAGGGAGTTATCGGGTACGTCCTTTAATGTTGGTTCATAAAATTTTGAATTTGGGCCCCCGGTTAAAAAAATGATTAGGAGTTAAAGGTCCACCGTCATTAGGATTGTCTGATAAACATGTGCTCTTTCTCACTCGTTTCAGATGGATGGGATTTGAAAGATTTTACTGAGGCTTGCAATAGCCCACCAAACTTCGGGGCACGTGGGGGGAATGAAATGCCAGGTAATATGTTAAGCTGCACAGAAGGAAGTAATTTTATTTTGTTCATTCTGCGAGAAAAAATCACTTTGCAATTTTTATAGTTCGTTATTCGCACCACTAAAATTTGTTGCATTGTCGGACCAAATACTGTCAACTTTACCACGACGAGACAGAAAACATTTGAGACATGCTATAAAAGATTCGGCAGTGAGATCACCTACCACTTCAAGGTGTGTGGCCTTAATAGAGAAACATACAAAAGAAGCAACATATACTTTATAAGGTGCAAGTTTACGTTGAAATCGATTTTGAATTAGAAAAGGGCCACATAATTCTACGCCTGTGTTAAAAAATGGTTTAAAATATTAAGGACAAAGCCGTAAGTACTATGGCTGTAAATCTGAAAATATGAAATGGACGAACATATATAAATAACATATGACACGCTAAAAACACCCAGTCGCAACTTTTTCTTTTACTGGTCACCAACAGTAATCGAACCCGGAACCCCCGAGTAATAGAGCAAGCACTGAATTTCTAAGCTAATGAGGGCGACGAATCGTGCATTTGTCTGTGCAACTTGTTGTTCGGGTAAATCACCCATTATTTGCTTTAAAATCAACGGATTTGTTCGTGCACAAATTCGCACCGTTTGTTTTGCTTTATTTTTACCATGGATGGACCAAAGCCTTCGCCGAACCAACGATTAAAGAAGTTGAGGACCTATGTGACCCTGTTTTTTTATGTTCGTATTCGTACAAAAGGTTAACCAAGTCATGATTAGCGAAAAAAGCTGGTAAAAGCATCTGATGTTTTGAGTCATAATATATGTTTATATTTTTTAATCTCCCTGCAACTCTTAATAGTCCCGTTTTGTCCATAAATAGATTGAGCGATGTGTTGTTAAATATATTAAAAAGTTAAATATATTTGATTTCTGTTTGAAATGCACTTTGTTGCACATTCTTTATCAAAGATTTTAACGCATTATCCAATTCTTGAACAGTTATTTTAGAATTCTCTGCTGTATTCTTTTTACATTTATTTGCAAAACGCAAACAATACGCCCAATCGAACGCCCAAATAACCTTATTAAATGAACTGTACCATTTAAACATCAAAGATTCTGTAGGAACTTTACTGTTATGATTATTTGTGCTTAAATTTGTAAAAATATCGAAATATGCAGTTTAAGTTCAAGATTTGTTGAACAATCTTTGGTGTTAAAGATATAGGATTTAAACAATAATTTCTGTTTTATGCAAAACCTTTGGACCATATATCCACATTAATGTACCCTTAAGCTCGTGTGGCATTAACCCGCGTGATGTGACGCCATGTAAAATTAATAGAATGTTGCTGCATGCCACTAACTATGTTGGTTACAAAAATCTTTAATTTGTGCGGTGGTGTAGCTATCCAATACAAAGTAATTGATGTATCGGCCCACTGAATAACATCTTGAAAATTCATATTTAATGATTCAATTGTTGTTGTAATTAATTTTGATAGAAGAAACGCTGCACATACATAGCTCTATAGATGTGGCAGTGTAATAGTTTTTAAGGGAGCAACTCGGGACTTGCTATAGAGCAAGTTTATACACTAACATTGCTGTCAATATCTATTGTCCATAAATATAAGCAAGCACCGTATGCTTTCTCGGATGCGTCGGCAAACCCGTGCAGTTCTGTTCGATTTAATACTACGTTTCTTGCGATGACACATTTCGGTAATTTAATTTGGGTTATTGCACGTAAATTGATAACGAAAGGACGTCCATACTTGCTCAATTTCAATGGGTATAATTTCGTCCCAATCTAGTTTATTTTGCCATAGAGTTTGAATCAAGAATTTAGCTGTTACTATTACGGGCGAGAGCAATCCTAAAGGGTCAAACAGTTTTGCTATGTCCGATATAACACCTTCCTTTTTGTCATTGTCGTATTTTCGTCGAATTTTGGTATTTGAAATACAAAAAAATCTTCTTTCGGTTGCCAAAATAGACCGCGTGCCTTAATGCATTCACCGTCACTGAATTCATTAGGTTTAAGTTTTCGCGATGCTGTCCTGGAATTCTTTCCAGAATTCGCTCGTCATTTTTACACCACTTGTGCAATTCAAAACATCTACGTTTCGTTAATTCGCATAATTGCGATTGAAGTTCGAACGCTTCAGGCAAAGTATCGGCACCTGTAACAATATCGTCAACGTACGTGTTGTTTAACAGTGCTTGCAATAGGAAATTTTGATTGTTTGTCAACAGCCAGTTGCTTCATCGATCGGGTAGCTAGAAATGGAGCCGCGGCTGTCCCGTATGTTACTGTTACTAATTCATATGTCTTCAAAGTACATATCGTGTTTATTATTTTGCCAAAGAATACGATGAAATTTGTCTATACATTTTTTATATATACGAAGTCATAGCGTACCGATATTTTCGAAACCGTAAAATAACACTAAACCAAGTCCGATCGAACAGTTGCTCCAACCATTAATATATCGTTTAACGAGTTATCATTTGAGCTCTTTGCCGAAACGTCGAACACAACCCTAATTTTAGTTGAAGAACTATTCGGACGAAGTATTGCATGATGGGGAATATAGTAACATATGTTATCACTTTGTTCAGAATCAATAACATCATTCATGTGACCTAATGTGAGATATTCGTTAATGAACATGATAAATTGTTCTTTAAGTTTCGAGTCATGGGCCAGTTTTCGATCTAAGTACGAAAACCTCTTGGCAGCTATTTGTTTTGAATCACCATTGACTACATTTTATCGTAAGGGCAGAAAGATATGATATCTTCCATTGGTATCTCTGTAATGCGTTTCTGCAAAATGTTTGTCACACATTTCTTTTTCATGTGACAAAAACCTTTTTGTGGGATTATTTTCTATTTCCCAAAATCTTGTGAGTAGAGGAGAAATATCATCTTCCTGCTGCAAAACGTATGAATGGTGAAAGTAACAGTTTTGGTCAACGTTCTGTTATGTTCGTGTTTTCCAAATAATATCCAACCAAAACAACTTTCCTGAAGAATAGGTAAATTTGGTTTTAGAAGAATTTTATTTGGGAGTAAAATATTTGGGAATATTTCAGCCCCAATCAATATGATGTGATTTATTAAAATCGGGATCCGCTAAATGAATATTCGAAGGGATCGACCAGAGATTTATATTAAAGCTATGTTGTGGCAAATTATTAGAAATCTGATGATCATAAAGAAGTCAACGTTAAATGTTGAATTACGATATCGCGATTTTAATTCAGTTGAAATCATTTGTTTGTTGAAGTAGAGCTAATGCCGTTGACTCGAATTGACTGATTTGGTGATTTGTTTCGCAATCAATGATTTTAACAAACGATTTTGTGATGAAATTTGATTGAATCCCCGAGTCGAGTAAAGCTCGGCACTCGACATATTTTCCATTGGGACATTTCAATAATACAATTGCCGTAGGTAAAATGACAGTTTTGGTAATAGGTGAAATTTTATGTAAACTAAAGCTATGCCATGCTGTCCAGTTATTTGTTCAAAATTTTATTATACAATTTAACGTCTGATTATTGATGACTTCATCCGCTTGAATGTTGTTACAATTTGATTGTTCAATTGGAATATTTGATGATTGGTCACCTTCGGTAGTTTGGTCACCGTGTAAAAGAGCGTGGTGTTTTTTGTTCCATACAGGTTAACCAGATGAACGACAGTCACTAACCATATATGGTATGGGTTTAAACGGTTTATACAAGCCCTTATTTCTTTAATTTTATTGAATCTATCCACAGGAATAAGCTTTAGAAAGACCGGACAGCCGAAATATGCATCACCAGTACCGTTATTTACAACTTGATTTAATTTAGGTTTGTGTGTAAATTATTCGCCACTAAAGAAGTTTGGATTCTTGGTCGAAGGCCTAAAGTGCGTTTGTCTGGATTTATTGGTTGGTGATTTGATGGTTTCATTCTGACTTAAACTAGAAAGAGATTCTAAAACTCCTGTTTTTCTAAAAAATTCACGAAATTTCTTCCACTGCGGTATATTGAAGAATTTTCTTCCTCCCATTCTTTTTTTGATTTTTTATCTAGTTTCCGCACTACTAATCGCATAACTACAATTTTGGAACATTCGTCGAATTCTAAGAAATTATTCGTAAACTTCCTCATATCGATTGAATTAGAATTGGTAATTGATTGTAAATCAATTAATGCCTCTATACATGGTTTTCCACTATGATTCGGGTATTATCATACCGACCCTTAAGTTCTGACCAAGCACGACTACAACAAGCATTAGAAATTTCTATGTGACCCAAAGAATATTTAACGTCACCTTTTAAATGATTTTGCAGATACGTGAATTTCATAACATCTGAAAGTCGGGAATTGTTATTAATCACCGCTTCCAAAATTTCTTTAAATGTCACCCATTTAAGAGGGTCACCTTCAAAATAAGGAATGTTAAGTTTAGATAATTTTATTAATAGTCTTGGTATAATCTGACTAAGATTGTCCTTTGAAATATTATTTGATACCTTTCCTCAAAGGCATCACAACCCTTTTGAAACGTTTCATTAAAATCATCTTCGGTCATGTTATCCTAAGATGTTGTTTGTAATGGTATTGAATTCAGAAAATATTTTTTCAACCGCTTCTAATTTTGTTTTAACAATTGAGAATTAATGTTATCAGATTCAAAAACAAACTTTTCTATATAAATTAACCGTCTTTTGATATACCCGAATTTTTTATTAAAATTTGTCTTTGCGAAATTTATTAGAATTGAATCCATTTTGTTAACGTATACCTTCTTTGAAATTCAACGTTTGTTAAATAAAATAAAATTTGTCAAATGTGAAACAATTACGATCTGTAATGATTTACAGGACTATTTAGCATACCAAATTGAAATATTCGCTTAACGCTTACAGAATTAATTTTACTAATTTATGAATAATTTACGTTAAATGTTTAAAACGAATAAATTTTAATGAAATCAGAAAAAATTAAAATAATTCACAAACAGACCATGTTACTGCTGATATTTGTTGAATTTATATGTTGAAATATTGATTGATGTAGCTGTATGTTGAATTTAAACACCCACTTCTCTCGATTCGTTTACCAATTCAATTGCAATATTTCCAATGTTCGATTTAATAAGGTTTTCGTTAATCACATATTTGCCATTAATAACAATTACACCGAATATATAAAATATAATAATTTTATTACAGTGAGTTTCTGTTTGTAGATATACAGGGTGACTGACACGAAGTGTTACCAACCTCAGACTGTCATTGCTGTCAAACCAGTGATGACAGAGCTCTCAAATTTACGACAGTTCATCATTGTTTACAAGCTTACAAAAGCATTTTAGTGGTAAATATTCAGAAAAAAGTTATCCGCAATGGAATTCATGCGTAATAGTGTGATTGCTCTATATTTGGCTGGAAAACCACAGCCGCAGATTGTTAACCAGTTAAAACATCTGCATGTGAATAAAATGTTTGTGTATCGCACCATAAATCGTTATAACGATACTGCATTGCAAAACGCCATGGTGGTGGACCGAACCGCACTGCAACATGCCAGATATCATTTGAAAGGTGAAGCCCAAATTGGCTCGGAATCCGCGCCGTAAGGCCAGAAAAATTGCTCGGGAGGCGAACATTTCGCTCAAACGGATGCACCACATATTGAAAGATCATTTTGGACTAAAGGCCTTGAAATTCCATAAAACACATGGTCTCATCGATGCTCAAAAAAAAGTTAGAGTGGAAAGAGCAAAGGAGTTGTTACGCTTGCACGAAAGTGGCGATTTGCCGGATTTGGTTTCCTCCGATGAGTCATCGTTCGTTAGTGAGCAATATGGGAACTTGCAAAATGACCGGATTTACTTGCCCGGCCATTCTATTGAAAATTTGGACCGCCGTGATGGTTTGGGCCGCCGTTACGGCCGAAAGCCGTTCACCGCTTGTATTTTTGGACCGTGGCATCAAGATAAATGCTCAAATTTATCGGGATCACGTGTTGGAGGGAGCGTTGAAGCCTTGGGCACAAAAACATTTCGGCCGCAGAGCCTGGACATTTCAACAGGACTCGAGTCGGCGCCGAGTCATAAAGCGTGCTTCAATCAAGATTGGCTGCAAATCCGCTAGATTTCTCGGTTTGGGTATTTTGAAGAGCAAGGTTGGGACAAAAAAATACCAAAGTGTCGATCATCTCAAGCAAGCGCTTCGCCTGGAATGGGCCAAAATACCGCACAGTCACTTTCGTGCCGCATGCAATAGCTTTGTCGGCCGCTTGAAGGCCATAATAAGAATATAAATATTAATAAATATTAAAATAATTACAGTTCAGAGTCGTAAAAAAGGTAGGGAAATGGTCGATAGGTAATTTTTTCCTTAGTCTACTCAATGGCGCTTCTGAATAATATCTATCACATTCCCGTTACCCAATTTTGGCAAAATGTTGAATATATAAAATCTCCCGCTTTAAGTAAATAGGCCAATAATGCTTTTATTTATAAATTTGAAAACAACATAACTATTATACTTAATACTAGCTAAATACTAATGCTTTATGCATGTGCAGTTAGACCTAACTAGAGTAGAACTATATGATTGTGTTACTTTTTTGACAGAATATATTACAGTAACTGTTAGTTCTACAATGCATTGCGCGATAGTAATACTTCGAGGAGGTAATCTACCTTGCAACCCCCATAATCTTTAAAACAAGCTGAATATATTTTTGAAACGCCGAACGTTAAGAATTATCTAGGTAAGATTCGGCATAGTTCTATCGCCATGAGTCATTATTACAACAACAAAAGCCCCTTTTAATTCTAAATTCATACAAAATAAATCGAATGTTATAATCTAAGAATTGGATATGGTCCTTCATCGAAAAGTTTCACTTCAGTGAGCTTCTTATAAAAATAAATTTAAACTTACATTTGCATTTGCTCCATAAACCGATTTATAATTCCAATTTCATTAATCGAACAACTGTACGAATAAAAATGGTTCCAAATTTCAAAAATTCTTTCAAACCCCGTTTTACGGGTATAGTCCAAATTTAATCGAACAAATAAAATTTTATCGTATATTCGAACAAGAATTGGCCTAGTTTGGTCTGAGTTGGCCATGTCCCATATAAGACAATTTAGAATCTCGCAACAAATAGAACTTATCAATTTAAAAAAATTAAAAGCACTTATACAAATTTAGCACTTTGTATTTTGTAATCTGATACTTTTAATAAATTGAAGTAATTTCGTTAAAACAAAAATTAAACTGGAAAATTATTTTTCCACTAACAGGTGAAATTTCTTAATACAACTACTGTATGTCGACTATACAGTTTTATATAGAAAACAAATGAATATTTTTTTTCGAACGATTTCAATGAAATAATGAAAAGGTGACGAACCTAGTTTCAAACAAGCATTCTTTACTAATTTGTAATATAATTTGTACTTTATGTTTAAGATTTTTAACTGACAGATGGATATATAAGACCTGAATCTTGAGTTAAAATTACCCCGAAACAGTAATTTGATCCCTTTGTTTGTTACAAATTAGAGGTATAAATTTAATTTATATACATATTTATTTTTTGCAATCTGAAACTATTTTTGTGTTGTTTTTGTAAAGTAGTTTTCTGTTGTTGTTGCTGTTTTGTGAGTGAGACTGTGTACGAGTTTATGAATTGAAATTGTTCATATTCAAAGCATTGTCATTACTTTTTGTTGTTTTGTTTATACATAATGTCTGACTGAATGAAAGAAACGTTATACTCTTATACAATTTTTTCATTTTTACTTTTATAATTTATTGTTACATCTTACCATGTAACATATTTTAAAATGATAAAAAAAAATTTTATGTTTTTACTAAAAATGAAATACAAAATCTTAAGATAATCTTAAATAAATCATTTAAGTTTTATGTTTTGGATTAACCGGGGCGCATAAATATCACGGAACCTTAAAAAATCCATATTGCTTTAAACTGTTGGTATATAAAACGCGGGAAATAATATAACAATGAACTAAATATTTCATACTCATACTCTATATACATATATAGAGGAGTAGAGCTGCTTAGAGTTGCTAAGCGCGCATGTGACTAATCTTTAAATTGATTCGTTACTTGAACCGCCTACTTGACAACATTATCATAATAAGCTTTTTGCGCGATGACCATGTTTCCATATAAAATTGTCATCAACAATATTATATATAAGATCAGCGCATATTAACCCTCATATACCATAAATCTTATTATATTATTTATGATTGAAACAGTGGCAATAAAAATTTTATAACCAAACTCAAAACGAAATTTGATATTTTTGTATTTCGAAAAAAAAAATTGACATTTATATTAATCAAATCAAATAATTAGAAATCAATCGATGATTTATGAATTGGATTACACGCAGAGATAAATAAACACAGAAAACTCGAAACCAGAAACCAAAACCTAAAAATCAAATCTAATCTTCAAATCATGTATAAAATTTTGAAAATTAGATGTGAGCGCACTAAATCGTGCACGCGTATACATTTCGATGATCTCAGATAGAATTTGGAAACTGTAAACCAACCGCACTCTATATGTAGACGTGATAATCAATACGAATATTTTTAACATGTATGTGAACAAAATATTATATGAATTGCCTAATCAATAATCTTGTATTCATGTAAATATAAGAAGGATTTAACAATATTATAATTGAGTCATTTTTATATCGACCACATACCGTG
This sequence comes from Nephrotoma flavescens, assembly GCA_932526605.1. Lineage (NCBI taxonomy): Eukaryota > Metazoa > Arthropoda > Insecta > Diptera > Tipulidae > Nephrotoma > Nephrotoma flavescens. The sequence goes on from OW052222.1 coordinate 115,384,700, forward strand.
TTGTGTCTGTTAAAAAAACAATAAAACAGCAAATAAAAAAAAAAAATTGAATTTGTTCAAAATATGGAAACTTATTCTTATACCTGGGTCTTCATAGGGGGCGTTAATTTTATTTAATTTTAAATTTTTATTTACCTCTTGAAATTTATTGCACAGTAGTTTATTGTTTATTAAAAACATTTGTTATTACAACAATTATTAATTGTTTTGCTTAAATTAAATGGACGCAATTGATTGGTATACCTACGTCTTTTTTATGAACTGTTGAAAGAGGTAACACTGCCCAGGTATCAGTATTTTGTTGTTTAACATGTCGCTGTGCTGACCTTGTTTGATCACTTGATGAAACTTTGCCAGGTAATTTTTGTGCCTCCATGGCTGAACTTTTTATAAGAATGCATCACACTAATTCTATGAATTCGCATCACACTAATTCTATGAAACGTAATTTAAAAGTTATCTGTAATGTTTATGAAAATTTAAGCAAGAGTCGGCAAATCAATATCCCAATCAATATTTATCAAAATTCATGTTTTCTTAATTCATGTTACATTTATTTAACGAAAAACAACTGAATTCTTTCGCTTTTGGATCATGTTACATGCGAAAACTATTCCGGTCCGGATAAAGGTGTGTATCACCCAAAACTAATGCTTTTAAAAATTTGTTTGGATCTTTACAACATTATGAACAGGATTGCGTATTTACCAAATTTAACATTTCAAAATCTCTCTGTAATTTGGGCATTATAGCCGATAACCATGGCCAACAAGACTAGAAGCCTGCTTGGATTAAACGCAGTTGTTACTTCGTTCTCAGAACTTGATTCGAAATCGATCTTTTTAAATCAATTCACACTAGAAACATGTTGACGTTTCTTCATTAACCATAAGATCATGTATGGGGTATTGTTACTTGCAAAAGTTCTAAATATAATAAAATATAAAGACATAAAAGTACTCGATGGTTAATAAGTTCCGAGGCTGACACATAGACAGCGCATCTAATGAGAAGCATAAGGTTTTTTGAAACCAAAACTCAAACCTTTTGTGTCAAAATTTATAAGTATAAAAAGTTAAAAATTTATCCGTGGTAAATTATTTTTAACTTTTTAAATTTTTACTGGTTTCAACTAGTTAAAAATTTTGACACTTAATAAAAGTTTAAAATTGTACAATAGTTTTTTTATTACAGATAACACTGAAAAAAATTATTTTGAACTTAAGCTAGTTCAACTTCTTTTAGTTATTATAACCCAGACTTTGCTTACTTTAGGTAAAAATGACCATGGTTTATTTTACTTATGCATGTTTCATAATACAAAAATGGCTAAGTTAATTTCAATTTATATCAATAATGCTTTATTTTCTTTCACACTGAACTTGTTTGTATGTCAATTCAAACTAAGCATTTATTTGATAACTTCGGAATAGTTAAACTAAACCATGTAAAAGTAAAATCAACTGAGCTTGGTAGTTAATTCAATTTATTTGCTTGGTTTAATCTGAACATAGGCAAATTCATCTCATAACAGTTTGATCTTGCAAATATGTCATCTAACCTAAGCATTTGTTTAAAAACTAATAATTTAACAATGTAGTAGTTAAATTAAACCATATTTGTTTCATATGAAATAACATAGCAAAAGTTTAAACTATGGACATTTAAACAGTGATAATGGATAAAATTCGCTAAATCGATATGTTCTTGTGTTATACTATAGGTATGAAGCAGATTTGAATTTTTGCAGTTTGGTCGGTGTAACCTGACAACTGACGAGTAGACCAACTTTTAGATGCAAACAAACTGCCAAGAAAGAACTTGAGGAGGTCCTCATTATTTTTTAAGGGTTCGAAATACCTGAAAGTTAATTTAACTAAGTAACTAAAGTAAAATAATTAACCTGTTCAAAATATGTTGATATACGCTGAAAGTTAATATAACCTAGTGAAAGTTTAAAGCTTCGGTTTAAATTAACCTACGTGCTTAGTTATATTAATTGTATTTTTGTTGTTTAAACTAAACTGTGTGTTGGCTCAAATTTTTGTTAAAATTAACCTACATGGTTGGTTATACGTAAAGTTGTAATTATTGGTCAAAATAAACTTTAATAATAGTTGTGTCAACATATGCTGTAGGTCAACATAACCTAGCGGATGGTTTAAATTGTTGTTTAAATTAACCGACGTGTTAAGTTGTATTAACGTTTTGCTTAGTTATATTGACTAAAGCAAATAGGTATAATTTGCATTGGCTATTATGTGAAAATGAACTATTCGTTTTAGTATTATGAAACAAGCGCTTAGTTGGCTGAAAAACAATCCACATGTTCGTTTAAAATAACCAATGTTTTTGTTTATATTTACCTAGACATTTTTTTCAGTGAACATAAGAGTATTACTGTTATATAAAAAATGATTGTGAACAAGAATATATGTGCTGGAAGAAAAATATTAATATAAAATTCAATTCAGGTTGCAAATCAGACCTTTTCAATTACGACACTATGTTTTTTTCTACAATTTAGATAGCTAAATATCTACAACTGCGAGTCGTATCGAACAAAACTGAAAGTATGTTGAACGCAAGTGTCATAATTTGCAAAAAAAATGCATGAGCCATTCAACCATAATCGTTCGGGTTGGTCCGTTGATTATGATGTGATAATATTTTTGTATTGCATGGCTGCGGGTTCTAGTTACCGGGTAACGGGTGATTTTACGAGTGTGAACCGTCATTCTATTCGAAATATTATAAATAAAATGCTGAATGAAATGCTACATTTGATCAACCGTTAACACCCCTATTCTTCTAGTCGCATCACTTCAAGTGGTGCGACTACTCATCTTCTTGGTTACTAGATCATTAAATTGGAACATACAAAATAATTGTTAAATAAAGTCAAACTGGCTGTTTCTTAAATCATTTCTTAAATTTCATAAAGTATGCAGCTTTATATTTCCTTACGACTGCTATCACTTCAAATGACAATTTCTATCACTTGAAACTTTGAAGTGACAAATAAATAAAAGAAAATTCAAACTAATGTAGCCAACTAAGATTTAAAAAATTTTCATTGAGAGTTTTGTACAAAATTATTTAGTAAATTTTGATTTTAAAATCTAGTATCCAGTATGATCCATAGTCACGTCGCATGAAGTGATACGTCTAAGGGAATTGAGTATTAAATGAGCTGGACGTTATGCTTGCAGATTAAATTCTTGTGCTTTCATCACTCATCAATGTTATGGAGTGCGAATTTAGTATACTGAAAAATTGATGGCGCAATATTTTTTCCAAAGCACTTGAGCAAAACCTAGACAACAGCACTAACATTATTGCACTGGCATGTATTTTGCATAATATTTGTATGACGGGTGAGGATTTCAATGAAAATATTATTTTAGATTTTGAAGGAGAAGATATTTAAACAACAGAAATGTTAAATGTTAAATAAGCTAAATTTAGTTGTCTGATGAATTGGATTTCTTTAGCAATTGGTACACGTCGATGGATGGATAATTGTGTTTAACCATTTGGCCTCATTTTTAATTTGGTTTAAAATTTGCATTTTAAACAAACTCATCTCTACCTGTTTTGATGAGGAACTTGTTCTTGATGATGACCGGAACGTACCGGGAGCGTTCTGTGGAGATGTGTTGGTATCTAAGAAGGAGGGAGTACATACAGGCAAACTATTCACTTCCGATATGGATGTCTGTCGACCCTCTAAATTGTTCAGAAACACTTACGAAGGCCAATTAAATTTAAGTGCAGCGTAATTGTTAATTTTTTTCGCAGCACGGCCACGTACTGGGGTCACAAGCAAGCCCATCATCATTTGTACCGTCGTCAGATGGTCACATCACATATAGCATGAAAAATAAACATAACATTTACTAGTATTATTTCAACTCAAAATATATTAAATATTTTACTTTGTTCTCATTAAAAAACTGCCACAGATGACGACATATTTGTGTCGGTTTGTGGATCTCTTTACTTACTTTTTCCTGTAAACAAATGGTTGAATTTGATTATTACGTCAATCAATTTATTTTTCTCTGCTTCTGTCTCTATAATAATAAATTTATAATTATTAATATCAATTATTTAATGCACAGCAATATTTACATTTTATATAAGCAGTACTGACCACACGTTTCCATTTTTGTGGCACTCCCATTTCTTCTTTCAAATTTCAATTTTATAGGTCTGCTTTCACGAAAAAATTGTTAACTCTAATACTCGTACAATAGTATATTGTAATTAGTAGGAAAAGTACTCCATTCCCGGGCGATAGTGGAAATTGGCAACCACGGGAGTCCGGGAATGCACTTTTCCTCCGAATTGTACATACTATTTTGTCTCCGATCGGACTTTAAAACGAATATAAACCCAAAATAATTTTTAGTATTATTCATTCACAAATCAAAACAAAGTAAAAAATCGAAAATAACATAAAATTATTGCTTAGTTAGCCACGACATCATAAGACATAAATACATTTTGTTTTTTTTTTCAAAAGTATTGACGACTGTTAAAGTTGGAAATGTGACATCTAGCGCATTAAAAATAAGCTCATTGCGGGTTTTTTTCTATGAAATTTTAGCACGGCATACTTTATAAAAATAAAAATTAACATACAAAAATATCCGGAACAAGCTTATTTTTTTTTGCCGTCAGATCCACTTATAGTTGTCTATAATGAAATATATTCACGGCCTAGGCCAGAAAAAATATTCTCGTACTATTATTACTTGTTGCTTAGCAACAAATACAACATACAACATACTGGAATCATGAGCTTTTCGTTTCGAAAAAACAACGGAAAGATATACTTTTCCTACGATCGGAGAAAAAATATTTTTCACTTTTTTCTTCGTTTCAAAATTAAAATAATATTGATAGATTTTAAAATTAGTTATTTACGTTTAATTATTATTTTACCAAACTAATTAAATTTTATTTAATTTATTATAAGAATTTTTAAAACAAAATGTTTCTTTTCGTATTTGTATTTAACAGCCTACTTAAATACAAAAGATTTATATAACACATGGATACGGCATACATATAAAACTGAAGTATACAGAAACTAAAAATAATATTAGGCTGCGTGCCAATAGTCGGGTAAATCGATTACTATGGTAAATATCGGATTTAGAACAGATTTTTCGACCAGTTTGTCATAGAGTTTTTAAAAAATAAATGAATTTACCGAAAAAAATTGACTTTTACCCGACTATTGGCCCGCAGCCCTAATGTGCAATTGAAAATTGGAGCATCACGGATTCCACGTTGCGGATTTTTTTTTTTGATTTATGATAACTACAAAACTTGACATTATGCCACATGCATAAATAAAATAAACAATCAGCGACATTCGCGATAATTTATTGGTTTTACTGTGCTATAAAAAATAAGTTACACGTGAAAGAATAATCGAAAATGTACATAGCGCTAAGCTTAGAACTCAAAACACTAGTAGGCTTGGTTTAATTTTGTTTAATTACATAAATAAATTAAAAATGATATAGGTTTTATATAATTAGCAATTTTGTGGCATATGTAATATAAAACACATGAATCTATATCCTTGATTTTGTTGGTGTATCGATTACACGTCATTTTTTGTAGTTATATTAGTTTCGATCTGATTCACCAGCGGCGCTTTTCGAACTTTTACAATCATCAATAGAGCAAAAATAGAATGTTTCTTCTTTGTCGCCCTCGTTAGCTTAGTAGGTAGAGTGCTTGTTCTGTTATTCGGGGGTCCCGGGTTCGATTCCTGGTGGTGACAAGTAAAAAAGTTGCGACTGGGTGTTTTTAACGTGTCATATGTTATTTATATATGCTCGTCCACTTTCAAATTTTCAGATTTACAGCCATAGTAGTTACGGCTCTGTCCTTAATATTTGTCTAGAATTTCGAATTTTTGGATATCAAATTCAAATTAGTGTCAGTGTCAAAAAACAGTTGACATATACTTGATAAAATAGACGCAATGCGAGATTTAACTGAAAAAGTAAAATACGAGTACCTATTTAAGCAAATTTGTATTCAAAATTTAATAGTAAAACGATCTTAAAAAAAACAACTTTGTTTATTTTTATTTACGTTTATTTTATTTATGTTGTTCATTACAGATATGTTTCAAGGGAAAAATTCGAAAAAATATTTAAATATTTTTCTGAATTAGGCAGCAGTAGCTGTCTTTACTTGATAAAAATTTAATTTGAATTTATTTTATTCCCAAGGATACAGCAAAATGAATTTGTAGATTTTATTTTGTTTATTGGGTTGGTAGCAGACAGTTGTCAAAATAAATTCCGAATTACACAATTATATAATTATTATAAACTGTTTGTTGATGCGAATATGAAATGTAATTTTACCAGGTGACAACATTTTAGAATAAAATATAAAAAATACCAGCTACGACGACATCTTTCGGCAAGTACGAAAATTAAAAATTGGAATTGGATTTAAATAATTCTAAAAAAAAATTGAATTTAACCAATTTCATTTAGGAATTGTTCAGTGCAATTGTTGTTGTAAATGTCTCAAGTAAATACAGCTAGTGTTTTATTTACTAAATTATGATTTAAAAAATTAACAATTTTGAATATTTTTCTGCCTATCCTATGTTTATTAGGAAAAAGAAAACGGTTTCAAATGATTTTCGGAATTGTCTTGGTTCCAGTGTGCCTCTTACTTTACATTTTCGGTAATACGATTTTCGAGTAAGAGGTGTATATAATACAAGCGAGTGGAATTTAAAAAAAGTTTTACCATATTTTGTTGTTGTTTTCTATGATAATTTAGTTTTGTGTCGTATACATGAGTCTATATAAATCGGTGCTTCAAACAGATAAAAACTTTCACATTTTTATTCACCTCAATTTTTAACTATTTATGCGGTACTTAAACTGAAGTGAAATTTTTAACGAAAAGTGTAGCTACACAAATTAATAAAAAGTGTAGCTACACAAATCAACGAAAAGTGTAATTTCTAAAAAATGTAGCGTTGAAAGTAGCTATGTAACGTTTTACTGAAAACAATCAAAAAAAATGTAAATTTGATGCAAATATAGGGATCAAATTTTATTCTAATAATTCTAGTCTAAACGTCAGGGTTATTTAAAAAAATTAATACTTTAAATGTTTGAATTGATGTTCATATGCGACACTATGCTAAGCTGTCAAAAATAGTTAATCAATTTGAAATAAGTTGTTTTGGGGTTGCTCCATACAAGTTTTAATGTGTAAAATTTTTGACAAATTCAAATATTCGTTAACACTCCGGCTACGATTCCAGGAACCTCAGAGATGTTAACAAGTGTGGGCATATATCTTCTAATAGTGGACGAATCGTCCTGTTTAAAATAATTAACCACGTAAAAATAAAAAGATTTGGGGTTGAATTACGATAATTTTAAAATTGTTAAATTTAATGAATATTCAAATATTCGTCAACATGGCTATTACGAGCTGTTACCAAGTGTGGGCATATATTTTCTAAAAGTGAACGAATCATTCTGTTCGAAACAGATTCTCACTGGGAATTGATTTGAGGTGCCTACGTGGTAACATCTATGAGGTTCCTGATCAAAGTGTTAACGAATAATTTAATTCTTCAAAAATTTTGCACATTAAAACTTGTATGGAGCCACCCGATAACAATTTATTTCTATTTGGTTAACTGCTTGTAACAGCTCGGCAATCAGTGTCGCATATGGATATCGTTTCAAGCATTTAAAGAATTAACTTTTTTAATAACCCCAACGCATTAAATTTACATTTTTGATGATATTTTTCAGTAAAAGTTTGCTACATATTTACGTTTTTCTACGCTACACTTTTTAGAAATTACATTTTTCGTTGATTTGTGTAGCTATACACTTTTAACTTTTAGCGTTAATCAATACTGGAGCTGATGAAATGAGAGGTTTTAGTTGGGATGAACCTTCTCTACCCATCACGGTTGACTGCTGGGATGAACCTTCTGTACTCCTCTCATCCGTCATACCCTGAAATCTCCTTTAAAAGTTTCACATACAAGCGAGAGTAGTTAAAGTTGTATGGGTAATTTAATAATAGAAATCAAAGTACAACCGATAACGAATGATTAATTAAATTGTGACTTTGATTTATTTAAAATATTTTTTTTTGTATTCGAATAAATAACCTAAATTAGAGGAAGTGAAATGTAGGCATTAATTATGACGATTTAGATGTACGGTCATGAACATTTCGTAGGTATTAAGCTACTTAATAAAACAAAATAAATGAAAGAACAAATAGTATTTTATGTAAAGAATCTTAAAGTTGAACAGTCAATAAGGATGAAATCAACAACGTACGAGAAATCAGGATTCTTCTATATTCAATCCTACGTCATATCGCTCAGCCATAATCATCAGTACCGTACCAATTCACTACTATGTAAAATTAACGTTTATGGCAAAATAAAAAAAAATATAATGAATAAATTGGGAACTTAACAAAGTAGAATCAAGAACAGCCGATTAACGACCAATCTATCAATAATACCAAGTCCAGAAGACTAATTCAAGATCTTTCAGAAAAATGAATTTGAGTAATATTCCATGAAATATTTTTAAAACCAGAAGGGCAAAATGAACGGGCAAGATGATTAATCGCATGCTTAATAAATAATATTAAATGCAGAGGCGATTTAAATATAATCATCTGTTTATAAGAAGAGAGGCTCCACGGATGCTTTATTTAAGCGACCGCTTTACTATTACCCAAAATTACCAAAAGTATTTTTTTTACGATAATCATCATTAGTCCCTACTCGGGCGCCATTTGTAACCGTTGTACTGATTGCCACCATGCACATGGTTGTTATGGTACGCTCAAAAAAAAAAAACAATTCACTCAAAAAACATCAATGTTTTGTGGCGCTAAATCTAATGCAACTGAACGGTCATTACCGTTAGCCCACCTGTAACGTGGGTCGCTCAAGACCCTACACCCCAAAACGAGTATACCATCTTCCACCTTTCCATATGAAACTACTTAATCTATCATACCTCCTATCCCATATACAGGGGGACGAAGTGAATCTTGCAAATAAATATGAAAACGACCGAGAATGGCTGATGGCACACGAGAAAAAAAATACCTGATTTGTCCTCGTTTCTTTCCCCGTTTACCTATGATACAGGTTTTAATTGCGATTTAAACAAATGTTCGGTGCAACCACACTAACACAACATAAATTAAATAAAAAATATTTCGAGGACATTTTTGACTCATTTTAGTTTAAATTTTATTTAAGAGAGAGCAGAACAAAACAAAATAAAACACACATACGTATATACATTATTTATTACGACTAGTTTGCCTTGAAAAAAAAACACCAAAATACAAAAATACAAAAAACCCTGTGTGGAATGGAATAATTGTAGACGTAAATTCTGGTATAAAGGTGTAAGTTAACAAGATTTTTGAAAATTAAAAATAGGAAAATTAATTTTAAATACGATAAGAGAAGGTCACAAAGAGTAATATAATGCAAATGGAAATAGTAGTGATAACCGTACGGGATAAACAGATATCAATCATAAACAATAATAAAAAATCACATAAATACAAATGGACAGCATGGTTGAAGGCCTCGTGGTGGACGTTTTAGTACTCCACCGGTTGTTTTTTTTGGTTTTCCAGAATCCCATTATTCAATGCCGTTGTATGTACCGATACACCATCGGTAGATTTGGGTATCGAATTCACGCAGAGTAGATTACGGACCGCAAGTGGGTGATGTAATGTTACTCTTGATGCTAGCGGCCTATGTACTCGAGTTTATTTGACTTAAATTAGGTCCATCTAATGTATGGATGATTGATTTAACTATGTGTATTCGACCATGAATCCCGTGCAACAAACAAAATCGAAAGATTGATGCTGATGCCGATATTTACTGGGCGCGTTCGATAAGTCTATAGTTTCTTTTTTCGTTGTTTCGTTTTAACGTTAAATTTTTTTAATTTGTTGTCACTATTTATTCAATCTTATTTATTTTTACAAAGTTTTTTATTATTTTTTTTTATTTATCTTAATTTATCACGGTTACCGTTTATATCAATAATAAATTTTTAATTTAACTTAACCTTTTTTTTATAATTTAACAATATATGTAAGCAAAGACTTTGCACCACTAAAATATGGATCGGTCAACCTTATACATAATATAATACCAAGCCCATACAGGCTGTCATACAAGAACGAAGGCGTACGTTACACTGGACTTCTTTATGTGACAATGGATGAAACATTTATCCACCACTACACTCCAGAATCAAACCATCAATCAGCTGGGTAACCACCGAATTTATCGTAAAAGCTTAAGCAGGAAGTTTCATCCCGATCATTCAATCTGTCTAGGCTACACAGAGGTTGATTCTTTGTTAAAATTTTTTTTTTTTTTGTCAAAAATCATAATTTCCGCTTAAATTTTGGACAACTAGTCTGAACCGTTATTGTTGCATAATTAATTTAGAATCGTTTAGTTCTTAAATGTTTTTCTTGTAAATGAGATACTTTTCAAAACATTTGCAATAAACGAAAAATCTCCTTAAATGCTATATGGGCAGTCAAATGAATGTTGTCGTTATGTAAATAAATTTAATTTTCTGTCTTATACTAACTAGATAAACGGAAAAAACTACAAATAGTAGTTTGGATTTTCTGTGTTTAAAAACTGGGCTAACTTCACCTGCATACGGGAGGATTTAGAGAGCGCATACTAATTTAGCGTGCCCGTTGCTTTTCATATTCCAATCAATTGAGTTGTATCTGGGCTCAACCGATTTGATACAACACGATTATTCAATACTCAGCTACCCACTAATATAAGTTTATAACAGTTAGTTAAAAGTTAGTTAAATTTTATTGCTCTGTATTTGAAGTAATATGATGATCATAGTATGTTTGCAGCAAAGTTAGATTACCGAAAGGTTTGACACTTTGTTTTCGTGCTAATCGGAATTTTAACACTTTTAATCTAAAAAGAATGGTCGTCTGATCAGATTGTAGTGATCGAACTAAAGAAATATCATAAATACTAACTTTGAACGTATATTCAAAGTAAAAACACAATGCCTTAGCGAATTATTATGTTTACCGCAAACTATCAGACCTCTTGAACCCTCAGTAATATTAGTATACAAATATATGTAATCCACAAATGTGATTTTAAACCTATTATCTAATTTTGATAAAGACAAAATATATACTAAACCAGTTTCTTCTCAATTTCTTTCAGATTAGTCTACAGTTTCGCGTCATCAATACTTTGCAATCGAATACCAGGATTATCACAATTCCAACGTAGTTTATGTACAGATTCGCCTGATGCATTTGTAGCATTAGGTGCTGGCCATTTATTAGGTTCACAAGAATGTCAATATCAATTCAAAGGTAAATAATACGTAACTTTTCAATGTGAAACATTATCCGTTTTAATGTCAGCACACTAATCAAAATTAATCCCGATTTAATGTTTTACTATCACCATATACAGGTTACCGATGGAATTGTTCACAAGTATGGAAAAAAGATGTATTTGGACATGTTGTAATCGTAGGTGAGTTTTTTTTTTGTGATGTTAATTTAAAAATATGTATTACAAATTTATTATTAACAAGCGTGCACGCCAACACATTTCTTTATGAGTTAATTTAGTACGAAGACTCGCATGCAACTACTTAATATACCCAGAAGGACAATTTTTATTTGTTTTACTGATTATTTCATAATATGTTAAGTATATTGCTTCTGGTAATCCATGTATCAAGATTTTATATAAAACCAACCAATTAATCACTTATATTCTTACTATATGTATATCAAACACCTTTTATGATCCGATCTGTATTTGATTGATTGATTGATTGGTGGTTAAGAAACGACAACAAGCAAGAATAAACGAGTATTTAAAAGAACGAGATTTATGAAGATTGATATTCATTTGTCAGTATGTTGATCTTAATATTATGTCTTTCAACAAATCGGCTTTTAATAGTTTTTAGGACATCGCACGTTCCACAATATATTATTATTATTATTTTGGTGTTGATAAAAACATTTAATTCGTATCACAAATTTTGTATAAATTATTTATTATTTATGGTTATAATCCTAAGATTAATGTCAACTTAAATATTTTATTAAAGCATCGCAGGTTTATTTCTTTCCGTTTTCGGACAACTCTATACCAAATTTTTTAATTGGATTATTGGATCAGCATATAAATTGGCACTAATGAAAATATTTATGGTGTCGTAATTATTGAAATTGGTTTAAATTTTTTTTTTACAATGTTATCTAAATCATAGAGAGATTATTCTAATCGGGAGTATTAAAATTGTACGCAAAGTAGTTTAATATGTAACACGATTAGATAACGACATAAAATTAATTTTAGCATTTAGAATTATTGTTAATAAACTATCGAAATAATTTTGTGTACAGAATGAGCAACTTAATTCCAGTGATCACTTACTTGAAACATCATATGTTTTCATCATAAGTGATGATAATGACAATTTTGTTAGGTTTCATTTAAGACGGAGTTGATTGTCTGCTAAAAATTGTCAATAATAATTTAACGATTTAATATACTGCCAATCAAAGAGTTAAGAAAAATTGTAATATGATCAAAATCAAAGCATATAACATTTTCATAAAGTACAATAGAAATGAATCTTTTTAAAAACATAATAAAAATATTTTTGTCAGCGAAATATTTCACTGGGCGAATTCTCGAGCCTTGAAGGTACGGAAAGGGAAATATCATTTAATTGGCAATCTATTATCTTTGATTACCTGGTCGTAATTTTAATTCCACTATCTAAAGAAAAGAAATCCAATTTTAATGATTTCACTATCGCATATTCTCACGGAGCGCGAATTATCCTTTCAGGCGGTTTTAATTAAATTTTTCAGAAACCAATGAGTTAGTGTTTATCCGTATCAAAATATGCACAAAGGTATTTTTGTTGAATTTGAAAGAGAACCGTTAGTATTTTCGTGATTCCAAATCAGATGCCATGCTGCTATTAGAATATTTTAGCTCATAGTTTAGCCACAGAATAGACAGAAACTACTATTTTTTTACCTTGCTTCGGTAGCAACATTTTTTAAAGGGTTTTTCATTATTTTTGAGTTTTAAATTTAAAATATATATTAATAAATATTAAATATTAAATAAATTATTAAAATTTAAATATATTAATATAAATATTAATAAATATTAAAATAATTACAGTTCAGAGTCCTAAAAAAATGTAGTAAAATGTTCGGTAGTTAATTTTTTCTTGGTCTACTAAATGGCGTTTCTGGATAATATCTATTCTGTGGTTTAGCTTTCAATGAGACCCTTAATTTAACAATTTTTTAATTAATTTAATTTTCGATATGGTATAAGCTGATGTCGAGGATTAAAAAAATGTGTACCAAAAGTTTGTTGAACAGCTGAATAGTGAATTGAAATTGAACCTTGCATGGGACCAATCAAATAACAAGTGAAAAGGGTTACAAATTACACAACGATAACCGGAACAACATGAAATAATGGACTTATTATGATGCAATTGATAACATGTGTACTCGCTACATATTCTGATGCTTCACCATATATTGATGCTCCACATGCCGAAATATTTGAGGAGGTAAATTCAGTGCAAACCTTAACCTATAGAACCAATGCAGCGTAAACGCGATCATTGAGGTACGCACGAACCAATTCAGTACAAGAAAATTTGCAAAATACAGAAAAACCAAGCTAGATTGATTGGGAAAGGAAGACACACTAGTTTGAGAAATAAAACTGATTTGTAATTTTATTTAAATTGCAGTCGATTCCTCTTTCCTAAGTGACTGGCCCAATTATCCGAAGTTCCACAAATATTTTTATTTTTTATAATTTTTTGTTCTTTTAGTCGATTGTTTTTTCTATGATTAACGTCCCGATTCAACGAAATATTGTCCCGTAAAAACGGAGTAAATTTGTGTTACATATCTTGGTTTTGGTCTTTATATCTGTCCCAATTTAGCGGCTGTACCGATTCACCGGTGTCCCGATTAAGCAGCATCGACCGTATTATTTTTATTAAACATATGGATTATTATTTTTGTAAATGTGTTGTTTTATTTCCAAAAGGGTTATTTAAATCAAATTATTTAAAATGGCCAATCATTTAATAGAAGCCTCATTAGATGATAACTCATCATCGTCATCATAGGAATCGATATCATTGATTTCATTTTGCTGATCAGTATACCGCCCTTGTGGCAAAGTGGTCAGGTGCTTGCTCCAGCGACCGGAGGTCCCGGGTTCGATTCCCGGTTGTGACAAGGAAAAATTTCACGGCTGGTTTAAGGATCCTTGAACTAATCACTCTTTACTCGAAATGAAAATATGATTATGAAACCTCATTTGAGGCGGCCAAATCCGTTGATGGGATGTGCCAGAGAGAGAGAGAGAGAACAGTATTCGCATTTTGTTTGTATTTACAATAATTCAATATTTATTTTTATATTTTATTTATATTATATTATATTATTACACATATTTATATGTGTATTTTCACCCGTATTTATTAATTTATATTTAATCATGGAACGAAATTATTTGTCGCGCACTTGGTTGTTGTTAATTCGGAATGATAGGCGTAACGAGAGAATTTTTAGTTTTAGTTTTTTCATTTTTATTATTGAGGCGTGTGTATATGGTCAGTTGAGTGTCGTGCAACGTACTTGAAGTTTGTCCTAACTTGTCCTAAACCCAACAACAACGTTTCCAATTAATATTAAAATTTAACAGTGTAAAATATATTATTTCGGGAATAATAAAAACCCTTTGTCCTAAGATACTTCTAAGAGCTCACAACTTTCAGAGTTGCACTAGACCCAATCCAACTATAAAACACAAGTTTTCCGGAAAAACTAGTGGAACACTGGGTCTAGAAAAAACAAATTTTCCAGAAAAACTTGGGGAACACTGGATCTAATATTCAAAAGTTGTAAAGGTACAAGTCGAAGTAAAAACCCGTTGTCCTAAGATACTTCTAAGCAACAGCCAAGAGTCCTAAGCTTAGCTCATTCCCTGCTTCCATGGTATTAAATATTTGTGAACTGAACTTAAGGTTCAAACAGAATAGATCCGCTCATTTTTTTCCGCTCCGTCCGTTCGATTTCCTAAAACACAATGCATCCGCTCCGGTTGTCGAAAATGGAATAAACACAATTTAGTAATTAGTATTGTGTTCACATTTTTGTTTTTTCATATAAATTGACACTTCTCAAAAAACAGAGCTGACGGGACGGATACATTCTGTTTGAACCTTTAGTAAGTTTTGTGGTCAAACGTTCTGTGGCAACTTGTCAAAATTTTCTCCTCACATATTTTATAGCAAAGTACTTTTTACGTAGTCGTCCAAATTAACGAAAATAATAAAACAAGACCACTACATGTTGTACTATATAATAAAATTGTCTCAATCTCATGATGGCTCTACTCTCATGTAGATATTTTATTCTTGTCTCTTTTTAATTTTGTATAAAATTTCACCATTTGTTGAATGGAATACAGCTAATTGACCATAAATGTTGGTGAAAAGGAAATAAAAAAAATTTGTTTAACCCAGTATGCAATTTTTCGACTGTGTGGACAAAATTGTCTTAATCTATACTAAATTCCGTACTACAAAATATGTACAATATTAAAGACAAAAAATATAAATTTTTGGATAAAAATAATTTTCTTTCTCTTTTTGTTTCACGATTTTGTTTTATTCTTATAAGTTTTGTTTTGTACCTTCAGTTTCATGTAGCAAGCCAATGAATGAACATACGATTCTGAGTTTTTTTAAAGTGCCACTTTTGCTTGTTTCCGAAATTTTGTATTCTATTAAATTGATTTTAAGTTTAAAATTTATTTTATTCATAATAACTAGATTAACGGCATCCCGATTAACAACATCGGAATAAACAGGTAATGAAATTCAAATTCACGGCACTATCATGTACATATTTATGATGGTGCTATATATATTTATGATGGTACTTTTGATTTTTACAAAACTAGGGCAAATCTTAGGCGGCGTTAATGAAAATACATATTCGGAATTTATTTAATTTACTTAAAAAAAAATTATAATTCTGTTAAATCAGATAAATGATGTTAAAATTAAAAAATTAAAACATGTTACAAACAATTAAACGAAAATTACTATTAAATTCATTGAAAAGTACTATGTATAGATATGGATGCGGGAAAGTGTTGTAAAAAAAATCCAATTTTCCTACAAAATTCACTATGTTTCCAATACATTTTTTTCTCTTTTTATTCAGAATTCAAGCCTACTCCGGAAATTTTTGTGACTCTTTTCTTTGGCGAGTAGTATGGATTTTCGTGTACTTTTCATGGTCCTTTCCATAGAATCAGTGTGGTTTTTTAAATAAAGCTAAAAAGGAGTGGGGATTGTTTTTCCTTTTGATCGCCATAAAAAAACTTCAAAAAACGATATTTTTACGAAAAATTATGGCAAGACAACAACAATTTGTTCAGCAAAATAAATTCGAATACGTCGTTCTCGCAAATAGTTGGTCTATATATTTGTACCGTTTTGATTTTTTTAGGAACTGTTTTATTTCCCTTAACTAAGCATAGAAAAAAGTAAATACTATTTTTCCTCTTTCTATGCTTAAATCTTATATTTCTGTGTGACCGACGTTTGGTTTTAATTTTGGCGGTCATATATCGAGACTATTTGAAGAAGGATTATCCGCCAATAAACAAAAGTTAGTGAGGATTTTGTACTGCACTCGGCACTCACAGTAATAGCAGTAACAATTTTATGCACAATCTTTTTAAATACACACTAATATAAGCAACCATTCAAAACAATTTGATGGTTAGATTTTTATTTATGTTCTTACTCGTTTAGTGAAACGCCCTTATCATTTTCACTCAAGCATAGCAGAAATGGCGATTCATTTTCGCGTCTTTACTACTTATTGAAAATCGACAAAACATAAATCCAATATTAAGTTCATTTTATGCTTAATAGATCATAGCGTTGGGCAACAGGTGAATATTAAAACAATGATTATATCAGCGTTCATTCATACTACACCTCCAAATACATAAAACTGCTGAACGCGCAATTAAACTTATGAATGCATTGAAAATTTTTTGTTTAACGAAAGCTTGAGAAAATTGTATAAAGATAACGATCTAAAATCTTGATACGACACCCAATAATTCTCCAAAATAAAAATAAAATAATTTAAAAATCGTTTGGTAAAATTTGGTAGCAACCGTATAAAATACTCAACACCTCTTACCTTAAAAAGGAATTTGAAAAACTTTTTCGTAACAATTTATTCATTTTAATATTAAATTTATATTTTATTTATACAACTAAAATTAAGTTATAAGAAGAGATAAAATAACCGTCTTATTATTGATCTTTATTTCTTATTTTCAATTTTTTATTTTATATTATTATTTTTCTGTTTGTATGCTTATAATCCAAATTTATTGTTTAGTCATTTGTCTTATTGCATGTTTTATTTGTTTTCATTATTTATTTGTGTTTGCTGTTTTTTGTTATAAGAAATAAAAAAAAATGTATTTCTTATTGATATTTTTAAGATTGGAAATAAACACAACAAAAAAGTCTTCTTTTCTTTTTAATATGTGGTATGTTTGTACATACATACATACTCGTATATACGACTAAATATGAATGTATGATGAAGAGGAGGAGATTAT
Source organism: Nephrotoma flavescens (assembly GCA_932526605.1). Classification (NCBI taxonomy): domain Eukaryota; kingdom Metazoa; phylum Arthropoda; class Insecta; order Diptera; family Tipulidae; genus Nephrotoma; species Nephrotoma flavescens. Next base: position 115,402,515 of record OW052222.1, read on the forward strand.
TTAAGTTCATTACTTTGTTATTTCTTTTAATAAATTGATTTTCTGATAAAAATTATTATTTTTATTATTATTAATTTTTTGTTTTGTACATTTGCTTTATATGAATATAATTTCCGGGTGATTTATTTATATATTTTGTAATAATTTCCGTTTTGGGCAGCTTTGAATTTAAATTATTATTAATCAATTCGATCAGGTCAGAAATGATGTAATTTATACGCGCGTTATAGACAAGTTTAACAAGACTGATTAATAAGCATTTTGCGGATTATCAACAAACTGTTAAGCTGTTAGATATAGAAGCACTAGTAGAAGATGCTTCTACAAATAATGACTTACTGAATAAATTTAAAGATATAAGTAGATCAACGCTGGTCAAATACTTGAATGAATTCTTGAATTTAATTTTATCTATTAGAGTTGAAGTTCTAAAAGAAATGTAGGATAACTGCAGCACAAATTTACTTTCATGTACACTATAGAGTTTTTGGACATCTCGTCGAAATCAAAATATAAGTTAAACCATCTGATTTTATTGCTATTTCAATCTTTGGTACAGCATTTCCAGTTAATCTTTTATTCAACACAATGCAGTTCACGAAGTCGAAATATCACACTCACTTAGCCAATGACCATCCCACAGAGTTGCTATGAATACTAACTGTGGCTCTAAATAATTTTAAAACTGAATGAGTGGAAGATGTCTAAGAGATTTCTCGTTTTTTCTAGTTTTTTGAAATAATGATTCTAAATTTTATTTGCAGGAAAATTGGTAAAAAATAAATTCAAAATTTTAACAGAAGCATTTTTTTGTTTTATAAATGTTTTCATCAAAACTTGTTCCCTCCAGAGATGTTTTTTCATCGGAATGAAACTTTATAATCATGTCAGACAGCCCTGGTAATTCCATCTGAACCGGCCATTGTTTACCGGCCATTGTTTCTTTCTCGGGCAAAGCTTGTTCTGTGACCTCGTTGTTAAAAAAATTATTGAATAAATTGTTAAACATGGAAAAAAAACATTGAAAAAAAGCCATCACTTAAGTGGTTAATAACAGCTATAGCCCAACTTTAAATTGGCTAAGAGTACCTCTTCATTTAGGTTTTGGTTGCAGCAATGTGTGGTACACCACATTCACCTTTTTGAGAAAGGCTGCGCCAATTATTGAATCATTTGTCATCTCGTTAAATAAGTTGGTTTAATATTAGTAAAGTCATTTTCTAGTACTTTTGTAACTGATGTTGATTTCGATTGAAGGAAAAATGTTACACTGAGCTGGGTAAAAATGGTACTCCAACTGCTGTCAAAATATTCGATTGAAAAAAATTTACCACACGGGTAATATTTTGTTACACCCAGGGTAATTTTCTCTACTCCAGCTTTTTTCGTAGCATAAACCATTTTTTGTTGTTATCATACGCCATTTTTTTCTATACTTGTCAAAACATATATGTTTAATAATTGGAATAACTTTAATTCGAGTACATATTATGTTATGAAGGAAATTTTAAATGACATTTACTTCACATCATCATCATCATTCTTTTAAGATTCATCTGATGAGGAATTTTTGGAACAAATAATTGTCAATCATCGACATGACACCACAACAAAGATGAAACAAATATAAAGTTTTGACATTTAAAGCGGTGCAGTTCATTTCGGTTCCATTGATACAAAATGAGGGTATAAAATGAGGGCACTATTTTTAGAGTAGGAAATTATCAATCGAAATCAACATGAGTGGCCAATTTAAAATTGAGATGGTGTTAGGATATCTACGTCGGTGGAGTGTAGTTAAAGCACAACCAGCCTATAGTTCGTTAGTAACGTGTTCATTTGTTCTAATGTAAAAAAGTTGTTTCCGAAGACTCTCCAGATGAAATTTTACTGATTCCACAGCTTGCCAAATACCGCTTAAATGCAATACGCTAGGTGATCAGATGACCAGAAATGATTAGTGAATATAATATTAATTTATTTAAATGTTTACATCTGGAGTCAAATCGTTTCAACTCTCCCAAAACGACTCACTTGTCACATCACCAACCAGTTCTAAGTTAACCGCCTTCGTGCTTAAGCAAATAAACAAGCCTGTCTATGATTTGTACACTTTTTGCGCTTAACCCTTTCGCTTATGGTTTGATATTGAGCCTGCTTAATCAATACCTACTTTAAAAAATAAGTTCCACTTGGCAGCTTGGCAGATTGCCCGGACGGATGTTACATCTATTGATTACTCGACGAACCGAGTTTCAACCGTTTGGAATCTAATAACTTTGTTTTGCAACTGCTAAGGTTAAAGTAGGTCTTGTGTGTTTATTTGCCTTATGGATGTCTTCAAATATCAAGGTATTTTTTGTGCAGAGTTATTGTATGTCTCGTAGAAAGCGAATAAGCCCAACGTTGTCGAGAAAGAAAGTTAGAGACCTTTTACTTGCAATAATTGCAAGAGCTCCTCTCAATAAAATTTGTTTTGCTCGTATTTACAGAATTCATACAACGTGCGAAACAGCTCCTCTCTCATTAGATACACTCCACATGTTTTCAATTCATCTTTCGATTTTATATTTGTGGCGAATCTTTGTAGAAGACGAAAATTCTGACATTAATTTATCGATACAAGGAGAAATAATTGTTGTAGTAAAGGTGAATGTTTTCTATTGACGATTGTAAAAGTTAGAAAAGCGCCGCTGGTGGATCAGGTTGCAACTAACTTAACTACAAGTTACTATTTTCTATTATATATGTCAACTTATCATTAATTAAATAAAACTTTTACCTTGTTTTAATTTAAAACTTTAAATAAAATTAAACCAAACTCAAAACTTGTAGATATTGAAGTTTATTGAAAATCCACTAGGTGGAATCCATGATGCTCCAATCGTCAATTCATTTCCTCAACTGAACTGTAATTGACTTGTTGTGTAGGCTAGGATTCCGGGAATTATTGGATGACGACAAAGTGAACTGGTAGGTTTGATTGCTTCAGCTAACGAAGAGAGAATTTTCGAAACTAGTCCAAACGACAAAATATAAAATAAAAATTATCACATAAAGAAAAACGAAATTCTGACTTTTTATTTAAATTTAAAATTGGACGGATCTTCGGATTCGTCCTAGTCCAAATTATTTGCTCAAGTGTCGGTGTATATATATATATATATATATATATATATATATATATATATATATATATATATATATATATATATATATATATATATATATATATATATTTATTTGTATAAATTATGATTCAGTTGTTAGAAGAATTGCTAACAATCATTTAACAAAATACCAGAAGTGGTCTTGCTAACCTTTCAAAACTACATTCAATTTTGTGGTGGAGCTAGAATGCTTTAGCACACCACTATGTGGCAAATATAATTTTTTCCCATCTTGTTACTTAAACTCGCATTCAGTACAAAGCGGCATTCAATGCCTCGCAATCATTGAATGCCAATAGATATAAAGAGTTTTCCAAAGTTAGGGGTGACTTTTTAAAGATTAAGCTCACTGTTAATCGATCTACTTGGGATACCTTGACCTTCGTAACAAACTTTTTTTTAGGAGACAAAAGTCTTGAACTCGAAAAATTTACGAATTTATTGCGACCATCAATCTTTTAAGAGACTACACAGTCAAATATGGTTTTGTGGAGAGTAGACCCTTCTTGTTGAATTGTATAGTTGTTCTTTCTCTAAAAGATTCAAAACATCGATTCTAATTAAAATATCAATATCATCTTTGAAGACTTTTTCTTTAAATCGAGGCGCTACCAATCATCAATTAAAGCGATTGCTGATAAAGATTGACATTGAAACATTTATGAATGACTGGTTGCCATAGTTTATATAGTATTCGATATGTTGTATAAGTTAGCGGAAGTTTGACAGCGGCAAATAGGAGATCCCACTACTCGCCGCGAGTGGCAGCACTATCACTAAAGAGGATTATTTTTGTTATGTAATTACTAGCGGTAATTTTTGTTCATTATGTATCTCTTTTTCACTATTAATTATAGTATTTTCCAAAATATTAAAAGTGACCTTTAATGGCAAAGTGATTGATATCCAAAGTAAAGGAACTCGGTAAATAAAATCTTGAAATTTTAAAGTAAGTTTTGGACAAAATTCTAGGATCTGTTCGTGCTGGACTAAACTGGCCATTTCATAACCAGTCCTCATGAAAAACGGTATTTGATAAATTTTAAACTAGAGGCAATTCGGTTATTTCTTAATTAAGTTTTGTAAAATGTGCATCGCATACAAGGACAATTCGAAAAAATTTTATGGACTAGAATTTACACTGGAATTTTGTGATTTACTGCGGACACATAAGTTATTTTCAGTTTTTGGCAAATATTTAAAAAACTTCCACTAGTAACCAATATTTTCTTTTTTTTTCTAATAGCCTAGGTCTGAGACTACATGGAAAACTTGAGGGAAATTTATGGACTAGAGTTTTTTGATTTCCGGCGGCCATATAAGTTATTTTCAGGTTTTTGACCAATATCTCAAAAACTTCCACTAGTAAACAACACTTTCAGTTGTTTTTCTAATAGCTTAGGTCATACTGAGACTACCTACATAGAAAATTTGGTGGAAATTTATGGACTAGAATTTTTTGATTTCCTGCGGCCATATAAGTTATTTTCAGTATTTGGCCAATATCTCAAACACTTCCACTAGTAACCAATACTTTCAGTTGTTTTTCTAATAGCTTACGTAATACTGAGACTACATAGAAAATTTGGGGGAAATTTATGGACTAGAATTTACACTAAAATTTTTTGATTTTCTGCGGCCATTTAAGTGATTTTCAGTTTTTGGCCAATATCTCAAAAACTTCCACTAGTAAACAATACTTTCAGTTGTTTTTCTAGTAGCTTAGGTTATACTGAGACTACATAGAAAATTTGGGGGAAATTTATGAACTAGAATTTTCACTTAAAATATTTGATTTTCTGTGGCCATTTAAGTGATTTTCAGTTTTTGGCCAATATCTCAAAAACTTTCACTAGTAACCAATACTTTCGGTTGTTTTTCTAATAGCTTAGGACCAGGTTGCAACTAACTTAACTAGAAAAAGTGACATGTGATCGATATGCCGACAAAATCACGAATATTTATAGATTAATTCAAGTTAGTATTTTCTATTATATATGTCAACTTATCACTAATTAAACAAAACTTTTACCTTGTTTTAATTTAAAACTTTAAATAAAATTAAACCAAGCTCGAAACTTGTAGTTATTGAAGAGACACGTTTTTCAATGCATAGTGAAAATCACCCTCCTGATCTTCTGTACACCCTTTTTCGTCCATTGTTGTCAGGTAAACAAATCCTTCACTCGTCAGAGAACAGGATAGTTGGTTAGTCTCTATAGTTTTTATGTCCAATACAAATGCTCCCAAGTGAATTGAAGGCGTCTTCGTCAGTGAATTAGGATCAAGTTTTGTCCGTTTGCTGGTCTATGCACATTGGGATCACCTTCTCGAAGTCGTCTTCTAACTTTCTACCGACTGACTTCGAATTCACGAACTTCTTGGAGCCGCTGTCCCAGTTGCACCGCATTCAAACGATGATTTCCCATAACGAAGTCGTTACAATGAGGCGGCCATCAATCTGTGTTGTAACACGTGGCCGGTTAGATCATTGTCGCTGTTTGTAACAACCGGTTTCTTGATATCTCTGCCACACTCGGCGAACGGAGAATCGGCTCAAATATTATTGTCGAACCACCTTACTTTGGTTCTGCCCCGCATTAATTAGTGCAACCACTTCAGCGGCTACCTCTGGTGTAGTATTCATTTTCTTATTCCGGATGAAGACGTAATCGATAGAAGACCGTTCAGACTTAGCGTTGATATGTGAATGATGACAATTTCCTTAAAACATACTCTTTGATACCTGCCAAAATTTCTGCAACCGGTGCTACCTGGAACGAATGTTTTCGAAGTATTGTGTTCTATTGTTGGTATTGTCCTTCTTTTTAACCGAAAATACACATTGCATAGGTGATGAAATGATCTTTAACTTGACATACTTTGATTCAAACAAATATTTCAATTCGCAAGAAAATTAAAAAAAAAAGAAAAAAAAAATGTAACTGCAAATTTTTTGCACCCAAGTTATGTATTTCAAATAACTTGAATTATTTATTTATTAAATTGATAAACCATTACAAATTATATTTTGATTTGTACATTTTGCCACGCTCTTCACATACACAATACAATCAAGAAAATTTGTAATTCCTCCTCTTTTTGCTATATTTCCACGATACATTTTTTTTGGAAAAAGCTCGTTTTAATTAAGACCAATTTATTACAACAAGTTAACATCGCGTACAAAAAAGAATAAATAACAGACATCGAAATTTATGATTGTACACACATTTTATGGATTTTGCTTTTCATCTACATAAATATTATATAAAACGAAAAAAAATATATTTTATTATTTATCCAGCCTATTCAATTGTCAGCGAGCAGAAAAAAAAATTTAAAAGGCATGCCCCCCATCCCATAAGATGTATGAAAATACGACACTAACGATAGGTACATGCATTTGCATTATCCTCTATAATATATTAGGTATGTGTAAAAGTTAAGATGTTATGAACGAAAACAAATAAAATATGTACATATGTAGATAGTCTTTATCTCACTCTGTTCACATTTTAACATCTTAATTGTGTCAACAATATTAAAAACTGTTAAATAGTTTTGTTACAATAGATAATTTTCCGTATGATTAATGATTGTTTATCTTTTAATTTTTCATTGCTATACAAACACAAGACATCGTATTTAAGAATCCAATATTAAATTGATTAATTATTGTGTTATGGTTTATGGTTTAAGTTAAGAAACCTGTATACTAGTATAAATTGTAAGATAAAAGGTTTTAGAACACGCGAATGGTTGCGCGGTGCTATTAACTTTTTGTTTATACGGGATGTTTGTTAAACGATTAATGGTCATTACTAACCCATTTATGTACATTTTCAGAGTGGGGAACGACAAATTTTATATTAATTTAGTTTACTGATGTGTGGATATCACATGTCCACCGTAACTATGTCGTTTTTCTCTGCGGCGGAATAACTGTTCATCCTGTTGGGGGAAAAGTAATATTTTTATATATCCATGACATAAAATGCTCTTTTTGCACTAAAATGAAAGTTTAATAAACGAGCGAAGCTGTCATTCGAGTGCAAACAGCATTTTAGGTAAGAGGGTTCCATCTAAGGTAAACTTGTGTTATAAGAAAGGGTCGCCTTTGATTTACATTTTTAGTCTAAAAATGGAGGGATGACTATGTGGTGGCCAACACCCGACTTTCTTTTTTTGTTCATTGTATACAGGGTGTACCAAAATTGGAAGATCAAACAAAGCAGGGTGATATAGGAGCTCATTTTCAACAAAAACAGCTAAGTAAAGTTTTTTCCAAACATATTCCACTTTTAGTGTGTTTTAGTGAAATCGCATGCGCACCCACCAAAAAATTAATTTAAAAAAGCAAGCGTTCTTTTGTTTAACTTTCTTTTTATATACGATCTAGAAGAATATGCCTTTTCAATAAAACCATTTTTATAAGCTGCATTATCTTCTGTCAAAACAATGGTTTTGTAAAGATCTTTTGTTTTTCAAATTTTTTTGTTGATGTTTATGTGTTGCCAGCGGAAAAACAATGTACTACAGAAATTTGACTCATTATCAGAAAAATATTCGACACTAATGCAGATTTTAAAATGGTACCAAACACCGAGCTAATCACAACAGAAGTTTCTTATCATTTGACATAGTAAGTCGTGTTTATTAAAAAATGCACTTAATAAAATTTCGGGTTCTTAAATAGATGGTTTATCAGAAATAAAACAAAATGAGAACACAATGGTATAAACTAAAGTATTCCCATTGTTTTAAGCAAATCTGTTAGCACAAATTAAGCAAAATTTGTCGTATAAAAATAAAAACATTTCTTAATTCATATTAGTAGTAATACAAATATACTAATTTATTCTAATAATATAACAAAAAAATTGTATTTCAATCAATAAATTTATAATTATAAAAATTAAAAAAAAAATTGCAGTCTGATTTATTTTCGCGATCAGTGGGTGTTTCGTTTTGTAAGGCATCGATAATTTCTTGGTGTCGTCTGTTTTTCTCGTCATTTAAAAAAAATCAATAGTTCTTTTTTTCTTCCCAAATGCTTCAGATTTTCGCATATGAGAGCATGAAATATTTGTAGCATTTACGCAGGAGTTCGTGGTACCTTGACGAAAGCTAGCGGAAGTTGAGTTAAAATTAGGCGAGATCGGTTAGTTTGTTTGAGAGCTGAACGAATTAGAGGCAAAATTAGGTGTGCTTTGTGATTTTGTAGTGGTTTGGTAAGATGATGGGGAAGTGGATAGAACATTCGGTAGGATTGGTGAGTTTGTGGATGGTGAGCTAGACAAATTTGATGTAAAATTATGCATTGAAGATTGGTTTAAAGATGACTGTGCAGAGTTTTTTTAATATTGAATGTTTATTGACCTGTAGTGATGAAATTTTATTGGTGTTTGAAATTATCGGTGTAATGTCCTAAAATTCCATCCAATTCGTCGTAAAATGGGATTGTACTAGCTGACGTAAGCGCGCTGTCAAATTTTTTATTTTTGTTTTTGTCGTAGGGGCCTTTCCTTCTGATTTCTAAAATTAAAACAATATGTAATTGGTAAATCCATATTTGGAATAGTTAAAAATATATTTACCAGTACATCTATAGCCAACAAATCTTCTACCAAATTTTGGCAAGCAATTTTTTTTTCTGAAGTTTGTAGCACTACAACAATGCTTTTGTTTCGTTCATGGTCCTAGTTTTCTGTTCCTACATGTTGTAATGGTTAAAAAAAATAATTTCGTTTTTAATTAAAATATAATTGGTTAATTTTTTTATAATAAAGAATTTATGCACATTATTTTTCGTAAATTATCAAAGATAAAACGCGACTTTTGATTGTCAAATATGTTTTGGCAAGTATAAATAAACAAAATAGACTAGAATGAAGATCGTTATTTATTGTACTAAAACAAAATGGAGGAGATACTAAATATAACTTCTTAATTATTGAAAGGGAAAATCTGAAATTTGGAAAGCAGATCTGTATAAAAACCGAGATTTTGGTATACAGCTAGTGGGTTGTGTAATTGAAAACAATGAATTAAAAAAGATGAAATGCGAATTTAAAACTTATTTAAAATATACAGCATTAATGCACATTTAGCTTTACACAGTAATACCATCTGGATACAATGTATCGAAATTTATAAAAAAAACGCGGTAATAATATTCGCTATTGATCTTTTTTCCTTTCTTAAGTCCGTGGTTCAACAAACCGAAAGTTCACAACAAACAGAGAATACTGGTGAAAATTAATGTGGCAAAACTATGTTATTTACCTAGAAAATGGAGATCTGCAATTATATATAAGCTTTTTCCAATAGAAATTGCATGCCTATACTACCAAACATATAAACTTTCGAGTAACCATCCAGAACCTGAAAAAGTTTCCCGAAATTTCGAAATTTTTTAATGGACATCATAGATTGATGAGCAAACTTTATCGTCATGTAGAACGTAACGTAAGTTTGAATAAAGACACTAAAGAAAATTTTTTTATTCGACGGTCGCGCTTTGCTCAAAGAAGAAACTCAATATCCGTAGTAGCTATAACGTATTTTCTTCAAAAATGTTTTACAGAAGTAAAAACGAAAACGGATTTTATTCATATTTCACCGTGTCTTGAGATTAATTAAGCTACCGCTATATAAACAGCTATAATTATCATTAATCATAAACAATTGACTGACTTGGGTTTGTTGAACCACAAGACACGATTATATATAATCCTATACAATTAAAATGTTAGAAATTTCATAAAGTTATCATGTCCAATTTTAATCTATTATAATATAGGTTCAAAAACCCCGTCAATCGACGAAGAATAAGCGCCACTCAGCATTATTATTGCAGAAATCCATAAAGAAAAATATTGCAGAAATCCATAAAGTTGAATTTAAAAAATAAATTTAATCCCACATTTATTGATAAAAATATTTTTATTTCAATTGTATTTAATTTTTATTGGAGACCACCCCATTAAAATATAATTCAAATTGGTCATAAACCAATAACAATTTGCTGTATTAACCAGATCAGTAATAAAAATTTATTAACAAGTTAATTATTAAATTAAAGCAAATAAAAAAATAATATTATGTACATATTGCGACCATATAAAATATTTCATAAGTGGTATTATAAGGTATCTTGGTATGTGCTGATTATTTACCTGCAACTGTAATTTACGTAATTAAAAAATAAATCAATAAAACCAAAGGTAATTTTCAATTTAGCTAATTGTCAGTCAATCAACGTTAAAAGAATTTTTTTCTACTACTAATCATTAAAATTACAATTTACAAGAAAACTTGTTTCAAGATCAAAAGCATTTTTATTGCTTTGCTTCATTTTTTCGCGATACAAAAGGTTTTTACCATGTTTTAGTTTCCCTCATAACGAAAGTCATGTGGGGTAAGTATTGTAATCGCGAAGCATCTCACATTTTTATGTTTTCCTGCTAATTAAATCGTTCTGGTTTTGATGAATCAATATTATCATGGTTCTTATAGATTTGGTAAACTTTTTGAAAAATTGAGGTTTCAACAGATCGATACAATTTAGTATACGGAATATCGATAAAATTTAGTATACGTTTAGTGTCCTGTGGTTGTCTTGAACTACTGACACAGTAACTATTTTTTCTAACCTTTACTTAATTACAATATATACCGATCCTTTTTTAAAAGTTAAACAAGAACTACTGAGATACAATCAATCCAAGACTGAAGTAATTGCAACCATGGATCAAGCAAAACGAAAAACCCTACAAACCATAAAATCACCGATATGTTACATTTAAAATAAAATCGTTTCTTTATAACTAGCATTTTAAATCTGCTACAAATCTTAGATTATGATACACTTATACATAATGTTATCTAGTGCTCAGGCACATTTAAAATTCGTGACAATTACTGCTCATACCATACAATATTGGATTGTTTGGTCGATCTAGCAGTTCAAAAAGTTGAAAATTCAATTGCAAAATACCGAGGACAGACAAAAAACACAAAGCGTGCTAAGTAAAACCGTTGATTGTATACATATAGATATTACTACTGGGAATTCTGCTACGTTTTGGTTAATGTCTCTATTAGTCACATATAGATAGAGGCATTGTAGTGCGAGAGTGGTTTTTTCTTTCTAGCAACATAAAAACCGAAAAAATATAATTGTTGTTGTTTTTCCCCCTATAAAAATTGCATTTGTATTGTATATCAACTTTTTATTACATAAAAAAATATTATTTTTAAATGTTTCGACTGCTATTTCACTTACTCTTACATACAATTGTACCATCAGTATAAACAAAATAAATATGGTTGAATGGAGTTATCTTTGATTGAAGTAACCTTAGTTTTAATTTGTTTCGAAAAATATCAACAAAAAAAAAAAAAAAAAAAAATTAAAAACAAAAAAATTGTGTTGCAGTGCAAATGAAAAAAATATTCCCATCGCCATATCTGTAAAATCTGTGAAAACGTCATATACAACCTCCAGGAAATTGGAATACGACTGAAAAAATGAACATAAATACCACAATTATGGTTGTCGCGTCGATAACGACTCTACTATAAAACTTTATAAATTCATTACTTTTCCTTGTCGATGACATTTTAGTTTACAACTAGAGGCCATAAAACTATCTGTAGATTTTAAAAAATTGTTTAAAACCTGATAATTTTGCAATTTTAATGTGGCAGTACTATGGAGTCGTTTGTCGATCGACATCGACACGACAATCATAATAGGGGTCAAATATAATTTCATTATTATTGTCTATTTATTTTTGTCATATATATTGCATATATTCAGTTGAGAGAGAGGAAAACACATTTCATTCTATTTCTTATTTTTTTGTAAAATTTCTAGTGGTGTGGGTAAATAATAAATCAAAAATATCTTTTACCCCGTTCTAGCAGCTTTGAATTAATTGGGTCTATCGTTGTTCTTCTTAAACCCAAATGAAATGAGTTGTGCTCTTCTTTTACAATGTGTTAGAAGCAAGAAAAAATCATTATTGTTGTTGTAATTCGTAGTGGTATTATCTATATGTATTCAATCAACGGTAAAACGCGGTAAAATAATGGAATTTAATAGATATGCCAGTACGTCTATAATGTACAAACAAACCCGTTTTAAAATAATGTTTGCCATGTCTCTTTCAAGTTGTTCTTACAATAACTTTTTGGTTTTTCAATTTCAGTGTTAACTGATCTAACCAATTTCTTTGCATACGTGTTCAGTTTCGCATCAATTTTATGGTGATAAGCATTTTTACAAATTTTATTTTTATAAACTAAAAATACCAGAATACCAAAAAATACTTCGTTTGCGTGCGCCTGGTGCATATACAAATCAATCAGAAAATTTCCCGAAGGGAAATGGCATGAATTTTCCAATTTTAGTCAACAGCAGCGTTTAGTCACTTTCAGTGAATATCCCTATCTTTTATTGATGGTAACTGCAAATTCGAGTGGCATCGGAAACTGTAAACGCTTGGGATCAAATGAAATAGCTGTCGGGATCATTGGGATACGGGGCAATAGTACATGTTCTCCTTTAAATTTCTCAATTGAAATTGTAGCTTTCGATGAATATTGTTCCACATCTTTTTCAATGAAAGCCTCTAAGTTGCAAAGTCGTGGTGGACTGATGTTAATTGTTGGATAATATACAACACTTGACTCGTTACGGTATCGAATCGATGAATTTAAATTTTGTCGTTTCGCTTGGTATTTTGTGTTCAGTTAGGAAATTATGAAATTGACATCGTTGCTTTTGGCTGCTAATATAGGACGTGCAGTGATAATTGTTGTAATTCGTCTTTAGTTGCTGTAATTTTACAGAAGTTTGTTGGCAATGTGTTACGGGTGGATTGTGTGGATTCATCGATTGTCATTTTAACCTTTTACCCATCCAACAATTGTTTTGCGAAACGTTCAGCGAATGCATCATGTTATAGTTGTACATGCATATTGGCCTTCAAAGCCAGTTTCTGTACGTGTCATTCACTAAATTCATCAGCGGCTGTTGAATATGAATAGCTGTTCATTTCATCTCGAATCCTTTAGTGGACCATGAAGTGCTTCATATAATGTTGACATAATTGTAGTACTTTATCCATTCCAGAATTTTTGATGATATTCCATATTGGTTTCTCAGTGATTTGCATTATAACGGAAATTTAAGTGTTGCATCTGCTGTTTCACCACCATCCAATAGAGTTACCGCAATTCCAGATGATGCGATTTGGCAAAATAAGTGAATTGAGAAAATTTTTGCCTGTGTCACCGGGCGTATCTAGAAAATACAACCGGCCACTTTGGCTTGTAATTGCATGCATCTATCATACGCTAAGCATTGTTCTGGGATCAATTTCGGAAGATGAGTTTGATCAAATGTACCGAATTCTTTAAAAAATATCTGTCTCGTTGTAAATTACAATCGAAAATGCCGTTTGCAGACGGATTTAGCCCAGCCATACCCAATTGGATCAATGTTTTGTTAGCGATTGCCAAACATATGTCCTCAATCGAAAAAATGCCTCATAGAGACGTTTGGTGTGAATTGAACGCCCTGATTATGATTCATTCCTCACAAACGATGCAGGTTATCTTCCGATCTTTCGGATTGGATGGGAAGCACGTTGTCAACAATATAACCGCAAATAATGTGCGTATTTGCTGTAGTTGTGAAGTATTTGATGCAATCAGCGAGTAAAGTTTCCCAATGTACATCGTTTTCAAGAAGATTTAGTTCTTGGCAAGCTTCGCGATAAGTGGCACATTCATGACCGTTCACACTTCTCAATTCTTGGATGGATAAGGGTCCACGTACGTTGATTAACCGTAATTGCAAGTAAAAGCATTATGCATTGTTTGAGTGAACAGTGTACGAACGGCCTAATGCACCGACTGAATATAAATTGAGATATCCTTCAACAGTTTACCTTGTTTGCGACGGTGAAAATTTTATGCTGATGCATTCCATGTGTAGTATGTTGCCACTTTAGAATAAAGAAACATCTTTGCAAACAGGTCATCCCCACACAATGATAAAAGTCAGTTAACGTTGTGGAAAGAACAATGCTCCTGCACGTGCGTTGTCTGTTGTCATATACACGCGCTGTACATTTTCAAGGTGTAGTGCCAAATAACCAACTGTTGGATGTAGTTCATAGCGTTCCAGTTGATATTGGGCGATTTCATCGATAGATTCAGTTACATTTTCCACTCAAAAAAAGGCATATCGTTTCCTTTTTTAAATATGTCAATTGCAATTGTATTTGATCGATTTCACCGAATTGCAATATACTCGTCATTAATGTGTACTTTGTAAGTTTCGGAGAGTACAACCGGGTAAATACAGTACAACTCAACGGTTATCGACTTCAACATCATTGTACTCGTACTTTTAAAGTGCTCCTCGATTTGCCTCTAGTTTTAGCTCTGAATGAAGACGACGAACCGATTCAATTGAATGATAATGCAGTGATGAAAATCGAAAAAACCGAATGGTCAACGTAAATTAACTAATTAGATTAATCACATTCACGTAGATTATAATAAATTATATTTTTTTCATATACCGCATAAAAAATCGCACAAAAAATGACGGCACAAAAACTGGTTTGAGTGTACAATATCGTTTATATGGACGCCGTAAATTTAGGATACAAGAAGAGTAACGAAGAATCAAATTATTATAAAAACACTTTCTTAAAATATGCTTTGATTAATTGGCAATGCAATTTTTGCGGGTGGCTTGGCTACAATGGCGAGATCTTCGATTAATACAAAACATTTTTTTTAAATAATTCGACATTTTGGAAAAAGTTTATGGGGGAACCTAGACCCAGAGGAACCGACCCCTTCAAGAATAAATTCAAAGTTTGAATCAGATTGGATGATTGGTATGTACACTTGAAAGGGTGTTTTGATCTAGTAAACGGACCTCTCTGACTCTGAAAGTTTGAAACTCACTCCCGAAAAAACATTTAGTAAAATTGAAATTTTCGAAAAAAATTGTACTGTGTCCCAGGAACCACTTCAAAAGTATCGTAAGGTTGGATTTCGGAACAAATAGAGATTTTTGGTGAAAAAATGGTATGGGAGCACCTAGACCAAATTGTCCTACCCATCGAAAAATATTACGAAGCTTATTTTGATATAAAATACATATGCCAAACTAGAATCCGACTGGATGAATGGTGTGGAAACTTATAAGAAGAGTTCTCTTGATCCAGAAAATGGATTCATCAGTTCCGAGCTTATCACTAATTTCATATAACCTCTTTCCTCAAAATTAAATAAAAAAAAAATTGAAGTTTTATAATTTTTTTTACCGCGAAGAATAGTGTAGGACACGCATATAAATTCCTTTTTCCGTAGAGTGCCTATTATAAATAATACAATGGTATGCTAATTTGAAGAGGCCATTTTCCAGAGAAAATGTGAAATCCAAATGCTATATCGGTCTATTATTTGGAAAATTAGTGCTATTTATAATACTACTAGCTATAAAGTACCAGGCTTTGCCCGGGTTAAAATTGAACTACTGAACTTCAAACAGGTGTTTTTTTAATTTTATACCTAATTAGTAAAACTTTAAGTGAATTGAGTAAAATCAACACAAAAATAATTTGTTGTGTTTACAGAAATGCTTGCTTGTAAACCACATTTTTTGATTTTTCCCCGGAGCTAAAACATACAACGTCCCTACTCTTGAGGATGTCACATACAACTGGCCAAGAGAGAAGTAAGGACTTTCCAAATCTACGTCTGCAAACTTAAGGGATTGTCCGTGAGCTTTGTTGATGGTTATGGCAAATGAAAGCCTAACTGGGAACTGGACTCGTTTGAAGTTGAATGGTGAGTCGATTGGTATCAACGGTATGCGAGGTATGATACGGCCTCTCTTTTGGCAGTCCCCGTCAATACGGCTCCGATGACATTTGGCAAACGAATTTTTACATGGAGCCGTGTTCCATTGCATAGTTTTGGCGGGTCCAGATTCCGCAGAAGCATTATTGATGATCCTTTCTTCATTTTCCTTTCTGCATTTAAAATATTTTTTAACACTCCCATGGCTATCTCGGCTTGCAAAATGTATTTGTGCTAAATTTGTAAGCACTCGTTCCTGCTTACAGATGAGCATGGGGAAGGGGTAACATTTTTTGATCACTAAACCCCTTTGTTTTTTCTCGGCTGCTAAAAAGTATTCGTGCAACATTTGGGAGCAATCGTTCGAGTGGTTCAAAAGTTTTCATATATTGTAAATTCCTGCTTACAGGTGAACATAGAGAAGGGGTAACATTTTTTGATCACTAACCCATATATGTTTTTACTCGGCTGCTATAAAGTATTCTTGCAAAATTTGGGGGCAATTGCTCGAGTGGATCAGTAGATTTTGTGGAACAAACATATTTACATACATACTTTTTTTCTTAATATATATAGATAGATAGATGATATACTAATTGAGCTATAATTTCACAATGTTTTACAGACAAGAATGCTACTAATTGCCAATTAGTATACCATGGTATATTAAATAAACCCTTCAATACTTTTTAGAACATACCTACCTAGGTACTTAACTTAACTTTTTCCTTTTTGCGACTATTATTTGTAAAGTAGATACAATAAAAAAACAAATCAGGAAATTTAGATTTTTACGCAACGTTTTTATTGAACTCAAAAAAAAATTCATTAATTATCTAGGAATTTAAAATAAATAACCTCAATAAATGGGGTTAAATAATTGTACATTTGTTATTTAAAGTTTTATTCACTAATGATGTTTTCGCTAGCGTCCTCACTGGAATCGTTATCAGTGTCACTAGAATCATCTAAACTCAAAATTTTACTCTTGGTCACTTTCTACTTCATTCTCCTCTTCTAACAGGATCATTAATCCGCCAACTTCAGTTCGGTCAGAATTTAAGACATGATTTCTTGTTTCACCTAATTACTAATCTGAGATCGTTGGAACCCACTTGATTTTCTATAGAATTTAGTGACTCTCCTCGCTTCCATCCTTGTACTAGTGAAAGTTTTTTCAGATATCGACTTTAGCTTTGGTGCCATTGTTTTGAGAGTAAAAATATTTAGAAAAAAATGCTAAAACGAAAAGAACAAATTAGTTTAGTAGCATGTATGTTCCATAAATTTATTTATTGACAATGAAGTACCACAAGTCCAAATAACGGGTGGGCCATAAGTCACTGAACATGGTATTTTTGATATAATTATTTTATCTTTTATTGAAAATGAATAATTTTGATTACAAAAGATAGTTTTAATCATGGAGTTTTAAAAAAAATTAAATTTTCAAAAAAAATTCTGGGGGTGTTAAGTTGGGTGACCGTGATGGCCAATTAACATCTTCAAATCGTGGAACAATACACCAAAAACCATTCGCAGCAAATTTTTTATTTCCCTTGCAATATTGGACGTAGTTCCGTCTTATTGAAACCACATTTCTTGAGTATTATCAAGTTCAGGAAACAAAAAATTTTCTAACATAGCCATGTAACGCTCACTATTTACAGTCAATGTACTGCCATCTTCGTCTTGGAAGAAGTACGGTTCGTAGCTCTTGTCTGCTGATATTCCGCACCAAACTATGACTCCGCATTACGAGTCGATGTTTCAGGGTTCTCATTTACCTTTTATCTTGGCTTCGTGCTTCAAGCGGTCTTCCACTCCGAGATAAGTCACTAACAGATAACGATGAATGAAAACGAGCGACTATATGGGTACTTGATTTCGTGATGGTGCATTTCTTGTGTTAAAAAAATTTCGAAATTTTCTTTGGGCTTGAATTATTGAATTTTGACTAGCAAAATAAAACTCAAAAATTTTTGTTCATTCCTCAGTCGTATACATGGCTACTGAATCTCTAAAACGTTATTTCTAATACTGAAAAATAAAAAGAGAAAAATAAATACAAAATAAAAAAATTATATCAAAATTACAATGTTCAGTGACTTATGGCCCACCCCGCAAATGGCTTTTTGGTGGGAAAGCAGCTCACCTACCCGATGGAAGATGTTAGCGGCCAATTGGTGGCGGTAAATTTTAGATTATCGTGAACTTACTAATTGGAACTACATTTATAGAAACCAATCACAACCCCACCGACTACATATCTTATGGCGTCTAGCCATCCTTATCATGCAACCATTCAATTTTTATAGACTAAGATATAAATCTAGAAATTGAATAACCAATATTTCTCCATATGGTAACCTGCAATGATATTTTAAATAATTAATAAGAAAAAATACCACAGCGAACTAATATAATAAAAATTCAATAATAATCCAATAAGAGGTTTAATTTTGAATAGCCTGCTATTTGGGCAGCTCTCAATTTTGAAGCTGTCATCTTTCGACATTTGACAAGTAAAAACTACGCCACTACTAAAAATTGTACGATACACACTACACCAACGAATTGAAATTGTTAAAATTCACTGCAAAAATGGTGAAAATTTTGCAGTCACAGTTCGCAAAACTAAAGCACTTTTGGTTCGTCGTGAAGTACCTTCTCGGCCGGCAATAGTGAAACTGGTGAAAAAATTTGAGCTGTTGGGACAAGCTAGTGATGTTAAGAATTGAAAAAGTGTGCGTCGCTCAAGAACAACTGAAATTATTGCTGCTGTAGCCCGTAGTGTTGACGAAAACCCAGGTTTATCAATTCCTTGTCGATCTTTGGAAGTCACTGAGTGGTTCCTTCAAATGCATCAAAATGATGCGGATTTTCATCGAAAAATCATGTTCAGTGATAAGGCCCATTTTCAGCTCGAAGGCTACTTTAAAAAGCAGAATTGTCGCATTTGGGGCTCAGAAAATCCAAGAATGGTTGTCGGAAAGCCTCTCCATCTCGTTTGGTGTGGTTTTTGGGCTGGCGGTGTGATTGGACCTTACTTAATCGAAAATGAGGCTGGTGCATCTGTTACGATGAATGGATTGCACTACGGAGCTAGGATTAATGACTTTTTATGGCCGATTTTGAAGCTATTGTTGTGGACGACGTTTGTTTACAACGAAACAATCGCAATTTTGCAAGAAAAATTTCCTAACCGTGTTATTTCTCGAAGAGGTGATCACAATTGGCCACCGAGATTATGTGATTTAACACCTTTACCACCCTTTAGACTTTTTTCTTTGGAACCACGTGAAAAATAAGGTCTATCACAATCGATTTAAGACCGTAAAGATGAAATTCGTCAAGTTGTCGAGGACATACAGCCGCAAATGTACGAATTTGTCATGGAAAATTTCATGAAAAGGATATGGTGCTGCAAGCGTAGCCGTGCGGCCATTTAGCTGATATCGGTTTCAAATGCTAATGGCATACCTTTACAATGAAATAAACATTCATTTATTTCTCTTAAAAAATACTCGTTTTTTTAATATCAAAATGAAAACTCTTATTGGAAAACCCGTTATAATTAGGGTTTGCACTTCAAATTGACGATGTTGCAATGTACTTTCAATTTTAAACAAAAAATGTTCAAAATTCGGAAATATAATTAATTGTATTGTTAATTATACTTAATTTTGTTATTTTGTTTATTAAAATTTAATAAACAATTTAATTTGTAAATAATTAAGATAATCGGGCTAGGGCGTGTATTTTTGAAATCGGTGAAAATATCCGCATGCGGAATATAAATTGCTTTAAAATTCTTTAGATTATTCGAATTATTCGCCCCCTACTTTAATCATTTTTTCTAATTTGTTTGCAAGTTTTCTATTATTTATTTCCCTACACTAAGGGAAAAATTCCAACATGGGAAATTGATGCGGAATTATTCCCTTAGTAGGGAAATAAATAATAGAAAACTTGCAAAAACATTTGAAAAAAATTATTAAAGCAGCCAGCGAAAAATTCGAATAATTTAAAGAAATTTAAAGCAAATTATATTCCGAATCCGAAAATTTCCACCGATTTCAAGAATATGTGCCCAGAACCCGTGGACATCTCTAGAATTAAAGGAACAAAATTTTGAAAATAATTATATTCCATAAATATTTAAAATTGTCACACAGCAAAGTGTGAGCATCTAAAAATACAAGTGTGATGCCTTGGAGATTTCTAGGATTATCGGTAAAAAAAATTTTTACGTAGACAAAGTATCGTATTGGCTACCTCGAGAATAGTGGCTTGTTTGACCTATTTGTAAATACTGGCCGGGGTATACGAGCCCTGAGCGATTTTTTAAAACTGAAACTTTGAAATATCTCGGAAAATAAACAGTAGGTACGAAAAATACGTCCATTATCAAAATTTAATTAATCCGGGGTAGGGGTATTGGACTAATGGCCTAACGCAAATATTTCTTTTTGTTTTCGAAATAATCTTCGAACTGAATCAATATTTTTGAACATCGAGCGAAATCGACAAAAAATTAATATACATTTAACTTAACAGGGCCATCTAATCATGGTGGAAAAAATGGTTCAAAGAAATCCTACGTACATTATGCCGTTGAAACCGAATTTGTAATAAAAAAGGGGCTCCTATTTTAATTTCAAAGATAACCCCCCCCCCCCCCCCCCCCTTCTACCTACAAGAAGGGGAGAAGGGGCACTAATGTATGGCCCTCATGAATGATTAATTTTTGATAATAGGCATTTTTTCGAAGAGTTCTTACTTTCCGAGATATTTGAAAGTCTCAGCTTAAAAAAATCTCCCAGTATAATTAGCTGAAATAGGTATATGGTTTATTTTCTGAAAAATGTCAGCTAGGATCTATAGGTATTCTAGAATCGTATCCAATTTTATAATTTTTCTCATACATTTTATAATTTCACATTGTAATTTTTTAAATTTTTGTTTTACCACAAATTTCATAATCACGACAATAACCATAATCATTTCCGTTTATATCTGCAAGTGTATAGGTAGGACTGTACGTATATTGGAGAGAAAGTATTGTTCGAGGAGTTGTATAGTCTCAATTTTTTTATTGGAGGTGGGAAACATTATCATTATACAGCAAATTCCGATACGTGTATGCGGCATCGTTTTTCTTATGTGCTCACAAACTGAAAATGTTAAAAGGTGCTAATCATTTTATATCGTCTCTGTTGTGTTATATTCTCAGTTATATAGTTAAACAACAAATATTTTTGTTTATTAATTTTTTAATTAGAAATTAATTGCAAAAGCTTACGTTTTTCTGCTTTCGGTATATTTTTCTTATAAGCCATGCCGCTTCTTACAGTTTTTTTTTTTTGTTATTTATTCTTCTACATAAATTCATAACATTTGATGGGGCCCACGCAATAGCGCAATGTGTTAGATTGCCGTAGTAGTGTAGTTTTTTTATGTAATAAATAATTTTTAGTTTTGTTTTGAATTTTGTTTTTACTACCATTTCGTTTAGCTACTTTTGACGCTGTTCTGCGAGATCTCAATATAGAGACATTACACCAATCTAAAAACGTATAAATTTATAATATTGCTGATTGGATTTATTGTTATATAAAATAAAATTGAAATGTTATATATTTTGATGTGTCTTTGATGATGGTGGCAAGACACGCTACATAAAATCGTTTTTATCAGAACACTTTTATAAATTTCCCACACACAAGAAAAAGGTCGCTCTTAATATTCGCTTTACACGAAAAAAACGTTCTAATTAATTTATGTATAAAAATCATCAATAACAAAGTGTCAAATGTGGAGTGGTCTGGACACGTTCATGGTAAATCAGACCATATAAATTGTTTATAGCGCACATGGTGAAAGTATATTGCCCGATATCCATCAAATTATTTAAATTTTGTTCAAAAATCGCGGCACATCTTCCTTAAAAATTTAAATGGCCAAACGAAGAAAAATGTTTTAAACAAGAATATAATTGGACATTCCATCAAAAGAAAATATAATTTAAATATCCAATTAATAAGAAGCAGGTTTTAAATAATACATATAAACTGCGTTGTACATGTACGCGCATAACCAACGAAACTAAAAATTCATCTTATCTTTCTGACATCTTTTTGTTGGCCATTATCTCATCACATGTACAAATATACACAAAACTTGAAGAAACCAAAATTTATGATTTATTGTATGTCTGTTTTATCAAAAAAATTTGATCTTAAAGAAAAATATGATAATGTATTATAACATAACCGCGCGTACCAAATTCTACAGTCATGTCAATTCGATTAATAACAAAACAAATTGTTGTTTTATCGCGCACACCTTTAGAAAACTGTTATAAGATTTTATGTCGATATTATTTAAGTCTATGTATGTATACGTTTACATGTTAGTGATTTTTACAAGATTAGATATTAGCGTGCTTAACGCAATCCTGTCTAGATTAGTCATTTCTTACGAAAATTACAAAAAGTCTTTAGATGTTGTAACATTTTTCATAAAATTCTTAGTTGTGTAAAGAAAGTAATAACAAGTGTTTTTTTATTTTGTACATAAATGGTACACGCAATAATTGTACATATATAATAGAGGCAATAAAATTGCGCATGCTTGGTCAGTTGTTCATCAAATTATAGTTGTTGTACGTGGTATCGTAAAGATTCCCTTCGTAAAATTAAGTGTGAAGAATTTAAATAGCCTTTCTCCACTGAGTTCAAGGGTTGTCGGTTGAATCACACAGGTATGACAAATTTTTTGACATAAACGTGATTTCTGTATGTCAAAGTTTTAAACGAAAACGACTTGGAAATGTTATTAACACATAATTTGGCATTATTAAAATTTAATTTATTCTACAAAAGAAACAACGGCTGACAACCCGTTTCAAAAATGTTAGTGGTATATTTTGACATTGTAGCCTTTCCTTTAAATAGAAATATGATATTTCTGAAGTTCCGGTTGTAAAATGTCGAAGCTACTTTCGTAAGAAAATTACACAGGTTAAGTTTCAACCTTTACTGAGTAAACGCATTTTTTTAATTATTCAAACTTGTAATAAAAAAATACTCCTTGGTGTTGAACTGTAAAAGTTTAGTTCATATTCACTGATCGTTGATTGTTTATTATTGAACTATATTTTTGAGTTTGACTTTTCTTCATTACAATACATTCAGTAAAATCTTGTTGATTGATTGGACTATATCGTTCTCTTTGCCTATGTACTCGTAGTGAAAAATATCTCGAGGAAAGAATAATGTGTTGTGATAAGTTTCATAGAAACAGCTGTCGTACCAGCGGTTTAGAAGTTGAAAGATTGCTAGGTACCAAGTTGTTCAGATTATTTCCACCAAGAAATTTTTCAATCAATTTCTTGGTGGAAATAATCTGAACAACTTGGAATATGTTCGAATATGATATTGATTGATTGGTTTGACTGTAGGACTAAGTACCTACTGGACAAGATGTGCCGTATAACGCCGGTGCTATTCCTACAGCTTTTTTACACATAAGAAAAAGAATGGATAGGAAAAGTAGCTTTTGTTTTTTTAGGACGAAACGACGGGGTTCCAGACACCTAGCGATCATACGGCACAAGAAAATACATTTCTAGTCTACTAAAAGGAAGGATAAAGGTTTAATAGGTTTAATGGTTAAAGATGGAATGGGTCTTCAACAATTGTTTCATTAAATCAGCATCTAAGAAAAATATTATTATTTCACATCCATGTATAGATTCGGCTTGCTAAACATTATACAATTTTATAATTTATTGTTTCCCTGTTTGTAACTCAAAAATCTATTATGTACATTGTTCACATTTACTGAAATAATATTCCCAATACCAGTGAATTTCCTAAACCATTACACAGAACAAATTATATATTTATTGCTTCAAGTCCATCACTGCCTCCTGCCTGATGTCCTAAACCAGAGGTCTTAAATTGGTTAAATTATTTTGTTACGTTTACCATAAATTAAGAATGATGACCATAAATTAAGAATGATGAGGAATGATGACCTTCATCGGGATCTAAATATCCCGACGGTCCAAGAAGAAATAAAAAAACTTGCAGTAATACATGGACAACGTATTTATCAACACGTAAATGAAGAGCTTCGTGGTATGTTGGACACCTCCCATGCAGTAAGACGATTGCAGAGAACGAAACCAATTGATTTAATGGATTAAGGACACCAAAGCAAAGACTACTACTACAGTAAATAACCTATAAATGGAGCCGGCCAATGGGCGTCTTCTCATTCACAAGTGACTAAATTAAGAAAGAAAAATTACTAGATGAATTGTATTCAGTTGTAATAATTTAAATAAATAAAAAAAAAAAAAAAAAAAAAAAAAAAATTAAGAATAATTTGACCACCACTCTGAAAATACTGGATTGGCGGTTATAGTTCTAAAGTAAAAACCCAAAACTTTTAACTAATGATTTATTAATTTACATTTCTATAAAAAATGTTATTTGAGGTAATAATTAAATAACCTGATTCCCTCACACAAAAATCTGTATTTATGAAAAAACACTTTATTCATTTGGCAATGCTGCAATAGTGAACCTCCTTGATAAAGATAGTCAGTTCTATTTAGTCCGTTCCATTCCTTTCGACCAACACAAACAAATCTCTCGGGGGACATGTAAGAAAAATAAATTTACTATAAACCACTTAAAGTAGGCCGGAATTACACTATAAAAGATCTTTGACAAAGGCGCTTTATATAATATTAATATCAATTTTTTTTTAAAAACAATTTTGGCAAAATAATTTTTAAAAATTACACTTCATAAAAGGTTTTATCAAAATTTTCCACAAACTTTATATTATATCGTTAATAAAAATAAAAGAGAAACAGAAAAGAAGAATCTGGGTGAAACCTTGGGTATCGAAACGGGATTTAAATGGTGTTCATAAAAATTTATTAAGGAGCTGCAGACTCGAGGATATGACCTGCTACATAAAATATTTAAGGATGGATGACAATTCATTTAATTTTATTGTCCAGAAAATTTCTCCGATATGAAACACACTTACGAAATTCAATAAATGTGGAGGACAGACTAATGGTCACACTTTGCTTTCTAGCAAAATTCATTCGCCTCGTATTCTTGAATTAATATTTTTGTGGTTTTTGACGTCCAATTGTATTTGATCGAATACGCGTGAAAAATAATTTATCAAATTTACATACATGATGCTAGGTTAGGTTAGGTTAGCTTCCAGTGGTTGATATTACACACTTCGGCCAATTTTGGCCCATTATGATACCACGCATTCACGCCACATCATTAACCCATTCACCTACTCACATAACTACACACAAAATGTTTTGTTTTTCAATTCAATTATCGACGTTTTCCTCACAATCGAATTTTTTAACATTCAATTTATGTATTTTAAAATTAATAAAAAACACAACCATTACCGAAAGCTCGCAAAATTTGGTTTTTAATTTGTAAAAGTTTATTTGTCTGTCTTATTAATGAAATTTTTCTGCTTGCCTCATTTTTTAGAATTTTAACTTTTGATATCGATTTAAAAACACGTCTTGTCAAATTCAGATATTGTAAGATATTAGTAAGAATTTTCTACTTCGAAAATAACACATACTCGAAAATTTGAAAAAATCACTCGAACGAAATCAAAAAAAAAAATCAACTATGGAATTTTTGTTTAAAGAATAATAATTTTGTGTGTGTGTGTGCGGCGCTCATTCGATTTTACAATTGCATTGTGTGTATTTTGTTGACGAAATTTTGGAAAAAAAATCATACGAACGAATTTTTTTTTGATCGCCCTGTGCGTTCTCGAGTGAGTCAGTGAGTGAGAGACAAAGATGTTATAATATAGAAAAAAAAGTGTTGACCACCCTGTGCGTTCTCGAGTGAGTCATTCAGTGACATAGACGTTTATAATAGGGACTTTCGATTGACCTGAATTAACAGAATTGCAATTGAGTTACTATTCAGATAATTGAGTTAATTGAGTTAACTTAATTGAGCTACTGACGTGATTTGGTTTTTCGAATCGCACCTCTTCATTCCAGATAAAAGTCAAAACTCATTTTAGGATTTTGTTGATTGTAGTGCGAATGTTAATAAATATTAATATTACTTAAATTAATTTTAATCATACAGTAGTAATTTAATTCTTTTTTATTGAAATTTGATAATTTTAATTAGAAAAAAAACACTAACACACCTTAAAAAAACACAGAGTGAACGCATAACCAATAAATGTCAAAAATACAACATAAACAATCTATCTGATTTAACTATATATCCAGTTAATTCAGTAGCTCAATTTTTTAACTGAAGTGAAAGAGTGCGAATGGAACGATCAATTCACTTCAGTTGATTCATTTAATTCAGATAATTTTGTTAATTCAGATCAATCGAAAGTCCCTAATATTTCCATTTTATTTCAGTTTAAGTAGTTCTTGAAAAAATTTGAATTATTTCGAAAAATAGCTGGATCTCAGTTACTTTTGTTTTATACATAACCAAATTGACAGAACTAAATTGTTTTATTATTTTATTGACACGAATTTAATTGCCACGCTTTTTAAACTCCTAAATCTGCCAATTCATTACGTCCATTCCAATACCAGCGATATTTTCGATAATTTTATTTGTGGTATTGTCCAAAGCCATAGTTGAGCTAAAGCCTCGGTATCGCCAGTGATTGTCGTCTATTAGGTATTAGTTGGAAAAATGTTTCTGCTCTGAAAGCATATCAATTGTACCAGGTTAATGCTCATTAGATCGGCCAATTGAATTAGTTGGTATTTATCGATAGGTCAGCGTTGGGCATTCAATTCACAGCCGTGATTAACCAAAGCTGATGGAACTGGTTTAAACACAATAATGTGTAGGTAGTATTTGGATGAATTTGGGTCTGAATGGAGAATTTGATGATTATCTCGTTGTTACTTTTGAGAGAACGGTATGAATTATAATATGAAATTTATGGTGCGTTTCAGATTGTGGTAGTCTTTCGACATTTCATTTTTAGAATTATAATTGGCGTGTTCAGTCTGACCAAAATGATAAAAATTATCACGATATTTTTTGTGACCCTAACTTCACTCCGTATAATTTTATGTCAAACCCCAGTGAACAACCAAATCGAAAATATAATTATAAATTGATTCTGTACGTCACAACATTGTTTTACTAATTCCTGTGTCTTTCACAATAGTTTAATACTTCTTAACACCTTACAGTCAATGTAACAAACCCGGGCAGTACATAGCAATTCTCGTTAACAGAGATTTGCAGATAATTAATTGTGTTAAACACTTTTGCAAGTCCTTTTTTGGTGGCATTTGTATGTGTAAAGGCAATCAATATTAATTTATATGTAACATAAAATCTGTGGATTAACATTCATCTCGCCCAATTCGTGAATACACGAATAATTATAACCATATAACGTCACCTAATCAATCATCCAGAAGAAACGAAACGGACATTCAACAAGAACACGGAAAGGAACGGCGGCCGCATGAAATGTGTCTCGACTCTGTGATCTAAAAACAGGGTACAACGCATTTGCAACAACCATTTGCATTATATATCACACATTTTAACTTTGTCTAGCTCGAGACAATTTTCATGCGACAGCCTGAAACCAATAACAAATTAAATATAATTTTATTAAATAAACACACAAATCATACACAAACAATATTTTTTGTTGATTGTATCCTAGACATTGATTTGGACTACATTGTATTCAATGTATTTTTCTTTAATAGGAAAATATAACATTAAAGTTGAACAAAATGTTGCTCCTGTTCATGTAAAATCATAACGCAAAAACATTAGAAATAAAATGTACACAAATTTTGACAGCCAGAATCGAAAATATTCTTGGTTTTTTTTGTGATAAATGAGTGCGTTTTATGGCGAAAGCTAATAAAAAATATCATGATATTTTTTATCATTTTTGGCCGACTGAACACTAGGAATATAGAAAAAAAATTTCACTCACACTGTGCGTTCACGACTGAGTCAGTGACATAGACGATATATTAGTGCTCTTAACCTGCACCGACCATATTAGCTCGCCTTAATGAAACCTGTACTATAATTTGTTGCACATTTATTACAATTTATTACAACAAATCCCGATTTTATTACAGTTACCGTTTTCGAGGAACGAGTGGTCGGTTAAGCTTGTAATTAAACCTACACCGCCAAAATTGTAACTTTTGATGCAGCTGTGATATCGGGATGGTTCTTGGACCAGAATTTATTACAAATTAATTACATTAATTAAATAGTTCAAGATCAACCCTATATCTTGACTAAGGGTAAATTTCACCCCAAACGATTATTTATGACAAAAACATCGATTTTACCAATATTAATAAATTATTACACCAGACCGCCACCAGATATTGAGTGAAATGTTACTAATTGGGCCTTTTGGAGGGCAGATCAAGCTTATCCAGGTGTGTAATAAATTATTATTTTGTCAGGTTACGCGGAATTGGCTCCAAACCGTGAAGGGTTCAAACATCTAATTTAAAGTTCGATTTTTTCACCTTTAACAATTTATTACACCAGACCGCCACCAGATATTGAGTCAAATATTACTCCTTGGGCCTTGTGGAGGGCGGATCAACCTTATCCTTATTATTTATTAATATTGGTAAAATCGATGTTTTTGTCATAAATAATCGTTTGGGGTGAAATTTACCCTTAGTTAAGATATAGGGTTGATCTTGAACTATTTAATTAATGTAATTAATTTGTAATAAATTATGGTCCAAGAACCATCCCGACAGCTACATCAAAAGTTACAATTTTGGCGGTGTAGGTTTAATTACAAGCTAAACCGACCACTCGTTCCTCGAAAACGGTAACTGTAATAAAATCGGGATTTGTTGTTATAAATTGTAATAAATGTGTAAAAAATTATAGTACAGGTTTCATTGAGGCGGGCTATATGGTCGGTGCAAGTTAAGAGCACTAATATATCGTCTATGTCACTGACTTAGTCGAGAACGCACAGGGTGACTGAAATTTTTTCAGTGACTAATTCAGGCAATATTACCTCTCAACAACCTTTTAGATCGCGCAATGCTCTTATTCTAGACTATATTTTAACCCCGTATTTGAGAAATTAATAATTAGGACAAATTTAAAACGAAAATGATCGAGTACACAATTTAATTATATTATGCATCATATTATGATCCAGGTTTCACCTCCTACTCGGTACCAATCGATTAGATTAGAAAGATTAACCCATAGATTTCGTTCACACGTTTACAAATTATCTTACTGCTTAGAGAATTAGGCGCAGATTTTAACGATAAAAGATATCGATAGAATGGTTGTTTTTTAAATGTCGGAGAGGTCAGAGAAATTACCCTTTCTTATTATCGGAGAATTATACATCAAATAAAATAATAATGCGGATTTTGTTAACTCATATAGAAGTAAAAATTGAAACTATTTTAATTTAATTTAATTAAAAAGTACGTACGTATGTTAAAATGAAACATCATTCGTTATACAGGACGATAAAAATAATATATTTTCGTTGCTCCATTTAAAAGAACCTTCATCTAAAACTATATATATATTAAACAAAATACAATTTTCTTTACTCAAATACAAGTTTTATTTCTTACCGACCGAATGATCAACAGCATTCGACATGTTTGAACTCAATAAGAAAAGGACCGCTATCATACAACAATCTATACTTTTTCAGAGAAGAATTTATATAGAAATATTTTTTTCTCATATATTAAAATACCCATATCAGGGCTGGGTTGTTCTAACATAGCCATTTTGCGATATTTTATCCAAGTCTACGTCTCTTTCTGCTAGAACTAATTTGACTTCTGTTTCGTTTATCAATTATTTCTTTTCTATTAGTATCACAAAGTACTAGAATATATTTGAACAATATCTATTTCACTTATTTTTGTTCTAGAATCGAAAATAAATTATTTGGTGATAGAAACACAGTAGAAACATCACAATGTTGCAGTCTAGCAGGCTGGTAAGTGATATAAAAATTGAAACAGAGACAAATTTTAAACTATAGAAACGAGGAAAAAACTTCGATAAATTTGGAAAAATGGTGATGTTAGAACATCTCAACCCTGAATTTTGACAATTCATTTATTTCTCCGATTACTCAAAGCATGGATGTTCTCCATTTTTCGATAATTTATCGAAGTTTATTTCTTATTTCTGTAGAATAAAATTTGTTTCTGTTTCAAGCCTGCTAGATTGCAACATTGTAATATCTCTACTGAGTTTCTATCACATAATTTATTTTCGATTCTAAGTGAAATAAATATTGTTCAAATATATTCTAGTAGGTTTTGATAGTAATAGAGAAGAAATAATTGATAAACGAAACAGAAGTCAAATTAGTTCTAGCAGAAAAAGTTGTAGACTTCGATGAAATATCGAAAAATTATGATGTTAGAACATTCCAGCCGAGATATGAAAAAATCAACCATTTTCAAAAAAAACATTGTATGCATGCCTCTGGTCTCACCAAAGCAAAACATTTCGTATAAATAACATATTTACAAAACGGTTTTTCTTTAGAAGTATGGTCTTAGATGAAAATTTTAACGTAAATAGTAGCCTATTTTTTGGAAGCTCTTGAATGCAATCAGAGCTTCCTAAATACAAGAGTTAAATTGAGCCATATTATGTCGAGTTAACGCAAAAACATTTAAATTATTCAAACACATTTTGTTTTGTAGAAACAAGAATTTGTTTATATGCGTAT
This sequence comes from Nephrotoma flavescens, assembly GCA_932526605.1. Taxonomy (NCBI): domain Eukaryota; kingdom Metazoa; phylum Arthropoda; class Insecta; order Diptera; family Tipulidae; genus Nephrotoma; species Nephrotoma flavescens. The sequence goes on from OW052222.1 coordinate 115,433,390, forward strand.
GTAGTTATAAAGAAAATAAGAAATTAGTATAGTGTTCCATCAAAAATTTCAGTAATATTTTACCAAAACAAAAGTTCGTTAAAAATGTTTTTGGAGTAACAATGTAATATGGGGTTATTGTGTTTTGGATTCTATTGTTGATGAACAAACTTCGATTTTTCGTTGGTTGTTAAAAATTTGATTATTCATTGCAACAAAAACGCAGGCTATATTGTTTCATCTTGTAGTATAAACAAAACAAAGCTTCATAAAATAAAAACATTATTAGATAAAGCTTTTCGCAATTACTAAACCAAACAAAAGATGTGGCTAAGTATAAATTTAGAAAACGATAGCGACAAAAAATTGAATATTTTAAACCCCAAATGTTAATTTAGAAAATTTAACAATTTATTATGTATACTACCTGGTCCAATAGATTATGGAGATCTCGTGGATTTCTTAGTCTCATAACGCAACACAAGCGAAATGGATTGAAATAAAAAAATAAAAAAAACAAAAAATTTGGAAAAATTGTGGCATTTTTCTATTATTGTTTTACAGCACACATAAAATCTCGTTTCAGATTACGTTTTCTTTTTAATTTTGTTATAAATGTAATCGTTCAGATTACTATTAAATCCATCGTTCATCTCTTATATGCATGGGATCAGAATTTACTAAAGAAGTTAAATTTTTTAAACCCTAAATTTTAAATTGGATGTAAGATAAATCTGCGACATCACTTTTTATTAACTTACTAACCTAAGCGGAATGCTCATTTTTATAGAAAATTGATAAATTTATACTCCGCTTTAGTTTAAATTTAATAATTAAACTTTATACTATGATGGCTGATTTACAAATATGTGTTTTTTGAATATTTTATTAAAAATATAAAATTCAAATTTAGATGATCTGTTTAATTTTTTTATTCTTAAATTTATGTTCAAAAATTTTCCAATTACGGAACGTAAGAAGGAAACCATGCCATTTAATCACACATTTTTATTAGAATTATCGATCCAAAATCAAAACTCAACCAGGTGCCAGATTCTACTTTAATGCCTTCGGGGGTTTTTCTTTTGTTGCTCGTTTGTAATAATCAAATTTTATTTTTCATTATCAAGATGTTTAAAATATCATAACTTTGCATCGGTGTTTGACCTGTCGAACCAATTTGGCTACGGTTTATTTTTAAATCGAACAAAGGGGAAATGATATACACAGGCGCTTCATACACTTGAAAACAATATTTTAATCATCCTCACATCTTAGTATTTGAAATTTATAATACGCTGCTGTATCATTCATTAGTATAATGTTACTATTATTTGTTTTATTTACTAATTTGGGTTGTATGTTTTTTGTTGCGATGCAAGACGAAGAAATGAATTAATTTAATTCCGATACAAATCTTTACCAAAGAATACCATAAAAATCCAATAAATTACAAACAAATCTTAAATTTTAACAAAAATAAATAAATTTAAAATATGTTTGTTTTATTTTTATGATAAAAATCTTTTTTGAACTTATAAAATCAATTAGTTTTTTTTGTTCTGCATTATAAAAGATTTAAAGACAAAAATAAATAAATTTACAGAAATACAAAAACACAAAATAAATCCAATCAACTCTCGCAGGTCTAACAAGAAAATTGAATTCATACAACAAACCCACATTTTAAGGTTTAATGTTTTTCTGTTGGTATTTTTATTTGGTTGTTAATTTTGATATTTAAAAAATACTTTTACATGGTGAACTACGAGTTATAAGACAGATTGAGATGATTTACTACATAATATGTAAGATGCAAGATGTAACTGCAACAGAAAGTGAAAGTTATTTCGGGGTTTTATGTTTTTGCCATTTTGCAGGACTATATGAAAGTGGGTAGGTGCGTGGTTACGAAATTATGGAAACAAAAGAAGAAACAAATCATTGGTGTCATTGAAAAATTTTTGCATTAGGCAATAAATAAAAACATTAGATTTTACATTGTCAAAGCTTTGTATTAGTCGTTATTAGAAGAATGAGCTTGAATAGTCGAGTAAATAATTTAATATTGGTAAATTAATTTTGGAATAGAACATTGGATAGTTCATAGTTTTATCATATCTTATACATATATTAATACTCTTACTTTTTTCATACTCAACCCTAAAACGACCTCTAAACATGATCCGATCCGTTAGATTTTTTCAGGGTAGGTCGACATAAATATTGCGCTGTGCGTAGGCTAGAAAAATCGGCAAAATTCCACCGGGTAGTACTCGAAACGGGTACCTCAATTGGTTTCAGAAAATTTCCAAGGTTATGTGCGCGTGAAATCTTGCAACATTTCAGAATTTTATGAGACGACCGAAAAGCAGCGCACGATTGAAATTCAAAGTTGCAAAACAGTTGGCGCGCGATTCAGATTCAAAGTTGCAACACTGTTGGCGCGCTTCCCGGTTGAGATATGAATATTTGACTTGGCACGTAAGTCATACTCTGTGAACTTGAGCGCGTGCTTGCCGTTTAAGATTTAAAAATTAACCGCATATATGAATTTACTTTATTTTTAATAAAAGTGCATCAAATCATTTCTTAACAAAAAATCCAATAAAATGTATTCATGTGACTGATTATTCAGTCACAGGTCAGATAGTATATATCTAATAAATTAATTTATCTTGAATACGTTAGTAGAACTTTATGCAAATCTATTGATTGTTACTTAATTTTAAAAGGAATAACTATTTGTTCACGACTGTCGAGAAGGTGTCCCGGATCGGGATGTTAATCCGTTAAAATATATCTCGTTGCTTTTTGATATCCTATCCTGTCGATTATTTAAATAATTGTTTTACAACAACAATCTTTGAAAAAAGTATCCAAAAATTCTCGTATTACTAGTATTTTACTGTATTGTCTGTGGTGGTAAGTTTTTATAGCGTGTACTGGACATTCCAACGGAAATAAGCGACGCACCGTTTTATTGATTAGGATAAGAAATGTTAATCCTCTTATTTGACAATTTCGGTTGGTTTAAATTGTTGAAAAATATGGGAATTTAAAAGGAATTGCATTTTTTACTATTAATTATCCAATGGATGTTCTGTCCATTAAAGGTCCATTAATATTTTATTTTCATTGCACGCATACAATAACAGTATCCATCTGCACGTTGCAAGGTCACGCCAATCTGTACATTCACGTGAAAGATAGGTCTATACTTAGTTTTGCGGTTCAATAGAGGATCATAGTTGAGTACCGATTTTAATCGATTAAGAAAATTCCATACTCCTGTTTCAACTGCTGAAGCTTTAACTAGTTGTACAGTCTTACATTGTTTTAAGAAGTGTTAAGAAATAACAATAAAAATGATGTCATTTGTCTATGGTATTGGCATTTTGTCTATGGTATTCAAAGATACATTTATATAGTGCTTCCGTAGTACAAAACACGATATGGTGTGACGCGTTTTGTACGCGATATTTCAAAACGTGATATTTGAAAATGCGATACGGTACAAAACGCGATATGGTACAAAACCCGATATTTCAAAACGCGATATTTGTTTATAGGAATTTAAAAATTGATAGGAGCGGGAGTTTTAATCGGGTTATATCAGGCGGGTGAAGGGGAAATTTAATTTCAGTTTATAGGAATTTAAAAATCGATAGGAGCGAGAGTATAGGACCCGGGTTATATCAGACGGGTCGCTGCTTGCCCGTCGCTTTGCAATGCACAGTTTGTACCATATCGCTTTTTGTACCATATCGCGTTTTAAAATATCGCGTTTCGAGTGGAACCTAGTGCTGCCTGATAAAACATAATATGTTATTTTCTAGAAAATTTCGAATTGTTCTTGATTAAATAGATTTAGATCTGTTTAATCAATCAGATCTCTATACATAACAGAAAAGTTTGTAAGACCTAAATGACTTGTATGTCATTTCTTTACAAAGATTAAGTATTTTTTTATAATTTCTTTTGAGTTTTTTTCTGGCTTAAATACAAGTTTTAAAATTGGATAAAACTCCCGGGCTTGCCCTCAGATGCCCGATTAAAAATCTCATTACTCTAAATGTTGATTTCATGACACCCATTGATCCGGATCAGTTCAAATTTTATATCGAAAACCTGATCCAAAACCTGTTTTAGTTCACAAATTTTGATTTTAAATCGAGTAAGCGCTTTTACGTCATTTCATGAAACATGAAGATCAAGCATCTAGAAACACAACTATTATTTTATTTGCTGGATTAAATTTTAAAACTGTTTTATTATAATTTTATTAAAAATACCCTACTTTCGACGGTATATTTCGTCATTGTCAAGGGACATATTAAGATTTGGCAATCAATTTTTATAAACATTGTTGAAACTTGATTTAAAACGAAAATTTTAAAGTAATTTGATTCAAAAATCGAAAAAAATGTTCAAATTATACAAAGATACTCATGATCTCATGAGATTTTCGTTTCATCTAGACTTCCAATGACTACTTCCTATAAGGTGATTTGGTGTAATGACCATTGCACTGTATGACGAAATATAATCATGAGTATAGATTCAATATTGCCGCCCAGGGGGCAAAATCCTTTTATGGAGTGAAAGCTAGAGACAGATGCAACATCAATATTGCACCATCATTTTAAAATATTGTCTGGTTTGTCTAACATATTTCACATGCACAATTTAATTTATACATTAAATTTGATTGCAAAGCGTTTGGAATTTGTTTTTTAATTTGGTAAATAATATTAATTTTGTTTCCACTTTAACCCTAATGTGAATGACGAGGTACCCGGGTACCTTTTACACTTTTAAACGTCTATTTTTGTATGTTTTAGTCATAATAATAGCTTTAAGTTTTTTTCAATTAATAGATTACAACCATACTTAAAAATGAGAAATGTTACATCACGTCCGTCCAGTGTAAAAACTAAGTTTCCATTCAAAATGCATGAAGGCACTAATCACTTAAATTAAGATATTTTGAGTGCTGAAATAGACCAGTATACGGAAGAATCACAATAACACCATTGCAATTGAAAAACCAAATTAAATATATAAAAATTCGTGAATGCCCAAAGTTAGTTGTTAAAATAGAATATAGATGGAAATGTGAAAGAATCAGATCTCGTACGCTATGCTGTAATACGCTAGTAGTACAACTACATTTTATTTTTCTGTAATAATGTAATAATACAACATCAGTCGTCGTGACTTGATGAGAAGACTGATTTTTTTAAATCAATAGTCTCATCTGTTTCAAACTGATTGTTGTGATTCTTACACATTAGCCATCTATAAGTCAAAATTCGATCGGAGAAAAATTGTTATATGAATTTAAAAAAATTCCACTTCCGAAATTGGTAGTGCTATAACAATATCGTCTGTAGGAGAAAATAGGTCCAATGGAAGATGATTGATTTCAACACTTTTGTTTCAACATTTTCCAATAATTTATTCACCACGGGGAACCCATTGGATAACCAAACACTTGTTTAAAGCACCTCTATTGAAATTGAAACGAAATTCAGTATGATCTATCTCTTTCTCTCCATATTTGTATTGCTAAAGAAGATACTATATTGGCAAATAGTCATACTACCTCCGAAGATACTAATATGTAACCTGTTGGTAAAACTACATTTTTAGTTTAATTTTAGTCCTCCGCGTTTTTTATAGCCGAAAAATGGGATAAACGGAACGGCATAATTTAAAATTGCATTTTGAAATGGCATATTTAAACAACAGCATAAGGTACAAAACAGCATATTCCAAACGGCATAAAGTACAAAATTGCATTTTTTAAAAACTGCATATTTCAAAACGGCATATAGGTTTAAACGGCACGGCACTTTTCAAAACTGCATTTATCAAAACGACAATTTTTAAAATTGCACAAGGTAGAATGAAATCTTTTAATCGATTATAAATCTAGAACTATCTTTTCATTAATTTCTGGAATATGACCAACAGGAACGATTATTTATTAACGGAACACGATGAAATTTGAAAAGGAACTAGTATATTTTTTAGTCGATTAAGATCAAATTTTACATGTTCCTATGTTGGGGTTGAATATACAAATGATTTGAAATAAAATTGATGAAGTGAAGTTGACTATGACAAATATCTTCTACATGTTTTATACAAAAACTTTAGTAGGTATGTTATAAGAAAGGTATTCATCTTCATTAGGATTACAAATTATTTGAAGATTTAGTATGCATATAATATTCTCATGGTCGAACCGGATTACTCTATATTGGAATACATCCCATGCATTTATTCTCTTAATTTATCGGGTTTATCGAAAAAATTTGATTGAAAGATATAGTTTCAAAATATGTAGCGTTATTAACGTACGTAACTACAATTTTGTTTAAAGGTTTTTCTTCTTTTATGGTCCTTGTTAGCGAAACTCTAAAATAAAACAAACAAATAACAGCTGGTTTACTCAAAGATTTATTAAATGTTTGTAAACAAACCAACACACAGTTATTTGCACCTCCAAGTGCTACGGTATCATTCTCAGCTGTACCTAAAATTAAACCAAAACAAGAAAATTACTTATATTCACATACTTACCAACTTTGTAAAATTAAACCAAATAATATGTATATCTAAAATTAAGAAACTAATTAATAATTTTATATTGTTAAACATTTATTTTATATAATTTATACTTATCTTTTGACATTCTTGCAAAATTCACTGTGTAAAACAAATTGTCGACTTAACTGTCATTATGTCCATTATGTCATGTTGTAGTACTAGAATAGTAGCACGATGGGTGCGTTCTATAATATAATTAGTTACGTAGTATATCGTACTAGTACTTTATTTAATATTAGTACATTTTTTATATTCAAAGTTACATTCTACATTAATTATACAATTCAAACGTGACAGTTTATATTAACGTATAATATGTAAAATATTTATTGTAAAATTATATCATAGTCATTCGATTAGAAACCAGCGATAAATTAAGATTAAAAATATAAAATTATACAGTGTGTTAACTTAGTTCGTTTATTAAAATAAATAAATTTGGCTTTTATAATTCAAGTAGTTCAATAGTGTGGCTTTTATTTCCTGAATCACCTTTAATTAAATTTACAACATCATCATCTTCTCATTTCGTTTTGTTGGAGCAATAGTTTTTTTCAACACATTTTTATTGGAACATCACCATCATCAATCATCATCATCTTTACAAACAGTCCTGCCCAAGCTAAATAGTACGTTTTTAAGAAATCACAGCAATTTTATGTTTATCGCACCTATATAATATGACGTATACTATATCATTTACAAAAATGCCGTTTTGAAAAAAGCCGTTTAGAAAAATGCCGTTTTGTACCTTATGCCGTTCTGAAATATGCAGTTTTGAGAAATTCCGGTTTTAAAAATGCCGTTTTTAAAATTTCATTTTAAAATATGCCATTACAACAGTACCCCCCCCCCCCCCCCTAAATCAAAAACCTATGGAAAAAAAATATTATTTCACGTACATCTGAAATTTCCTGAAATTAAATTCTAAATTAATGCTTTCCGGCTTTCTAAACAAAATTAATTGGTTGAATCAGCCCGGTTACAGACATCTAAGTAAAGTCGAGAGTTAATGACACAATGACAACACAAATCTAATCTACACAATCAACAATTAGATGCTTCATTTGTCAAAACGATTAACTCCATAAAACAAGAAGTTAAGAAAAATGAGGAAATTTCAAAAATGATTTTTTAAATTTCTTAAATTTCTTTCTTGCAGTTGCAATTTAACTTTAGTTACTTTTATCTTTGTCATTTAGTGGTGTTAACACTTATTATTACAAAAAATTTGTTTTGAATATGTATTTACGGTTAGAAGCCAACCAAGTGCTATGATATTAAAATTTAAAAAATGGAGTTAATCAGTTTGGCTTGTGAACCATCCAATTAATATTTCAAAGAAATATTATTTCACGTACATTTGTAAATTTCCTGAAATTTAATTCTAAATTAATATTTCCGGCTTCCTAAATAAAATAAACATTTATTAATTAAATCCTCCTGCAATTCCACACCTTTCAATATAATTTACAAATTACTCTAAAATTCATTAGTATTTAACTCTTGAATTGGCAACCTCGAGACAGCCAAAAAAAAAATATAAAAAAATTCTAAAAGTTGTAAAAAATATGTGAGGCATCCCAAAGGCAATGGTTCTCGGAAAACTATCAATATTGTTCAATACCAGATTAACTACCGGATTGGATATTTCAAATAAATTTGGCTTATTTCGCAAACGATTTATTAATTTTGGTCACTAACGAATATTCGTGTAATTACTAAGTAAATTATACTAAACAGAACGTATTATGCCATGCTCAATGTAGCTTTACCACTCCTAAGCCAATTACTGTCAAACATGGTATGCAGAATTGGATTGGCACTCTAACATAATGCTCAATGGAACTAGGCCATCTCTCAACAAATGATGGTCAAATTCGGTGCACAAAGCTGAATTTTACGAAATTTTGGGATTCGGATATCATGATTGAAACCAGAGTACAAACTCTGTTCGAAAACCGAGACCTGAGAGTTGGGAGCCCCACTGCCCCTTCACCAACCCACCAGACACACAAAATTAATATTATTATTGATTGATGTAAATAATAACTAAATTCTATATTTGCGTCTAGTGTAGTGTATCGATGAAACAAAAAAAAAAAAAAAGAAAAAAAAACTCCCAAGTCGCGGCCCTCGAAAAAAATTAGTATACAGATCGTTTCCTAACCGATAACTTTCCATTTTAGTTTCAATCTTAATAAACTAACGTCAACTTGTATTGAGGTTCTAACGTGTCTTTTTGGTGGTCCAACAGTTTGACCATTCTGAATGAAACTTGCCCATACCCCAAAAAATGATTGCCAAATCAGGTATGCAGAATTCGGTGGGGATTTAATAATGGATTTTAGAGAAGTTCTGAAATTCGGCCATGCTAGGAAATTTCATAACTAATTAGGTTCAAATCTGGTATATTAAGATGAATCGTCATTCCAACATAAATCGCGGATGAAGTTCTGGGCTGGGATGCTCTAACATCACCACGTTTCGATAATTTATCGAAGTATATTTCTCGTTTCTGTAGAATAAAATTTATCTCTGTTTCAATTTTTATATTATTTACCAGCCTGCTAGATTGCAACATTGTGATGTTTCTACTGTGTTTCTATCACCAAATAATTGTTTTTCGATTGTAGAACGAAAATAAGTGAAATAAATGAAAGAGACGTGTACTTCGATAAAATATCGGAAAATGGTGATGTTAGAACATCCCAGCCCTGAATTTTTCTTCAAAATAAATTTGAAAATAATCAACCAAATAAATATCTAGTTCCTTCATTCACCATAGCTGAACCAAACTAGGCCTTAACCCGCTAAGAGATGACTCAGTCAAATTTAACTTCCCAAAACTAAAGTTTCCTAGAATTCCAATTCAGCCCAATTCGTACCCAAAAATTATTTTATACATCTTCCGCAGTATACCGTCTAGAAACAGATTACTGAGACAATTCCGCACATCTCAATCAATTAAAAAAGATCAAGGTTTGCGTGAGGCGACGGCACGAACGGACGGTAGAACCACGCGGAAGGCTTCTTACATAATTGGTGCGTAAGCAAATGTCGTTGAACAGGATTTAGAACTCAAATCAATCGATATTGGTGTCTGACGTTCCCATGTAATTGCGAACCTATTTCGAGAAATATTATTGAGCCAGATAGATTATTTTATAGAAAACAGCGCCAGCACTAAGCAATCTATAAAATAGTCAACATAAAAAATCCGAGGGATATCACATGAAATATTTACTTGTCATTAAAAACGAAAATAAAAATAAAAACCCATTTTCCCTTTGCCATGCCGTAACACATATGAGGTCTCACCCTTTTAAACCAGTCTACAAAAAATATGTTATTTATATTATTTGAAATTTGAAATTTTCATCAAAAATTATTAATAGTTAGAGAGAAAATTAATTTAAGTAAATTATAAACCAACTAAACAAACATAAAAATCAGTTAAATTGCAATTAATTTAAATTACATTGGACGAATCCACACGAGGACTCCTTAGTGACCGGTTTCTGGCCTCAAAATATCATTCACATACACACACAAGTTTGTCACACACATCGATAATCGAAACATTTTTGCAATGTCCTCGCACAGTCTATCCAAACTAATTAATCAAAAACAACTTTTTGTGCGTTTCCATTTGATATTGCCTTGCAATCATTTGCAATCGTTTTCTTTGATAGCACACGTTCTAAAAAAAATTTCGTATCGGTATATACATTCTTATACACACTCATAAAAAAAAAAAAAAAAATTACAAAGCGATTTGCAATCGAATGTATTCGGGCATACATCTCTTTGCATTGTAAATTTTGCATTTGCTCAAAAAGTGGAAAATTTTTCTTATTTTATGTAAGGAAATTTGCAACCCTGCATAAAACACAGCAATATTGACAGCCATTTTTTTTTGTTTTTATAGAAACTTGTTTGTTTTGAGAACAAACATTACTTTGTAATGTCAAAACGTTGTGCTAATAAATAGCTGTAGGATGATTTTAATAGTTAACATCGCCATTTTTCAATTAACCATTTTTGTTTAATATAGGAAATTGTTTAAATTGGTTTAAATTGTTGCTCCCAGAAAATAATGAATATTTTTAATAGCAAAACTCGTTGCACCGTGCTTTTCAATGTAGATTTTAGTTTTGCTGTCGTTCTTAAATTGTATTGTGGTCATTACCCAAAAATCTCTTGTAAATTAGTTCCATTTATGTTGTCATTAAAAGCTTTGTTTTGGAAAACGTCACATATACAAATGAAAATAACACACAAATACCTAAATGATCCAAAAATTTCCCTTCCAAATAATTGCAATGCACTCAAATGGAAACCACAGGCCGTCGATAAATGAAAACATTTACACATATTACAAATAAAAACAAATATATACATTAAAATAATATTAATATCATATATATTAAACTATTTATTAAAATTATAAATAAAGACAATCAATTATATATACAATTAATTATATTTACATACAGATATACACACATTGATAAAACACGAACACCGCACAAACAGATAATTATTTTTCTTTTATATTTCATTTTCATCCTTTACTGCCAGTGCCATTAGCCTTTTAACTAATTCATCGTGTATATCCCTTTTGTATTTTGGTAACACAATTGTGTGCGTATGGCAAAAGTACCATGTCACTTACACATTTGTGTATTCCCTTCAAACTTACCTTCGTCCGAAAAAAAAACACTATAGACCATTTTCCTCAAATGTCAAAATAACATTATGACATTTGAACGTGTATGGCAAACCATTAAAATAAAATTGTATTTTTTTATTTTATTCATAAATTCTCATAATGCTATTAAAATTTAACAGTACAATTGTTTGTGGTTATGTTTTATTCATTAAGCTTTAAAAATTACAACTAAATTTTAGTTTGTTCTTGTTTGCCATACAGCTTCAGCTGTCAAATTTTTTGGAGGAAAATGGTCTATACCTATACACACAACTGTGTTGGTTGTACTTCAAATGAAGCGAAATGTTTCATCAAAAACGCCGTTACATGCTATGATTTTTCACTCACACATTTGTGTGGTTTGGACATAAGTAAGCCAATTTTTTCTTGTTGAAAAACGGATATACATAACCATATTATTATTTTTATGTGATGATGTGTGAAAGCATATGCACAGTACATCCCCTTTCCTGCCTGCCATCACAATTGTGTGCGTAACGCAAAAGAATCATGTCAAAAATTTATTTTTGTATGCACTTTGAACCAACACACAGTTCTATGCATTCCACTTAAATCGTTTTCGTCCGAAAAATAACACTATAACTATAATAATAGCAAAACAATTAATATGTTACCAAATTATAATGTTTTTTCAAAAATAATTCCGATTTAACTAAGATCTGTTAAAATCCAGAAGACACCACAACCTGTCATTTTATACACACACATTTGTGTGGGCCGGCTCAAACTGAAACTAAAAAAATTTTATGTATGGCAGGGAAAGGGATATACAAGAGAAAAAAGCATAGTTGTATACATATTTGTATTTAAAAACATACGGTCGAACTTATTTTTCTTATCCTTTAATATTTTACTTCTAAAATTATCGTAATGTATATTTTCTTCCACACACACAAACACACACACGTAACACCATTCTATGGCTATATTTTAAAGATGCGTATTTGTTTTTTAACAAGGACAACAGCCACTTTAATAAAATAAAAAAAAAAAAATTAATAATAAAAACACTTACTTTAAGAATCCTTTCGAACGTACTCGAACATAGAAATAAGTGTGATACATTTGTTCGCACTACATACAATTTCTATCCATTGCTGCGCACTAGCCGCACTATTGTTAATTTTATTTATAATTATATTAATTATATTAATTTCACTTTTAAGACAGTTATACGCTACGTATGACACCAAAAATAATGTTTATTTTTAGTCCTAAAAATATTAGCTTTTTGAATGCATGTCAACGTTTATAAGTTATAAAGTTAAAAACGAACAGATCCCACCATGACACACATACAGGTCATGTTGGGATCTACCATGATCTGTATCATTTTGACACCTACTTCATTTCTGTTGGCATAAAGAAAGCCATCATTCATACCAACATTCAAATTTATCTAATAATAATTAAACGTTTACATTTTGATTTCCTGCCGCTGAAATTATAACAAGACTGAGACAAAATCATTATAATTGAACGACATAATACCAATTGTAAGATAAATTAGTTGGTAGTTGTGGCGTAGGAGGTTATTTTTTGTACAATTAAAACAGAATAAAATACATAATTCAATTATCCGTCTAACGGAAACCTATAGCTATATTACTTAACTTCTAAAATACATGCCTATTAATATAAAATATTAACTATTAATTTAACTTCGAGAGAGATTAAATCAAAACCATATAATCAACATAGTCCACATAACTCCACAACTACTTATAATAATAGTAGGATACATACGCGAAAATCAACACGGTTGTGTGTTGAAATACACAAACAACACTACGCGTTAAAAAAAATTACTTGTCGTTGTCGTTGCTTAATATATTTTATAAAAAAAATTTTCCAAAGATTTGATCGCGAAAATTTATTTTTGTGTTTTTTGTTTCTAGAGATCAAGAAAGCGCACAAAAACAAAAATGTGATCATAAAAACTGTATAAGTTTTTTTCGTCTTTGGTGGGCGCTTTCGATTTGATTATCATGATAAAAAAAATTATTTCTTGTGTTTCTTATATTTTATCGGAGACAAATTATTTTAACCCAAATTTGAATTAGCAACTTGTTTGTTTTATGTAAAATTATATTTATTTTTATACATATTATTATACTGGTTGTTTTTGGGATGACGTATACACACAATAGTAAAACTAATTGGTGATAAATCATATTTTACGGCGTTTATATAAAGTTATGTAGCTACATATTTAAATAAATAATACTAATAATATATAGATCGATACGATCGATAAATAATGATAATCAAAATCATTGATCAACCTTGTGTGCCGTGCGCGTTGATAGGAACTAACGAGTAAAATAAAAAATTGTTATACAAAGAAATAGTTTATGTGTAGGTTCCCTCAATATATACTACTTAATTACAAAGAAATATTGTGGAGCCACAAACTCCACCAAATTATACACGAAAAAAAAATCGATGGTAATTAATTATCAACATTTTTATTTAAAATTTTAATAAAAAGGCGATTTCTTAAGAAAAACCAATTAATTAATCTCCATTTTAATTCGAATCGAGAAATAAACCCAAAATGATAATATGAATGATGATTGTACTCGATGACGACGATATTTTGTAGTTCATGCAAAAACAACATTCTTCTAGTGTATGCAGCCCATTGTGTAAATCTAAATTCTAAAAACCTAAATTGCTAAATTTAAATCGTTTCCATTCATGCTGTTTTACAATCGTCCACCACAAGAGTTAAGTGAAATCTAATAGGTAAATTACCATATATGAATGATGTGTGAGAATTAATAGTTTTCCATAAAACAAAAAAACAAAAAAAAAAAATCAAAAATCGAAACAATCAATAAATAAAATAAAATAAAAAATAATTTGTTCACAACTCATTTATTTTATTTACACCGTTGTATATTTTGATGATTTCAATTATTCAAAATCTGGCGCGTTCAAGGTACTCTCGCGCGCAGTGGGAACGTTATGTCATCAAAATAATTATGAAATTTTCACACGGATGTGTTTTAATTTTGATTTTTTCTTTTTGTTATGACTATTATTGAAATATGATATATTGACTTATAGCATGTTTCTATTATTAAATTAATCAAACGGGGCGAGTGGCATTTTACCATCGCGCATATACAAGCGTGGGCATAATTCGTTGATATTTAATTAGTAAGCTCATTAATTTCTTCAGACAAATTTTTTTACGCGGCTTGCACAATTATATAATGGGGGACGATTAATAATCATATAGCGGTATAGAAGAGAAATTCAAAAATGTAAGACGATTATAGTCAATTTGGGAGCAAACTCGAGTACTAAGCTCACGGGAACTTGCAACGATTTTTTACTTATCCTAATAGATTTATAATAGATTCTTGAACTAATATAAAATTTTACGTTGTTTTTGTTTTATTGTAATGGTTTTGTTGTGATTGTTCCGTACATTGGTCTATTTCAGTATATCTCGAATTAAATACACATTCGTAGGAAATTCTTCCATTTGGCGTCAAATCTGCATGACAACGAAGTTCGAAACTGATTGTTGCGATTCTTGCAGATCTTCCATCTATAATTCAAGCGTTAAACGAAAGAAAAAGTATGGAGTGGTTGGGAAGTTGATTGTGTATAAGTAAGTATGAATTATCATAGTCGTTGTAATACAGATTTGACGCCAAATGGAAGAATTTCCTACGAATGTGTATTTAATTCGAGATATACATAGACCAATGTACGGAACAATCACAACAAAACCATTACAATAAAACAACAACAACGTAAAATATAAAAGTAATTCGTACACAACGAAAAGTTAATTGGTAAAAATGAAGTATAGATGGAGAATATGAAAGAATCGAATTTCGTACGCTATGCAGTAATTCGCTAGTAGTACAACTACATGGTATTGTTCTATATATAGAGAATATTCCTATGTAAAAATATCAACGTCAGTCGCCGCGGCCTGATGAGATGACTGATTTTTTCAAATCAATAATCTCATTAAGTTCGAAACTGATTGTTGCGATTCTTGCAGATCTTCCATCTATAATTCAAATTAAATTCTAATATAAAATATCTGACATTTTGAAAAAAATGTCGATAATGGTGTAAAATACACTTCAATTTATCCCAAACGACAACTAATCCCTCCATGATGGCACGCGTCCAAATATATGAGTATCTTTTAGTACAATTCTTTTGAATTAAACCCGAAATTACGTATACAGCGAAACGATACGGTGTTCTAAAAACTCATATTCAATTAGATGTGCTTCTACTCTGCTTTTTCTGGTCAAATTCAATTTTATTGAAAATATAATTGTTACAAAGATTAATTATCTAAATGTTCGCCATTACTATATATGGTATTTTGCCATTTATTAGGTAGATGATGAATGCCTTCGCGATAGAAACTTTGTGGTCTCGAAACAAGATGGTCATCGAGCCATTTTTGTTCATCTAGAACTTTCGTTTACGAAACTTCGGTTCACCGCTGGTCTTTCAAACATGATGATATCGATCTGAATAAGAGGTAATCAGAGAGAGTCAAGTCGGAGAATACGCCGCATGCTGTGAAACTTTACAGCCTCAGAAGAAGATAAGTTCCTGGGTTAATTTTGCTGTATGTAGACGAGCGTTGTCATGCAGCAATATCACCTACCGCCAGGGCATGTTTGATTTAAATCATTTGATTTAAATCATTGATTAAAATCAGATTAAAATCAATTAATTTTAAAAAAAAAAATCATTGATTTAAATCATATTGGTAAAAAGTATAAGAATTCATTCAAAAAACAAAGCACTCTAAAACTTAACGAAGAAAAATTTCGTAAATATGGTAATACTAAAAACCTCAAAACTTCGATGAAAATGAAAACTTGATTTCATATTTTTTGGTGAATCACATAGTTATTAAAATACAACCTGTCAAATTGTCAATTATTTTATTTTTCACGTATTAAAAAGCTAAACAAAGTTGAAGGAAAATAATAACCCCCATTGGCGGGACCAATTATGCAAGAAGAAGTCATAACAAATATGACGTCCTTTGAATGGTAGAAATCGACATTTGCTTTATACCAAGGATTTGATAGCGACGTTAGACCAACATAAAATCCAATAAATAGAAACAGCTACTGCTTCATCAGCTGGAGTCGAACGAGTTTCTTCGACCTTTGGGTTAGTTCGTTCAAAATTAAGAAATAGCTTAGAGATAGATAAAGCGGCAAAATTAACTTTTTTTGGTAAATCAGCTGAATAAATAAAACAGTTTTTCTTTTTATTCTGTCATATGATTATGAACTACATACTTGGTTTTAATTTTTAAATATTTTATAATTTTGTAATTTTTTAAAAATTTTTTTTAATCAAAACTGAAGCATAAAACAATCATTAAAATTTACTAAATATCATAATTCCTCGAGTTTAAATTATTTAATTTAATTTATATTTAAATGAATCTTGTTTCCGTACATTATATTGTCTTCCTTTCCTTAAAGATATTTAACTGTTCTCGGGAATTTATTACAATTTAAGTTCAACATTACAATTTTATATTCAATAAAATCTGATTTAAATCAAAAAAATCTGATTTAAATCAAAAAAATCCGATTTTTTGATTTTTTTCAAAAAAGTCAACAAAATTACATGCCCTGCCTACCGCCCTCCTTGGCCGGTAAATGGCATTTTTTCCTCGAGCGCATCACTTAATTTGACCAGACCAGGTTCCAGAAGCTCGTAGTAAATGATTTCTTTCCCATCCCACCTAACATACAAAAATACTTTCTTGGCATGAATATTCATTTTTGCAACTGTCGTTGATGGCTTGCCTGGATCAACCCATGGTGTTCTGCATTTAGGATTATAGTCCAAAATCCACTATATGCAAAAAAATCTTTCTTTTGTCCCGAGAAAGCAAATTCATGCAGATGCCAACTCTTCGGTCTTTGGTCAGTTTTTGGGGAACCCATTTTCCTCCCTTCTGTATTTTTCCTATTGCATGCAATCGAAGTGATATTGCTTGATGGGTAACTCCTAACTGTTCTAAAACTTCTTTTTCAGGTTGACACGGATTTTTAACTAGTAAAACTATAAGTTCTTCGTCTTCAACTTGTTTTACTTCACTTGGACGTGGATCGTCCTCAAGACTAAAATTGCCATCACGAAATATTGAAAATCACTATTTTACTGTTGAATGACTCACAGAATGTTCACTCAAAATCGACTTAATCAATACCATAGCTTGAGCATAATTTTCTTTTCATTTGAAAACAGAAAAAAAATGCAATGACGTAAATATTGCTTATCGACATCTGCCCATCGCTTAAAATTGATGCATACGAAATGACAGCTTGTAAATTATACAAGCTGTCATACATAGCTGACAGCTATGTAAACTTATGTTATAAAAACAGTAACGACTAAAGCCTCACTCAACCAGTTAGAAATAAAAACTTAATAAAACTAATAAGAATTTTAGCAAAATCAATTGTTTTTCTTGTTTTTTACATTCCAATTTTGGTATTAGTTATCGTTGAAAAAAAGTTGCTCTTGATTGGGTTAATACACAAAATAAAACAAAATTGGGAACACACAACATTTTACTTTGTTTTATATCTGGTTCGACCACTGATATATAACTCATGGATACGGTATACAACTAAATTACCATAGCACACGACAACAAAATATGGTACAACTTTTTTTTATATTCCACTCGCTTGTATTATATACACCTCTTACTCGAAAATCGTATTAACGAAAATGTAAAATAAGAGCCGCACTGGAACCAAGACAATTCCGAAAATTATTCGAAGTCGTTTTCTTTTTCCTAATAAACATAGGATAGACAGAAAAATATTCAAAATTGTTAATTTTTTAAATCATAATTTAATAAATAAAACACTGCTGCTTATTTTAAAAAAATATTTAAATATTTTTTTCGTATTTTTCCCTTGAAATATGAACTACATATCTGTAATGAACAACATGCCAAAGCCAAAAACAAATTTAAAATTCGACATAAATCAAACGTAAATAAAAATAAATAAATATCGCATTGCATCCATTTTATCAAGTGTATGTCAACTGTTTTTTTTTGTAGTCTACTATACTAATTTGAATTTGATTTTCGAAAATTCGGAATTCTAGACAAGGAAGATACATTTTTGCTTTCTCTATTGTACATTAGATACGATTTTTAGTTTTGTTTTTTATACCACAGTTTTTTATGTATACCGTATCCATGAGTTACATATCAGTGGGTTCGACCAACAAAAAACATCTGAAATACAAAAAAAATCAATTTGTAGATTTATTTATTTTTGTAGGTGCACGTGTCATTGTGGCCTCCTAAACTAACTCGTATAATTTTTATATATCCCTTTTCCTACAAGGCAAAAAATTGTTTTGCTTCAATTTAAGTCCAGCCGACACAAATGTATGCGTAGAAAATGGCAGGTTTCGTTACTCACACAATTGTGATGGCAGGTAGGAGAAGGGATATAGAAAACTGGGTTTTTATTGGATTGGTACTGGTTCTATTAAAAGTGAGATAAGTGTATATGAAGTACTGTTTTAAATTATTTCAGTATTTTTTAAAAAGCCGTGATCAATGGACATATTTTTATAAGTAGAAAAGAATAGTGCAGTTTTGTAAATTTTATTATATGTAGTTACATCTAATATAGCACCCATAAATAGCTAGCATTATTTTATTTAAATTACTTTTTTATGATGTTATCAGACAGTGAATCAGGTAAAACATACTTATTTTAGTTATGGAATTATGTGGCTTTCAATGCGTATTCTTATTAAATAGAAATATCCCTTGTAATGGAAAAAAGTGTTATCCTCAGAAAAAGACATATGAGAGTGACTTCATCAGATGACAAAGCAAGTTATACGGAGTCAGTAGAAAAAGAGAACAACATAACAGACGAAACAAAAACTCATAAAATACGAAAAAAAATTATACTCAAACCTTAATAAGGATAAAAGAAATAGTGATAAAAAATATGTAACAGCAAACTCCAAAATTATTTTCGCTAAAAAATTGCGTTTAAGTCATGTTGTTTGAACGATTTTGGAGATAAAATAAGTTCCTTTAATCGACAACTTAACTTTGATAAATTTTTTAAGTTAGCAAACTTTAGGAAGCAAAATTTGTTTTTAAATACTATAGTTAAACGAGGAATACCCAAAACGAGGGGATCCGTTCAAAACGCGATATTTCAAAATGCGATATTTCAAAACGAGATATGACAAAACGAGATATGGTATAAAGCGCAATATTTCAAAACGCGATATTTCAAAACGCGATATGGTACAAAACGCGATATTTCGAAACGCGATATTTCAAACGGCGATATGGTAGAAAACGCGATATTGGACAAAACGCGATATTTCAAAACGCAATATTTCAAAACGCGATATGGTACAGAATATGCGTTGCGAAGCGACGGGAGCGCAGCGACCCACCTGATACCGATCCTATATACTATCGCTCCTATCGATTTTGAAATTCCTATAAACTGAAATTAAATTTCCCGGTCACCCGCCTGATATAACCCGATCCTAAACTCCCATTTTGTACCATATCCCGTTTTGTACCATATCGCATTTTGAAATATCGCGTTTTGTACCATATCACGTTTTGTACCGTATCGCGTTTTGAAATATCGTGTTTTGATAATTCGCGTGTTAAAATATCGCGTTTCAAATTGAACCCAATTGAACTACAAAATAACAACAAGTCAATGCCAATTTAAATATTATTTGACACATGAAAATGTAAGTATTTTGGTTTGTAAAAAAATCTTTCTGGATACTTTCAATATCTCAGGACGACTGGCTCGTGCACTTAAAAAGGATGTTCCCGGAGAAGATTTGCGGGGAAAATCTAGAAATTCCAGGAGAAAAACGGAAGAATCTCTCATAATTGATATTAAAGAGCACATTCGAAGCTTCCCTGCCTTCACTAGCCATTACACAAAGTGTCATAATCCCCATGGAGAATATTTAAGTACAGATCTATACATTAGGAAAATTTATAATCTCTATCTTGAAAAGTGTAAAAATGATAAACAACAACATGTTAACGAGTGGAGATACAGAAAAACCTTCAAAAATGACTTTAATTTGCGCTTTCATCGACCTAGAAAAGACACCTGTCAAAAATGCGATTTTTTTAAATTAAAAATTGAAGCATGCGAGGATGAATGTGAAAAACGGCAATTACAGCTTGAACATGATTTACATTTGAAATTTGCGGAAATGGCTAGGAAATGTTTAGAAGAAGATCAGAAAAAGGCAGCAGAAAATCCAGATGAATCTTTCGCCTTTTCATTTGACTTACAAGAGGAATATGTACGTGTTAAATTTGGGATTCCATAATTTTCATAACAATAATATTGACATGTATCTTTGGGATGAAACAATTGCAACAAGAGGTTCTCAGGAAGTTACTTCGTGTTGTATAAAATCTGTTTCAAGAAGAACAAGAAATACAGACCAAAACGAAGGTAATTGGCTAAAAATTCATTGGATAAGATTTTATCATCATATTCCCTATAAAATGTTTTAAAAACTAGCTTTAGATGAAAAAGATGAATTTCTAATATTGGATTTGTTACCAAAAAGAGGAAGACCTATGCGTTACTCACAAATAGAATTTGATCCGTTATACGCTGATTCTCGTCCTGTTGCTTCAGCAAAATATAAAGACATTATCGACGTGCTTCATTATATACCCCCAATATACCACTGTTATTTGAAAAAGTTGAAACAAAATGCAATTTCCGAGGACTTAATCACTCCTATTAATAACGACGATTAAATTGAACTGATATACTTTTAATTGAATTACTTATGGTTATGTTTCAAAATTTACTTATTATTTTTGTATTTTATGAATGTCAAAATAAAAAATTCTTGAATAAACCTTTATATGAAATACATGATATAAATTATTATTCTTGTCGTAACCCCGTCTACGACAATTAAAGAAAACCCCTGCCTCTTCTTCCCTCCTTTTTCTTCCAAAAACTATTTTCAAATATAAATACTTAACAAACACTGAGGCGATGGAAAAAGGAAGAAATCTAATAAACCCTTAAATATCGTGATTTAAAGAAAAAGTGACTTATGCCACTTTCAAAATAAACGGCTCAAATAAAGTAGTAAGCAAAAAAATGTACGCAAAACAAATAAGGCACAACAACAAATCGTATTTTTAAGTTTTTCTTATTTTCGAAAGAGAAATAGCGCACACTATTATTTTCTTAAATGACAGCTAAAATTTAACGAAGGGTTTCTTACTCGAATAGAACGGACCTCCCTATTGCTCGATGTTTCAATTGGTTTGTTCGCGAGCAAATTCGAGCTGTTCTTTGCGGTAGCTTGCTGTCAATTTTGGACATATAGCGGGCCGTGTTGGAGTGAGGTTGGCTTCCTTGAATCTTCTTCTTACTGTTCATTGATTAACAGATCCATCGAAAACTTGTCTTACCTCCTGCTGCACATCGACACCAGTGAGATGGCGATTTCGCAGTGAAGTTAGGACGATAAATCGATCGTCCCTTTTAAAAGTACATCGATACCGGCTGGTATTTAGTCTCTGATTGAAGGTTTCTTAAAATCTCGTCCATTCCAAATAACCTAGCAACTGCATTTCTGATTAAGACACACCTTTCAAAATGATGTGAGTTTCAAATGCCTTATAAAAAACACTTTTATTTTTTCTTGTTTTTTGTAAATTGGCCAGTCCTTTGATTTGTAGGCTATACTAAGCCTGTGTGGCAAACTTAAGTTAAATCGTGTATTGCGGTAAAAAGGGGTTTAGGACAGAATTTTCGATCAGTTTGAAAAAGGCTTTTCGAAAAATAATTGAACTTACCGAAAAATTTACTTAAAATAGAGATAGCAGATTGGCTCAGTGATCATCAGATTTAGCTGATGAGCGACTTGTCGTTGATTGCGTCCTTCTTACAATAAAGCAACAAGTTCTGCGGCTTTTTCTGGAGTAGCATCCATGATTTTGAGGAAACGTCGAGTGAAACTGATAAAAATCTGTTCAGGTCAACGCCTGATAAGTGACTGATGGCAAATATCGGTCAACGTGGTATACAGAAACAATCAGATCGTATTTTGCTAAGATTGCTTTAATTTAAAAAGTACTGTATATATTTTAATGATAAAGGCGTCCTTGTGAAGATAAAACACTGAGCTGTCAACAAAAATTTGGTTTGCGGAAACCGGTTAAGCCATTTTAAAAAATACGCCTTTTTGTCCGCTCTGAAGTTTGAGTCGATTTATTTGCTCGTATTATCAATTTGGAAAAACCTTTTAAGACAATTAGAGTAATCTTATTTTAAAAAAATATCATTTAATAATGATATTTTTTTCATGTTGATGTATCTTCCCATTCGATGTTGCTTAATTTCATCTAAACTATTTGCAGGTGCTACTCCAAAAACGGCCATTTCTCTTCCTTTATTTTCATATTTGCAAATGTATTTTATTGATTTAAGCAATATTCAATATTTATGTGAGCTTTGTATATTTTTGATAATAAAGGTGAATATGGTACTATCCAACGGATGTCAATTTCAACGTTAGTATTTAGTACTTCCATTGTTATTGATCTTCCATTGACTTCAAAGAATCATCGGCAATAGAATGGATATCCATCGTTGTCTGTGGCCCTATTCTCGTAATTTCCTGGGAATAGGAAACTGGAGAAAGATTTTTGGTTGTTGGGTGCATCCCATAAAACGATTTCGTTGCGTTAACGAGGTTTCAATGATAAAATTTATTTTGATTTAATGATTGATAAGTATTTTGAATCTTAGCCAGTTCCCTGATCTACTGCAAGAAGTATACTGACATGCCTGTGATGTAGGTTTCCACCTCGTTCCAATTTTACCCATTCTCCAACAAAATGAATTAATAACCCAATTCTTAATCGGAAAACGTGTTTCACGAACAAAAATCCACTTTACCACACATTTCATAAAACAATATTGAAAACACTTTAACCATCACTAAAAAATATCGTTACACGTATTGTTTTCCATAAATCTGCACTTCGAGTACATTATTATAAACATTTTACAAGAAACGAGTAGGTCTATATTATATTCTATTAAAACAACATAAAAAAACATTTATTCCAAATTAATAAATTTTATATCAATTATAAAAAGTCTAGTCTAGCGCACACATTTTAACATATACAAACTCGTGTGTACAACAACAACATTAAAGACAAAACAACGTGGGACTCTACCAAGAATTATCATTTCACTTTGACGCCACGATATCAAAAATATAAAACAACAACTTACTTTAAATTTTACACACACAGAAGGTGGTTAAATGATAAGTATGGATATATAAAATGTAAGAGCACGCAAAATACCCATCGCTTGATTTTTTTTGTTGAATTCATCGCGCAACAGGACACTCACCAAATTATAATTTATATTGATTGGGACTTGAATAACCGTATCGCAGTTTGCGGTGTATTCAAAATACCTTCCACATATTATTACACATAGTGGACGGCCTATAATTTAATGTGATTAAGTTATATGTGTACGGTATGAGGGCATTTATATTTTATTTTTTGCTACATGATTTATTTTAGTGTTTTTTGCCTCGGTTCTTTCTCTGCTCTGTCTACATTAGACATTATGATTAGGTATTTGTTGATTTTAATGTTTTCGATCTGGGGTTAATTATAGTGTTTGGTGATTGGCTTGCGGTGTTAGTTGTGTATTAAAATAAATTATATTGCAATTTGACTATTCGTCATCGTTTTAACCATAAAGGAATGATAAATTAAGCGTTACATCATTATCTTAATCATGAACTACTATCATGAGATTTTTAACATTATTTTCGTGTGAAGGGCATCTGAACGCCAAAATGATTTAAACATGACGATGAATATGGAGTACCCATTGAACGTGGACATATCACAAATGTGTAACATTAAAACGCTTGATTACCACCCGCTAAGATGCAAATTGTTAATAAAATAAAAATATTTGATATTGCGAAGGTGAATTGCATTCAACTTGCATGTGTTTACTTGTCATTTTGAACACTTAACTGACAAATTTCTATATATATTTTTTAAATTTAATAAGTTTGAAAATTAAGTTTTTCTATAAATACTGTATTTGTACCATACCAAATTAGTTATGTAATGTACGTTTTTTTAAACATAATACCTTATGTGTCAATCGAGTTGAAAAATAAAATGTTGCTAATTACATGTATTCAGTTAAATATCGAAAGTTGTATGTGTTTTATCCAAAAACTGATTTATTGTATTTGAATTACCACGACTTACTGCAACTAGAACCTACAATTGGAAAAAAATTTTTGAGTACGAACTTTTTATTAAAAACCGACATTTTGTTAAATTCCGGAAGAAAATTATTATAAAATTAAGTTTTAAAAATGCACAAGAAAATTTTATACAAAAATCGAATATAACACTAGAGTTTAAAATAGTTCAAAACTGGTCATGAAAAACGATTTTCGATAACATTCTAGCGAACCTGCCACTCAACTTCTTGAATACAATTAATAATATTCTTCTAAATAGGTCATCAAGGATCGTTGGCATACACTTTTGCCTTCAAATAACCCTATAGGAACAAATCTAGGGGTGTGAAATCACATGGTCTACAGGCGACCTGCATGTATGCAACCACATATTCTGAACTGGATTTCTGGTTCGTGGAATCTATAATTGCTGTGAACGATGAGGAATTGACAGCAGCAATATTTTTTCTGAACCGCCATTACGATGATACCTTTGCTTATTTCATCCTTTGTTGAACCAGTTTCCACAAATTTTACAACAATTTTTCGAATGATTTTAATTGATCCTTAAATCCTTCTACACGAAATTTATTTCAACTTCTGCATAATTTTCATTGCATAATGGCTTGTATTGTAGTGTTCAACTTGTCAAGGTGTCCTAGACTGTTCTAGGTGAAAAACTACTATGGTTCTGACCTGTAATATTCTGGATGGTATTGTATTGATAAGAAACCATCGTGCTTATTACGCGATGGTCCAGGTAGTTTCCATTAGTTGCTATGATTTCGACTGGCCGTTGATATTTTTGCGGTTGTCAAAGTAGTAGTCCCTGCTGGCTTTATCATGGTTGTGACTTTAAAGTTTATATTACCATTAAAATGCACCTATTTTGAAAATGATGTCAGCTGATCGGAGTGAAGTTTGTATCAAAATAACAAAATATTCACTATGTCCCAAAGGTGCTTAAAATTGAAAAGACACTCAAAATTGGAGCTTTCATAATAATATTTAAATATTTCTAATAAACACAAATATTTCAATAATATTAAACAGAAAAAATTAAATTAAAAGTTTTGAGTGGAAGTTATGAAATTAAATTCTTTAAAAAAATATACACTACAACCCGCATAGAGGTGATCAAAGTAGTTTTGAATTAGTGTTTGATGTAAGAAACCAATCTTACTTACCAATGATATTCTCTCTCGAAAAACAAAATTTTCGGAGATTTCGGAGCATAAGCCGAAATTTCCAAAAATTTTGTTTTTCGAGAGAGAATATCATTGCGAGTAATTTAAATTCTTAAACATTTAAAATTATGCATTTAACAGATACAAACGAATGTAGGCCCTACGGATTGGACAGAAACCATAGTATTTGATACCAAAAATGCTAATTCAGAAGCATTTCAATCACCTCTGTACGATTTGTAGTTTTTGTTGTAAAGAATTTAATTTCTTAATTATACTCAAAACTTTCCCAAAAATTAATTTTTTTTTTGTTTAATCGTGTTCAGATATATGTGTTTATTAGAATTTTTCAAATATTATTATGAAAGTTCAACTTTTGAGAGTTTTTCTATTTTGTAAAGTAATTATGGGACACAGTGAATGTTTTTGGCATAAACGTCACTCCGATTGCAATCTGTTTCCATCTAGAATTTACGATTCTATAGACTATTTTGCAATAATTCGATTGGTTAATCATTCATAAGTTCGGCATTTTTTAAACTTTTTTTAAATTTTTTTTTAAACTTTAGAAAATTATTTAGTTATTATCAACATGATGGTTGTGGCGAGCGCAACTATTTGCGCGGCTGGTTAAAGTGGGAACCAGTCAAGAATAAAAACTTAACTTAATAAAAAAGTTTACCCAGCAAAACTTAATTTATGCTTAAGAAACTCAACGAAACTTCGTTAAATTTTAGCTGTTACTTAAAAAAAATAGTAAGCGCGATTTCTCGCCCAAAAATATGAAATACTTAAAAATTTAACCGAAAATCTGGTTTTTATTAAATAAAAAGGCGGAAATTATTTTAATTCTAAAACTAAATAATGATATGCATCTTTCACTTACTTTTTACACTATTTGCCATTACTTGGCGCAACACACTTACACTTACTAAATACTCCTGATGATGACCTAACAAGTTGAAATCGATCGAGTGATTTTTTAAACTTTTTGAACAAATTTTTTAATTAAAATATTCAGAAATCAAATTTTTGCGAAATAAAAAACAAATGTTTAATAAAAAAGTGCATCTTTCACTTATATACATATGATAAAATTATTGAATTTATGAAACCTAACCTAAAATTAGGTTGAATTGTGGTTTGTGCGCGATGTTTAAAAAACATAAATTAAATATTAATCGAAAAACGAACCGCGAAAGAGTTGAGAAAATAAAAATATTAATCTTGGAGATTCTATTACTAATTGTTTGTTATAATAAATTAATCACAATGCATAAAAATCTAATCATATTTTATTCATAAAAACTGAACGGGCGGGAATGTCAAAAAAAAAAAAAGAAAGTCGATTGGTATCGTTAAAATTTTTATTTTTCTTAAGTTTTTATTTTCGGCTGGTTAAGGGTCAAAACCGCTTGTGAATATATAATGTGGAGTTCTATCGATCCAAAAAGTAAATCTAGTTTTGCCAGTTGCTATAGAACGTAAAACCTTCATCAATTTACAGTATCCCGAATAACCTAGAAAATAATATTAGTAAGGAGGTACCACGATCCCCGTAAAACTACAAACAAAAAATCTTACCCAGGAATGCAACATGTATGATACATACTAAAAAAAGGGATGTTTAATTATCTTACACGACCTACCTGAATTCAAAATTAAAACGGTGAAACTTTTAAAAGGATAATAAAACAACATCTGCAATTGTTTTTAGTATTGGAATGAGTCATGCAAAAGGCGTAACTGAAAATGCATTCTATTATATGTACGTAATATGTACAATCAAAATTTACTTTGTGTTAAATTTTAATAATTTGAAATTAATTCTTCATCCCAAACAACGAAACAGCGTAGTTGTATTTTCGTCTCTTCCATTGTTATGTATTGACTCTTTCACACGTTCTTCGTTCAGAGAAAACGATAAAGTTAAACTATCCTTTGTGAAAAAATGCAGAAGTAACAATTCGTCATTTTGGAGCAAATATTATTTGTCGAAAAAATTGTTTGCAGGAATGAATGTACAAACGAACGCAACATTGAATCCGCCAATACCACTACAGTTTACAGGCCGATTTATATAAAATCGTCTTTAGTATGTGTACTATTTAACAAAAACTGACAAAACCATACAAAAAAAAGGTTGTATAGAAAGAATGTTATGGTTCACTGATTTTGCCAGTAAATCGCTTGTATTTCATAAATAAAATAAAAAAACTATTTTGTCAATGATCACTATAAATAATCAAACTTTGGTAACAATTTTCCTGAAAAATAAATTTAGTATTTCGAAATTTTCATTTAGTATTTTTTCGTTTTTAAACAACAACTCCACCTTGTTTACTTTAACCTCAACCAGTCAAAACTTAAGAGCTTAAGTTGTACTCAGTTTAGAACACGTAGGGGAGCGGTACGACAACCAAAATTTTAGAGGTCATTTGTTTATTTATAGCACTAACCAAAGTGGTGCAACCGGCGTGTAACTTAACCACTTAAGTGACGGTTTTTTTCGAGAAAGTGTGTCCATAAATTGTCAGTTTTTTTTACATTCTTTAGAAAATAATTACCAAGCATTCTGAATACAATGTTTTCTTTTTCAATTTTTCTTCAAGTCACAAAACAAGCTTTGCCCGAGCAAGACTCGGGCAAATCAAAAATAATCGAACTACGCGCTCGAGTCACGCTCGGGCAAATCACTCAAGTGGTTAAGCTCTTAAGTCGTGACTGGTTACCTGGTTTTACCACACCGAAAACACGAAAATACAAAAAATAATAATTTCTTGGTTTTGTTTTGTAACTTTACTTTGATTTGTTTTGCTGAAGTTTATTTATTTAGTAAAAAATATATGTTGCGACGGAAGGGTGTATATTAAGTCGAAATTTTAAAAAAAAAATTTTTAAGAATCAAATTGAATTAAAATTTTACTAATTATATTTATTAAATTTACGAAAATGCATTTTAACAAATTTACCACAATATTTCAATTGTTTGTGAACTAAATGATTCGTATTGTTTTATATAAATTGGAAAAAATTCTTACAGTAGTTAAATGTAAACGAGTACAGTGGGGAGTAAAAAAAACAGAACTGACTGAATGTTTATCAATTTGTTTTTATGTAAGAATATACTAAATTATGTTAAAATATAGCTTACCATTACAATTATATATTTAAATTAATATATTAATTACACAACACAGTATACTATATTAATAATTAATATATAGCGTAAACTACATAATTACAAAATTTAAATAAATATTACTTTACATCAATCTGTTAATTTTTCAAATATTGCTCAACTAGCTAGCTCAGAATTTTGTTTTATGCATATATATGTAGTGGTATTGATCCGCGTTAAATTTGTTCCTTTTGCTATGCTTGTATCACTGCGTATATGTATACGGCCAAATTGATCGAAAATATAAAAAATACAGTTTGTAGGCCTAAATAACGTAAACACGAAAAAAACTTTCATACAAAATGCTATAGATTTTTTTTTCTAAAAAGTGTTTTTTTGACTTTATTTATTTAAATCTCGTAAATGCGGCAGAAAAATAAATTTTCACTCTCCTGAGCATGAACTTTGTTTATTTATCATTAATTTTGGTAAATTATTTTTTACATTTAAGGTAGTTTTCATATAGAATTTTATCATTTTTCGCTATGATGTCGTTAATTTCATGATCGCCGTATACCATATTAACCCTCATGTGAGTGAAGAAAAATATCTTAATTTGAGTGATTAGTACCTACATGCATTTTGTATGGAAACTAATTTTTTCCACGTTCGTTCAAGTCGTAACATTTCTCAATTTTAAATATGATCGTAATCTACCAATTGAACTAGAAGTTCCCATATAATTTAATTTTTTATTGGAAGTAAAACATACAAAAATAGACGTCTAAAAGTGCAAAGGGTACTCGGGTACCCACGTTACTCACATTAGGGTTAAACAAATTTCGTGAAGTTTGTGTGTTTGCACGAAGAGTGGATGACATAGAGAAGAGGAACGAAAGAAATGTTTCCAATTTTTTCGTTTTTTTTCGTGTTTGCGTTTTGATTAAAAGTCCTAATCAAAGTCTGAAACGCAGATACTAATATCCCTTTTTCAACTAAGAAAAAAAATGGCTCGATTTAAGTCCATCCGCACAAATGTGTGCGTAAAAAAATCATAAATGGCGTTTTTGATAAAAAATTTCGCTTGATATGAAGCACAATTGTGTGTATAGTTATAGTGTTCTTTTCGAACGAAAATAAGTTTAAAACGAATGCACAAATGTGTACGTTGGGTCAAAACACATACAAAAATAAATTTTTGACATGGTACTTTTGCCTTACCCACACAATTGTGTTGGCGCTATATATATGGCCATGACAACACATGTATACGCAATTATACTTTTAAATAGTAAAAACGATTATATAGGATTTTTTGTGATTCGTGCTCACTTATATTTCCTTAACATCTTCTTACGATTTTTCAATGACCTAATCTCAATTTATCCAAGTACATTTTCAGATTACTTTCAATCCACATTCAAAATTTTTGTTTCATAATTTGACTTTTTTCTAAAAGTTTAACTTAATTACCTAACATTTTTTTTTTGTTTTGATTTTTTGTTTGATTTGCTGCGTTTTGGTTTTGCAGCGATTGTCTCCGGGCCGGAGCCTTCCGAAACACTAGTTAAGGCATAACTATACATTCCAATCAATGTCTCTAATACGCATAATAATATGACGATAGCTGAACTAAATTTTAACGCGATCACCAAAAGCATACAGATAAACCGTCAGCTGAGAATAATGTGCAGAGATAAAGTTTCAAATTTTATTTCTCATTCACATTTGATTATTTATTAAATAAAATTAATTTGTATTTTAAATTTAATTTAGCCGTTTCTTGTACTACAAATAACAAAGCTAAAAATCTGTATGCCAAAATTTATCTTTCAATTTAATGTGCCTGCTGAAACTGTGGAGACATTACACTGCTGCCATCTAGGCTAAATATTTTTATTTTGCTAAATTTCATCTCAAATTGGTTTGGAAAATGTTGCTCAGATATTTCCCCAAGACAACCACCAAAATGAGTTTCATAAAAGATATTCACTAGAAAGGAAACAAGTGCAAAATTTATCAATAAAAAAATCAATAAAATTTCACATGATATCTCTAATAAAGTTGTAGCAGGCTTTTAATTTCACTGGGTGATGAAACAAAATAATTTCTCTCGTTATACACTTGGGTGCAAAAAAATCTCACATTGCTCAATTTTCCACAAAAGGTCAAATATATCAAAAAAACCCAATAATTGTTTAATTTTTTTTAATGCAGATTCAAAGTCTATTTCAATACCTATCCAGTGGTACCTTTTTTGTATTTATACGTGCCATCAAACTGATTTTTGCGAGTAAACATCTGAGGTACACGTTTTTGTGAATTTGTCAGCATGAAAATTAGGGGAAAAAATCGAATTAAAACATGGAAATAAACAAAAAAGAAACAGTTTTATTAATAAGAAATATTCTCTTCCCTGGCCCGAATGACAGCTTCCATTCGATGCTTCCTGGTGATCGTTGGAGCAACCTCCCTGGCTCGAACCCTTCTTTTCAACTCGTCCCATGAATGTTCGATGGGATTGAGGTTCGGACTTCGAGCTGGCCACCCCATAACAGGCACATCCACTACTTAAAGGTACTGGTATACTACACCAGCCATTAACCTGCATAAACAGAAAATTTTCATCAATAAACCCGGCAAAAGGTACGACGTATTCCTCGAGTACTTCCTCAATGTACCATCGTTGAGAATTCATTCCTCTTGATTGACAGCCAGTTTTGGCTCGTGTGATGAATACAAGATATGTCTTCGCCCCTAATGATACGCCTCCCCAGAACATGCACGATCCACCACCATACGAGACACGTTCTACACGCAGAGAAAAAATATGATTACTACAATCATCATCGTATCATATTATGATTGGCATTATGATTACGACAATCATTAATATATACTGAATATGAGTGGTAGAATCATATGAATGATTACAGCAAACATAAAATGATTTCTGTAACCATGTATGAGACTCAAACTATGATTGCAATAATCATTTTATGTTTGCTTTAATCATGCATATGATTCTACCAATCATGTTTTTGATTCAATACCAATCATATTTATAATTACAGTAAACATAAAATGTAATATTGATGACGTATTGATATCGCATTGTAAGAAATACCCCATCCCTGTTATCCCAATTAGCCATTATTATTGGTAACTCAAAACAACAAAATCCGGAGTTTATTTTCCCAGTCGTGAGCATACCAAAAAGTTTGGTTTTTCACTATATCATCTCAAAATTTTATTAACATTTGTTATAAAATATTCGATAATCGCATAAGACGGAAGACCACATTCCTGCTGCCATGAAACTTCAAAGTGAAAGTTGGATATTTAGTGTTTACATACAAATTAATCACACATTAAGATAGCGAATTTTTTATAAATACACTAAAAATTGTTAATCATTCAATAACCACAGAATAATTGCCTCAACAACTTAAATGATTCAAAATTATATTTGGCACAATCATAATTGTGTTACCACCATTAATAGTTGCAGGAATCATAATAGCAAGTGAATTTTAAAAATAATATGGTTGGAGCAATTATATTTCTATCCTTCGCAATTATTTGGCGAATATGTTATAATGACGGTGACCAAACATTTTTACAGTAATTATAATATAATTTAAACAAAAATAGTTTAGTTGTAGCAATCGTGCGGGAACTATATTATTTCTCTGCGTGTACAATGCAACATTGTGCATATTGCTCTCCTTGTCTTCTGTATACTCTTTCGCGTTCATCGGTGTCTATAAACACACCCTGCACTCGTCAGATAACGGGACATTTCTCCATTCTTCTTCTGTCCAATTCAAATGCTGTCGAGCGAACTCTCGACGGGCTCGTCGGTGGACTGCGGTCAATGATGGCCCGTTTGCTGTTCTGTGTGCAGTCAAATTAACTTCTCGAAGTCGTCTTCTAACTGTCCACCGACTGACTTCGACTTGTTGAACCTCATTCACGGCGATTTCGCAACGAATTTGTTACAAGAAGGCGGTCATCACGGTTTGTTGTAGCACGGGGTCGGTCAGATCCTTATCGCCGTCTGAAACCACCAGTTTCCTGATATCTTTGCAACACTCGACGGACGGAGAATCGACTCAAATTTAGTTGTAGAGCCACTTCACTTTGGTGCTGCCCCGCATAAATAAGTGCAACCACTTGTGCGGCTACGTCTAGTGTGGTATCCATTTTTTTCTCCGGTTGAAACGTAATCAATAGAGGATCGTTTAGGCTAATGTCGATATGCGAATGATCACAATTCCGAGCGAGATATTTCATGGCAGGCTAGTGTTGAATTATTTTTAGAATTTAATACGAAAGCCTGCTATGTGCATTTGGCAAAAAATCACTTTGTTGGCATGGTACAAGTACAAAACAGGTACCATTCGATAGGTATTGAAATAGACTTTGAATCTGCATTAAAAAAATTAATCAAACATTGAATTTTTTTCATATTTTTGAACTTTTGTGGAAAATTGAGCAATGTGCGATTTGTTTGGACTCAAGTGTATATTAGGGTAGATTTCTGAATGACTAGCAAGCTAGCACTCGATCATTTTATACTATGCCTGTTTTCCAAACACCGACTTATTCAAATAAGTCACCTCGCGAGGAGACTTATTTGAATAAGTACGTCTACACAGAAATGCCTCCAAATATATGTCTTGACTAAATGTTATAAATGCAGTTTTTATTTTCAAATTTAGTGGCAACGACCAACATGTCAAGAAAATTGTTTTCTTCCATATAATAGAAATTGTGTTTGGTTTTTGTTATTACGTCGCAAATAAGTCAAAATAATGAATTGGAATCGCTTGACCGACTTATTCAAGATGGCCTAGCAATTTCATAGTAGTGAACCAATGACTAAATTAAATTTCAAAAATCTAAGTTAATTTTTGGTAACTATAAGAAGCGACAAAGAAATATTTTTTGCTATAGATATCTAGAAACGAAAATTTTCTCGTACATAGCACGATTTGCCTCAATTTAAATTCTCAAATATTATTTAAATTCAATTAGTATCTATAAACATAATTTTAAGTGAAAATCTTTCGCCTTTTATCTCTAACACTATCCTCTTTTTCGTTTCTAGGATCACGAGAAGCAGCATTTACGTATGCAATAGCAAGTGCCGGTGCTGTACACTCGATAACAGCAGCATGTGCAAAAGGTAATATAACATTATGTGGATGTGATCCATTACATCGACATTCATTCTCAAATTCACAAAAAAATCATGTAAGTTTGTTTTTTGCCTTGCCATGAAAAAAAAAATCCACATAAAAATTCCAAAAATTCATTTTCATTTAAATGAAATAAAATTTTTTAATTATTTCGATTTTGTTTTTATATTCCATTGAACGTAAAATATACTGACACCCTCGGATAGTCGATTTGACTGAAACAACTGATATTGACTGACATTCCGATAATGAAACAGTAAATTTTATGTTTAATTTAAATATGAAAAATTGTCGATATTTTGTTTCTCAACTAAATTTAATTACATTTATTATGGCTAAGTAGTAAATGTTTTCTTTCTCTGTGTTTATTGTTTCAGGCGTGGAAGTGGGGCGGTTGCTCAGCTGACATACAGTTCGGTATGAAATTTGCACGAAAATTCTTAGACGCTCGTGAAATTGAAGGTGATGATAGAAGTTTAATGAATTTACATAATAATCGTGTAGGTCGTAAGGTAATGAAGCCAAACTAATAAAAAATATTAAATTTAGAACAAAAAAAAATCGTAAAAATATTGATTTTTTTATATTCAATCAATCTTAGTCAGTGAGTTAGTTTAACGTCTGTATCTTTGTATGTTTATCTATACAATATACATTCTTTAGATTACTAACTAAGCAAAAATAAAATTAAAATTATTACTGATTGGGATGTTGATGAGAAGATGGTCAATATTTTTATTGAAATTTTATTACTTACACTCCTTACGAATATTCGTATTGTGTACATACACTTTATATTTTATATTCTGACAAGATTGATGAGATACTCCGAAGAATTATTAAGAAAATATATTACATACATGTACCTTAATATGTACAGGGTTGGGCGAAAGTATTGAATAGAAATAATGTAAATCCAGCTGAGACAATTTTAATTAGGTTTTTTACGCAAAAGAAGGTAGATAGGCAGTTAAGTTATACAGTTATCAGACAACAAAATGTTCATTAAGTTTAGGAGCGAAAAATTAGAAAACGTAAATTTTGAGACATCTAGTTACGAATCCGGGTTTTTAAAACTTTGAAAGGCCTAATGTTCTCAATTAAAATATGTTTAGAGGAAGGCTTTGTGGCATAACTGTAATGGTGAACAAATTTAATGAATATTTATTATACATTTGATTAAAAATATTATATGAAATTATATTATTAATCCACGATGAGTTTGGTTTTGACAAAAAATGAAATAATATGATAAAAAATAACTAAAATCAGTGAGTTTTTGAATTTCTAGCAAGTTTCTAATAGGTAGTAGATACAGGAGTACCTACGTACGGCTATAGGACCGGGTTTTGTACAATCATATCTGCGCTCCATGCCGGCCTATATTATTGGCATGGAGGATGGGTGTGCCGATGAGTTCTGCACTCTGACAGGGGGTCATAGTTGTGTTCATTTCAACGTTCATTTTCAACGCAGATCGAAATCTGATGATGAAAAATCCCTTTTGTATCCTGCCACAATCGGGATTCAAACTCAGTACCTCCCGCCCCGTTCCTAACGCCAAAGCTTTAACCACTGTGCCGTTTGGTCGGTGAAAAATGTATTGTATAATTAAAAACCATTATTCCTACTTAAATTTCAGAAAACTCACTCTTCTCTGCAAAAATTGACAAAGGTGCTACTAAAGCTGCCACTTCCGGTACATATATGTCCCAATTTAAATTGGCCGTTTCCAGTAAAAAAAACGACCAGTCAATTCCAGTGGACTGATTTGAAGCAGCAAATTTTATTGGGATTATCCGGTTGGGCTGTAGAGAATCAATAGACATTTAGTTTGCACTGAACCACGCATGAACGCAAGAGATTTTGTTAAAACCACTTTCTTTTACTTCGACGATATAGCGAATGGTAAATCTGCAGAAATTTCGATGTCAATTTTTTCTTGATATCTATACTTTATTTTACTACGTAAATAAATTAAAATTACTTACCGAAAATTCAAGTGATGTAAACCGAGCGCAGACACTAAATTTAAACTGAGTGAGAACCATAAAAATAAGATCAGTGAGAAAATCATATGACGCGAAATACACTGAAAGGGTAACAAAATTGTTTTTTTTATAAGCTATGTATTTGGCTGAATTTGCTCTACTTTATTATTACAACACTCTGTGAAATCTAATCCAACCACCAATTCAAAAAAATTAAATGGTTTTTGAAAACATTCACTGTCATTTTTGTTAATATATTCGTTCACTTTTAGGTTTTATTTGCTTCTAACACATTCATAGCTTTATACACACAAGGTGCCCTACTAACAGAGGATTGATGAATTCACCGATTAACTCATCACAAAATTGTTGCTTACCCATCCAATGGACGGTATATGGACTTGTGTTGTAAATTCACTTATTTACTTTTTATATAATTCTATCTTATAATGAACACACCGATGAACAATATGAAAATTTCATTAGGAATTTCTTTATTACACAACCGATGAACAACTTACACAACCCCACTATGAAACAAGTGAATTTATAAATGATTTCATCGAGATTTGTATAGGGGATTGTTCTGTTACCAATCCGATGAATTAATTGTTGAATATATAAATGAAAGTCTTGAACTAAGAAACCAGTGAAAATGTTAAATTATTTCATTAGGTATTATTTATTTAAATTTGAGGATTTTGATCCGGCCGCTTTATCCTAAAGAAAGATAAAAAAAATATTTTAAAAATAAAATTTATTACCTATTTGTAATAATCATGTGTAGTTTTAACCAAGCTATTTGATTTGTTAAATCGATTGTGGGTTTTTAGAATGCTTTTAAGATATTTCGGCTTCGTATTTCTTTCTCTTTAATTCTGGTGATACTTCTAAATAAATTAAAATAAATGTAGAATTTATTGTTTTTATTTTTTTGGGCCAATTTTAATTGAAGCAATTTTATTGGTTTGGGGCTCTGTTTTTATTTAGCTTTTATTTAATTTAACCTTGAGCTATCGATTTCCCTTTGGATTTACCTAGTGCTTACGCTTTTGAAAATAACCCCGAAAATGTTCGAAAGCTCAAGCTTTAAATTAAACAAATTTAATTAAAGTTAAATAAAAACAAAGGCGTAAATCAATAAAATTGTTTTAATTAAAAATGTAGAATACATTATTATGATGTATTTTTAAAAATAAGAGAGTAAAACTTACGGTATAAAATGTCTTTAAATAGCCTGAGGCTTAGTAGCGCCCGTTTATTGCAGCAACCATCCAAATTAAAGTAAAAATAGACGTTGTCCTTAGCAACGGATCGAAATAGC
Source organism: Nephrotoma flavescens (assembly GCA_932526605.1). Lineage (NCBI taxonomy): Eukaryota > Metazoa > Arthropoda > Insecta > Diptera > Tipulidae > Nephrotoma > Nephrotoma flavescens. The sequence continues at coordinate 115,470,878 of OW052222.1, forward strand.
CCATCAAATCCCGGTTTTAATTTTTTGGATTTAAACATTGTAACCTACAAAATGGAAAAGAATAAAAGTAAATATTTAGTTAATATTAGCTGTTTTCCTTCATGTTTTGTCCGATCCAAATCAGATCATGTTTAGGAAACGGAAAGCAATGCAAGCTGGAAGTAATTTCAAATTTTGTAAAAAAAATCCAGTTAACGCATTTCATGACACATCCAAGCTTACATATAGAAAATAATAGCAAAATTATATTTAGTTCTGTATTTGAAACTAAATGTTGGCCCAATTATAGTTTTTGCCATAGTTATTAAGCCATTGTGGAAATTTTTAATTTCATATTTACTATTCTTTGGGGAAAAACGGAAAATAGAAACAAGTAAAAATATAAAAAACTTCGTTTTTGGGTAAAATCTTCAAAAAACACACAAAATCAAATGAGGAGGTCGCGAACAAAAAGGAATAATTGCAAAAACGAAACTTTTTAGAAGAGCTAAAAAGCTAATGCAGATTTTTGCTATTTAAATGAATACAGAAGCTTTAACTCAATTTTCAGAGCTTTTTTTAGCCATTCTACCCAACAATTATGCGGTATTTTAGCCAATAGTTATGATGTGAAAAAAATTAATTTAGATGTGAAATGCAATTAATTTCTCTTTTGTTCGCCACAACTGTGCTATTTGTTTAAATGGCACACTTCTCTTATAGGTATTAAAACTTATTTGCAAAATTTTAAATAGAGCCCAAATGTTGATTAAACACAATTTTCTATTTTCTTATAAAGTTACGTGAAAATTTAGTTAAATAAAAGGTTTTAAAAAAGAAATGTAAAAGATGTATATGAATCGGGCTACATATTAAGACTTTTGCAATGTCAATAGGAAAGTGTAAAAACTAAGCGGCCAAAATAAACAAAATTAACAAATAATTTGCCAAAAAAAGCAATGAAATGTTTGAAAATAAATGATAGATGAAATTTTTAAAGATAAATTTTCTAATGGTAAAATTCGCTATGTACTACCGAAACAGGGTTACTTTCATAGAAAATAATTATTGCTGTTTTTGGACGGTACGGAAGCTTGATCAATCTTGAAGCCTTTTATGGATTTCTAATATGTTAACTGAAAAAGAGCCAGCTTTATTCTTTGCAAATGCCTTTAACATGTTATTCATAATACCCAAATCTATAAGATTCATCGGGTGTAGAGGGAACTGTGAGACTATACCGATGTTCACAGATTCTAATGCATTTTTTATATGCAAAAATTCAATTTTGTGATGGGAATTATCGAGCCTTTTTGCGAAGCTGTCATCAGACGTTTGTCAAATATTCCGTGGTGGAAAACAGTTCTCGTATTTAAATAAAACCCTTGTTGTTCACATTTCGGACAACTATTTTTACCAGTATCAAACTGGGATCCAGTAACAAAAGCCATATAGCTGGGGCATCACAGATAAACCCACATACTTGTATATACTTTAACACTTGTGCAGTACCAACTTTTACGCCATATACGGAAAGGACTTTAATTAAGTAATAAATTCGCTTAGAAAATCATTTTTTTTTTATTTTTCAAATCCTGAATAGCAACCTATTACAAATGGTGGCATGTTCTTTTTATTTACAAATACACCTAAAATTGGCCATAAAACACGTCTAGAACTCTCGAATATGGTCATACCATCTATTCCTACATCTATAGTTATTAACGGTTTACCCAAAACTTTCACGAAAGGTTTGCTAAGAAAATAATTTTGTATCCCATAGTGGCAATACTCGACTGGATCTACTTTAGATACATTTACACGACGACGAGAAGGTGGGTTCTCGTAGATTTTGAAAAATTGTTGATTCCCGACTCTGTTAGTGACTTCAGTAAATCTGTGACGTGCGAATGTGGGACTTTATTTCGTATTACCGTATTACTTAGCAAGATTATTTTTTAAAATAGGTTGATCTGACTTGGCTATCGAACATTGAGTTTCGTTAGGATTAAGTTTCTCTAAAAACGTATCACTGACATCAGAATCATCAGTGACATCAGAAGTTGATTCAAATAGTGTTGAAGATACCGGTTCCGTTCTTTCACTACTTGAGGATGGTCCAAATGAAGCAAGGGTTTTTTATATCGTTCTAAGCGTTTCCGAAACTCCTTTAATTCCCTGCTCATCATGTTGTCTAATGTAGAACCCGACATCTTTGCATTCGTTCAAATTAAGGCTAAAGTAAGTAAGCCACCGTGAAAATCATATAAGGGGTGAATTTTTGAATAATTTTTTTTTTGGTAGGAGTGTGTGTCTATAGTTTTTAGGAGGTGGAAGCCAAAAATGTTGATAAATTGAAATATTTTTCGTGAAAACTTGGTATTTCCAATTTTGTGTTTCGTATGTTCGAAATATATAAAATTGAGTAATTTTTTTTTGATAGTTTTTAGTATAAAAAGACCAAATCAGAATAAATATTAAACGAAAACCACAAAGTTTTTGGTGTTTGCCTGCCATTGTTGCATACAGAACTCCAATGCTAAATGGTTATTTTTAATTCTCTCTTTATAATACTTATCATTATAGGGTAACGGAATATCTCATACTGAGTTTTTAATAGTCAATAACTATTTTTGACTTTATTATGAAGAAACATCTCACAATGTAAAAGCTAAATTGTGAGATGTACCTTCATAATAAAATTAAAACCTCTAAGGTAGGCAACGAATTGAAATAAACTCCAAACGTTTTGAAGGGCTATTCACACCAAGTACTGGTGAATGGCTAATGCGATTAAACTATGTTTATAAAATTAAAAAATAAAAATCCCTTAAATACAAAATTTTAAGCTATTATAACTTAACATGTTTTCAATTAAAATTAAGCTAGAATATTTTTCCAAATTACGGAAAAAACGGAATTCGGAAATTCCGAAAAATTTGGAATTACATGCGAATTTCCGATTTCGTGTTATTTTAAAGTGATTTTAAAACTTAATTTAATTTATTTTGATATAAAAACCTCTTAATAATATTATAAATAATCAATAATTTTCTATTAAAGTGATTTTTATATCTTAATTTTAAAAAAATAGTTAACTCGCCTTCGCAATTCGCGATGAGTATTTAGTACATCATATTAAACTTTTAATTTTTTATTATTGAATTTTTTGAAATATAACATACTTTTATTTAATTTTGTAAATGAAATTTAAAAAAAAGTTAAAATTTTCGGCGATATAAAGTATAGAAGTAAAACACCAACATTAACGCGGATTTTACATCAAACGAACATGCATTAAATATATTTGATAAACTTTTTATGATTCTTACGACATCTAGTAGGCATTGTGAATACTCTAAATGTCAGAATTTTGAATTGAAAATAAAATCATTAAAGCATTGCAATACAGCTATGTCTACTAAAAGTTCTATTTATTAACTTTTAATAGAAATAATAAATTTTTCATAATGTCTGAACGATCGAAACACGTCTGTCTGACGATGTCAAACCTAATAAAAGTTACGGTATCATGCATTTTACAATAATCTCTAAATTAAAAAATTATGACCCTTTTAACTTCGAATAGAAATTTTATCGCATGAAAAGGTTATCGTGTTATACAAAGCTGCTAATTATCGCTGAACATTGTTGTTCGTTAAGTCCGTAATTGCATAAATCTAATGATATTCTATTGGCAAACATATTCGTATAAAATGGCAAATATATTCTCATAAAATAATAAAATAGTACAAATATGTGCATGTTATTATTTATCTGGCACAATTATTTGAATATTTTGACATGATTGAAAACTCGAATTACCCGATTCGCTCGTATTATAAGTGAAATTGCCTGCTGTAATAAGTTTAGTTTCTTCAACACTCACATTCTTTTTACTGATTTAGCGCTTGTTTAATAAACTTTTGAGTTCGATAAGTTAATTCTTTATCGAAGTTTTTATAGAATATTAAATTCGCTAAAAAGTTCATAAATCGCATGGCTGTAATTTTTATTTTTATTTTTAATAGCTTAAATAAGATCAAAGTTTTTAAAAATAATCTTTATTCATATTAAAAACAACTACAAATATTATTTTTCGATAACAAAAATGTTTATCAAACAAAAAGTTTATTTGATGTAAAAGCCGCGTAAGACTTAATCAAAAACAAATTTCTTTTGCAAAAATGTTAAAATTTTTAGCTTACACATTTTAACACATTTTTTTATACATATACAATCCTATCGAAAACGTTAACTCAATTAAGCCCAAATTAATAAACAGTTAAAACTAACTTATTTTTTTTTTTAAAATATTTTTTAAAAAATTGGTTACACGTGATTCATTTTATTTTTATCACTTCATTTGGTAGATTTTTCTAAAATAGTATTTGTGAACTGGTGAAATTTTGTTACCAGTGGCCCTATTCTGGCTTTCCCAGGGAATTGGGAAAATATTTTGCTGTAATTACAAATTGCACTAATTCCCAAATATTTATTTTTCATTCCCAAATGTATATTCTGGTAGACTTGGAATAATTTTTCGGGAAAAATTTTTTTATTTTGGTTTTTATAAACTAAATCACATACTACGACCTTATTACAAGTTTAATTTATTTTTAAATATATATTTATTAGAAAATATAGTGTTTAAAAATTCGAAAATGTACGAATTACAATTCCCCAAAAAAATAATGGTGAAAAATTAACGTCAAAACTGCTATAAAATGGAATTATTTTTTCCCAATAAAAAACATTCCCAAACTATTGCAGTCTTTATGTATTTATTTTAGTTGTAAGTTTATGAATTTTTAGTCTTAGTTAATTAATTCAATTCGTGTTAAATAATTTTATTTAGCGACTAGAAACAAAGTGTATATAATTTTTTTTTAATTTACATTTTAAATTCTCTATTAGAAAGTTGTTAGTTTGTTTTAAGTGTTTTCTGTGCTCGAAACGCTCAAAAAATCAACTTTATTGTAAGATAGATTGCAAAGAGGAACGAAACACCAAAGTCACCAGAACATCCGATACTTTGTGCTTGTAACTTCTTTTTTGAAGCTAATCCAACTTTTCTTTAAAATACGAAAAGGTAGCACCAGCTTGAATGACAAGAACGATGGGACATGTGATTATGTTTGTAACGATGGGACATGTGAAATTGTAAAATTTTTGCGTTTAATCAGAGCAGAGAAATGTTTGACGCCAACTTGAGTGCAAGGAATTTGGTTGAATTATTAAAAATGAAAATAAACGTATAGGTGGGTAAATTTATTTAGAATGATCTTGATGTGTCAAATGGCATCGTGAAAGGAGAATAAAATAAAAAACATGACTATTTAGTTAAATCAAAGACAAATTACAATTGTGATTTATCTGTGGCTAAATGTTTAAATGTAGTTAAATGTTTATAAAATATTGTTGAGATTTTTTTTATTACCTACTACTTTTACATTATTGCTAATTATGTCCTTCTGATTAATAGAGATTCCAAGATTCCTTATATGTATTCTTTTGATATGAGTTTAATATTTTATCTCTTTCGATATATTCATAGAAAACATTTCCAACCCAATTTTCTATAACAACATTTCATAATGCTATGCTCAGCTCATATAAAGTACAAAAAAATCAATAAAACACGACAATAGGATCGTGGAGGTGCGGGTGTAAATTACAAATCAGGAAGCCCTACCCTGGCTTTAGAAGACTTTACTTGCACAATTAAGTCACGTGGTCCTGTTTTAGGCTTCTCCAGAGTCCAGATTCATGGCTTTCTAACGGACTAAAATTATGCAATGGTACTTCATTTTCTTCTTTTAAAGTTTAACATCAAACCAAGTCAAGTTTTAATCACTATCTCTGATTACAGGATGATTGAGACATTTCCTCATGTAATTTTTTTGCAAATTTTCTGTAAATGTATTGGATCTAAAGGAAAAAAATCGGCACCCTGTGGTATTATTCTGGTAATTCCGAGGAATAGGGAATTGGAGAAAGAATTTATATGTAATTTCTTTTCAAATATTTTTTCCGGCTTACTACTGAGGAGAAAAGTTTGAAGTAAATATTTATAAATTAGGAATAATGGTGTCGATTACTAGTACATCTTCTATTTATCTTTTCTTCTATTCTTCTGTTATTTCACAAACTACTCGATATTTATTTCAAAATTTTTGTTTAAATTTTTAGGTTGCTTGCTTAAATGCATCGAGTTTTCCTAGTAAAAATAGCAGAATATGGAAGAAAAGAAAAATAGAAGGTTCACATTTAATCGACACAAATTTTCCATAGCGAAACTGGCAGTGAAGGCTATTCCCAATTTAATTTGGTTTTCAAAAAATTTAATACTAGCTTTCCACCTCAGAATATTTGAACAGAAATTACATCTAAATTCTTTCCCCAGTTCCCTATTCCTGGAGAGTTACCAGAATAGTGTCACTGTATGTCAAGTCACGTTCATTGAAATATGAAAAGGAAAAGTGTTTTTCATTAGAAAACCAGTAGGTTCGAATTGCTCGGAATTGAATTTTGTTAGCTGTACTAGTAATGAGACGACTGGATGTTACTATTTTCTTAAGTCGTGCATTAATTTTGTAAACTCAAATTTTTATTTCTATTTTAACATTCATGCTCGATTGAACTGAATTATTTGAATTAACTATTTCTGAAATATGTGTTTGATGAGTACCTTATTTTTAGTTCTGACGTTTATGTGAATTTTTCTGATTTGAATAGCAAAGAGTAATTCTGTTATGGTTAGTAAAAACTTTTGCTCTTCACTAAATCGGAATGCGCATATTTCCTCAAGTTCACTATCATTCTATTGGTTGAAACGGAAACCAAAAAACCTGTGGGTCTTTTGTTCAACTACGAGTTTAGATACTTGTATAGTGAATGTTAAGACGCATAGTAGTATCAAAAGTGAGTTATTATTTTACAGGTTAATACTTTACTTGGGCGCCTATGTTAGATTCACAATGTCATATATTTTGTTAAATTTGCGTTTGTTTATCGATAACCAATCGGATAAGATTGAACGGTTAATATTTCGATGTTCAAGTTACTCATATATTTAATTCTTTTGGACAGCCCTGTACCTACACCCAAATATAAATTGAGTTGTTTACAATATTTTTGATTTATGTGCCAAACCATTTCATGTTTACTCCAATAGCATGTATAAGAAGATAAACATGATTTTATGTCTTTAAGACTTTATATTTACATTTTCTTTAATGATAGTGTAATAAAAATTAAAAAATATCCGTCTTCGACTGGTCGCCTCGTCGCTCTAACAATTTTTAATTAATAATTAAAAGTCATTTTTTCCCCATAAAAATTGCATTCAATCATAAGAGACCTTATTGATCTTATCTTTCTAATATGATAAAGTGAGATGCTTCTTTTCTTCAATCTTTCGAGAGGCGTCCTAATTAAAAAATAGCTTTGGTCGAGTAACTGTAATTATGATTAAGGCTTGGTGTGTACAAAATTTCTATTCGACTTCAAGTTGTTATATAGAAAGTGTCGTATACCTTTATGCTTTCTTACGAATTTATTAAAAATTAATTAATTAAAATAAAGTTTCTTGTTGTTATTTTATTTATTGGTGTTTTAGCACATTAACACCTTGTTTTCGAGATTTTTTTTTCTGTTCTGTTCGTTTTATGAATTTTTAATTAGAATTAAAATCGTATATAGATAGATAGATTGTCGTCACCTCATCACCGATCAACAATCATATAAATTGTTCCTCTTGTTATGTACATACTAGAATGTGTCTTTGATGATAATAAAGCTTATGTTTTGTGGTTGTCTTTTTATTTTTAATTATCACACACAACGATTTAAAAATTTGTACGTGGGTTTTTACGTTTTTGCGCTATATATTGAATCATTTCAAATTTAATCGGTTTTATCCTTAAAAGTTAATATAGGATTTATATTTAAATTGATTTAATATCAAATTTATTATCGATTAGTTAAATGTAATGCATTAATGGTGGAGGTGGTCATCACTCATCAGTTCATAAATTTACTATTTTATGATTCCCATATTGAATATAGGCACATTTATTTTGGTTATGAATGACTTTATGAGATTATGAGTTAAGTTTCTCATGGGAATTAAAATTATGTATTGCTACATGCAAGTATATCTGCAGTAATAACCTTAGTTACTAATTATTTTGCCTTGGTGCAAAATAAATGTATTCCGTTATATATTTTAAAGAAGCTTTTGAGTTTAGATACCAAAACGAATGGTTTTTTGATTGAAAGTAATTCATTTCTAGTCATTATTTTCAATAATTTGTGGTCATATTCTGGTAATTCGATACGATAAATTTGTCCGCTAGGTGATTGTGTGTAGTATTTTTCTGTCAAAAATATAATTGTATGTCGTATGTGAAGAGGTAATAAAATTCCGTTATAGATATTATTCATTAAAAATTTATCACAAATAAACTACACATTTGTAGGTTATGTTTTGCTTTTGTATTTTTTTGTGACACTTTAGCTAATACACATTTTTTGCACTTACAAGTACTTGCGGTGGTCGGTTGGAAAGCAACTATTGATTATTCAAAATGGCGACTAAATACGGACGGCAAAAACCACAAAATTATTAATTCAAGAATACGAGGCATTGTAAGTACTTGCGGTGGTCGGTTGGAAAGCAACTATTGATTATTCAAAATGGCGACTAAATACGGACGGCAAAAACCACAAAATTATTAATTCAAGAATACGAGGCCAATGAATTTTGCTAGAATGTGAAGTGTGGCGAAGTGTGTTTCCTGTCGTTTAGTTAACGGTGAAATTTTATAGACAATAAAATTAGATGAATTGTCTGCCATTCCTAAATGTTTTATGTAGCACATGACCCGCTACATAAAATATTTAAGACTGGATGACAATTCATTTAATTTTATTGGTGTCTGCAGCTCGTCTAATAAATTTTGATGGACACCTTTTAAATTCCGTCTCGATACTCAGAGATTCACCCAAATTCTTTTTTTTCTGTTTCTTTTTTATTTTTGTTAACGATATTATTATAAAATGGTTTAATGTTACTAAGAGCAGAAATTCTACAAAATTCGTTTAAACAGTTCACCGTTTGGCCTCAGGTTTCTTGCTCGGGTTTTTATAATTTCGTTTTCGGTGTCGTTTTTAATAAATCGACTTCTAACAAGTAACCGAAAACGGCAATTCACTGAAACCATTTGAATTATGCTCGATATATGTAAATTGTGAGTAAAATATTTCAATTTTGAGAATGGATTGGTTTCCCGATGTTACTGATTTGTAAAAATAAATTCAAAATGAAAAAATAATTTTAATAACGTTAAATTACTCTTACTTACTATAATCATAATCACTCCTGCCTCTTTAATTGTATTAAATCGAAATTTTTCTAAAATCTGTATGCAATATTTTATAAATTCTTAATTTTTAAACTTTTTGTTAAAAAAAACGAAGAAGCTCAATCAATTCTTGGGATAGAGCCACCGTTGCCATAGGTCAATCGTCATTTCCTCTAATTCTCCTTTATTAATAATTTGATCGTTATATTGATCATGCCTAATATCTGCATCATGTACTTGCAGATAGTAGGCATGATCAATTTAACGTTCAAATTAATAATAAAGGAGAATTAGAGGAAATGACGATTGACCTATGGCAACGGTGGATAGAGCCCTAATGATTTGGAGATTTTCATGTTTAGGGTGTTCGGAGATATGTAGGGTGTTGTTAACCCCCTTCTATAAAATTGAGATTTTTATTTATTTTCGATTCTGTTTTGGTTTCATAGAACATGTGAATGTGGAATAAAAATATATCTCGTGTGGATGTGGGTGTGTGTAGGTGGTGTGGGTATGAAGACGGTAGAGTGGTGGATGGGGTGTATGAGATGTTTTGGGTGGGAATTTGGGATTTGTTGTATGAGATATCAACAAAAATGCTTATAGAGTTCGGCTCTGAACCTCTCCTGTTTTTTTTTTCATTATTAGTGGTTAGTAATAAAATATTGTTAACCTCTGGCCGAAAAACGAAACTTCCCAGTAGTAGTGGAAAGAAAACTAATTAAGAAAATTAATTTGCATTTGCCCATCGTACAATGCGCGCCAGACACTTTACCACAATACTAAACGACACTCTAAAGTTTATGACGTAAGCTTTTAAATAACCACATTAAAGTGAATTTTTCGGTAGGGTGGTCGAATAGCTTTAGAGGTTTATAACCGGTTTATAGTATTTGAATTGTAAAAGGCTGACTGAGGGGCGGACGATATAATCTGCTAATTAAAAATAAGACGCTTCACAACTGCAAGTGTCCAGTAGGAAATGAACTAAATGTAACAACAAATTATATTTGAACCACCCAAATATACCACAAATCCAGGTGTACCAGGTGTATATACCACAACACAAATTTAAACCCAGAAAATAAATAAGGTACTTAAAATACCGAGTTTTCTTTACATCTCTCAAAGTTCTATTATCTCATTTCATTTAATTTAATAATCACAATAAAAAATTAAGACTAAAAAAGTTTTACGAAATCTGAAGAAGCAGAAAGTAATAAACTTGTAAAGGAATAAATCTTTTTTTTTGTTACTCTTAACTTCTTCTTAAAATTTCTACTTCGTTTAAATTTTTTCATCTTACTTACGTTTTTGTTTTTTATCTAAAATGAAATTTAATATTGTTTTATTTATTTTTAAAATTTTAAATGTAAGATTGGATTAAATTATAAGAAGTTTAAATAACACATAAAATATACAGTATTAATGTTAATATTAAAAAGATTACCTATATGAACAAAAATAAAGAATTTCACGCGATCACGTGACTCATACATTAATTTATTGAATGCTTTTTCAATTGCAGATTGTAAAAAATTTATTAAAAACGGAATGCAAATGTCATGGTGTTAGCGGCTCATGTGCAATGAAAACATGCTGGAAAAGTTTGCCACCATTTCGGCTAATTGGTGATACCTTGATGAAAAAGTATAATAAAGCTCGTTACGTGCACGCGATTAGTGAGAGAAATGGACTGAGTTTAATTTTAAAACGGTACATTAATTAATTAATCGTAAATTCCTAACTATAATAAAAAAAAATTACATTTTATAGGCGACATTATCGTGGCAATGCAAACGGTGTGAGCGCGGGTGGTGATAGTGTTGGGAACCAAAAATCTGAGGGCGGTAACAAAAAAAATCCAAAAAGTAAACATCAAAAACCAAAACGGATGGAACTGGTATTTATACAACCGTCACCAAATTATTGTGACAAGGATATTGAAACAGGTTCATTGGGTACACATAGTCGATACTGCAATCGAACGGCACGAGGTGTTGACGGATGTGATCTACTTTGTTGTGGCCGTGGCTATAATACGCATCAAATCAATCGAACGTGGCAATGCAATTGCAAATTTCAATGGTGTTGCCAAGTGCAGTGTGACGTATGCCAGGAACGGATAGAGGAGTACACATGTAAATAAATACGCCAACAAAACCGGACACTGCAAGGACGTTATTTTAACGATATGTTAAAGATACAACCTCACTTTATTTAAATAACAACCAAACTATTATTTCGTAATTCTTTTTCAGAATTATACTAATTTAGAATAAACCTGTTGTGATTTTATAATTATATAATTTGTATACCGCATGTAATTGTTAAGTGAGTGTGTTTGTGTGGGTGTGTCTATTTGCTTGCTTTTTGTAAATAAAACTAGGTAGTATAATAATTATAATTAGTAAAAAATTCACATTTATAAGTATTATTAATATTGTTTTGAGTTTTAAATTTTAATTATTATAGAAATGCAAATAGTACTAGGTCATAAGAATAATTTAAATAATTTTTTGTAAGATTTATTTATATAAAAAAACACAAAAAACTAAATTTTTATTAAACTCTAATAAATTAAGTTCCAAACAACGATTTTTTGATGTGTTTCTTCCATTATTTAGTGAAGATATGCGGTGACCGGATGCGGTAAATATGAGTAGGTTTGTAATTTTAATTATTTTGAAGTTAATCATCTTTAGGCGTGTTTTACAAATTTTAATTGTTGCCACCTGTAGTCCTTTCACTGTTTCGCTCCTGATAAACGACCTAGCATATTAATGTCGCTTCTTTAGTAGAATGGACAACAGATTTCTTTGGTGTGATCAATACTAAATTAAAAACCGAACCATAAACGGATTGTTTGCGGTCAAAATTTGCTAAGATGTATTTTTGCGTTATTAAAATGCGAGATGCCTAATTAACAACAAATGGGTCAAATCATAATTTACACTCGCAAGTGCCACCAGACGCAAATCTTCTTAAAACAATATTATATTTATGGTTGAGCGACCAAGCTAATAGGGGGAATCGAAGTAGAGATTTTTTGAAAAAAATAAACAACTTAATATAGAACCGATGTGCAAACTAAATTACGTGCCGTAGGTGATTTACAACTGAAATCACAAGGTAATTTGGGCGTTTACAAAGGGCTAGGGGTAGTGAAAGTTCCTCGTTCTAATTCGTTGCATTATTTAATGTCAAACCCATTCACAGTTTATTCTTTGTCTAAGGAACAAATGAAAGTACTTTCGAAACTAAATGAAAATTTACAAACACGTCTAATTTAGTAGCTCACATTGATGCCTCTATTAATATTAAAAATATTGACGGTATTTCGGGCACAAATTATCCATTTGTAGAAATGTTGGCTAGCCTACAAACATCGTTTAACATACGAATATTTCTAGAGTTTTTACAAAATGCATTTTTTGAAAATTCAAATTCGAACCAGCCGATATGTTCACATATTGTGACCGATTTTAGTCGGGCCCATCATTAACGCCATTTGATTAATTGTGTCTATAAGTGTATGTGATGAATAGGTTTCCGGTTCGAATTTAGTAAAGTACCACTTATTTATTAAAATGCATTTATGTTGCGCTCAATTGAAAAAGAATTTTAAAAGAGCTGTTGACGAACACATCAGCCAAACACATGATACAGTTGTTGTGGAAAATAAAATGGTTAGATGTTTAAATGCACTACAAATTTGTATAATACGATTTGTCCGCATTACTTTCGGAAAGCAATTTTCATGAACCAGATTGCGGCACGACATCCGATAACGCGGTAAATATCGAATTAATCGGACCGGATGCACAACAGCATGCAGGGAAAATATTCAATCGCCAAAGGTTGTTCACTACACGAATGAGTCAGTTGAAAGTTACTTTGGAGATGAAAATGCAGTTAAAATACGCAAGAGACGTCTCAAAATACTACGATTCCTTCATTTTTCTCGGGAATCAATTATTGAAAAAACAAACAAATTTCCAAGAACGTAAGAGACACGACATTGATCCACCTGAATGTTGCGGACGATCCATAAAGAATTATTCGATGAGACACGATGATAATGATCACTAAATAATAAATTTTCAAATAATTTATCGTGATAGCAATAATTCATGATAAAAAATCAATATGACAGTTTTAACTCACTGGGTTAACTGGGTGGAAAAAAAAAATTTGCGATGTGTGGCTTGATGTGATTTGGAAAAACTTTCTTGCCAATTCTGACGATGATTTAATTAAACTTGCAAATTAATTTTCATTGCAGAAGAATTATTACTAGTTTTTGATCGAATCAAACGACATTTTTATTTGGTCGTAATCGATTGTTTAAAAGAGAAATTTTTTATTTATGCTTCAGCAACTATCACAAAAAATCAAGAAAACAATGCTCAAATATATTTTCAGAAATTTTTTCAATATCTTTTAAAATTCATGTAAATGTTTACTGAAAATAATAAAGAAGCAAACAATTTTCCGAAAAATTTTGATCCTGAATTTTTTCCATTCGAATGCTGCAAACATGCTGCATAATGGCCCTATTCCATGGAAATAATCTGCTGTCAGCAAAAATAAAAGCGAGAAAAAAATATAGATTTTACTTGGTTGTGTACGAAACAAAACATGTTGTCAGTAAAATTTTACTGAGAGGGGAAGTTGCGATAGGGGAAGTTTACTGCCATAATGGGGAAGTTTACTGCCATTAAAAAATGTAAATTGGAGTATCTTTTATGGCAGCATGTTTCACACATCTACAAAAAATGTATGTAAAGGTAAGAAATTTTTCTCACACTCTTACAAAATAAGTCATTCGCCATTTTGATAGTCAAATGACGATTTAACTTTTTTTTCGTGTTGAAATTTGTGAACGTTAGTGGTTTTTTGTGGTTCATATATAAAAATTAAAACATATACACGAAAATCGAATTGTACGAAAATGTACAAATTAGAAATTTTATGCAATTTTTAAGTTATGCCAAAATGTAAAACCACAAAATTTTTTTATAAAATGAAATAAAAAATATTTCTTAGAATTTAATTTGAATTATAGATGGAAGATCTGCAAGAATCGCAACAATCAGTTTCGAACTTAATGAGATTATTGATTTGAAAAAATCAGTCATCTCATCAGGCTGCGGCGACTGACGTTGATATTTTTTTACATAGGAATATTGTCTATATATAGAACAATACCATGTAGTTGTACTACTAGCGAATTACTGCATAGCGTACGAAATTCGATTCTTTCATACTCTCCATCTATACTTCATTTTTACCAATTAACTTTTCGTTGTGTACGAATTACTTTTATATTTTACGATATACTGAAATACCCAGCAAACAAACGCTGATAGCAGAATGAAATAGATGGAAACATTTGCACACGTCGAAGCGAGAAAACAAATAAATTTACTTCGGTTTCTTCTATGTACTGCATTTTTACCCCCACCTAATCTCTTGTTTATCAATTTCATTTCAAAAATTGTTATTTCATTTCTATCAGTCTCCAGATTTCAGCTGAAGGTAATAGACGGTTGTAAATGTTTTTCAGGTGGAAATACATGGATAACATATAAAGTAAGTATACAAAATTAAAAAATGTGTAGTTGGATCTGAATGACAATACACATTTGATACATACAACAAAAACCAAACACAATCCATAATATATGATTGTGTTTGGTTTTGATACAACAAAATACATTAAAAAAATATTATTTTCTGGTAAACCAACGGTTAACAACAGTTACATATTATACTCAAATCGAAGTGACAGAGAGATAAATTAATTTGTAGGGGAAATAAAGCCGAGTTTTCGGCCGACAACAATACGAATAGCATGGAATTAGATGCATCAATTTGAAGTAAAAATTGAGCGATTTAATTATAAGCTGTTTATGCGCTCATTGTGCGCTGTTTTGTATTACTGGGTAGACCAATGTACGGAACAATCACAACAAAACCATTACAATAAAACAACAACAACGTAAAATAAAAAAATATTTCTGTTCTTTGTCACTCTTATGGAAATTTTTTTTTGCGTATTATCAGCAAAAAAATTTCTGTCAGCAAATTTTATCCACGGAATTAAAGCATAATGGGCTTATTCCATGGAAATAATCTGCTGTCAGCAAAAATAAAAGCGAGAAAAAGTATAGATTTTACTGGTTGTGTACGAAACAAAACATGTTGTCAGTAAAATTTTACTGAGAGAATAGTTGTGATAGGGGAAGTTTACTGCCATAATGGGGAAGTTTACTGCTATAAAAAATGAAAATTGGAGTATTTTTTATGGCAGCATTTTTCACACATCTACAAAAACTGTATGTAAAGATAAGAAATTTTTCTCACACTCATACAAAATAAGTCGTTCGACATTTTTAGTTAAATGACGATTTAATTTTTTTTTTCTCGTGTTGAAATTTGTGAACGTTAGTGGTTTTTTGTGGTTCATATATAAAAATTAAAACATATAAAAGAAAATCGAATTGTACGAAAATGTACAAATTAAAAATGTTATGCAATTTTTAGGTTAAGCCAAAATGTAAAACCATAAAATTTTTCTATAAAATGAAATAAAAAATATTTCTGTTCTTTGTCACTCTTTGTCACTCTCGCGTATTATCAGCAAAAAAATTGCTGTCAGCAAATGTTATCCATGGAATTAAAGCATTATCCATGGAATTAAAGCATAAGCTAGGTATCCAGCTCGCGCTAAGATAAATTTTAACGCGGTCTCCACAAGTCTCCACTAAATTACAGAAAAATTGTTAGCTAAAAAGTTTATGTAGAGATAAATTTTGACGTTTGTTTTATTTTTCCTACAACAAACAAAAATATAGTTCAATCGACTATTTAATAAGTATTTTTATAAACATTTAAAATTAAAAGTTAAAATTTTAGTTTTGGCTTCCTTTTTACACTTTCTAAATTTTCTGTATCCACTTTTTCGTAGTCAATCAAGTATTCTTCTTGATATTCGAAACATTCGTAATCTATAGAAAACTTTCATAATCTATAGAAAACTTTCATAATCTATAGAATTATTTAGTTCATCCATTAAAAAAATAATTTTCACGTTGTGCTGTCAAAATTTATCTCAATTTTATCGTTCTAGGCAGATAAATAGCTGCGAAAACGGTTGTAGAGTTTTCACTAGCGCAGTCTATATGTGGGTGAGATAACCACAAACTTTTAGCGTGAGCTGCGTACCACATCTGCGAAATCACGAGCTAAATATTTTTCTGTTATTTCGCTAGCTAAATTTTACGTCAAATTTGTATGTAAAATTTATCTTAGCGCGAGCTGGATACCGACTTATAAGTGGGAACCATAGATTGAATAAAAGGAATAAAAGAAATAATGTAAGAGAGCGAGAGATAGAATTTACGTGTATTCGACCATACTTAAAATAAGAAAAAAATAAAAAGAATAACAAAAATTGCGTTTATATTTGTCCAATATTCTGCTGTCACTTAAAAAGAAATAAAAAACTTAATAAATACAACAACAAAACTTAAACAAATTTTAGTACGTTGAAATGTTTATTTTTTATATACGGAAACTTTGAATTATTCGTGTAATTTATATTTTGTATTTATAAACTGTTCATTTACGACTTTTTAAACTATTTACCGTAGGAGTAGATACTCCTGAAGATGACCTAACAAGGCGAAATCGATCGAGTGAATTTTTAAACTTTTTGAACAAAATTTTTTTAATTAAAATATTCAAAAATCTTTTTTGCTAAATAAAAAACAAGTGAATAAAATGTGTGTATTAAGAGTATTCATTTGCGCATATACTAAGATGAATTTAATTAATTTATGATCTTACGAAACCACAAAAATATAATATCAAAAATAATTTTAATAATTTTCAATACACTGCTGAATTGTATTTCTCTAAACCTAACCTAAAACAATTATTTATCGAATTGCAGTGATTTAAACAGCATATAAATAATTTTCATAATTTTACAAACATATGCTTGTTGTTATATAAACGTTTCTACTCAAAACTATTGTATAGATTCATTCAAGCATTTAGGAAATATAAAATATTACAAAAAAAATGAATTAATTAAATATTTTAAGTTATCTAAGGCTGAAACGTCAAATTGGAATAATAAATGTTTAGCTTCGTTTCTTAAGTTATTTATTTATTCTTTTTATTCTACCTATAGTTCGCCCAATATTTATGTTATTATATTGCAAAACAAAAAAATTAAGAGCAATACATTTAATTTATTAAAATGTAGAAAGGAAATACAAAGCACATCTATATACTGAAATAATTTTTTCAATACTAAGTCAATTTTCTAAAACCAAAAAATAACTAAAAGATGTTATTTAATACCTCGTAGATTATCACTGTTATGTCACTTTATTCACTTTACAGAAAGTTTCCTTCAACCGACACTTTTTGTGCCATTGTAGTCTTTTGATCTATTAAGACAATATTCTTAAAATTGGGAGTGCACCACAAAGCTTTATTAGGAAGCGCTCCCAGAAGGCCGGACTCCACCGTACACTCCTTTTACACTTAAAAAAAATCGAAGGATAGGATACTAGATTTAGTTATGACAGGCTGGGCTTGGTAACAGACACCTAATAAAGCCAATAGTTAGTATTTATTTACACAAGACGGCAGAATTTAATTTAAATTTAATAAATAAAGATGAGTGAGTTAACAGCTATCTATGAAATAAATAATGTATAATGAGAACACTATAGCAATTCAGACTTAATTCCATTCTGACTATAGAATAAAGGCTAATCCATCATTCTAACTATAGAAAATTCAATCCCCTACAAAACTCCCATCACGCATTGTGGTTAATAATTAAATTGACCATGAATTCTTAACAAAACACACGGGAAAAACGAATGATTCTAATCTTTACTGTCAGCAACTAACGCGTTTAAGATAAGCAGTTCAGTTAAAATGTCCAGAATTGATCAGCAGAAAGGGCGTCGTGTTCCATCATGATAACGCTAGACCATACACACACCATTGATGGTCCGGCAGAAACTGAGAGCTTGGCTGGGAAGTTTTGATGCACCCACCATATAGTCCTGACCTTGCCCCATCGGACTACCATTTGTTCCGGTCCATGCAGAACCATCTTAATCTTACATTAAATTTAAAAGAGGCCTGCGAAAATGAGTGATCTCGATTTTTCACCTCTAAACCACAGAAGTTTTACAGTGATTGGATCATGGCTCTACCAGGTAAATGGCAAGAAGTCATCGACCAAAATGGCACATATTTGGTTTAATAAAGTTCATTTGAAATAAGAAAATTCTATGTTTCAATGTTCCAAAAAAGGCCACGAACTTTTTTCCTAACCCTAAATAACATAATAAAAAAAATTAGAATTATTTTATTAACGGTGAATAATAACGGTAATTAATTACCGCCGGCAGATCTCGATTTGCGAAAAATAAAAGTCACTAAAGTAATCAGTACCCATCAGTATGTACTAGGTAGTTAACAAACACCTCAATCTAGACTTGCGAAAAGTAAAAGTTAATAACGTAATCACCCCGAAAATGATCCGCATTATAGGCGCAACTAGTATAGTTAGGTACAAAAATTAAACATCTCGACTTGCGAAAAGTAAAAATTAGTTACGTACTCAGTACTTCGAAAATGCCACACATATCAGCATTATAGGCGTAGATAGTAGGTATACTTGTCAAAATTGACACCGCCGGTAATCGATAGTTATAGATAGTAATTTGTGTACCAAGACAACACGGTCGTCCCCTCAGTTCATCACGACTTGCGAAAAACAAAAGTCATTAAGTAATTAGTACCCCATAAAACCGCGAAAATGATACACATATCGGTGTTGATATCAGTAGGCACCAAAAATGAAACCACCATCCCCATCTCGCCTTGCATAAAACAAAATTTCTCCATTCCTTAATCGTCATTTCCGCATAAATGTTGAAAACCCGATTTGAACCGGTATCGTTGCAAAATAAATTTAGAATGTTTTTGTTCTTAGTAGTTTCTCTTGTATACTTTGCAATATAATTCCGGTGGACCGTTTTCCACCAAAAAATTCAGAATCACTCCCCATGACCCATAGAATGTATATATATACATTTTTATTGAAATCGGTGCAGAAGTTCTTGAGTTTATCGATCGAAAATGCCCCTATTGAAGCTGCAACTTTCGGTAAACCATTTTAATCTAAAAACACTTCTCACAACCCACACAGGATATATATACAAATTTTTATCAAAATCGCTGCAGCAGTTCTTCAGTTTTAATGTTACAAACACACACTTCATATTTAGATATATACTGTGACAAAAATTTTGATTTGTAAAATTGAAAACAAAGTTTTTGATTTCTACAAATTTGAAATTATTTTTGATTTTAAAAATTATTTGTTTGTTAAAAATTAATAAAAAGTTTTTTTATTTTAATAAAATATTCTGTAAAATTATTTTAAAAATACCATGTACTATTAGTTTAAATTTAAAGAAAACATTTGTTGTGGCAAAGGCTGCTCGCCACAAATTCCACTTGCTTTAACTTCAGCGGTGCCGCTTTCGCTGGTTTTCCCAAGATGTCCGTCGCTGGTTTAATACTTTTAATACGAGTTCTTGAATGAATTTTTAATAAAACACTAAATTAAGTTCAATCGTTAATAAATCTTGATATTTATTTTATAATTTGTTTATTCAAATATTTAATGTTATTTCTATGTCACTTGTTTCCAATCTGATTTATAAAACTTAAAATTTAATCTTATAAAAACTAATCTAGTTTTTCCCGGGAAAACAACTTTCCCAAACCAGGGGCGGCATGTTGTACCATCACTTCGAATCGAAATTCGAAAAAAGTCGAATGGCGGTATGTTGTATCATTTTCGAAAAGCAAAAATGATACAACTTTCACTTTTTCGATTCGACTTTTTTCGATTTCCATTCGAAGTGATGGCACAACATACTGCCCCAGTTCTTGGTTGAAAGCCACTGAACAAAACTTGCGAATGACATCTTTACGAATAAATACTATTTAATTTTGATATATGGAGACATCTAACAATGAATAGATGAGTTAAACATATTTTGTAATTGAGCTACAAATGATAATAAGTTACAATTAAGGTTTTGAAGCAATGAAAAATTAAAATGTCAAATTATGAATAGATGTCAAAATTAGTAAATAATTTAGAAAGTGACATTCTTCAGTGACAAGATAAGTATTTTAATTACCATCAATGTTACGAGAATAACAAATTTTAAAAAGAGATCCTTTGCATTTAAAAACCATTTGTTTGATAATAATAGTAGCTTATTTTATGTTTTTTGTTTACTTACGGTTTGTAAAAAAAAAAAAAAAATAATAATTAAATCCCGTTGTTAATTTTTTTATATTATAATACAATTAGGTATTCCATGATTTAAAACAAAAACATTTTTTTGTGCATTTGGCCTGGTAAAAAAAAGCCGATTTCAATCGACGATTACACGAAAACTGGTCGTTTTTCCCCAAACGGATTATTATTCAAAATTAAATAATCTTTCATAATTAGTACAATATTCCATGATTTGAAACAAAAATTTTAGATTTTTAAATTTAAATTGTGTGCAATATAAAATTTAATAGTTAATTTAATTACTTGAATAGTGTAGTATTTCAATTAAATAAAAAAATTGTGTAATGCATGTGAAACAGTAAATTAAAAAAAAATGCAAGTACATTGAATTAAAATAAAACAAAATATTTGTTTATAGGGAATCTAATGACGATCGAAGAACAAGAGGATGAGCCGAGCGTGGTACATCTCATGAGTGTGACAAAAGCCGTGTATCGTAACATTATTAATTTTCTCGAGCACTAACATGAATTTTAGGATTATTTATGTAAAAACAATTGACATTTATTAAAAAAAACTATTATGAAATGAAAATAAATCTTTTAAAACTAAAAAATCTTCTTTTTATTATTAAAAAAACATCTTTTAAAATTATAAATAATTATTTCATGTATCTGAAAAATATAATATTATTGAAAATTAAAAATTATGTTTTATATTTTATAAACGACATTGTTTGCCTAAAAACTATTTTTTTAAGTTTTTTTTTGCTCAGTGTAGAGATAATCTACGGTGAAAGTGTAAAATTGGTAAATATCCAAATAATAATTAGGAACAACTGTTGTATTGCGCCGAAATCTATAGAAATGGCAGTCATTTGCCAAAATGGTTCACTCTTCACCCCACGGACTACTTTCTATGGGAAATACCATATGGAATAGACGAATAGCGGTTTAATTAACTTTCATGTGCTCTCTAGAACTAATGCTTTCAGACCTGATGGGCTTGGCCCATTCCCAATGGGGAATAAATGAAATTAAGAAGAAGTAAATAGGGAGATCAGCAAACATTTCGCTAACACCGGATCTCTGTACAACCAGTTTTAAATCATGTAAACGAATCTCAAAAAATAAAAATACGGACATATACCGATTTCGGACTTTAACCGTAACATATATTGAACAAGTACATTCAATTTTATTTTAAAATATACAACAAATTGTTTTTATTTTCAAATGCTTAGACTGCAGGCCAATAGTCGGGTAAATCGTTTACTATGGTAAAAATCGGATTTAGAACAGTTTTTCGATCAGTTTGCCACAGAGTTTTTGAAAAATAAATGGATTTACCGAAAGATTTGATTTTTACCCGACTATTGGTCCGCAGCCTTAGAATCATATCTACAGAATAGCACAATTTTATAATTTTGTACAAATGAAACTTCAACAATTTTCTACCCTCACATGTAACCATCAAAATCGTTGGAAGAACTTCAATGGCATGAAGTGCTCAAATTCCGACATGCATTTACTATCTCGTTCATCTAGGAATAGTAAAAGCATCTCAAATTAAATATATTAAACTGATCGTTTGACGTAATTTTTCGAAATTGATAATCGTATATTCCTCTGTTTTATGTTCCTTAACACTTGTGTTGATACCTCAAATACACATTTAAATTCGTCTTAAAAAAAAATTAGGTCAATTGGTAAAATTTTGTGCCTAGAATTGATTTTTAATAATTATCGGTTCCTTACAAGTTGAGCCTTAAACTAAACCTGAATAGTTAGAACGCTTCACAGTTAAAATTAATTAAGATAAATAATAAATTTAATTTTAGCTATAAACACAAATTGAAGTATAGTTTTAACAACGAAAAATTAAGTGTTTTATTTCTGAATAAATCACGCAAATAAAATAAAAGGCACGAAATGTCAAATGAAAATAATAAATGATCAAACGTTGAAGCAAAAAAATTTCACACATATATTATAAATCAAATTGCCTACACGATATTATTTCACAAGCACGTTATTTTACAAGAAACAGCCTGCATCGAATTTTATATGCATACCAAATCTACTTTACCGACAACATCAAAGACTCAAACCGCCGGATACCACAATTGAAGTTTATTTCAGACAACAATACAAAAAAGTTCGCCAGTAGCAATTACTATATGAATTTTCTATTCAGCGTTTGAATTTTTATAGGAAAACATGACGAAATAATTTTCGATAACACAATTTTTCATTACATGTATGTACAATACAATACAAAACATAAAAAAAAACGAAAAAATTACAATATAAGAAATATTTTTTTTTGTTGTATTTTTTTATCGTATTTTCTAGTGAGCAGGCGCACACATTAATTCTGAACATTTTCATTGATCCTTCAATATAAACAAGAAGAGGGTTTTCTTTACAGTTTTGTTTTACTCGCATCATTATATTTTCTATTTTTTAGAAGAGAGTGAACTGTCGGAACTAAAAGCAAGAATTTTCATTTCTTGGTGAAAAAAGTGGAAAACTAGAAAAAAAAATTCAATTAAATTTTAGCAAACAAATTGTTACAATTATCCAGTAAAATATTAGATAAAAGTAGAAATTAATCGAAAACCTCAATCTAATGAAAATTAACTGAACAGTGCCAGTGTATATAGGAATAAAAAATTGGATGCAAAGTGGATTTTTAATGGTGGAAAATTTGTGAAAAAAAGATGTGAATAAAAAAAAGCAAAATCCCTTTGGCTTAAATATTAAAAGTGGAAATTAGAATATATAAGTAATAGAAAATTATTAGAAAAAAAATTATGAAAATTTTGTGATATTAAAATTAAACAGTGTTGAGAAAAAAGTGGAAAAATCGTTAAATTAAAATTTTAAAAAAAGTATCTAAATAGAGGAAAATTTATATTTTCATACTAGTTAATCGTTTCTTTTTTTTTTTTTGGTTTGAAAATAAAAAATTTCAACACACGAAACGAAAAAAAAATCCAAAATGGCTAAACTAATAAACTTAGGGCCTTTTGGCTCAAAACAGTTTCAGATTAATATATTCATATAAAAATTATTAATACTGAGGTCTGGTTACTATTCAAAGTATACAATGGAAACTATTAAATTAATTTTCGAGAATAAAAAATAATCTAAATCAAAGTAAGAATATTATTTTTTTATAAATTTGTAATTTTTATACATATATAAAAAAAGAAAATGGTTGAAAAGCGTATATATTAGTTTTACAGATATATCTGATATATCACATACTTGTAAATTACGCTCTCACTCTCAACAAATGGTAACTCGATTTTATTAAATATTTTCTCCATTGAATTTTCCACACAAGAAATATAAAATCGAAACATTTACAGCTTACAGTAGAAAAATACTACATTTTTTTGCTTCGTTCCAATGAATTTTCCGGGAAAAAAATTATTACATACTAATTTCATTTTGTTGGTGTTTTTGGATATAACCTATTTTCGAGTTCCAATTCAACATAAATTCTAACCTCAGTTTTATTTTTATTTTTTGATTAAAATGGAAAAATCGATTTTTCCAAAAAAACAAAAAAAAAAAAAATTAAAAATACTGTTATAAGAAAACATAAACGGGGGATAGCTTATCGATTTTTTTTCTATTTTATTTTATCTTTTTTTATGTATTTCGTACTAAATAAATAAGTTTGGAAAATGGTTACAACATATATAGCATAATTACGAATCTTGCAACATAAGTCATAAATAATTAACATGCTGGAGAAAAACCACATAAAATTAAAACAAAATCAATTATAAAATGAAATGAAACCTAAACTACTTTGCGTGAATAAAATTCATAATGAGTTGGAAAAATAAGAAAATCATATTTCTTATTTTAATTAGAACGCACGAATGACCTCTCTCGCTCTTATAAATTTCTTTTATTTTTGTGTTTGTGTGAAAAAGCCTAATTTAAATTTAAGCCATCTCATCCCTCTTCTTTAAGTTTGCAAGTTAAATTGTGCTTTTCATGATTTTACTATGAAACCCATTGTCAAAATAACATTCTAAAAATAATAATTAAAAAAAAATTGAATCAATTTTACTAATTAAAACAGAACATTTGAAAATCATTATTTTTTCACGCAATGTTTTACAAAAAGCTGTGTGTTATTTATGACGACTTATTGTGTTACATTTAGAAGGAATAAAATATATCTATCGATGGAAATCATTTTGCTGCTAAAATTTTGCTCAGCAAAGATTGTGTTCACCACTTTATTACTTTATTAATTTGACCTAAATTTAAAATATTATTTGAAATGGAAAACTTAATTTTTTAATTAGGATAGTTTTATTGATATTTCTAGAATTATTTACAGGCATCATTTCCAAAAATATACAAAATTTGAAAATATATTTGATTTGATAAACATAATTTTCTAATAGTCCAGAGAATACGAATCTACATATTATACAAATTTTAATGTTGCTAGAGGAAGTGGTAAGGCATTTTAATTTATTAATATTTATTTTACTAACATAAATGTTCCAGACACCCAAGAAACGTATCCAAGTAACAAGTATCGTGGCCTAGACTTGATTGGCAATGTAGAAAATCGAAATGCAACAGTATTCGGAAAAATTGTAATATTGACAAAATCCAAAATATTGGTGCGATATTTTGATGTAAGCCAAAATATTTTTAATATCTTTAGTGACACTTCTAGTTTCCAAAATAAAACGCCTTCACATTTATTATATACTACGGAGATTACAACTTGTCTTTATTAAAGTTTACGACTCCCTACTCTCAAAACATATAACTATATAAAGAACTACAAGTGGATCTGACGGCAAAAAAATTAAACTGATTGGGTCTATTTTTGTATGTTAATTTTTATTTTCATAAAGTATGCCGTGTTAAGATTTCATGGAAAAAAAGGCTCTAGTATTTTTTAAATATGCTGTGCCCCCGATTGTAAACTAAATAGTAAACTAAACTAAATTATGACTTTTCATACGACATATTTTTTTGAACAATATCGGGTTGTGATTATTTAAAATCAAGGAAATAGAAAAAATAAAACAAATATGGATATGTGAATCGTTTTATTCATGAATGTGATTATAAAATACCATCGAAACTTATGAATAAGAGTATTTCCTTTCGGACATTTTTACTCGTATGTATTCAGTTCAGTGTACGTTAATATTCTCGTATTACTATATTTGATCGTTCTGAAGACCTATTGACCTCAATTCAAACCGTATTAAAAAAAACGACAATTTTAATTTTGTTTTATTATATCGCACATGATATGGAAAAGTGACACCACTAAAAAATTGAACTTTTTAGGTCAATTCACTAGAAAGATGTACAATGTTAGATTTCATATCCCGCAATAAAAAAATTTTTGTTTTTCCTTCATCGAAAATGATAGAGCGCGAAATAAATACCGGTATTTGGTATTAAATAACGTAATTTGATTTTTTTCTGTTGGCTTTCTTGAAAAATTTAAATTTTTGAGTTGTGTCACTTTTCCATATCATGTGCGATATTCTTTAGAATAGTTTCAATACAATTTCACATGTTACTTTCAAACAAAAGCTAACATCACAATGCTATTACGATACGTTATTTTCATGAACAAATTAAAAACAATAGAGACCGAGAGAAGCTAAGACATGTTTTACTGCAAAACGAAGTTGACGGCGATGATAGACGGATTATTAGTTTTAACGATTAAATAAATAACTTAACGTTAAGAATCCATGCTGGATTAATTAATTCCCCCACTTAAAGGCAGGTTGTCAGACAACGAAGGAGTGGCACCACAGTTAAGGTATAATAAAAATCAACTTCTCGGCAAAACATAGTGCAATGATCTTAGTAGACCAGGGAGATTAATCCAATCGTTATATTAAAATATTTAAAAACTAAATAGATTAATACAATAAGCATAAGCTAAGCTTAATTAGCGAATAAACCAGAGATAGGGGTAAGGGGTTATGGTGTTATCCTGGCCAGTCTTAGGAGGAAGCTGACGTTCAACAAGCACCTAAAAATGTGAAATATGACAAGAATCTAAACGATTCAAACAAGGATGCCGAGCTAGTCGGCAATGAAGAGGACATGGCTAAAGTTAAGAACCTTCGCCAAGCAGTATTTGTCAAGCACCACAAACGTGCGAAAGACCCCATGAGAACCTGCTGATGGAAATCGTTTCTCTCGAAACGATATGGTCGAGCATACAAGGAATACGAAACTTACTGGGCCTACGTTTCGAGAATTGTCAAACCACAAAAACATGAAAACTCATATTCTAGAGATAGTTGAGAAAACTAATCTGATTGTTTGTAAACTGGAGGAAATACGCAACCATTGGTGCACTTGCAGCCAGAAACCAAAATCACTGGTTACTGTGGAAAAGACACCAGAGATGGCTGCACAGGATTCACACCCTAGTGCCAATTCAGACATAACAGGAAAAGTTGCAACAAATCCAAACGAAAATAAAAGAAACGGTCGGTATAAAAAACGCAAGAAACGTAGAAACAGAAAGAGTTGGCAAAAAGGGACAAAAGAAACAAAACGCATAATTATCTCAGCAATATGGATAATAGTTCCAGCCTGTTGACTACCGAGATAACCAAGAAAATAAAGGAAGTCATACGTCCTAGTGAAGCAAACATTAAGATTAAATATGTAACGAACGCTGACCCAAATTGTGTCGCGGTTATTGTTGATTCTACCCCGGATTTGAAGGTATTCACGGAAACCAAAGAGTTGGAAGGCGTGGATCTAGTAGCCACTGAACCAGTGCCTATAAAGAGATTACCTAAAGTGACATGGTCACAAACTACCTTATAAATCAAAAATGCCTGGATCGTAAAGATTTTAAGGTTCTATTTAGAACTGATGCGAGAAATAAAGAGTTCGCACACTGGGTGGTAGAAGTAGAACCAACCAAAAACTTGTTGCTAAAGTGTGGAAGACTGCACGTGGACTGGGTTCGACGCGATGTGGGATAGTTTGTGACTCCAACTAGGTGCTTTAGAGAATTGCTCTAACTATGCACATTATGGTCATGGCTATAAGGGCTGCCAAAACAAAGACAAACCTGCCAGCTGCGTAAGCTGCAAAGAAATGCAAAAACTACTTGACCACCAAGTAGGTCGCGTTTCATGTAACGCATACAAAAGCGCTGTGCAACGTCTGAAATTAAATACTAAACTTGATAATTAGTCAAAATCAAAGTAACTGCAACCGATACGTAGCCCAACTCAAAATGCAGGGTGGTAAAATAGTTGGATCAGAGATATGTGAACGCATCTCCACCCACGACACATATATAATATGTACGCAAGAACGACACTCGGTCAATGGTCAAATCAACGGCATGCGTTCTACAGCCAGAGTAGCAACAGGATGCTCTGAAAATCTCAAGACTGCAATTAGTATTCATAACGTTGGCATGAACATGTTGAAGGTAGCTCAGGTTTGCGATAGCCACTGCACATGTGTTGAAATTCATACCATCGGAAGTTGGTTCATTCTACCTAATTTCGATATATGCCCAATACAGTGAACCGATCAAGCACAATCTGTGCAAAATCGAAACGATCCTTGGCTCTCTATCAGGTCAACAAAAAAAGTATTGATCGTTTTACACTTCAATGCTAGAAGTCAAATGTGGCATGACAGTTTAACCGTTGAAAACGGAAGAAAAATAGAGTACTTCGTGTCCAGGAATGAGAAAGTTTAACATCTAGTGACCATAGAGTCATCACCTTTGAGTTATCAAACGCGCTACAGAATAGCATGCTTGCAATAGTAACAAAACTCCGAGATTTGCTATTAAGATAGCTAACTGGGGTCTATTTGCTAGACACTTGGCTGGCTCTTGGGACAGTGGAGAAGTTCTTCCAGAAATCAATTCGAAAGACGAGATTGATGCTTGTGTCGAGCTGATCACAATGCAGCTAGCCAATGTCTGCAACAATTCAATTGCAAGGGAGAGAGTAGCTAAGAGACGGAATAGTTGGTGGAACTCTAATCTAAGGAAACATAGATATTGTATGTACAGGCTTAGAAGACAATAGAGGAACCAAATAGCAAAAGAGTTGAAACTGTCTCTCTTTAGAGAGGCAATAAATAAATACTTCCATGAAGTCTTTAAAGTAAAGCAAAGTAGTTTGCCGCGTGCAAAGCAAGGCCACTTGAAATTTTGAGCACCCATTAGGAAGACAAATGGAGTCACCACTGATACGTGGCATGACACACGCTTGGAGTTACTAAACTCGCTTCTGCCGGACGAAACACCGGGCGAAACTGGTCTTCAAACAGAAATGCGCGAGATCCCCACCAACAGCAGTTGGATATCCACAGATGCTGAAGCGCCCTTACTTGCTTTAAGCGTTACAATTCACCAGGACTTGACAACTTGAACGCTGAAATAATCCAACTGGCTCGGACTATCATAAGGCCTACCATAGTAAAGTTATTAAACTGCTGCTTGAAATTCGGTTACTTCCCAAAGGTGAGAAAATGGGTGAAATGATAGTTATCACGAAACCCGGCGATAGAGATCCACTTTCTCCGAAGTCTTATAGAACGGTTGGTAGCCGTTAGTATTACTCCACGAATTGAACAAAGCGGAATCTTCTTGGACAAACAATTCGGTTTTCGACGTAGCATGTCTACTGAAGATGCGATAGTCCGCCTAACAAACACTTTCAAAACCCATCATAGTTCAAAATATGTTATGGGTATATTCTTGGACATTGCCGGAACATTTGATAACCTAACGTGGCCTATTGTCATCGCAAGTTTATCAGTATACAATCTCCCAGGAAACACTATGAATGTTTTAGGAGCTACTTCGACGACCGACCCGAAAATAATCAGAGACATATATGGCTCTGTATCAAAAGTTAAAGGATGTCCTCAGGGCTCTATCCTAGGTCACCTAGTGTGAAATATCGTGTTTAACACGAGAATCATGAATAACCTGGACCATCATCAACGGTCGAAACCTGAAAATGGTCAAGTGCGTGAGATATCTAGGAGTTAACCTCGATGAACGTATGGGGTAGCATTTCACGTTTTAAGAATCTGCGAAAACAATAAGAAGCGTACCAAGGTAAGAGTACCAAAAGAGGGATGCGGACCTCATCTCAAAACACTGTTGTTAATTTAAAAAGGTGTGGCGGAGGCGCTCTTCGCGTGTGCCGCGGCTGGTTGGTATGATTGGTTAAACCGTCACCTCATCAGATCATTGAAAAGTGCTCAGAGGAATATCCTGCTAGGAGTAACATAGGCTTACCGGTTCTGGCCTGCATACCCCCGGTGGACATTCTAATCAAGAAGCGAGCACACATGTACCACCTAAGAAGAACTGCCCAAAACGGAATAGGTGACCATGTACATAATGCAGCAATAAAAACGATATACATTAAATGACAACTGACCTTTGGCAAAGAAGGTGGAATGAATCAGCCAGTGGAAGGCATACATTTGGCTTCATTCCAGACGTAAAAGTACTTCTAAAAACGAACGACATGATACGTTTAAAGTATACCTGCAGAGATTTAAGACACTAAACCGTTGTCCATGTTTATGCGGCTCAGAAGTAGAAGACGTAAACCACCGACTCTTCGAATGTAACGAGTTGAAGGTCATGTAACGGCTAAAATGTACTAGCACTATTATCATTGTTGCTAATTTATTAACAATGCAAAATGATGCTTGTGAACTGATATATTCAAAAGTTCCTAGTTTAAGGTTTACATAAGAGTTGATGTAAATTTAACAAAAATGTTCACTACGATTAATAATTGAGGTAAAGGCAGGACAGCGAGTTTTGTTATTCCTCTATCTAATTCCTTGTTGGGTTCTTTAATATTACGCGGCCCACTAACCAATGCGTACTAAGTAGGTTTTCATTAATTACGAGTGCAAAATCATTTACTTCTAAATTTTTCCAAAAATGTTGAATACATTTTGTTAACAGCTTACATAGAGTCAAGCAATCTTCTGGAACTTGAGTTCTATTCGGTTTCAATGTCCGGGCGTTAAAGGTTCCAGATCATTAGAATCTGAATATAACTGCGTCAAATAGGGAAGGGTTGTTCACTTATTCAATGTCAACGACCATTGTTTACATTGTCTCAAGTGTTTTTTTTTCGGACGATTATAGTTTTAAATAATTTTTTAATATTTTAATATCAGACTCCCTCAATGCGCAGTGAACGCTGTTCGAGGATCTGCAATTCTGGTATCTTAATTTTCTTTGTCAAGTTTTTTCGCCACGCTGGTTTGTCACCCATAAAGAATCTTGAATCTATAGGAACCATGAGTGTGCAGGGTTTTACTTACTATCAACATATCTCCATTCAGCCACTTTAAAAGCTACGTAATCTTTAAGCATCAAAGGTTGAATTTTTAACCAGTGTAACACGATTGTAGAGTCTAACCAACAAATAATCCTTAAGCCATTAAATTTTAATGCAATCGATCAATTGACTGCGTTCCCAATGGTGCAGTCCACATTTGACACTTGAAAACTCTTCAAATATTTCGATAACAAATTATAAGAGCTGTGCCCGGTTGAAATGATCTAAACTTCATAGTATACACGCCATAATTGTTGAATCTATTTTGAGTTAGGTTGGTACTCCATATTAACACAGAGTGTCTCAATATCAACATTCGGTAAATTCGAGCAAAGCAATTCCAGTTCTCTTTGCCAAGAGAAAAGAACTATCAAAAAGCAGATGTATTTACTAAACAATTAACAACATCATCACAAGGCAATAAAATAATAAAGGGTCTTTCAAAAGCCACGCCTAGCCACGCCTATTCTAAACGCAACCTTTTTTTATGCCATCTTTCACATTTGTGAAGTAGGCAGATTCACAATTTTAACGATAGATAAATAAACTTATTATGAAAATCATCGATCATTAAAAAATACGTATTGTAAAATTTGTGATTTTTTTGGTATAAATAATCGTCCAAATGAGTCAACAATTCAAAGGTTAGATGGAAATATTTGAAGAGGCTTTGTCTGTCGAGCATCGAAAAGTTCTCGCAGACCAAAATGTGGATGTTCTAGTGAGAACTTTTCACTACTGTGGCCGAAATTGTCGCGAAGGAACCTTCAACATCGATATCACGGGCTTCTCAGGAATTAGGCGTTCATTTATCGACAGTTTGGCGAATTTTACATAAGGATTTGCGTGAGCTCACTCTGTGAGCAAGTTCTTAATAATTTTGATTTTCGTATTGAAGCCTGTATTGAAGGCGTGCCCGTGGTGGACATTTAAATGATGTCATTTTCCACACATAATTGTTAAAAGCCATATTTTTCCAAAAAATAAAAAACACCAGAAAAAATCTAAGAATTTCCATGTTTTATTTTAAAAAAAAACATCTAGGCGCGAATTTGAAAAGACCCTTTAGAAACAAATTCAGACAAATAATGATCATACAAGTTCCTCTTCTTCGGTAAAAAAACCAACCTAAACAGCTGTTCAAGAAAAGATTAATCACTGCTAACAACCAATTTTAATCTGTTGATACCATGCAAAACAATTAGTTGCGCTGAAATTCGTTGTGTAGCCGCCAGATCTGTACACTGCATTAATTTTTTATTTTCCTTTAGAATCGAAACATCCAAAAATACTCAAATCAATCAAATAACTCATTTATCGAAAAGTTTCCTAGTAACCCGAACTATGTTGCAACAAGAAACGGACATTAAAATCACCAATGAAGTATTCGTTTCGAAAATGTTCACAGATTCAGTCGGGTTTAGACTCGTACGTTACATACCGAAATTTTATTTGGTCTCGCTACGAATGTAAGTCGATTTTAACCAGAATGAAATTGTTTAATTGGGTTCAATGCATTCTTAGCAGATTATCCTTCATATCGTCGCCTTAAAAGATCGTGCTAGCGCCTAGTATGGAAGTTGCGGAATCTTGTACGGAACTATAGGGTAATAAGTCCCATAAGACAAGTCCGAAAATTAAACGGTAATGTTCGACATTCACTCCTCTTAAAATCATTAAATATTGATTGTAGGCAATGAAAAGAAAAATGTTCTGCGCAAATTGTCATGATCGCCACGATACTCTCAGTAACCGCTCGCAGGTACAGCTTGTTGGATGTATCCAAGCGATGGACAGGAATCAATTTGAAAACATAGTGGTGCAATGAAAATTTCAAACAGTGTCGCATGAAGTTGAAATCGAGCGTAATTGATTACTGAAAACGGGGCCACATAACCAACTAACCTAATTGAAGATGAAGGATTAAACGGATAAGAGAATGCAACAAAGTTTTATTATTTTACGGTAAATGATTAAAAACGAACATTGTCATAATTGAACACAGTAATTCGTTTTATTTAAATACACTGTTAAAAATGCACACTAGCATAAACGACTGCCTACATACTTAATTTTTTTTAAAAGTGCACACTGAACACTCGCATAAATTTCTGTGTAAAGAATTGAACATGTCCAAAAAATGTGTACAAGTCCAAAAACTTCACACCGGTAATTTCAAAACTAAATTTTTTGTTAGACGAACTCGTAACTTGTGAGGCAAACACTTAATTTCTCTAGTAAAGGGTCAACAATTATATCTGTGGTAATTCAACAAAATCATTTATCTATTTTTTAGTTACTTTTCGGAGGATCAAATTTCAATTTTAAATTAATTTGTGAAAAAATTATGGGACATAACTAAACTATTTTTGGATCCATGGTACTAGGGTTTGTAAACTACGTTTATTGACACGTTCATGCACTTGTTACCCACTCTGGGTCCACCGGAAATTCCCAAAATTTTTAATAAGCATTTAGAAAAAAATGCTTATATGCGACCAACTGCAAAATTAAATTCAAAATAAAAATTTATTTCAAGATAAGTGCTTATTCTAAATTGATTTCTGATTTTACAAATAAAACTATTCTTTAAATATCACTTATTTCAAGCTACAATATCAAAAATTATCAATTAAGCGTTTTTTAATAAATACCAAACACCTACAACAAACATAAGTGGTTTTGTTTTTTGCTTATACCAAAGAATATATAGAACAAGAAAGATATTTTGTTCGACAGAAATATACCAACAAAAAATCGTTTATGATTTTCTGAGTTTTTGTTTGTATCTTTCGAAGAACGAGATGGTCCTATAATCATACATTTCTCGTTCTAATATTCGTTTTCAAAATCAAACGAATCAATAAAAAAATCGAAAATATTGGAAAAGGGGAAAAATATTTGCATCGCGAACAGTTTTGATTTTCTCATACGTAATTTAAGGCACATTCGATTGAACTGATTTAACTGAATAATCTGAATTAACTGAATATATCACATCAGTTTACCTCAGTTAATTCAGATTATTCAGTTAAATCAGGATAGGAATTAAGCGCAAAATTTATCAATATACAAAAATCAACATAATTTCTTGTAATTTGCTAGAAAAACGTTTGTCCAATACTAAACAAATTTTTTTTTCGAGCAAACGTATGTCGCGTATTAAAATTGTATTTTGTTTATTTACAAGCTATTTTGACAGCCCGAAATCATTTTTTAAATGTGAATAACAATAATATATGATATTTGTGTTTTTTTATATAATTTAATATTTATTTAATATTTCGGTGATTAAAATTATAATTTTTAACAAATATGATGAATATTGTGCCTGTGGCTGCTCTTCACTTTGAAAATACTCATCATATGAGAGTATTACGGAGCAGAATGAGAGATACGATGAACCCTTTCGCTATACCAGAAAATAAGTAAGAACCAACGAAATATGTATTTGATAACCTTTGGAAAATGGCGAATCATATATTTTTAAATTTTTAGGTTCATGGAAATGTATATAGACTACCAATAACGGAAGCATTAAATTTGATAGAGGAAATTCAACATTAAATGAAAAATGAATGTAACTTACCATATTAGAAGTAACTGTTTTAATACACTAATTGTTTCTTGTTTCTCGAAAAAAAATTCAAAAAAAATTAAATTTGAATTTAAAAATTTTATACGTTATACGTTATATCTACATATAATAGTACCTCGGTATGTACCAATAAAAATAATTTTGTTATATTGATTTTTTGTTGTTATTTTCATGTTCAAATTTATTTTGTAGCAGTTTTGGCTGCATACAGATTTAAATGAAATAAAATATTTTTATTTATTGATTTTTTATATTGATAAATCTTGCGCTTAATTCCTATGCAGTTCAATCGAATGTGCCTTTAGTTACGCTTTTGCTAGAAACAGATGTGCGGAAAAACGCTTGCGTTTAAATTAGAATACACGACTATAAATGAAATGTATTCCGCATAGCAGGCGTTTTTCCGCAAGTTGTCTCTATTTCTAAAAAAAACGCACCGCAGCAGTGTTGACTACATAACACAAAAAATATCATGAATTAATATTACATCACGACGGCTTTTCAATGTTTTGACAGAAATTCAAAAACAAATTGTGTATTGTTTATTGAAAACTCTACCGAAAAATAAAAACGCAATGCCAGAAAAATACGCTCATGTAGCTAACTTGCGTTTTCGCATGCGTATCCCAATATTTATTCTGGTGTCTTATAAGACCCCAAACGTCTCTAGTGTAATAGTATGGTGATGTATAGATAATATCAATGTTTATTAACCGTTTCTCAATTATGTATGCATCATATAAAATAATCAAAGTCAAGAACTATCACTTTGTATTGTCAAATAACAAAGGAGCCATAATAAGTTAAGTCCCCGCGAGGTCGTGTTGGACCCCGACAGCGTTTGAAGTTTAACAGCATAATTATAATATTTGACTGTGTTCAAAATGAATTCTAAATTATTATGAAATCCTAAAGCCGTATGTAAACTTAAAAACGCGTCCTCTATATAAGTACTGTTTGGTAAGTATTTAATAAATTTAATAATTTCTTAATGAATTTACTGAATGAAAAATAACTGTAGGCCCTGTTCGATTTCTGTAATAATGAAATAATTTTGAAGTAAGTGAAATAATTTGCACTTCCATATTTTTTAGTAAGTTCAATTGCTGTCCGAATACTATAATAATTTTGACATAATAAATTTGACATTTCAAAATTTGTAAAGTGTATAAATAGACATATAACTAACAAACAAAACTAAAATGATCGAAGTGGAATTTGATCCAAATATAATAATATTTTGCCTGATAACTTGGTACAGGCATCTAATGAGAAGTCGTCGAAGTCAGGGACGACCTTTAACAATGAATTTTGTTACAACACAGGTAGCTAACTCTGTTTGAGGAATGGAATATATTGTTATTTGTTAATGGTATGATTTTTATTGATTCCAGCGACCAACAATGTATACTGTTCCATCCAACAACAATGTTACATATTCCATCTTAAAATACGATGATGCTGTAACGCGAATGCATCTTAGGATTTCATCAAAAACATTTATTGAAATCAGCAAATTTTTGCCCAATAAAAATCATGGTTGGGGACCAGAAATGGAATTATTGGTTTTTTTGTTGTGGTTGGCAAGTGGAACTAGTTACCGAGTAGTAGGGGCAGCTACCGATATAGCAAGATCTACTATTTGTAACATTGTTCACAAATTATTAGATTTTACAATTGATAATATAATGCCCCGAGTGATAACTTTGCCTACGCAAGATGAATTACCAAATATTGCTCGCAGATTTAATCAATATTGCTCGCAGGTTTAGAGTTGAAAAAATAAAAATTTATTTGATAGCTATATGCATGCACACTAGAAAAATTTTTTTTGATAGCTATGTTTACTAGCAAACCAAAATTATTACAGAAATGTCAAAATTATTACACATAGCTACTGTAATAATTTGGTTGCAAACAATTTTCTGTCAAAATTATCACAAGAAAAATAATGTTTACAGAAATCGAACAGGGCCTTAGATTGGAGGGAAAAAGATTCAAACCGATCAGAGAGTGCAAAAGAACTGATCATTCAAAACGCAATATCTACGCTTGGAATAAAAATAAATATCAACATTTCTGTCACGAAATGGGGAAATTTTGGTGGTAAACTTGGCTTTAAGTATTCTGGTGCCAACTAAATGCAGGTATTTGTTCTAAACATATGTTTCGGTTTATGTGCCAAAAGCGTTTTTGGCAACTAGCTATCTGGAAAATAATCAGTACACTAAATGCACACAGTAAATTTATATTTAATACTCAATCACAAATAGTACCAACCATACAATAATTTTTTTCTCACAGGTATACATATATTTCTGACATTATTTCAACCTGTAAGATTGTAATTTTTAAATTAATTGACTTCATATTCAGAATGCTGAAGATAATTTGCTCCGGCATGATAGTAAAAATTGAGTCAATATTGACACCATTATAAGAAATTAATGGAGAAGTAACGGCAATGTGAATCAATCACATAAGCTGCACATTTACAACGGATGTTGGAAACCAAACGGCCGATTGGTAAAAATTACCCTTGCATTTCGCTTTTTCACTTCTTATATGTGTTTCAAGAGAACTGTTGAAACAACAAATAATAGTGAACTATAGAAGTGTATTTAGCTGTACGGGAAATATACGGCCAAAATATACTATATGTATTATAACATTATATTGTACATTAGTCTCTAAAGGTCAATTCTAAGCTATTCCGAACATCCTTATTAAATTTAAAAACATGAGTATATACATATACATATTTACATAATTTATTTATTTTTTAACTGTTTAAAATTATTAATCTCTTTGAAGCGTTTGTTGATGATATTGTAAAATCACCTTTCAATAGATACCATTTGGAATTTTTCCTAATTAATACAAGAAAAAAAAATTATTGAATTTCTAATGTGTTCATAACACCGATCCATCTTCTTTTAACGGCAAAAAACCAGGAAATTTTCGTTCGATAATATTTAAGCACTTTTCGGTAGCCTTTTCACAAATATTAGGTAAAAGGCACTCATTTTTGAAAGAATGCTACAAAAACGTTAAACAAGTGTATGCCACTTCTGCATATTCCTTTGTCGGTACTTTTAATGATCCATATCTTGGTGATTTTTTAAAAAAAATTTCGCATATAAATGTATCACTTTGTAGGAATCTCATTAGATTCTTTCAGCTTAATTAATCATGCGTTGCAGTTTATTTTCTGGAATGCACAATACCCAGCATAAAATGTGGCTGCATTTTTCTGCAGAATGTCAGTATCAGAGGTAGAGTCTCGACAAGATAAAAACTCTTCGTAAATTGAATCGTCTTCAGGCTCGCATTCAGAGATTAAGCTTTCTTTGTAAAGCACCTGGAAATAATCCCAGTGAAGGTCAACCATCTTTCTGTCATCTTCTTTACAGTTGGCATACTCACTTTTAAATAATAGTTTGGTAACGATTATATTTGCGTAGTGTATGCCAATTTCATTGCAGGATGGGCTGTATTTAAAACCACTTTTACCACGTAACCGAGAAAAAAAATCAAGGCATTCGTGGTTTGTTTTCCCAGTTAAAATGAAATCAACGCCATAATTTATTGTTAGGTAGTCAATTAACATTAGTTGTGATTTAATTGTTAGTTGAAGACCTTTAATAAATTTAAAATAATTTTCTTTTTTTTGAAAGGATTTTCAATTTTTTCAAAAAATCTAAGCTTTCTTTCATATCAGTGTATACTTCATTACCATGTTTTAACGACTTTTCGTATGGAGCCGTAGAAGCAAAATTTCGGCTATTCAGGCAATCGAATATATTATTAAAACGTTCTACAAATTCCGCAGTTGACGCCGCATGCTCGAGTGATAAACCGAGCATTTCAGGACACGTTTGTTTAACCGTTCGTATTGCGCAACTAACGGTGTTGCTCAGTAATTGAGCAGCCAACGACACGTTCGTTTTTTTCAAAACAATTTGGATAAAGGTGTTTGCGGCTGATCTTGGGTAATAATTTGCAAGTGTTATTGGTGTCTCGATCCAAGATTTGCCTTATCACATCTATATTCGCTATCCCATGTTCGGCCAATGAAATTTGATTATTTATAAAAGCGTTACTTGTTGACTTAATAAGATGAGGTGCATCATATTGAGCAAATATTTGTTTTCCAGCTTAAATCAAATACGGGGTTTCGGTATTTATTGCGCCTTGATCGCATGTTAGTATTACAACATTTAATCCAATTTTTTCCTCACATAGTTTTATATTTTTTTTTGTGAATCACTTGTGGTTAACGACTACATAATTAATTACGTATTTCCAGTCTCCTATTATGGATCTCACCATGAAAAAAGAGCTGAAGTAGCCAGTTTCTTTTTCGCTCCTCTCCATCACCATAAAATACTTCGATCCTATCTGTCAAAATATTGTGCGTTAAATTTTGTTTGATGGTTATTTCATCGAAACTTAAAACACATAACTTAGATATTTCTGGTAAATTGGCGAAAAATGCGGTATGCTGTACCATTAAAATGTCGTTGATTCCAGGTGGAATAAACTTAGTTACAGACCACTTGTATATAGAACTCACTGATGGTAATTTTAAATTTAAAGTGTTCCTTAAAAATTTGTATGATATGTAAAATAGATTTGTAAAATAAACACTGCGCGAATGTTTTGTCCGCGTTGTTATAATAAAACTTTTTCTTTAGTTGGAGCGAAAATAACTCACGTTTTTCGTATTTTCATTGACATTTAAATTATCAATTAATTGTTCGATAGATTTCCGTTTTTGAGTAGCATATTCTACTTTTAATAAATATACATTTTTTTACACTTTGTTTTAGAAGCTGTTAACAAATTAATTTTTTTTTGTAAAATGTCAAGCTTTTTCTTATATAAATTTAGTTTAACTGAGATTTTACCACAACCACACTCCAATAAATAACTGTTTTCAAGGCAAAGGGAACAGTTTACTTGATTTATGAGTCTCTAAAATTCCGTTTCTTCATCCATAGGATCCGTTTGCTTGCCAACAGTTGAATGCGATTTTCCATATTGTGGAGGTAGGCAAGTTGGACTGATGGTTTTTGTTATGAGTTCATCATCTTCGGTCGTTACGCTCATACTTGATAAAACATTTTTATATAGATGTGGACTAACGTTGAAAGTGCTCGTAATAGGTTTATCATATTGTGATGATAAATTCAAACAGGGTATTGCATTTCTAGTTAGGCGATAGTGACCAACGTGCCGACCAAAATATCTCCCGCAAACAAAATTATTTTTGTTTGTTAAATTTTGTATATTTAACCCTATAGATTGCACCTAACAATTCTTTTTTTCGGGGTATGTAGCACGCATGTAGCATGTAGCACGCTTTTGTTGTATGATTTTCTGATTTGCTAAATTGGTGAAATATAACGTAAAAAAATATTTTTACAAACAAGTTATATTTTTTTACTTACATGTAACACTTTGCCCACTTGTTGTATAATCTCCTTGACTTGATACAATCGGTGTATTAGGTTTATCATTAAAGACAATATTCTCCTCCGCAAATGTCTTTGGTAAGACTGATTTTTTGTAGTATTATAATTATTCATTTTGATTCCCACGAGTAGCACGAGAAATGACTACGGTCAGAACTGACAGAGCTCCGCATTACCAGGGGAAGGCTAATTAAAACTGGAGGTCGCCTGTTATCCTGGTTTGCATATTAGCGGTTGGTTAACCCACCAACCATACATCCGTAGGCATATGCTGTTCCACCGTAGATTGGGTTTTTTAAGGTTTTCACCTTTAGCACCGTGCTTTTGCCTAGAGATATGCTCTAGTTACCGGGGATCACCACTTGGAGTAATGAATGTTAGTCACTTTCTTGTTGTATATTTTCTTTAATTGAACTACGTTTACTCCAAGATTGTGCTATACATACCTAACATTTATCATATCATAATATCATATTACCACCTGATCTGGCCCTCTCTATAGTTATCTAAGAATTAGGTTCATGATAACAAAATCTGGTATTCTAATTATATAAACTAGCGACGATAAATCCTTAAAAATCATGAAATATAAATCTGATGTGATTATCGAGATTTTAGAACCTCTGATTAAAGTAAGATTTAAATAGGTTTAGGCCGTTTATGTTGGCATAATTTGTCCGAGATATTTATTGGTCAAAAATTAGAAGCCCTACTAAAAGATGCCTTATTCGCTCAACTGAAGTCTATGAATTTCATGAAAATGAATGTCACTTCGAATATTAAAGTAGTTTTTAAGTAGCTTGTATACAATGTTATCAAAATTTTTTTTCCTATTTTATAAACAATGTGATTTATAGGATTTTTATATGTCGGGATATTTGTCTATCGAATCATTCAAGACAGGTACATGGAACGAGTCAAAACCAATGTATCTACACAAAGTCACATAATAAAAATTTTTACGATTAAGTAATTTGAGATATAATTAATATTTATAATAGTTACTATATATATTTATAATTTATACTTAAAACAAATATCAAATAACAATTTCAAAATTTTTATTAAAAATTTTTAATTAGAACAAAATTAGAAAAAACTCTTAACTAATCCTTCTATACGGCATGTCAACAA
This sequence comes from Nephrotoma flavescens, assembly GCA_932526605.1. NCBI lineage: Eukaryota > Metazoa > Arthropoda > Insecta > Diptera > Tipulidae > Nephrotoma > Nephrotoma flavescens. The sequence goes on from OW052222.1 coordinate 115,512,177, forward strand.
CTCCGTTAAATAGTTAGATTTAAAATATTTAGCTTATACAAAAATGAAAATGATTCGGTTATTTGCGTTTAGTGGCTTGGGTTAGGCATAAAACGTGAACTCGTAGATACTCCGCTTTCACGCAATTGTAATTTTTTTTTACATTAAAAATTTTTGAATCCAGAAGAAAAATATTCCAAATGAACAATTAAACGATCGAAAAAAAAATCGTGTATATGTATATGTTCATTTTTGTAGAACAAATACCTATCCATTTCGTAAACTTGAGTTGATATTTTGTTTTTCATTTTATAATAATTCCATTCATAAACTTCCTTCACTTCGTGAGTAGCTATGTGTATCACATTTTAATTTTTTCTAAAATAAAAATTTTTGCTAACTACGTACATAGAAACCAACAAAAATTTCCAAATAAATTATTCCGGTATGTATGTATATAATATCCATTCCAAAACAAAAAAAAATTTGATGGTTCCATGAGCTATTTTGATTAAAAATGTATAGCTACGTCCATAAACAAACCCAAGCTGAAAAATAATAAGTAAATTTGCATTTTCAATAAATTCAAACGAAACGCATCCTTTGAAGGATAAAGCGATACTAAATTACGTACGAGATATCAGATAATTAAAAATATTTTGCTTCGCAATATTTTCCCCTTTTCCAATATTTTCGATTTTTTTATTGATTCGTTTGATTTTGAAATCGCCGAAGTTGTGTTTATAAAACGAATGTTAGAACGAGAAATGTATGATTATAGGACCATGACCATCTCGTTCTTCGAAAGTTACAAACAAAAACTCAGAAAATCACAAACGATTTTTTGTTGGTATATTTCTGTCGAACAAAATATCTTTCTTGTTCTATATATTCTTGGTATAAGCAGAAAACAAAACCACTTATGTTTGTTGTAGGTGTTTGGTATATATTCTTTGCTTATATCTCAAAAAATTGAAGGGAAAGAAAAAATGAGAAATACTATCGATTAGAATATAGTTCAACATAACAACTTATCTCGACTTAAGTGGTTATGTTAAACTGCCAAAAATATATTTGTCTATAGCAATATTATGTAATGTGTGGCGTTTGGCGTTTTTAATGATAAACCCAGATGATAATGAGAATTAACAATTTAAATATGATTTATTTATTTTACCTATTTGTTTTGTAAAAATTTAATTTTAAATTCCAAAATTCCGCATTTGAAATTAAAAGTGGGAACAACAACGTAAACAGCAATAACCTACATTGTCTACAAATTGCCTACACTATTTTCGGCACCAACATATGGAGAATGCTAAAATACGTGTAGACGCACAACACTGGATCTAACGTGCTCATTTACTACTATTGCATTTTGTCTGGTTTACAAAACCAAAATGGCCTTTGTGAGAGAAATTTTCATGAAATGGGGCCAAAAATCACTGGGATCTCTCATTTATGGAAAAGGCTTATCTATGAAGTTTTATCTCAAGAGTACAGAGGCCAATGTTCTTCGCTATAATTTTGGAAAACTAACCTGCACCGGTATAGTTACAGAACTAATTTTCAACCTTTTAGCTCAAAGTCGTTGTTCTCGTAAATAATACACTTTTCAACAACATAAGTAAAATACGTTAATGCTCGCATGAGCTTTATAAGCTCGTATGAGCTTTATAAGCTCATATAAGCTAAAGTCTGTTCGTTCGTACATTTCTAGGCTGTAGAGAGGCTACAGACATTTAGCCTGCACGGAACCATACACACGCATACTCAAACATTTTTTAAAAACTGCTTATTTTTGCTTTGACGTTATAGCGAACATTTGTCCTCCGCTACATCGCCGAATTTATATATTGTCGAAATCAAAATTAGTAATTCCAGGCGGATTTATTTATTTGTTTTTATTTATTTATTAGAAAAGCCTACAAATTTGACTTAAAAATGTACAGAAAATGAAATACAGTGAAAACATATATATTTTTTTTAAATTAATTTAGTTGTTGACTCAAAATTGTTTCAATTTGCGTTTGAAAGTTTGCTTTAGCAAAAGTCAAAGAGATGCTCAATTTTGTTAAACCAGTGTATGAGGTACACTGGTTCGTTCTAACTATAATTTGTTCTGTGTTTATTTACCTGAAGAAACCCAGAATTTCTTAAGGTTCTGCACAGTGCTTTTATTCCAATAAACTCAAGTTAGGATGGTGAATAGATTTGATCCAAGTAAAGGTAAGCTTTCCAGGGTCGGCAGATTTTAGCTTATACATCGAGTGAGTTATGGCGGTAGTTGTAGAGTTATGTCATAAGGGAACTCGATCATATTTCCAACCATCCTTCGAAGTTAAGTAACGCACAAACTTCTTTTCGAGACTCTCTTTCTTACAAATATTGATGGATGAAACTTCATTCTTAAGTTTTTCTCGAAAATTTGAAGATCCCAATGATTTTTGGCTGACATCGGTCGAACGAAAGTGCTAGAATATGAACTCGCAAAACTACATACCCTACCTGCACGAATTCAAGGTATACCATTTCGATGTAGTACAATTCCATCAAGAAGAATATTGTTTGCAAAACAACACAGTAAAATATTCTCTCAATATATGCGATCAATTGATTTTAAAAAAATTTGTTTATCGTCATCATAAAAGTCTTACTAGTTTTAACAATTTTTTATGTACGCAATGAAGCGAAAAATTAAAACTTGCCGACATGTTCTAACTATCACTTTTTTCGCTTCGATGCATTTTCGATGGAATAACGGTATTTTAGAAGTTAAAATATTTTTTTTGTAAAAATATTACTTCTAAAATACCGTTATTCCACCGAAAATGCATCGAAGCGAAAAAAGTGATAGTTAGAACATATCGGCCTGATTTGCTTCGAATTAGCAGGGAGTGATGGATATGAAGAAAAAAGTTGTAGCCGTCTCCAAGATCTTTCAAACGATATATTACATGATTTTATAGGAATGAGAAAAATGCAACTGTTTCCAGCACCACAATAGTAGTTTCTAGTACTCTCTTGCAACATCTAAATGTTCATGGGTTAACCCATTAACAACGGCCGTACTCATTTGGGAACGCCACTTTAAAATGTAATTTCTTCGAATGTAACGGTTTTAAAATTGATTTTTTCCTCGATTATTTGTTTATATAAATTGGGGAATAAAAGGTTTTTATCATCGGTTATGAATAGTCGATTTTTTCCATTGTGACTTTTAGATAAATTAATAAATATTTTTTTAAAACTGTGCAAGTTAATTGTTTTTGTGGTTCAATATAAATTTAGAAAAACTATATTTACCGTAAGTGAAATTTAAAATTTAATAGTTTCACTTTTTCTATATATAATCCTGGTTTAAATATTACCGTCCTCAAACAAGTACGTCAGGCGAAACAGTAATTTTTTTAAATTTTGTAGTGAAATGGATACTAAGCTAATTTATGTGACAAAAGAATATTCCAGATTGGAAGATGCCTTGGAGGATATTTCAACTCATGAATTTGGTGACCACGATAATTTGGAAATGTACATTATTCCACCAAACTTAGACGAATTGATAGACACCGAAGATTTTGATGAAGATATTACAGAAGACCCCAATGCATTTCCAACCGAAATTCCAGGTACTGTTGAAATTTCTGTAACATATACCACCGAAGAACATGTGTTCTTATCGAAAAATCAGAATCTTGATGAAGAAGAGCAAACCACTGATGCAGCAGCATATTTTGATTTCAAAAAATCTAAATGGTCGAGAAAACATCCGACTTACGTGCCTTTTGGAACAAACGATTTATGTTTTACCAGTGAGTTCGACATTGTGAAAAACAAAATAAAAGATTTGTCACCGCGTAAATTATTTGAAATGCTGTTTACTGATGAAATCGTAAATAATATAATTGATCAAACAATTACATATGCTCTGCAGAAAAATAATCACGATTTTACTGTCACTAGCAACGATATTCGAAGCTTTATTGGAATATTGCTAATGACAGGTTACCATACAATTCCTCAAGAACGAATGTGTTGGTCTTTGGACGATGATTTGAGAGTTCCGTGCATTTATAAAGCTATGTCAAGGGATCGTTACCTTGAAATAAAAAAATATTTCCATTTGGCCAACAATGCTGAAATTAGATCTTCAAAAAATCGGATGTTTAAAGTAAGACCGCTAATAAATATGCTTACTAAACAGTTTTGCCAGTGGGGATTTTTTCACAAGGATCTTTCAATTGACGAGTCAACGGTAAAGTATTTTGGGCATAATCCGTGCAAGCAATTTATCCGCGGTAAGCCAGTGAGATTTGGTTATAAAAATTGGATCATAAGTAGTTCGAGTGGATATTGTTACGCTTTTGATGTTTATTGTGGAAAACCAACAGACGAATCGAGAACTCTGAATGGAATACCCGTTGGTGCAAGAGTCGTTATTGATTTATTGGCACATGTACCGAATTCCTCAAACCATATAGTTTTTTCGACAACTATTTTACTACCTACTCACTAATGATTTATTTGAAAAAACAAAAGATTAGAGCTACAGGAACAGCACGAGAAAATCGAGTAAAACAGTGCCCGTTAATGCCGACTAAGGAGATGAAGAAAAAAGAAAGAGGAACGTATGACTATAGATTTGATCTGACCAACGAAATTTTGTGTATAAAATGGAAGGATAACAACATATGCTCAGTTCTCACAAATTACGACTTTGTTGAACCGGTACGTTACGTAAAACGATGGTCGAAAGCTGAAAAGGCTAAGGTCAATGTAACACAACCTTTAGCCTTTTCATCATACAATAGTGGAATGGGTGGTGTAGATACTCATGAAAAATGTATATCATTATACAGAATTGCCATACGAGGAAAGAAATGGTGGTGGGAATTCTATTCACTTACATGGTAGACATGACTATAACAAATGCATGGAAGTTGCATCAAATGACAGCCGAGGTCAAAATAGATCAACTTGAATTTCGCCGATACATCGCACGTAGCTATTTGAAAGATGCTGCATCATCAAGAAGCTTCAAGAAGAGGAAATCTGGAAGTTCCGTAGAAGTCAGTGAAGGATTTCACTTTCCAGAGAAACTTGACAAACAATTAAAGTGTTGTGTTTGTCATAAGAAGGCTAGATGGTCATGTAAGAAATGTGAAAAAACAATGTGCTTGGAAAAAGGTTGTTTTGAAAAGTACCACGTATCTGCCTAACATCCTCATTTGAGGACGCCTATTTTTCCATGAAAATACATAGTTTTTCTTTCAAATGTTTGTTTTATTTATTTTCTTAAATTATAATATCTCTTTGATATAAGTTTGAACGATTTTTAACAGGTAGTTTGGTTTTAGACATTTCTTTGACATTCGTCAAGGCCTTTTCAATGATATGCAACACTTATATATTCTATAGTGATTGTATAATTAGCCATCAGCACCGACACGGTGTATTTGTGAACTAAAACGATAATTACAAAATTGTTGTTTTTTCAAACATCTTTCAAATGCATATCACATGACTGTATGAGAATGTCAAAAAATAATGGCATTCTTGTGCTTTAATTCGATGAAAAAAATTTACTGACAGTATTTTTTTAGAATTTAATTTGAATTATAGATGGAAGATCTGCAAGAATCGCAACAATCAGTTTCGAAGTTAATGAGATTATTGATTTGAAAAAATCAGTCATCTCATCAAGCCGTGGCGACTGACGTTGATATTTTTACATAGGAATATTGTCTATATATAGAACAATACCATGTAGTTGTACTACTAGCGAATTACTATAGCGTACGAAATTCGATTCTTTCATATTCTCCATCTATACTTCATTTTAACCAATTAACTTTTCGTTGTGTACGAATTACTTTTATATTTTACGTTGTTGTTGTTTTTTATTGTAATGGTTTTGTTGTGATTGTTCCGTACATAGGTCTATTTCAGTACAACTCTCTATTTCAGTATTTTTTTACTGAAAAAACGAAAAAAAAAACATAAAATTCCATAAGACAAAGAAAAGAAATATGTTTTATTTCATTTTTATAGTCAAAGTTTATGGTTTCATTTTAACAATTACATTTTGGGTTAATCTAAAATTTTCAAAAAAGTCGTAATTCGTACATTTTCGTATCCCTTTTCTGACCTGCCTACACAATTGTGTGGTTAAATTGTTATTACTCTAGTGAGTAACATTAAAAAATATTTTATAGATAAGTTTAGGACCAACTTTCACAATTTTGTATTTCTCTTAAAATATAATACTCAAAATGATGATGTTAATTAAAGCCCAACTGGCGCAATTGTGTAAGATGGGCTTTTGTTCTGATGAAATTTTATGATGAAAATTAGTTTTCGTAATATACGTATTTACTCACACATTTGTGTGGGTTGGACTAAAATTATGGTGCAAATAAAAATATTTCTGAACCAGAAAGGGGTATACTCGTACATATTTCGTTTTTTTTTTTTATATTTTAATATTTTAAGTTTTATATATTTACCACAAGAAACCACCGAAGTTAACAAATTTAAACTCGAAAAAAAGAAGTGGACATGAATATAAAAATGACGAACGATTTAATTTGTATGAGTGTGAGAAAAGTTTCTTATCTTTACATACATTTTTTGTTAGATGTGTGAACAATGCTGTCATCAAAAATACTTCAGTTTACATTTTTTATAGCAACATTATGGCAGTACACTAACACCATCACAACTATTCTCTCAGTAAAATTTTACCGACAACATTTTTTGTTTCGTACACAAACAGTAAAATCTATGTTTTTTCTCGCTTTTATTTTTACTGACAGCAGATCCCATGGAATAGGGTCTTAAGAATATTAAAATATTTACACCAAATTATGGGCTTAGTTTGGACAGAAACATATAATTTCGACAAATATGCTATGAAAATATTTTTTCTTAATCCCCTCTATTCCCAGTAAAAGCCAGAATAGTGTTACTGTAGACAAAATCGACTTTGGCAGTTAAATATCAGTAAGATGGGTTGTTTTAGTTATATCCCCTATCATTGTTATATATCTACATTCAATAAGACCTAGTTTGGCTAAATTTATTGGTGGATCACTTAATTTCTGCACAGCCGTCGTTCGGTTTTGAGTTGAAAGTTACGATATGACTGTAAACATTCTCGGTTAGATAATATCTATAAAATTAAAAGCATTTCCCGTTTAAATTTATCGTACCCGATTTATGAAAATTGAACTACAAAATGTACAAAAATATTCTTTTTTTTCAAATGTTTAAGTGTCTAAAATATTTTTAATTGGGGGTATCGTTAGCTCTAGAGTTTTCTTTGGTATTATGTTGGGCTTGATTACATTTTTATTTGCCCCTGGGTGTATGTGTAATTAAATAATTTTATTTTACAATTTCTTGTTATATTTTAGATACAAGAGACAATTTAGTCTTTTATATGTGAATCGTGTTATTCCCATCCCAAAAATCGTCCAAATTCGATGTTGGCGAAGCCGTATCTTCAACATTATTATCTGGGACTTTATGGTTATATACACCAACCATTAGTTTACAGTTCTTCTGGACCTCAGTGAAATATCTACTTTTATTGGCTTTGTATTTATGTTTCCATTTTGAGTGGGTCAATGCTGACTATTCTCTTGGTCTAACCATAAGTGTATTTTTAGTTTTAGTTGGTTCCACTGTGTGTGGGACCCTAGGTAGAGGGTAACTTTTGCCAATTGGCAAATAGTTACCCAATAAGTAATAAATAGATATACCTGAAAAAAAAATTCACACTCATGTGTTTGGTGTTTTTTGAGAAAAATATTACAACAATCCCATATATGTAATTCCGAATTGGAATAGATTTAAACCAACTTTTCTGGTATAGAGTAATTCTATTCTACCTGTAGTTTTAACGTTCACCGCCAGGGCAGTGAAAACACTTTTATTTTTAATTGTTGGCAATAGAAATATAAAAGTGATTTTTGTTATTTTGACATCGCATTTTTCTAAACCAGACAAAAAATTAGTTACGATTTGTAATAATATTCAATAATGTTCTAGCACATTACTATTTAATTGAGTATATTTAGTTGCATTTTTACGTTGTTTTCAAATCCAAAATGTAATTGTTACCAACTAATAAAAATAAATTAAAAAATATCTTTGGTTGATTCTTTGAGCACAATACTAATTCATAGTCAGAATGGGAATTGGCTATGATTTCAAAGGGCCGAATGTCGAAGGGCCGAATGTCGAAGGGTCGAATGTGTCGAAGGGCCGAATGTGTCGCAGGGCCGAATGGGTAGAAAGGCCGATTTTTTTTTTATTTTTTTTTTTGTTTTTGGAAATATATTTTTTTTATTTTTTTAATTTTTTTATTTAATTTAATATTTTATTTTATTTTTGTACCATATACCTATTATCAGAAGGCTGACATAGGCCCGAATGTCTCAAGTGGCGCATGACAAAATTTCCCTTCACCAAAACGTATCGCTGACTGGATACGTGGAATTTCCTGAATATCCAAAGTTGAGAAATAGTAAAATACATAAATTCATGAAAAATTCGTTTATGTTTAATAAAAAAAAAATTACAAAAGATTCCATAAAACAACAAATTAAAAAAAAATATATTTCTAAAAACAAAAGAACAAATTCGGCCATTCGACATTCGGCCCTTTGTGCCCATTCCGGGAATTGCTTGTACCAAAGAAAGACCATGATGTTTTCCGTGATCCACAAAATTATTTTGTTTTAAAGTTTTATGTACGTTTTTTTAAAAAAAATGACTTATGAAGATTGCATAAAATTAGGCGAATCACAATCAAGGCTTGCTCGTTAAATTTAGGAAAATTTTACTATGACAAATGTGATAGAAATTTGTTTTGTGTACATTTCGGTGGCATTATTGTTAAATAATTATTTGTTTTGAAATAGAAAACAGTATGGAGAACATTAAAATTCATTTTTTGTAACATCTGCCATTAAAATATATTGTGATTGTAATTTATTCATTCTATTAATCAATTTTGAAATACATAATATGTTCGTGATAGTTGTTTTGATAAGTCAGAAAGTTAGCTTATTAATCCGACTGCACGACTGCGAGTGAAAATTTATAATTTTTGATCCGCACGCTAAACCAATAAAAACGCTTGAAAATATTTCTCCATCATTTTTTTCCATATAAAAATTCCCCTGCCAGTTAAAATATTTTTATCTTTGCGCTGAAAAAATGAGCAAGCGATTTGCTATTTTATGACAGACAAGTATCTGTCATTCAATGTGATTTTGTTCGGAAATTTTTATAAATGAAGGGAATCAAAGTAATTTGCTTTGGAAATCTTATTATTGATATTGTGAAAATGGAGAAAATATAATAAAACTATTGTATCGTCTAGCTAGACGATATCGTACTATACAAAATTTTAACGTACTGTCGAAATTTTTCACAATATCCCGTTCGGGCGGCGTCTGTGTTTCATTTGCGATCATTATTCATAATTGTGTGTATCTGCAAAAAGAGTTCCTTCAATTAACATTTAACATATCGAAAGATATAAGCAGCTTTTGTGCCAAATTTTTCATGAATTGTAGTCTCAATACACGGAAATGTTAATTGTTCAAATCCCGCTTTCATGTCAATGAGCCTGGTTTGAACTTGTTCCTTAGGTGGAAAATTAAAGCGAACTTTTTTTTAACACATTTGTACAACCAGAACCCGATCCAAAGTTCTCTCACCCAGCGGAACCGCCGGAAGTGATCCCACTATGTACGAATTATCCACGAAACATTGACACGATCCAAAGATACTACGCTTGGACCTAGCGTTTAGTCTGTCTATAGAAATTAATCATCCCCAAAAATCTTTTGAGTTCATTAATCGTTACCGGACGTTCAAAATTGTTGATGACTTCAACTCGTTCTGGATCGGGTAAAGTTCCAGTTGCATTAACAAAATTTCTTAAGAATCTAACTTCCAGTGTAGCGAAGATACATTGATTACTAAACCGTTGCCTGATAATTTTTTGAAAACTCTGAAAAGTTTGCGCAGCATGCCTGAGACCAAAAGCCAATATTGAGAATTCAAATAAACCAAGCGGAGTTTCAATAGTGGTTTTTGAAATATCAGACTGTTCAATAGGGATCTGAGGATAAGCTTGGATAAGATCAAGAGTAGAGAAGACACTACATCCTTCAAGTTCGTATGAAATATCTTGAAGATGTGGAATGCGATCTGGAATAGTAACACGATTCAGATTTCGGTAATCTCCACATGGTCTCCAATCTCCATTTTTCTTCAAGGCAAGACGCAAAGGACTAGACCCATGCACTATTACTCGGACGACAAATTCCTTGTGCCATCAGATAGTTTTACAGCAAACCGTTGTGGGAGTTTGTCATAATTTCAGAGAATTTAGAAAGAAGTTGATTGAAGTGATTATTAAACTGAGATTTGTCTATAGTTGAGACAGTGTTGACTCGGCTGTGAAGGCGAGAGGTCCAGTACTTTTAAAAAAGTCAGCACAGTCAATGGGCAGGGAGACATTCTTCACTATAAATTCCAGCTTAAAATTAAGTCGTAATCCAAAATCTAAATTTAGAATTTTTGTTCCATATGCTTTAATTGGCGTTCCATTTGCCACAAATAATTTAGAAGTAGTTAAGGCCTGCGGACAAATTTTTCATAGGTTTTATCGTTGAATTTACATTCAACCTGACATTTCTGAGCTTGTGAATAACAGACGTCAAATTCTGGGTTAACCCGATCTCGAGAATTAACGCGATTTCGATTATTTCATCGAGATCTATGGTTAACATATCTTTAATTTCTGCCAAAATTTTAAGAAGAGAGAAACTGAGTTGTACAATCGATCCCAGGTATTTAAACTCATTCACCTTTCCGTATTGTGTGTCGCGTGTACAATTTCTCTTCGTATTTGCCTTCTCGCGATAGCCAAGTCAAATATTTGGATTTCGCTTCGTTGTTTAAATTTTAGTTTTTATTGTATTAAACATTCGTAAATAACCCTCAGTGGCCGAAGTATAAAGATATATGATTTCATTTAATAATTTTATAAATAAATTATTAGAATATATTCGTGTTGGATTTTAGTAAAAGAAATTATATCTAAAGAAATTAGAGATAAACTTTGGATACCAACAATTTAAAAAATATTGTACATATAATATAAACTGCTGGCGAATGACACATTCTAGCGAAAGATTACATAAAACTTTGACTATTGGATCATCTTTGCCGCACTACTGATGTTATTTCAAAAGCCTTCGAAACATGTCTTCGACTTATCATCTTGCTTTTAGGAGCCACCAATTAATACTTGGCACATGATTATCTATTTTAAAAGGAATGCCAAAATATGGCAAGATACTCCTTAATACGCAAGATACGCCTTCCTCTGATATTCTATCATACGCCAGTTGGAACTCTATGAATAGAAAATGTACAGGGATGTGCTTTATAGCACTTTTCTATCACAATCCTCAGAGAAAAAGTTTGATCGGAGTTCCACCTGCCGAAAGCCGCATTGGTAGCTGCCTAAAATTTGTTCGCAGTAAATTTTCAACTTGTCAGAAACTACGTTGGCCAGAACCTTGTAGCCTGAGCTGAGCAAAGGTATTCTGCGATAATTGTTACACTTCATCCGGTATCTTTTTTATGTAGTGGAGAAATTAGCGCTAATTTGCACTTGTCGTTCTTCAGCATTTCATTACAGATGCCATCTTCACCAGGTGCTTTATAATTTTTCATTTTTAATGTGAGCGGGTGGAGGTATAATTTCTACATTGATATCAGATTGGTACAAGGATGATGGTTGCTCGCTAGCGCATAAGGTTTGTCTGTTTAAAAGTGACGAGAAATTAATTTGCAACACTGTTAGGACGGTGTTTGTGTCCATTTGTAACTCTCCAGATTCGTTGCAAATAGCGCTACTACGTGGATGAAACTCGGTAGCGATATCTTTTATAGAATGGTTTCTGTCCCTTAAACTGACATTTTCGATTTTAAGCACCTGTGGTTTCTGCCATTCACATTTCGTCCTTCTACACAAACGGTTGGAGTACTTTCTCGCCATCATGTAGGTAGTCGTTGTGATACTGCCATATTGATTGAGAGTGGTTCCATTTTCATGCGCGACCCTTTACTTGAATTAAAGCTTGAATTCTCATCCAGCTATGTGTTTCTAGGTTTAAATGTATTTTTACCTAAATTTGATGTTGAAGTATTTGTTATCGCCAATTTTATTCCACTGCCTTCCGCAGAATAGTGTATTGGTTTATTGTCCAGGTTTTCTGATACGCTAGATCCGAAGTTGGCCCGAGAATTTTGATTGCTTAATGCTTCGGTCTTACTATCTCCAAAATATTGATTTTGAGAAAAAAACGGCAAAACAACAGATTTTCCCTTTTCAGGTCCAGAAGTGGGGGCTAATATTTTTCAAGCCGCACTGAGTGCAGTGTGTATCAATGAACTTCAATCAGTAGTCGCTTTGAAACGTAATTTCAATTACGAAAAAAATTATCTGAGGAAAAAACACTGAAAATACGAACAGAGAAAGGTAATATTAAATCTACAACAGAGTGAAAGAGAAACTTCGATATGTTTATTTTTTTGATAGCAACTTTTTATAGTTAAACAATTGACAACCTAACGAAAAAATTTCGTAATTTTTACTGATTTGTGTGACCTCAATTATTATCGATTATTTTGATTTTATTATTATCGATTATATTACTTTTTGGTATTTTAATTTTGTTGTAAACTTGTAAATCTATTTTTATGATGCCTGAAACCGAAGAGTACACAACACGAATGACAAAATCAAGCCATAAATGAACTATAATCAAAAAAGAATTGGTAGTGTGGGAGAATTCCGTTCATATTGACACACACTATTTATGTAGATGTGCAGATGTGTTGGAATGTTGCCATAAAAAGTACTCCGTTGAGTATTTTTTCCAATTTTTATAGCAATCTGCGACTAATACAATAATTTTGTCAGTACAATTTTTGTTTCTCTCCCACACTTGACAAATCGATAAGTTGGTCTCGCTTATTTTTAATGAGAAATTTTTTTTTACAGTGGAAATCGCACTTAAAAAATAAAATTATCGATTAATATCGCAAACTAGCAATTGGATAGAACATGACCACCAGTGCCGTCTGAAAAATAATAGCCCTTATCTTGTCAGCTGAAATTCATACATACTTAATAAATTATCGTCCAAGACCATATTTTAATCTTGGCCTAGCTAATCTAAAATGCCATTAAACAAACGTATATCACTCTTTCTAGCTTGCCAGGCCACATCAGCTTTCTTACGTTAGGTACATAAGACAAGAATGTTTAAACTCAGAACATAATAATTGTGGGTAATTTCATATTGTAATCAATCCAGGTTGATCCGTGATAAATATCCTTCATATACTTAATATTTATAATCATAAAAAATAACGAACGCTATATCCTTATTATTTCTCTTGTTTCTAATAAAAAAAATTGCCTACCAATTTCCGGTAAATCATATTCATATTTCCATTCTTCGTTTTCCTTCTACCTACTATCTCATCGTTTCCTACTCCTCATTGTAAAAATAAAAAGCTTTTAATTCATTAAGTGTCAAATCTAATTTACCGTTATTTTTATAAATTTTTCAATTTCCTAAATACTTATTATAAAACCCATAAGAGAGTAACAATATTATCCAAACGCAACCGGAAATACCATAATAATTTCGGTTTTATTTTTACACAATAATTAATATTATATAATACAATTATGCAAAAACTAATTAAATAATTTTCTAACGTAATTTTTATTGTTCAATAGCGTACATATTTTGTTAGGCATCGCCGTTAAAAATAGAAAATTTAGGGAAACGTGCCCGACACTCCATAAAAAAGGAAAAATTGAAAAAATTATTTTCCTTTATTTTTCGGTTTGTTCAATTTGGATAAAACAGCCAGATAACCAGGTGGTATCAAATAAAACAACAACACAACTCAACTCAACTGGAAAATAATTTTAATTTTTAAAAACAACTGTAATAAAATTTATATTTACAGTAAAATATATAAATGTGACAGCATATTATAAATACAATAAAAGAAATTGTCGTGATGAATGTTTCGGTTTTGTTTTTCTTTTATAATTTTATACATACATAATTTAGTACGTCACATACAGTCACATTATTCGCTTCGGAAAAATAATTAAGAAAATCAAACACGAAACAACTGCAGTGCTCTCAGTACGCTATGTCTGTATTTAGCATAAAAAGAAATCTTTTGTTACTTTTATATTTATTGCGTCATTGTATATTGTATTTAATTTGTTTTCTCAATTTACTCGTAGTATCGAAATCAATTAACGATTTTTCCAAGGAATCAGAATTCGTGTGTGTTAGTGTATGCATGCCATTTCATAATTAGAATCATATTATAGAATCATTTTCGGTTGGCTATTCACCTGTATAATCACGTGTTACGTCGTTTTATATTATGTTCGTTACTAGGATTTTACTACATTCATGTTGTCCATGTTGATTTTGGGTTACAAAGAAAATATAAGGAAAACGAAAAACAAGTGAAAAAAAAATGTAAAATTATATTGCATTGCATGTCAATGAACATGAAGTAACCTTAGACATGATATTTGGTTATGTGATAATACTAGATTTTTTTTTCTAAAAAAACATTTGTTTTTTTTAGTGTAAGTAATACTATTTGAATATGGATTTCTATTTAATAATTATTTTTATTTGTTATTTGGTTGAGGTTAGTAAATTTATGTTAGTAGGTGATTGATATAAATGCATGCATGTTTTTGTAATTTCGAACTATGTTTTGTTCCATCGATTAATTTTAAACAGAACCGGTTTTATAAATGAGCCGTTTATTTCGAAAGTGATTTAAGTCAATTTTACAAAAAAAATATTTGATGGTAACAATAATCACAATTCTTATAAATCTTTTTATATATAAACAATTTTAGTTTACACTCGCGAGCAACTAATCGACTCAAGCCTACACAAGTAGGCATTAAAATATATACAGCACTTTTAAAATTAAAGCAATTGTAGCAAATAATTGTTTCGGTCAATGTTTCGGTGAAAACAATTGGCATGCTGCAATCTCCTGTATAATACCACGCTGACCGATATTTGCCATCAGTCACTTATCAGATGTTAACCTGAACAAATCTCTACCAGTTGTTTTCTCAAAATCATTGTTACTACTCCAGAAAAGCCGTACAAGTTGTTGCTTTATTGCCAGAAGAACGCAATCAACGAGAAGTCGCTCGTCAGCTAAACATCAGACAGTATGCTGTCTCAAGGGTATTCAGAAGTTTTCAGGAAACTGGTATCGGTATAGCCGGTATCGGTATACATCTGAGAAGGACGATCGATTTTTCGTTCTAACTTCACTGCGAAATCGCAATCTCACGGGCGTCGATGTGCAGCAGGAGCTGAGACGCTTGAAGAGGACGCTTGAAATAAACCAACCTCACTCCAAGAGGCCTCGCTAGAGGGCCAAAATTGACAGCACGCCACCGCAAAGAGCAACTAGAAATTACTCTTGATCACATCAATTAGGCGTCCAGGAGAGGGATTTTCGCAGAGCTGTTTTACTGAAACAGTCTTGTACGGCAATGGTTCGAATATGGTGTAGATATCACTTGAAGGAGAAACAGGTCTTGTTTTCGTACCTGCTGACATTCTCTCGGATAATCTATAGTGCCCTACGTAAGATGTACAGCGGAAAATTCCATATTGATGCCTGACAATGCCCGGTATCACACAGCTCAAACCACTCTGCGGTTTATAGGTGAGTGTGGAATCGAGACGTTGAAGTGGCCATCCCTCACTCTAGACATAAATCCAATTGAGCATTTATGGGACGAACTAAACCGGAGGGTGCAAGTCAAAAATCCGGTACCACCTAACATCAGTGACCTCAAGATTGCGTTGGATGAAGAGTGGGGTACCATTCCTCAAGTCTTTGCCAAAACCTTAATAAAATCAATAGGGAACCGCATGCGAACATTTGCAGACGCAAGAGGGGACAATACTAAGACGTATTAACCAATCAAATTGTTTATATTTTGTTGGAATTTTTTGTAGTAATTTAAATTTAAATATCCCCAATATTTTTTCATAATCATCAATATTGGTTGCGTTTTCATTCAAAATTTATTATTAAAAAAAGTACTAAACCAATTATCATGAAAATAGTGTCATTATAAAGTAAAAATATTATAAATGTATTAGCTGCGTTTGCAATGTTATTATTTTATCTATGGAATTTGCCCCAGACAGTGGTACGTCATCAACATATAAATCATCAATTTTAAGTTATCTGCTGCTCTTGGGCAACATCATCACCATTAAAGTAACCGTTAGTACAGGTGTGGGTGACCCCATGAGAAAAACAATTATAAAATGGAAGAAAGTAACATCCCGTCCGCGGCACGCCAGTGTGCCTCATCCAACGGTAGTGTGCACTTTCCTGTAACTCTGGGACCTGGCTATCATTTAACGGACCAATCAACCATTAATCTGAAGATAAACTGATTATGTAACCTCGATAATGAGGCGGCCTAATCCTTACATGAGATGTAGTGCCAGCAAAATAAATTTAGTCAAAAATAGCACTTTTGACTAAATTATGTTTTTTTGGCCTACTTTTGGAATTTTTTAGTGTAAATAATTTTGAAATCAGGCTGTGGGCCAATTCTAAGGTAAATCTAGAGTAAATACCGTTTTTAACAGTGTATGCGGTAAATTGAGATACTGTACTAAAATGTAGGGGTAAAGCGAAGATACAAAAGGTAAATTGTAGTGGTTTTTGTTTTTGCTAAACAAATCATGGAAATATGGCGGCCATGTTTCTAGACATAATTTTTTTTATATTCACCATGAAATAAAAATGCGCTTGTATATTTAAGAACACAGTTTTATTTGTTAAATTTTTTATTTATTTTTCAATAAGTTTAAATTTATGACATTAGTTCGTGTACCTACATACCAATTTTGGTAATATTACTAGAAACCATGTGTCCCTTTAAGCCGCATTTCCTTAGATTTAGAGAATTGGTACGATTTGAAAAGTAATTTGTACTAAAATTTCAATTTACTGTACTAATCGATTTACCTGAGAATTGGCCCACAGCTTAAATATATATTGGCAATTATTTTTCCCTATAAAAATTTTGTGGAACTAAAGTTTCCCAGTCAACTTTGTTTCGAAAATATTTATACCAAACTAATTCCAACAGTAGGCTACGAAAACATAATTTAGTCAAAAATGCTATGAAAATATTTTTCCCAATTCCCATTTCTCAGAGAAAGCCGGAATAGTGCCACAGCTGTCATAAGCTCCGAAACAGAACTTCCTTAATGGTTCAAAAAGTTTTTAAATCACTGTGTACTGTTGACATTATTGGTTTATTTTATATTATTTGTTTGGATTTGGTTTGACCGCACCATCCTTATCCTACCGTCATTGAGCTGCTGATCCTGCGTCCCCCTTTACTATCTGTGGCATAATAATATGTGACATAATATGTGACATGAAAACATGTCACATATTATTATGCCCTCACTGAGAAAAATTTTGATTTGTAAAATTGAAAAACAAAGTTTTTAATTTCTAACAATGTGAATTTTTTTTTTGAATTTAAAAATTATTTAAGTCCCGTTGTCTATTTTTTTGAAAGATTTTAATGGTGATTGAAGAGCAAGAGGAGCCGAACAAGGTAAATCGCGAGACATATGCCGTGTATCGTTAGGTTCGTGGGAGTTCTTAGGAATCATCCTCTCGAGGACTAACATGAATTGTGCGGATTTTTTTATTTATCAAAAATTTGATTGTGTAATTGTGACATTTTTAAAAAAAAAACTTCTGTGAAATTAAAATAAATCTTTTAAAACTTGAAAATCTTCATTTTATTATTATAAAAACATCTTTTAAAATTATAAATAATCATTTGATATATCTGAAAAATATATTTTTGAAAATTAAAAACTATTTTTTTAATTTTATAGCTATACAAACTTAGCTAAAAATTTATTTTAAAATTAAAAAGATTTTTTTTAGTTTTAAAAACGGCACTGTTTGTTTACAAAATATAATGAATATTTTTTTGATTTTATATGGACATTTTTTCATTTTTGAAGTTTTTTTTTCTCAGTGATAGAAGTATGTCTATGGCACCAGGAACTATAAATTTGGGATCGGCCCAAATTAACACGATGATGTGTTTTCTTGTTCTTGTTAATTTTAGTCACGGGCTTAATTGTAAAGGTAGTTTTCTTAGGTGATGCCAATTTTGCTTTCTCCGGTTCCTTATATGTCCATATTTGCCTTCTGCTTATGAAGTCTTACCCTCAGTGTTGTGGTTTCATTTGTATGATGCTTGAGACATATAATATCTATCGATAAAACCTCAGACATATCCTTTTTTCCATTAACCAGTTTAATTTTTACCAGTAATCCGAAACTTTTGTTATTTACATACATTACATTGTAAAATTAGTCTCATTCCTTATGTGAGTTAAATGTAATAGGCATTTTTTTTAAAGTCTGCCATTGTTGCAAATTCGTTTTACCATTTCGAGTCCCGGTTCTTAAAATTTTTTATCAGATAGTCTCCCTTACATTATCTACAGCAGTCTAACGTAGTTGTTGTGAGTGTAACTTGAGCTCCCCGGTGTATATTTTAGCTTGTTGCCAACGAACCTCCATCTTGTTTAGATTTCTTTCCAATCATCTTTAATGATTGCACTGAGAAAAAAATACCACTAAAAAAATATACATATAAATCAGAAAAATAAAATCAGAAAAATATCAGAAAAAATCAGAAAACTATACATATATTTTTTAAGCGAAACGTCTCTTTTTTAAAATCAAAAGGATAATCTTTTTATTTTTAAAATAAATTTTTACGCTAAATTAGTTTATAAAAATAAAAAAATTGTTTTTATTTTCAAAAATCAAAATGTTCATCAAAAGTCAAAGAGTTTTCTTAAATTTTAAGAGATTGTTTTTTAAAAATAAAAAACTATTGGGTAGTTTTAAAAGATTTATTTTAATTTTTAAATATATTTTTTTAACAAATGCCACATAATTTTATTAAATCAAAGTAATCCGTAATACACTTTACAAATACAATGACATACATACGCGAATTGAGACTGTTCAAGCAATGCCTCCTAAACTACAGGCCGCTTACACCAAATGATGACGACACGCTATGTCGACGTTTTTATTGCTTTCTTTAGTTGTTTTGTTGGTGTAAATATCTTAGCCTGTAGTTTAGGAGGCATTGGTTCAAGCAAGCAAAAACAAAGAGGTCATCTACTCATAACATAATATATCATGTACCACAAAAAGTAGAAATTAGCTCGCCCCCTCCTAAATTTTTAACCCCCGGCCCAAGCCAGGGTCCTTGTGTAATAAAATGATACACATAACCCTTAAAAAATATAATGAGAACTTCTCAAGTTCTTTCTTGGCAGCTAGGTTTCGTACTGAAAAAAAGTTGGTCTACTCATCAGCTTGCAACTTGCAACTTGCAACGACCAAAACCAAACTGCAAAAATTCAAACCTTCATACCTTTAGTATAACACAAGAATATATAGATTTGGCTAATTATATAAAATATAGACGAATTGAAAAATAAAACAACGGGATTTCTGACAAACTAATAAATTTAAACATTTTCATAAGTTGTCATTAATATCAAAATGATTGTTTTAAAATTCTAGAACTCTTCTTTTGAAATAAATTATTCTGTTTAAATAAATAAACTTTTTAAATTTAAAAAGTATTTTATAATATATGTAATTAAAATAAAAAATCTATTTATTAGTTTGTAAAAATCTCATTTAATTTCAAAAAAAAACTTTTTAAATTCAAACAAATTTATAACTTTTAGAAATTAAAAACTTCGTTTTTTTAATCACTTTGGACGGCAGTCCAAACGAGTGACGAAAGCACCTACTGTGCTGGAAGGCGAACGAAGTATATTATACAGCAAGTTTCGAACTTTTTCCCTTTAAGGCCGCCAGGATCATGTTATATACCATTGGAAAGGCCTTGAAAAATAAACCTAAATAATGTATAAAAAATGAATTTCTACCAACATTGAGTGGAGATATGACCTTCCGAAAATTGCCCCAAAAAATCAGTTTTTCGGGTATAACTGCCCCAAAAAAGGCCCCAATTATTTTCTAACTGGCAAATTATGATTGTAGACGTCAATACCAATTCAACGACACCTCAAAATGGATGATTTTGACCAAAGTTATGACAATTTTAAATTTTTCTATGACGTCACCATATAATCTTGCTTTGGTATATATGTTTGTTTGTCCGTACCTCTTTTATTTGATCTCATATTTTCAGCGGTTGTAGTACTTAAAAACTAAGCAACTTTTGTTCTACAACTTTTTGATTTGGCCTCCATGTTGGCCGCGGCCGGCCTCTGAACGGCCATTTTTGGCCATTTTGCCACGTCCACAGTGCTGAAGCTATTCGACATACTCTGGACATATGCATATCGTTGGAAAGGTATTGACGCCAGCTATCAAATAGCAAAACAAAGAATTCAAAAAATTAGGTTGGAGGGTCATTTTGGCCAAAAAACTGAAAAATGCGAAATCGGCCGGCCACATTAGGCCAAATTGCTAAAAAATGAGCCCAAGACTTTTGGTTCATATTTTCAGGATTATTAGCCACAAATCTCACCTACAATATAACATCAACCGTTTGTCCCAGAAAACTCGTATATTTTAGATATTGACCTCCATAACTTAAAAGCCACCTTAATTTTTTGCAAAATTTCATTTTTTGGCTCAAATGCACCCTAATATCGGTCCGTTGCGGTTCATAATGATAGTGAATCAACGTATTACAATGAAACAAATATAAATACATCATATTATTATCATTGCTAAGAGAATTTTTACCAGTGACTCTTTTTTCATAACAAAAAAAATGAAAAAACTGACAAATTGATGTGATCGAAAAACTCACCAAAAACATTGAACAATCTCCTTGCATAAAATCGATACTTTTTTAATCTTTATGATGGTTTCTTTAAAAAAATAGATCTTACCACTCCTCCCATGCAAGAAACATGCAAAAAAATTGTTGAATTATCCCGGATTTTATCCGTCGTATGAATATGACTTAAGGCACACCAACACATAGCGGCCACTTGTGTGCTATCGAGTGTGTGTATGAACTGTTTAGACTGACAACAATAAAACGAATCGCAATTCAATTCATCTTCAATTTGCCGTGCCAAAATCATTGATATCAAATTAAAAACCTCTTAACGAGGTAAATGTTCGAGTGACGAAAGCCGAATTCAATTCACAAAATTTCTGATATCAAATTTGTGCCGAAAAAAACAATTGTATTCGATTTGTCAACGATTTTTCGGAATTTTAGTGCATTCGGCGCGTTTGTTTACATTTTTCTTTCTAGCTGTCAAAAACAACAACTTGTCAACGGTTTTTTGAATGTTAAACAACAAGCTGAATGCACTAACATTCCGAAAAATCGTTGACAAATCGAATACAATTGTTTTTTTCGGCACAAATTTGATATCAGAAATTTTGTGAATTGAATTCGGCTTTCGTCACTCGAACATTTACCTCGTTAAGAGATTTTTAATTTGATTTTACAAACCAAAATTTTTCTCAGTGAGGCAATTGCAGAATTTTGGCTGATTCTTTGTGACTTGCCCGTATGCTCAACAGATTTTTTGTGTTAGTTAAAACTACCAAACTACCAGGTGTTTGTTAGTAAATCGAATTCCACGTGATCATGTCGCTCATTTGCTGCAAAAGTGACACAACTCAAAATTCACTTATTTCTAAGGTATTCGAATCAAACATATTTTTATTATTTAATACCAAAACATACTCTCTCTTTGTAGTTAAAAATATATGAGCATGAAATTAACATTTTAACATATTAAAAACTATCTAAGAATTATAAAAATTAAGATGCGATTGAGGATGTAGGAATAGAAAAAAAAATTCTAGTCAAAATGCATTTTTATTTATTTTTGAAAAACGCCGTTTTTCCAAACAATTTTTAGTGATATTTTCAAATCGCTCTACAGAAAAATGAAAAGTTTTGGATTTGTGTAACTCTGACCCCATCTTTTAGAATGATTTTAAGCGACTTTATTAGATCGACTCCTGTGATCAATTGTATTGCAATCCAGGTGATTAGGTTTATTAGGCGGGTTTTCAGTTTCTTAATGTTCATCTCTAGGTTTAGCGAGGTGAAATGCTTTTTTCATCCAGTTCGTAATAGTTTCGTTTAAACTATTCATCAATTCGCTGTAGAGGTACTTGGCGGCGTTTTGTAGTTGTACCCCAATATGACATTGTAAACTTTCGCTCCTTACAATCTTTTATGTTTTTTAGAGAAAAATTTTTTAATCGTTTGATGTTACCAGATAGATTGATTGATGTTATCAGGTTAGCTGAACAGTACATGTTTTGTTGAGCTAATGAGTTTTGTACTGCTTTTCGCTCAATGTGGAATTTGTTTGTTACTGTAACCTATTGATATTTGGCAAGGTGTTAAATTTGCCGTGTTTCTTGACGCTCATTGATCCGGATCAGTTCAAATTTTACATGGAAAACATGATTCAAATTTTGGTTTAGATGACAAATTTTGATTTTAAATCTAGCAAGCGCCTTTGTTTTATTTCATGAAACATGAACTGGGCTGACATGTTGTAACTATCACTATTTTCGCTTCGACGAAAAAACCGTGCTACTTTGATGAAAATTTAAAAATTTTCATGAAAGAAAAAAAATGTTTACTTCCAAAACACCGTTATTCTATCGAAAATGCATCGAAGCGAAAATAGTGATAGTTACAACATGTCAGCCCTGAACTGTATCAGATCAAGCGTCAAGAAACACAGCTATTGTTACACTAATAGATGACGAAAACAACCATATTGCTTACTTCTTCAATTGCTCTTCAATTTTACAATTTCAACACTTAACCGGTTCATTGACGGTGGAGAGCATCTAAGAGTGGGTGTCAGATTATTGAATTAATATAAAGCTCATTTATATTTAATACAAAGTCATAAAATTAGTTAAAAATGGCTTCATCATAGAACTTTACACAATGAAAAATAAGTAACTTTAGCAATCTTGAGACACAAATACTACATATTAACGCCAAAAAAATGTCAAAAATTCTATACGTCATTTCTGAGTAAGAAAACATGAACTGCACAACTAAATGTGCCTTTTACTAATGGAACGAATTAAGGTACAGAGTACGGTAGAAGGGAGTAGATTATGGTGTGCCTTAAAGGTAAACTGCAGGCTACATTGTCATGTGTATATGCTATACACATGACAATGTCGCGCCCGCCCTATTTTTCTGCTTAATTGTAAAGTTTAAAATAGGTCATTTTCATAGGTTCACCATATTTTTATGGTATTTAATTATCGTTAAAGGCTATTGTTATTCATTTTGGTGATACATTTTGGATAGAATAGCTTGTTGATTAATAATTTTCATTTCCCATTCGGACATAGCATGTTGATTACCCATTAAATGTAGTTTCACGTTACGAGTTCACGAATATTGTTTATTTTTCCCAAATTAATAGTAACAAATTGGCTAAAGAAGATTTAGTAGTTTTAAAAACGCCTCTCTCTCTGTATAATTTTATTATATAAAAAATAGATCAGTGTCCCTGCCAAAATATAGTTGAAAAATATTTTTTTTTCCAAGTAATTCTCGTATTCCACAGGTGTGAGATTAAATGTCAAATAATTATATCACAAACAAATTGTATTGTATGGTATTTGTTAATCTACTTAACATATCCATTTATTTCAATTTTTTGAACTTACTGCATAACGAAAATAGAAATTAGAAATGAAAATGTTATCTATATGAAAACATACTAAGCCTTCTTGTACGTGTTGCTGATTAAATTAAAATTAGGTAAAGCGTATCGATTTTCCTCTGAAATTTTTTCCAAATTTTTATGTTTTGTCTCACAATTATTTATTTGGGATAAGACAATACAACTTCCTCTGATACCTATATAGTTATATAATACCTAGAGTAGAGACGATTGTCTTTAGCATTTAAACGATTTTGTTGTAAGGTTTTGCTCTTTTCTTAAATATACTACCTAATAAATTATCTCGATAATCTCGATAAAATATGTAATGTTTGGAAAACGAAAACGAGACACTCATGTGACAATTGGCGCCTTAAAGTTACTTATTGTTTGTAAGGGGTGAATCATGGGTTTGAGTCACATTTTGTTTTGATGGGTTAACAATCGAACCAAATATTTAATTTTAAATGGTGAGTCAGCAGAAATTACCGATTACCGTTAAATTAAACGAACAAATTGTAGACACACGTTGTATTTGCAAACCTAATATCAAAATGCTCATAATTCGAAACCTTCTTAATATCTTTTATCTCCAATTTCAAGATGAGCTAACAATTGTACAACCCAGTTATCATAGTAATTTCAAAAAACATGTAATTCTATGTTAACAACGAAGACCATAAATCAGTTTGGACTCCAGCTACAGCATTGTGGTTGATATACTAGTTTCGTAATTGGGAATGTATACGCTAATGGATTGGCATTTGTTCATATCCAACTTTGAGCCGCCGTTTTCCAAGTGGACTTGTAGTAAATTCGAGTCAGTGGGGGTTGAGATTCCTCCTGAGGGTAATTTTTGATAATGGGCCTACATGGCTTAGCCAGACTACCACTGCGTTGTTATAATATGATGGACGGCAAACCACTAGGACCGATGAAAAATCATCTTTTAAGTTGGTAATTTTCCAACCACAGTGTCGTAATCAATCTGGACGGAAATTAAATAACATTGAGCGCTATTGTACCGTCGTAATCCAAATCGTTGTTCGAGAAAGCCGTAATAAAGAATTTAGTGTATTTTAAGGTGGAAGGATATCCATCATATTTCTAGATAATGTCGGATTGCATTTGATTGATGTAATTTTTATACAGTTCTTGAGAAACTGATGGTTTCGCCAATGCCAAAATTTGTGCAGGGATCAGTGATGGAGGAGAAAGATGTACTATCAAAGGCACCTGCAATATTCAAGGAAGTGCTCACGAGAAACTGATTATTAAGCGATCTTTCATATTAATTGCCAAGTAGAAGAAATTCAAAAACCGACGGAGCAACTACACTCTTTGGGAGCAGTAGTAAAGAGTAATCCCACTAAGTTGGTTATGTTACAACCAAAGCAATCTCAAGCTAATAAAAAACTAGAGAAGATTTAACAATGTCACTCGATCCAAAAAGGATACCAGTAATTGGCTGTCGCAACATTGCGAAGGGTGGAATTATTTTGTAGTGCAACACTAATGATGCCAAGGAGAAACTAAAGACAATCGTGACGGAAAAGATGGGAGCTGATTATGAAGTAAATCTACCAACGGAGCTTAAACCAAGGGTAAAAACACTTGGAATGTCGGAGAAGCTAGAAAGTGATGAAATAGTATCTGCGCTAAAACACCAAAACCATTTTCAGGACTATATTAAAGTTATTGAATAAAAAGCTAAAGCGTAAAACTCTAACGGGTATTTATCCACCGGACAGTCCAACGCGGGAAAATTGGCGTCGCTTAGAGTATATAGGAAAAACGAGCCAACGGATTAGCAACATCGTGTCCAATTATACCAATATTAGTTTTGCTTTTTATAATAATAACACAATAAAGAAAATGATTTTTAACAATAAACCTAGAGTTGATCGCCTTTCCAAATCTGGTGTCTATAGGATCAATTGCAATGATTGTAGTTTCTCCTATATTGGTCAGACTGGGCGCAATTTTGGAGTTAGAGCTAAAGAACATTTATCTGGTTGCAATCAATCAACTTTCCATAACCATTTAACCTTAGAAAATCATACAGCTAGCTTGAACAATTTAGACATATTACATGTACAACCCAAAGGCAGACGTTTAGATACCTTAGAATCTTACGAAATTCGAAAATCAATATTTCTTAACCAAAATATCCTTAACGAACAGAGAGAAATCCGGTTCTCACCAATTACAGACCCCGCCCTTTTCTATTCTCACGTACGCAATAATATACCTTGAATTTTGTTACTCAACCTATGACTCATCGCCTACCTGCGCGATCCGTAGATTAATTTTTATTGCTTATTATTTTCCCTCCTTCTTTTATTTATATTTTGCTTTTTTCTACTATATAACAAAATTTTTTACTAATACAAATCAGTAGATACTCCTGATGATGACCTAACAAGTCGAAATCGATCGAGTGATTTTTTAAACTTTTTGAAAAATATTCAAATATTCTGCGAAACAAAAAACAAGTGATTAATAAAAATGTGTTTATTAAGTATAACTGCGAGTTCATACGACGGATAAAAATCCCGGATTTCTCTATCCCGTCGTTTAGTTTTGTTTTTTGCTCAAATTTATGGTCTATTTCACCTGTCAATTTATTTTCATTTTTTTATAATTTTTGTTTTGAATTATTCTCTATTTCTTTTTTTTTTCTTCGAAGGGCTTTACGGACAAAACCCGAGTCATTACATTCGAGACTATTGGCAACCCAAAAATGATCATCTAGGAAAGAGTTTGTTAATTGCGAAGTACGCCGTAAAAGCTCAATTATATTTGTGACTTATTCATAAACTTCTTTATTACATACTAAATATTTCTTACATATGAACTTAATGGGAAACATTTAAATTATTAAATATAGAATTTAAATATTGGTCAATATCATCAATCATATTTATTGTTATCAAAGTTAGTTAAAATTAATTTTTTTAATAATTATTACGTTCAATAGCAAAAGATGCTTATTCCATTCGTTTATTTGCTTAGTATACTTTTTAATTGAAATCACAATGTTTTTAACTTATAATTCGATAATTCGTCGTGACTAGCTTTGTGTGACGATGCGGGGCGATCTGGGTTCCGCTTACACTTCAAGCAACCGGGGTTTGTACATTGTATACATTTACAGCGGTTCGGTTCACTAACGGCTAGAGTTTTAGTATTTAAACCGCATTCTAAATAAATAGTTGCTAAACGTTTGGGCTCATTTCAACAAGCAGCTCCATTTGAATATAACATAACAGTATATTTGTTTAAATCTAGACCAGCCCAGTAGTAACATGTTCCTAATCTAGAAGGCAATATAAACTTTGAGTTAAATTTTACAATTATTAAATTTAGAGTTATCTAGTTTCTGCACCTCCTGACCTCGGCTGTTGCACGGCCCTGTTGAAGGAGCATAATTTATAAACGTACTCGCAATCATCGAAATTGAAACTTTCCCCATTTAAAATAGCAAATTCTTCATCAGGACCATAATCTTTATCTAAAATATCTTCAATATTTTTGACTCTGCCAATTTTCACGCAATCCCCGATCAGCGACTGTTAACTGATTTCGCACCTCATTTACTACAGTTACTAGCCTCTGCGTCTCAGGATAATATTCAGTCCAGTATGTGGGTCTAAATCATCTACCGGTTCTACCTGTTAAAACAAACAAAAAATTCTTAAACTATATTAGGTTAATATATAAAATAAAACAGAGAAGTTACCTCTCCTGCGCCAGTTTCCTCTACAGCAACATCTTCTGCAGCTTCATTATCGTGTTCATCACCTTCTTGATCCTGAAATTCGCATTTTTCATCACACTGACCTTCTTGACCTAATTCACTACAATTATCTATGCACTGTGTGTCGGATGCATATTCACTAGAGGCATCGTAACAATCGCAAAAACTGTCATACAACCTTTCACTTAGAATATTTAATGGTTTCGGCGTTGGTACAATGAAAGTTGTCGTTTGCACAAGCCGAGGAACCCGGTTCATCAATGCCATCAGCACAATCGAAGTAATCATCATTTACCTGATTATATTTAATTTTTAATTTGCCATCGAAACAAAAAAAAAATTATTTCACACCAGGCACACTTTACAACACAATAAAAATTGAAATGTCATCGCAAAGAACACATTACAAAACACAACAAAATTGCTCGAAAAGTAAAATAGTCTATAAAGTGTTGCCCGATAATTATTAAAATTTATGTTTGTTAAGTTGGTCGTCTGCCAGATATTTGCTCAAAGATTAGAGTTGTTGAACTTTTTGGGATAGAAAGGAGGCGTGAATTTCTGTTTTTTATGCGATTTGATTGGGTAAAACGGTGGGATAGAGAAATCCGGGATTTTTATCCGTCGTATGAACTCGCAGTAAGTGTGTTTCGCCAAGTGCCTACGACAAATAGCGTAAAAAGCAACGAAAGAAACATTGAAAAACCAAATCAGTTATCAATAGCAGTTCAAAACAAAAGACCTTCTCTACACTAATATTCGCAGTTTACCCTCTAATTTCTTAGAGTTATCACAAATAATTATTCAATATAAACCGTCAATTGTATTACTCAGTGAATCCAGAATTTTTTATTGAAAATTATAAACGTGTACAGTGCGATTTGGATAGTCATCATACTAGAGGGGTTGTCATGTATATTCATGAAAACATAAGCTTTAAAATAATTTCGAATCTCGAGAAGGACCGCGCTTATTTTCTGGCGATTCAGATCATAAAAGAATACCATACAACTGGAGTATTTGGCGTAGTGTATAGATAGATCACATCAAACAACAAAAGCAGCATTTTTAAATAATTTAGATGGATGGTTCGAAGAAGTTCTCAATTGTAATAAATCGAACAATATATTTGGGGATTTCAATATTGATGTGAAAAGCAACGATTTCTACAGTTTTTTCTACGATTTCTACAGCCAAGATTTTGACAATGTCGTTTCGAGGGTGGCCCTTAATGATTTATCCAATGTGTCAATCAAATGATATAAGTTGCTTCGCTAATTTTGTATAATTCGATGTGTGCGTATGAAGGTTACTAAATCTAATTTGACCTTTTACCCAATTGTGTAATTATTTTACAGATTCGAAAATTTTACAAACTTTCGGTAAGTGCGATGATTATTAAACAGCAATGCACTATTTTGTTTGTTAATAAGTGGGATTTGAACTTGTCAGTAATGGTGCTGTTAGCTATTATTAGAATGTTCTTTTTACTAGTCTTGCTGAATGGTTGAGAAAATTGCAAGAGCACCGTTCAGTGGTTTTATAGATTGGGTTAGCTAGAACGTTCCCCTAATTTAATTTCTACATTTCAAAATATGGAACCATATATTTTTTTATTAAGATTTTTTTATATACTATAACAGGTTGCCGAATATTACGAAAACACGCAAAAAAATAATAGTTCAAAGATTTTTGTAAATGGCGCCAGCTGATCTTTAAACTGAAACGGTTTATATTTTATCAAAATTAAATAACTACACTAAACACATAAAAATACATTATTTCTCAGAATTGTAGTCTTACAATAAAATACTTCTTCACAAAACTTAATCCATCCAAAACATAAAATAAAATTTGACCTATTTTGAAAGTTTATATTTTTTACTCGTTCACATTTAACGTTTAAAACGTAATAAAACATGTTATTGAAAACCATAATCTCAGACAACTTATCTTACACTAAACGCTTTCCATTTTCCTTAATATAATTAAGAAATTAAAAAAAAATCATTAACATTTTGTATATACATAATACGAATAGATGGTGAATAATAATATATATTCCTCGTCTTGTAATTACAAAAGCGAACATTTTAATTTTCAAACATGCGCAATCTTATCAAACATAAAAAATGTTTGTCATTACCATACATTATCTATAGTTTATGATCTACATACTACGGGGGTATGTAGTAAATATATATAGTTGTTAAGGAAATAAAATTAACACACATATCCACAGTAAAAAATGAAATAAAATAAACACATAAAATATAAAGCAATTTCCAAACACTCGCGATATAACGGAAAATTATATTTAGATTTACATCAACAATTTTTTTTTTCTATACCTGTGGCACTATTCTGGTAATTCCCTGGGAATAGGGAATTGGGGAAAGATTTTATATGTGATTTCAGTTCAAATATTTTTTTTCCGGCCTACTAAGGAGAAAAGTTTGATGTAAATATTTATAAATTGGGAATAATTTTTCCATATCTAAATTGGCAGGGAATATTATTCCCAATTTTATTTTGTTTTCAAAATAATTACCACTAGATTTTTACCTCAGTATGCCAGAAAAAAAATTTTAAAATACAAATTACATATAAAATCTTTCCCCAATTCCCTATTCCCAGGGAATTACCAGAATAGTGCCACTGTTGATGTTTATTTAGTGATTTCAATTTTTTAAAAAGCAAACGCCACATAAATATTTCTGTATTGTATATTGCATTTTCATTTTTCATTAATTTAATCAATTTTTTGTTTGTTTTCTATTTTCAGATGAAAAACTTTAAACAATTTCATAATTGTTCTCGTCGTGAAAACTTGTGAAATTTAGATATTGTGGCAAAAAATAATAAGTTAAACATGAAAAATAAAACTGGAAAATTGTGATAAAGTTTAAAAAATACAATAACCAAAAAAAAAAAATATTGTTAAGTAATTTAAACGTTATGAAGTTAAGTAAATGTATAAATTTAGTTTCTGGGTGGTGAAAATATTTAAACAAGTTTTAAGTTTTAAACAAAACAGAACTTATTAATAGTAAAGGAAACATTTGTTTTGTCTAAATAATTTAAAAATTTCCGTTAAAATTATTTCCAAGAGGTGAGTTACTATTATTTAACTAGCTATATAAAATATTGATTTGCAAATGGAATATGTATTTTTATTATAAATATGTGTGTGTAACAATAAAATACTTACTTTAAAAAATAAACTGCAATCGTTAAAGTGGTTTATTAGGGTTTTCTAAAATACTATACACATTGATCTCAATTTTAATTAGAAGGAAGGCGGGCACAAAAATCGATACATTTTGTCAATTGTCTAAGAGTAACATTTACATCCAAATTTGAAATATCTTTTTTTTTATAAAAGAAATATATAAAAAATTAGAAATTAGAAATTGCAAATATTAAAACATATGGGATCTACACTTAGCATATGCAGCTTACAGTACACATTATGGTCTTTCCAGAAACTACTCTCTTTAAGGGGTCTTTGGATTTGTTTAAAAAAAATATTTTCATTGCAGCGTTGTGGAACAATCGTTCGAACTAATGCGTTTTGTTTATATTGCTGCCCACTAGAATTGCTCATTGACGTTTTCTGCATAAATTACACATAAAAATATTTCCAGAGTCAATTGTCTATATATTGGACTTATGTAATTCCAAATAATGACATTCAGCATAAAGTACATACAAAGACCTTTTCAGAAACCGCTGTTAGCCCAGAGGTGTTTAACCTCTTCTTCTTAAGGCTGACCTCTGGAATCAACCCCTTGGCACTTTCTGCATAAAGAACTGATCAAAACATTTTCAAAACTACTCTCTACATAGAGAACTCCTGTCTTATGAAGTTTTAGGACAAAATGTTTCATTGAAATTGTGTGCAACATGAATCGTTCAAATATTCTTCTCTCTATATGATCAAAACACGAACTTTCTAGTAAAAATAGTAAGTTGCTCCATTATCAAAATTCCCAAAAAAAATGTTGTTTTTAAATTGTCTAATAAAACTATTTTTCCTATTATTTTTTTGTAATTAATTTGAAAATTATTATTTTAAAACATAACAATAAACAATTGGTAGAAAGAGACTACCAATTTCTATGAAAACGTTATATTTGAATAGATATTTCTCAGTGTTTTGGAAATGTTTAAAAAAGATGGTTCAGTTCAATTTATTTGTTTTGTTTATCATTTAATGTACTCATATAGCAATTCTGGGTTACAATTAAATATGAGTTACCGAATTTGAATATGCCTCAGCGCAACGCAACATATGGTGCGAACAATTAAAAATCTACGGTACAAGAACGGTGCTACTAAGTCTTCAAGAAAATGAAGCCGGGAAGCGAATGAGTGATGAGTTCAAAGGGTGCAAGCAGTAATTCCTTACGATACTGATGATGATAGTGGTCCGATAATGCCAGGTAAAAACGATTGTTTAACAATCAATAAATCTGAAGTTCAAAACGGCTAACGATGAGTACATTGAAATAGTGCTACGATGGATATAGGACGCTGCATCAGGCCGATGAATAAAAAAAATGGGGCATCAAAGTTTTCACTCTTTGTCTTAAATATTGTGTGTAATAGTGGAACGCATACATTCTGCGTATGTACCTTACCATACATCGAAATGCATAATTAGTTATTTACGACACCAAAAAATGGAAACCATTCCTAATGTAAAGATTCTTAACTTTTAAGAATAGTTGAAAAATGGTTTTGTGGAGCAAGACTACGAGGACACTGAGTTAACGCTTAGTAAGAGAATTTGTATCGACAGATAACATTTGGAAACCTTTTCACAACCATCAGATCAATTTCTGGATTATTTCATAAATAATCTGAAGAACTTGTTGTTTCATTGCATCATTTCACTTCAGCAATCCAGCTTCTTAAAAAATAAAAAGTTGACGCTAAATTCTACGGAGGTGATAGTTTTATGCATTTTATCAGAGAATTGTGTGTTTATAATGCAACATGCAGCACCATTATTTCATTGGAATAATAAATAAGCGATTATTCATCCGTTTGTAATTTACCACATTTTAGAGGACAAATTACATCACTACACCTTCATTATAATATCGCACTGTCCCCACCATGATACTGTAGCGGCTCAATTATTAATCGAAAAATTAATGCAGTTCCTGAAAACTAAAATATCCAGTTAATCTTAAAATTATTACAGATGGTAAAGTCACGCATTACAAATATAAGAAAAATTATTAGAACGTCGTAAAACACAATGAGGATTTTGGAGTTGTGAGAAATGCAGATGAATTATTTATGCAGATGAATTATTTAAATCGGCCAAAACGTTGAAGACAGAGATTAATTTTAGAATTTGTTCAGACGCAGAACATAAATCCAAACAAATTAAACTTGCCGCTAGGTTTGAAAATTTAAAAACACTAAAAGGAACTCACGGTTTTCACGGTTTTAAAATATCAATTTTACAATTACTTACAAAAAAAAACAGGTCTAGAATTGTTTTTTGAGAAAATTCAATATCAAAAAAATCGACGTGAATTTAGAAAATGAAGAAATTAAAAAACTTACAATTTTTATATTTTTCGTTAATCCCTCCCCCATAACACTTGCCTTTAAAATAATCTTTATATAAGGTCAAATAAATTCTCTCTCTAGGTCGTACTCAAGCATGTTTTTGAATTTTTTAACACCCTGTAACTTACGCAGCAACAATAAAACATGTTTCACTAAACAAATTTTTTAATCGAATGTGTAGCAAAACATAAAAATCTCGGTTTAGGGATCTTTTGATTTGTTTAGAACAAAATAATTCATTGAAGCTAATTGAAACAATCCTTTTCAATATCGCTCCTTGTTTGTTTAGCAGATCGACCATCTCAGTGGTCTTTGTGCAACAATCACTCTATAAGATATTGCCTGCTATTTATATATGGCCGATCCAAATATTGGTGTAATTAAAAATTGTAGTGGTGTAAATATTTGTAAATTATTCAGGGATTATTTGCGGTGCAATATTCCGAAACGAACCGGACTTGATAGGGCAAATTCGAAACAATACTTACAAGATCGATATCAAAGTATCTGTATTAACCAATTTTATAGCAATGAAAAAGTATTCAAAGTTAGAGTTTGTGTGGCTTAAACTTAAAAGATAAACTAAGGACATTTTTCTACCCATGTTGTATGTTGTTCTCCAGAATTTTTAAATGCCTTTACTTTTCAAGAACCACTCCGTTCTTAGTATTATTTTTGAGATTACCTCTCAGATATTTGTACGTATTTAAACGGGCTTAAATTTTTTTTATTAAGAATTGAAATCGGTTGCTTAATAATGCCAGATATTAGTCTTACTGGTCTTTCAACCAAATAAAGATTTTTTTTTAATTTTTTGTTCAAAGTTTTAATAAAATATACTTCCGCAGAATTAGGCGCTCAAAGAGAGGGCAATCCAGCGAATGCAGTCTTAAAGAGTTTTGCTATGTAAATCCAGTTTTTCTAGCCGCTAGTGTTACTAAAATGACCTATGTATTTGGAATTCGATTTACCAAATATAATAAAATTATTGTTAATTTTTATCATTGTCATTAATAATAATGAAATTATTAATGTATGTTATATTTTTCTCATATATAAAATTTGTTCAATATCAAGAATATACGAGTAGATTAAAATAACAAGAATGAGCATTGAATATGTAAGTTATAACAGTTGCCGGAAAATAAACTATAAAAATTTCGCAATAAAAGCCATTTTGTGCGTCAAAAGAGATTTTGGTTTGTTTCAAATTATATTTAAGCTTGTGGTCCGATACTTCCCCATACTTATATAAATTATATAAAAAAAACTTTTTAAAATACCACATTTTTCTAATGCACTAAAAAGAAGAAAATAATTTGTTTCTGGGCATATAGAATTATCTGGGCATTTATACTTAAAACTAGCACCAATTTTCTGCAACTAAAAAGTGTGGCGCATTTTAGAAAAGAAAATTGAAATATGTGATTTGGATAACTTCTTATTTTCATATTTTTAGAACATTTTGCTAGCTTAGAACCTTCCTGTACCTAATTTATGATTAAGGTGTATGTGTTCCGAGTGAACACTGACGTATTTGTCTAATAAATATCTAGTTGTAAGGACGACTATTGACATGCTTTACGTCTACATGTCATTAGTCATTCACACAACTAGACATTTACTAAACAAATACATCCAGTGTCCACTCGGATGTGTGATAAAGTAAATTAGGAAATTATAATTTTTTATTAAACTTTGCTTCTAAATATTTTTCAGTCGTCTCGATATTCAATCTTGTACGATATATGCAGGGTATACGAGAGATTTTTTTTTCTAAAATGCGCCACGCGTTTTTAGTTGTAGAAAATTGGTGCTAGTTTTAAGTATAAATGCCCAGATAATTCTATATGCCCAGAAACAAAAAATTTTTTTCGTTTTAGTGCATTAGAAAAATGTGGTATTTTAAAGTTTTTTTTTTTATATATTTGATTTTACTCTTTTTAGTTGTACGAATTTTGAATCTTGTTATCAATTGAAACAATTTTTTAAAAAAGATTTCATCTTTTTATTCAAGTAAATTTATACAATTTATCATAACCATTTTTCCAAACAGAATGATGATAAGTGCTTCAAATTTCGACCTAAAATTTTGACCCAAACAGATAGACAGACAAGAAAGCAAGTTAAGAAAAACGTAAATGCAAATGATTTGAAAGCTTCCAATTCTTCCGGCGCCAATTCAGACAGTTTACTGTAGCACGAGTCGTAGTAATTGCCGATCTATGGTTGATTTTGCACTGGCTGTGCAGCAACATGTTGAGCATGACTAAACGGAGGTGGCTGAGTGAGTTGTTGCTGTTGCTGAACTGGCATAGGCTGTTGGAATGGTGATGGCTGGTTAAAAACAGATTGTTGTGGCTGTGTTGCATTACTTGATTAAACTCATTATTTCTCATTTGAACCGAATTCGGATCGACTTGTGAAGCCTGGGCAAAAATACTAGTTTGTTGAGGCTGCTGAGGTTGCGTTTTAAATACATTTGCCGGTGTTGATGGTTGAGGTACTTGCTGGTGCTTAAAAATGCTTTCTTGCCACTCACCAAACAGAGGCGGATTAACCAGTGCTGTGAAAACAGACTGAACTGAGTAGGCTGTTAAAATATGGTTTGTCCTCCAAAAATGTTAGTAGTTGGTTGTGACTGAGTTGAGGAGCCAAAGATGCCTTGTGTGGGTTGTTATGGTCCAAATACATTTTGAGTTGGCTGCTGATTACCAAGTTGAGGCAACGCAAATTGTGAGGCCACATTTGCCGGTTGAAATGTATTAACAGGTGGCCCAAAAACTCCCATATTAGGCTGAGCGGCTGCTCCAAATATAGATTGCTGTGACTGTTGAGTTTGAGCACTCCCAAATATTCCTGATGATTGATTAGGATTGGTAAATGAGCTCCCTCCAAAGATGTTACCACTTTGTTGTTGGTTTGATACTGTACCTCAAAACATACTTGTGGCTGTTACATCTGTAGTAGTTGCAAAAAGATGGCCGAGTCTATTTCAACGCGGATTATTTGCATAAAATAATTACGCAAAATTTTAAACTTTATACAACATGCCACAAATATATACTTACTTTAAATCAATGTACTCATTAAAACATTTGGTTCCAAATCGGCGATTACCACCGAGAAAAAATTGGCACAAAACCATTTTAGCCTCCGATTGAGTTTGGAATAAATAAATTTTAGTTGATGGAATGTCAAAAATTATTCTAGATTATTTTGTTTAGTACATACGACGAAACGGTATTTGACGTGCTTTAGTTCACATAACCTTCTGTCAAACGCTTGTAGTGTAAATTTGCGTTTTTTTTGTGTGGTTTCTTGCGAATTATGATGGCAGCAAACAAATTCCTGATATTTCAACAACAAAATCAGAGACAAAATGAAACAAGAAAGAAAAAATTGGAAAAATTGTGACATTTTTCTATTATTGTTTTACAGCGCACAGCAACTATGATGGTGAATATTTTACGATGAAAGTTTTATTTACGCCAACCGTAAAATATTAATAACGGTTTTCTGAAATTTGTATTAGATTTTTGTTTCGAATGTTTGATAATATGAAATTGTCAGGTGAAACAACCAAGTGAACAAAACTTCAGTGAAATCGAACATCATCATTCAGTGCTTCAAATTTTGACCCAAACACTTAGACAGACAAGAAAGCAAGTTATGAAAAACGTGGTAAAAAGTGGAATTTCAATTTAAAATATTGCTTAGGTACTCAGATAAATACCAAACATTTTGGAGTAACCTTAATGAAATAATAAGCTGCGTTGCTTTTCTAAATTCCGCATAGCATAACTTTTTAATCTGAAAGCAACAACTTTTGGCTTTAATTTTATTAATGTATTTTAAATTTTAACTTTATTAATTAGTTAGTTTATGAAATAATAAATTAATCCTTCGAAAAATATTGAAAAAATAACCGCCTTGCGTTAAACACCATAACGATAAAATGGTTTTATTTCCCCTAACCTAAACATTTTTGGCTTACGTTAAAGCCAATTCGGCTTTATACGATGCAATTATTATTGTAATCTTTTTGGGCTTTGCGAAAGCAACGCACCTATAGATCAAAAATAATATTTTAGAAACATAAAATAGATTAATAAAATACCAAAATGGGATGTATTGTAAACATATTTTAGTATTTTAAATATACTTGCTTAATAAAACCAATAATTAATCAGCCATCTTAATAAAACCAATAAATAACACATAACATACCAGAAACTACCTAAAGTCCTAAAGAATTGGTATTCCTCATACAAATATTAGTTTAATTTTAGTATGCAGAGCTCCGATTTTTTTTCACTATAGGGTTGACATGAATACCGTATCCAATTTATTTCATTGTTCAACCGACGTGCCGTGGCCCTATTCTTGAAATCGGTGGAATTTTTCGTAATCGGAATTACGAACAAAATTTGTCGCCGGCTACTTCAATGATTTTTCAAATTTGTATGCAAGTTTTCCATTATTTATTTACCTACTAAGCGAATAATTTTGTATCGATTTACTCAGTTGGAATTTTTCCCTTAATTTAAAACACTTTCTTAATTTAAAAAATGATAAGTAATTTTAAAAAAATATTAAAGTAGGCGCTGAAAGGGTTTAGTAATATAAAGAATTGCATAGCAAATTGTATTCAGATTACGAAAATTTCCACCGATTTTAAGAATAGGGCCCCCGGTCTATGAAAAGCGGGCTTAGGTGTCAAAAAATCATTTTCCACTTTTTTGCCGATTCGGATAGAGTATGAAACGCTCTTTCACATGATGAAAACCAGAAAGTCATAATTTGTGGAAATGTTTACTAAAAATGAAGAGAAAGCAGAGTACCAACAGAAACGATAACATTAACGTGATAACGAAAAAGACGGCCGGCGCAATAACAATGCTAACATTTGTAAACTCAACGCGATTAACTACGATAATATTCCGAGCAGAAACAACACTTAACGTCCTTAAATATAGTTAGGCACCAGGCAACGCATATAAACGGGGATAACTAATGCGAAACTGATGCAACAAGGTGTTTACCTTTAACAGCAGTTTTATCGATAACTTGTTTTGACACGTAAGCCCCCTTTTCATAGATCACGTTACATATATAAATTATTATTTTTTTTAAATTATTAACTCAAATAAAATGTTTTCATTCGATATATTTATGGACATGAACAACACATATCTCAAATTTGTCGTTAAAATTCATCTAAGATTATTATTATATCAAGTACAATTCATCTCAGAAATGTCACATAGGACTCGTCCATCATTCATCTCATATATGTCATAAACGATACTTCTCATACGAAAAATAGTCTCATTTGCCGATAAATCTGTATATGTGAGTCATGCTTGACTTTCGCTGATGCGTTATTAGTGTGTCGTTAATAACTTTCCTGTTGGGAAGTATATACACTGTGTCTAAAGCCTTCTAAATATTTTCTTGTTGTAATTATTTATGTTTGTTTGGAAAATTTTCCGCTAAATATTTCAATAATTTTGTTTCCCGAATGCCGTCGTAATTTTAACTTTCGTTTACATATAGTAAAATAAAGTGTAGTAATCATGAAAAATTACCTTTTTTAAAAAATGTGTGTGTATGTGCATGTGAGATGCCATGTATGAAGGCGCAGTCATTATTGCGTTCTTTCGTTCCTTCCTTCCTTCTGAAAATTTTTTAAACCGTCTTGACTAAACCGTGAATCCGTCTTGACTAAATGCGTCTGTGTGCTATTTACAGCCCAGATGGATTGACTGATCTGGATAACTTCAGACTTAAGCTCCCTCCATCTCAGTATTTTTGATCTCAGTGTTTTTTCCCGAAATCTGTGCACCAGAAGTGGCAGCCTCCATTGAAGATTTATGGATATAAATTTTTTTGGAAAGTACGATATACGTTTATTCGTATGATTATAAACTAAAATATCCTAAATTAATTTTCAAACAGTGTCGGTGCGAATTAATTTTCCAAATTAAAGCGGAAATGACGATTTTTGAGAAAACACTTTTTTTCAGCAATAATTCGGCCTCTGTAAAGCCCAGACGGAATTAGTGATCAGGACGAAAGTTCATACTGTAGGTTTTTCCAAAAGTTGGTAAGTCCTAATTTAGCTACTGAAGTGAATTGGGTGTTCGAGTCGCACCTCTTCATTTTTGATAAATGTCAAAAATCATTTTAAATTTAATTCTTTTTTATTGAAATTAGAAAAAAAAACACTAACACACTTTTAAAACAAAACGCATAATGAACGCAAAACCAATAAATGTCAAAAATACAACAAAAACAACCTATCTGAATAAACTACACGAGCGAAATATCTCTTCAGTTAATTCAGTAGCTTAATTTTTTAACTGAAGTGAGAGGTGTGAATCGAACACTCAATTCACTTCAGTTGATTCAGTTAATTCAGATAAATTTGTTTGTTCAGGTCAATCGAAAGCCCCTATAATAGGAAAATAAAATTTCCGTCTAACGAATTGGTTCAGACATTTGATACAAAATTATCCATTTCACGACTAATTATAAAACAAATATTAGTGAGCAAATTCGTATTGCTCTGTTTTCAGTACTGCACCAAATAGGTTCACATATATAATACATTTATAGCTAGAATTGGAACGCTGAATCTAAAATTTAAAAAAATTATGTGAACTTGAAAATGTCGTAGTTAAAAATCGTAAACTATTAATTACGACTTATTTCTCGGCTAAACTATTAATTTTTACTAGTTTTGTCCTGCAAAATACCTGATTTTGTATATCTTGGGAAGCAACATTTGCTATAATATTTAGTGATAAAGGAAATGTTACCTACTTTTTGTTGCTGAGATTTATTTAAACTAATGTAGTTTGATTTAATAAGAAAAAACTGCTACCTTTCAGACTTTCGTCGAACTTTTACAATTATTGATTTGCATATCCAAGTTATAGAAAGATTAAAACACTTGAAATAAGATTGTGTACATTTCTACACGACATCGGTATTTCGCAATAAAAAATTTTATACATTTTTTTATTCAGAAATATGCATTACTTTTTAAAAATACATCTTTCGTAAAACCGTTTGAAACCCTTTGTTCCAAAATCTAAAACAATTGTTCTCCTCGATTTTGCACCGTTTTACCCAACGCCCGTGCCAAATTTACTGTTACGTTTTCGCTAAAAACACAATACAAATGCAAGGAGTTCTCTATAACATGGCGAATTTGGTTAGCAAATGATTATTGGAATCGTGGCTAGTCTGAAAGTTAGAAGTTATATGGTTATTATAACTGGACAATTGTACATCTTTTTCATTTCTATAAAGGAATGGGAGCAACTTTATTTCAACGCTCTAGCATGACATTTGTTTGGATGTAATAAACCACTTATTCAACAAAGAAGATGTTATTTTGGAAGGTATTTAATCGTGTTCTTTAATAATAATAAAAATACATAGAAATCAAAACTTAAGAAAATTGTACAGATTATATTTTTGCGGTTTTATTTACTGTTAGTGTTAATCCTTTTGGTCGGTTTTGATGTTTGGTGGAGATTAAATCATGATTTTTTTTAAATATTTTGGTATACTTCGTAAGTTGTCATTTGAGTATTTTAAAGTATAATATTCGTTCTGCGCTCCAATATCCTACTTTGTGGTGTGGTTCCGTAGCGCCAACTCATTCTGAAAACTACTGACACATAATTAATTGCTCAGCTCAAATGCTTAAATAATAGTCGTCACAATTGCTGGACACTACGAGACAAAAAAATCAAAGAATATATATTTTAAACAAATTTATCTGATTATTGATTATTGAAAAAATCACATTATACTCGTATCATATAAAATGCCAATGGCTGATGGCACACGGGGTATCACAGAAACCGTAATTTTCTTCGTTTTCTTAATAGTTTAAATAGCTATAGTTTAAATATGATAGTTAGCTATAGTTTAAATATGATATTAACTTACTTAATACTAAAATTAATTTCATTAGCGTCCAAGTGACAATACCAAAACTTACGAGGATAGTTTTAGTTCTACGGGTTTCCTTGCATGAGGTTTTGGTTCTTCTTTGGCTAAAGATA
Source organism: Nephrotoma flavescens (assembly GCA_932526605.1). Taxonomy (NCBI): domain Eukaryota; kingdom Metazoa; phylum Arthropoda; class Insecta; order Diptera; family Tipulidae; genus Nephrotoma; species Nephrotoma flavescens. The sequence continues at coordinate 115,553,507 of OW052222.1, forward strand.
GGATAATTTTTTCACAGTGAGTATAACGTTTTACGACACATGCAACGCATCTGGTCTCTCTTTGATGACATTATTAGAAATCGGTATTGCAATACAATACCGGACAAATATTTCTTTACATTGGTTCTATCTCATGTTCATTATTGAAGACATTTCTCACTGTTTCTTTGTTATTAACAGTGACCGTAAATAGTGGAATCCCTCTTTTCTTGATTTGGACTAAGATCGATATTTGCTTTCTAAAGGATATTTTCAGCATATTCAATTTTGTGTCTCTTTTGGTTGAGATCCTCAGTAATTGCCTTTTTACACAGATTTTAGTAAAGAACTCTAGCCTTAATATAGGAATTAAGTTTTATAGCCAAAGCTTCGTAGACATGAACGTTTTTAGGTTTCAGATTCTGCAACATTTTTGGTTCATGTGGTTGTTGTTCTGGAACTATTTATTTCTTGATAGTTATTTGTAACCACCGATTGCTAGTTCAAGTGTTCCTGGTGCTGGTTTTGTTTGTACTGCTATCTTAAATGCTTCGGATTTTATTTAAATTTGTTATTTCTTCTTTCAAGTTAGCTATAAATTGTTACATTTTTCGTAAATGCTCGCAGAATTCGGCGTTTTCTTTCTCGCACCGTAAGTTATTTTCAGTTTAAGGTATTGACCATCTTAATAATTTGAAGCTTCCTCTTAATGAATTTATTGGCTCACCCCAGAATTCTTAGGATCAGCCTAAATTTAATCGAATAAATTTGTCAATGAATTTATCAAAATACGTCATTCCAATTGAGTACTTTGTTGTATTTTTGAAAATACTGAATAAAAATTGGACAAAACTTGACGACTGGGTTAAAATCGATGAAGTTCGAGTGAGATAAAATAATCCATACTTTTTCCAAACCACTATCTTTCAAAAACACGAAAACAATATCATTAATAAGGTACACACAAACAAGTTTAAATTGTGCCCAACAAATTTTTTTGACATAATTATAGCCACTTAAAGTTGACTGCGATGAGAGTGGTGAATAAAATTCGAGCAGAAAAAAATATTTTTCGATCGAACAAAATCGAGGAAGCTTTATGGTACTATTCCATCCATGTGCATACAAAATTATCTCAGCAAAACTAAAACGAGACAAAAATATAGATCGACTACAGGAAGAATGGCGCATCCGATTATAGCTTGCTGAGTATTTGCTGAGCAAATTGTTGTTTTGCTGCCATAATTTTTCATAAAAAATATCAACTCGAGTATTTTGTATTTCAGCAAAACTGAAAAAATTCCCCCACTCTCTGCAAACTTATATTTTTTTGATATTTTTATGGTAGTAAAACATAAATTTTTTGTGCTTGGTCGTGCGACGACTCGCTAAAAAATTAAAACATGGATGATTTTTTATTTTTTATTTATGTTGTTTTTTATTTCATTTACCAAATAAAAATAAATTATTAATTTTTAAATTGATCTTAATACCCAATCAGCTGTAATGATGAACCGTTTGTAATTATTAACCGATAAAGTACCGATCCCTTGGCTGGAAACCCATCTTTCGAAAAATATCATAATCGGGAGTAAAATACTCATTTATGTTAAAATCGTTCTTCAAATTAATTTCAGTGAGTGCATACATCAAACGGAAGTGCCTGTGATTCTATAAATACATCGCGAGATTTTGTACGTAGTCATTTTGATATGTATATACATTTTAATGATAAACATAAAGGGACATGCATTTTAGTTATTGTAGTACATATTTTAGTTTGTGACAGTAGTAGGTCAAACAACACCGTGTCATCAAACATTTTTACTTTATCTTGGTGATAAACTTTGACATTGTACAAAGCCAAAATAGACAACGTGGATTAGAATGCCTAGGAAGTCTAGAAAATGCCTAGAAATTTAATTCACGTGCCGTCCAATGAAATTCGGGGCAAAAACCGCGCCGCAAATCCGGCGTGTGCAATTGGCGCAACAATGAAACGCATACTTTTAATAAATTAGGCCAAATATTTTTTTTCGAATCTTGTTGCATACCACTGCATCTGCCTTGTGAACTGCTAGCATCAGTTAAATGAATAGCGTTCATATGTGCCGGAGGAACAGGGCACAGAATGTTACCAAGATTGGTATAATTTGGTCGAAATTTACTGCCGGTACAAAATAATTTTATTAATAAATTGTTTCGATCATAAACTAATTTTACTTACAAATTGCTATTCCTTTGGACAGCATCGAAATTGGAGACGAAAATTCATTTTGGCCAAAATGAGTGAGAATAAACCACAATGTTTTGATGAGAGTTGGCTTGAAGGCCTATAGTAATCTAAAGTAAAACGAAATTCTTATTAGTTAAAAAATTTTACCATTATTTTATTCAAAGACTTAGGTACTTGTATTCATAAACCGCCATTCGAACGAGCCATAATCATTTTAACCTGGCCCAACGAATTGGAAACATCCATTTGATTAAGCAATTCCATTAAAGTACGTTGAATTTCACTATCGGTTGATGGATAGCACTGGACACAACTTTTAAGAAATGTTCGTCTAGTTGATGCTACCGCACGAGCGAGTAGTGGTTCGTATATTAAACAACGTTTTGGCGGTGTTATACCAACACGCAAAAATAATTCACAATTCATTAACGGAAGTTCAATGACCTCACGAGTTTGTTCGGATAGGCCACCAATATCGAATATGTTACATCACCAGGATCTTCGTGAGATATGAACCTGACGCGGTAGATACCGCAATTATTGTAAGTGTGGTCATATCAAGGGCTACCCTAGATCCAGCTTTCAATTTTGTCTTGTCTAACTGACGTTATCCAACAATGTATCGTAGCCCGTTTGTTGCTTTCACAATAACTCTAAAAATATAGATAAACATAAATTATTGTTTCACTGAATCACTGACATATTGGAGGTACATATTTACATTTATCCTCGGTCGATTGTTTGAGTACCTCCTCGACAATTTGCCCAATACTTTGCAAGGCTTTTAATTCATTTTTTGACTTATAGAACTGTTATATTTATTATCACAAATATTGTAGTCCCTAACTATTGTTTCATATAAAATTTCTCATTTACAACGGGTGGGTCCTCATTGAGTAAAAATTCATTTGGTGTTTTGTCCCAGTACGGATTATAGTTATCAAATAAAATTTCCGAGTTATTCGATCCCAGCGTATTTTGAAAAGATCGATTCGAACTGGTTATATCACTTAAATTGGATTTTATATCGACAAATACGGGATCCCTTATCTAGTTTACCATTTACCGTTACTTTAAATTTTGGTACGGTTGAACTTTGTTGACGTCGCTTTTTTGCTTTAGCCTTAGCCGTTACTTTTGGATCCTGCAAATTCACCGTCTTCACCACGTCGACATTCATACGATAAACCACCGCACATTCAAATCACTTCCTTGTGCGCGATATCGATCCGGTAACCATAAATTTTACTCGATGCTTCCAAGGAGGCTCCAAATACTTGGGAATTTTTGACATTTACGATGGCCAGTAACCAAGTTGGCAAATGTATCGATCAAATTTGTTTCAAATGCAATCTCTTTGTTAATTTGCAAGCGGTCTACAATCATCACCACTTACATTATCCTGTGCCATGAACTGTTACAAACTTTTAACTCTTCATTATCTTCCAGTACCGAAATATTTACACTACTAGCCACCTACATCCATACATGTCATTCTACAATAGAAATACAAAACAAATTAGGACATTTAATGAAATTCACGATCAAATCTAGCTCCTACTGTGGGCAACGGTGTTTTGAATGTGAATGACTTTCGAGAGGACGTTTTCATTGGAGTAACCATCACACGACACAAAATATCACACAGCACTCAAATTTTAATACTTAAATACTTAATACTCAAATCTTAAATACTTATTCACTAGATTTATTATTATGTAAAACTAAATATTTATAAAATATTTTTGTTAAATTTATCTAATTTATTATTTATTTCTTAATTTGTTTAGGTTTTGGCTGCTGCAGGACTGAAATTTTAGGTTAATTTACGAACTTGTCAAAAATTTCTCCTCCATATTTTATAGTAGAACATTTTTTTAGATATTTTGGTAAATTAATCAAAATAATAAAACAACATATTTTTTGCTCATCTCAAAAATGATATTAATTTTATTATTAATTTTTACGATATAAAATAATTGTCAATTTTTAAAAATAAAGATTTCTAGTTATTTATGTAAAAAATGTGAGGTTAGTTTTTGTTGATTTCAAAATTTCCCCAATTTTTTCTACTATAAAATAAAAATGTTGTTTCTCAGTCGCTCTAATGTAAATTTTAGTTCTTGTCTTTGTCCAATGTTCAGCAAAATTTTTCTGTTTTGTCCATGGAATAGTACCATTACTGAGGAAAACAATAGAAATTAAAGCCCGTTGCACACTTGAGCTAAGTTTTTTGACCGATGCGAGCTATGTTTTCATTTCACAGTTTCCCGTTTTGGATATCAAAACTCAAATAAGAGAAACATTAATAGTTAAAACCCAAGATTAACGTTTATTTTCGCTTTGGAATTAAATATTAGGCCCCGCATCGCTCAAAAAACTTAGCTCAAGTGTGCAATGGGCCTAAACACGGGCATTTCCTCTTTATCTCTAAACATTTTCGAGAAAGCAAGTTATGGTTTTCATCATACTCACAGCCAATAAAATGGATATTATCAAAATATTTATTTAATCGAAAACAAGACAGGAGATTGCCAGACATCGTTAATATACCGAAATCAATTTTGACGCGACAAAAATATTGTCCCGAATTTATAAAAAACATTTTGAATAGGTGTCAAGTTAAATCCAATTCACAATGTCAACTGAATTTTTGTATTGTTTAGTTTATACAACCTCAAAGGTTTATGCCTATATGCAGCTCTAAGTTACATCGAATTATATTTGATGATGATTCTTGGCGTTTTGCCAGAACAATGTGGTTAACAAATTTTACATTGAAAAAGTAATTTGATTTTCTTGCATTATGTGTGGGGTATAATACAACAAAGTTGAGCTATGCGAAACTAAAATAATATTCTGCCAAATTTTACAATTTGCCCTACATGACTACATATGAAAATTTATAGTGTAGCAGCGCCTAGTAACATGTGTACGAATACTATGTGCTACTTTCTTTTGAAATCGACCACTCTTATTAAATTATAATTAACTGACAATTTAATGATAAACAATAATATAATTGATGATTATATTTTCAAACAATTACATAACATTATTATATTAGTGTAAATTTATATTATATTTAATTATATTACAGAATTTATAGCGACGAAATGTCGTCAATTTAATACATGCGTTTGCTATGTTTTCATATACTCATATACAAGTTAGAGCTTAGAGTAGATTATATTTTATAGTTCAATATGTTCCATATATTATGTTTACTAAATTTGGGTTACGGGTAAAATGATGTAATTTACTTGTTTGACAGTTTTAATATTAGGCAATCTGTTACTAATTTGGGTTTTTATTCATTTTGCGTTCCCTTGGTTGGCACGAGCTACCTGTACATTGTTCCTTTTAGAAATTAGTAATGATTTTACTTCGGTGATTGTTTATGAATGATTTATTTCTTCGACTAAGCTTCGAGGTCGGAGATTTTACACATCATTATACACTTTTACTATAAGCACCTTCACTTTGTTTCCAATCATAATATACCGAATTTCAGTTGTGTAAAATTTCGTGGTGTTGGTGTATTTTTGATGTATTTTTTTTTTGTAATTTCCTATGATAGGTATGCTAGTACAGAGATGCCAGACGGACGAGATTTTGTTTGCTTTTCAAAACTTCGAAAAAATATATTTGAGCAAAGCAATCTTTTGTAATTTTTATAAGGATTACAATTACTTAGTCTTTCAAAGATCATTTGTCCCAAGACAGGAATTAGGACGAAATTAAGACGTTTTCGAACAGAATCGCTTTAGTCTTATGAGTTACAATAATTATTCACCTGAGCATAAGACAACTGAAATTATATTGTAATAAATATGTTGTTTTAGAAGATTTTTTTTTTTGGTTTATTATTAAGAAATAGTTTTTTATGTTTCAACTGAAGAATGTATAAATGCGAAATATTAAATCATTTTCTTATCCCATTTTTATTACAAAAATTTAAAACTATGCCTGTCACAATGTATAAAATGTAAAAATATCTTTATTTCCTGATGCTGGATTTAAGCTTTGTATGCAAATAAAATAACTTTGGAATTACAGGCAATTTTCCCCCAATTTCTGTAAAGTTTTTTTATTTTGCTGGATAACTCCTCCAAATCATACGAGTATCTAAAACGCTAAATTCGACATGTAGCGTTCGTTTATGTTTTCTTGTCGATACACAATAAGCAGAAAATTCTTTCGTCGTATCGTACGTATTATAAAAAAAATATTTAATATTTTTTTTATAGATGCTGAACACATACAAGTAAAATATACAAAATCAAAAAAGGGATGAAGAAAAGTATGAAAAATTAGAAAAACTTTTCTCTGAATCTCATTTCTATGTATTTCAACTTTTGCTGTATACGTATGTATTCGATCCGTAAGCAACAGCGACGTGGCGTCAGCAACGAATCAGACATAAACCAAGCATATGAAAGTATGTATCATAATTTAATTTTTATTTTTAACAGAAGCATTTTTGTAGATTTTATTGATAAATAATTTTTAAATTAGATATTATTTTGAATGAACTCAAAATAGAATAAAACAATTTTTTTTTCAAATATGTATAATATGAAAACTTTTTTGGTTAACTTCAAAATCTTCTAATTAGTTATGATATCAAAAATGTCCAACAGTGTTTAGTTATTTTAATAAATATTTCCAGTCAATGTAATTTAATACAGATTAATGAAAGGTCATATCAATCATTATATGTTTTTAAAAATCTTTTCAGCATTTTGTTTGCATGTGTCTAATACTAATATGATTAACCAATCGCAATCCAAATCATTACATATAAAATACAAAACAAACAACAGACACTTGACCGGCATTATTGATTTTATTTTGTTTTCTTTTTTTTTATTTATTTTTGGATAAGATGAGGGTTGTGAAAAGAATACATACGTGCAGTGTGTATATGGGGTGTTAGCACAAATTATATTTAAAGATTTCAAGTTTGAATAATAAAAAAAAGTAATATGCTTTTATTTTTGGGACGCATATGGTGCCGTTATTATTATAATATCCATATTATACACCCTATATCCATGTACCATCGCTTAATGTTGGAGTTAGACTAAAGAAATCAATTTTGATGAAAAATTTGAAATTGTTTTTAGATTTTGTTTTTTTCGTTAGAAATGGAAAACTCCAGCTCAAACTTGATTAGTGCCTAATTCGTTGATCGCTAATTAGATTGATGTTAGTCAGAGAACATTTAAGTAAACGAATTTTACATCAAAATTCAAATATTTAATTTATTTTATATAAATATACATAAAATTTTACATTTAAAAACATTTTTATTCAATGCCCTTCTCTTAACGGTGCTAGTAATTCTTGGTGTCTCGTTTTTGGCAGCTTATTTTTTTAGATTTAAAGTGCGTTCATGACATTGTGAGTTAGTTCGGAAAAAATACCATGGTATCACACAAGATATATTAAAACAACAACAAAGTTAAAACAATTTCAACTCGAGTTCGGAACTAGTAGGCGTGGTACAAAGCATTTCACGTAATCTGATTGGTTTTGAGTTCGTTAGCAAGTAAAGAACTATTTATTTTCGAAGCCATGAACGCACTATCAGAGAAAAAATGAAAAGCAACATTATATTGCAAAGAGCCTTTGAATTTAGTTCATTTAATTGATAAAATTGCAGATAAAGAGACCTCCTGAATCCTGATCAAAATTGTTGCCACGCTACATAAAATAGATCGACTAAATTCCTGTTTTTATGATGCGTGCATTTAATTTATGCAAGTTATGCGTGGATTCCACAGTGAAACAATGTTTTCACTAAAAAATACTGGGAAATCGAAAAGAGAAGAATATTTAAATTACGTTAGAGCGACGAAGACAGCAACTTTTGTATGTTTTTGTTATAGCAAAACAAATCTTAATTCCGTCTGTGCAGTAGTAGAATATAGAAGAAGGGTGTGCAATAATTTTTGAATATTGTTTTGCTGTATTTAATTTTAAACTAGCGCATTTTATATTTAATTTGTTTTTGTTTCACAAAATGAAGTAAACCAAAAATTTAATATTTTTCTTTATTTTATTCCGCTGTACTTTGTTTTTCGACTGTTCCCGTCCCAAAGATTGGATTTGTTCAGAGCCTCCTAAATATAAGAGCCGTAAGATTCCGCAATTTTTTTCATGGCCTCAAACCATTCAGTGTATTTTAATATTTTTTAGAAGCTTTTTTGTATATAAAACATAAATGCTTCGTTTGAATTTTCAATTTGAATGGTTAGTTCAATATTCAGGAAAAGCATATTTTAAAATTGAGTCGAATTATGTCTAGATAACGCAAAAACATTTAAACTAGTCTAACACAAATATTTTTGTTTCTTTTCTTCTATAGTTCCAATAGTTAACTGCACAAAATAACACCACATTTTGTAGTGCAATATTAATAAATAAAGCAATGTTTTGTTAATGCAACATTTTGAAATGCAATTGTAGAGGCTAACGACTTCGATAACTTTCACGGGCACGCGAGGGGTCACTGCGCCCTCCCCCCCACTTGGCCCTCCGAGGGGCTTTAGATTTGAACTTCGGAGGACGTAGGAGCCGGGATCAGTAAACATGTTGCACTGCGCGTCGCACATAGGAGCGGATTATAGAGAATCTATTAAATGACACCTACTAAAAAGAAAAATAATTGCAACTTTTTGTTATGCGGGATTTTGTAATTGCAACATTTTAAAATGCAATAATTGTAGAGGCTGATGGCTTCGGTAACTCTCACGAGCACTTAGCCCTACATTCAAATTCCATCCCTATTAGCCATTTTCTAGAACTTTATCGCAAACTCATTTTTGAATTTTGTCAAAAAATCATTTAAGAGTATCATTTTCCTACATGCTAAATTTTAAAAATTCAAACCGGGATTTTCTAAAAATCGGGTTTTTTGTACAAAACCGGGATTTTGAAAACCGGGTTTTGTAAAACAAGGGTTCTGAAAACCGAGATTTCGTTACACACCCAAAGGAAATAATAAATTAGTAGTGTTCCATCAAAAATTTCACCATTATTTTTCCAAATCAAGCGTTCATCAAAAAATGCTTTTGAAGTAACAATGTAATATTAGGGTTATTGAGTTTTAGATTATATTTCAAACTTCGAAAACTATTTTTTGGTTACTTTTTAAAAATTAGATTTTTCATTGGAACAAAAACGCGGGCTATATTGTTTCATCTTGTAGTAGAAACAAAACAGAGCTTCATAAAATAAAAACATTATTATATAAAGCTTTTCGCAATTACTAAACCAAACAAAAGATGTCACTAAATATAAATTTAGAAAACGATAGCGACAAAAAATTTAATATTGTAAAACCAAAATGTTTGTTTAGAAAATTTAACAATTTATTATGTATACTGCCTGGTTCAATAGATCATGGAAATCTTCTAGAACTGAGAATAACGCAACACGAGCGAATTGGATTGAAATACATATAAGCAAAACAAAAATTTGGAAAAATTGTGATATTTTTATATTATTGTTTTACGAAAAGTTTTAATTACGCCAACCGAATTATAAATAAAAATTATAATTGTTGTGAGTTTTATTAATTATGTTAATTTATTACATTAAAGGTTTCGCGCTTAACTTAATAATGACTTATTTTCGTAAATAGTTGTTTAATTATTTTATTCATTTCAATAATTTCAAGTAAATTTATTAGAGACATTTGTAAATGGTTTTTGAAAATATTTAATTAAGAAAATCAACGATGTCAACGATGTTGTATACATTTCCAGTAAATAAATTTTGATGGAATTCTTTTTGTTATAATATGAATAACAATTATTGTTTAAATACATCGTTCATTTCGAAAATTCTGATGTATATGGAACCAGAATTTACTAAAGAGGTTAAATGTTTATAAAACCAAATTTTAAGTTGGATGTAAGAGGGATCTGCGACAGCACTCTTTATTGACTTCCTTTACTAACCTACACAACTAAACGGAATGCTCATTTTTATAGAAAATTAATAAATTTACGCTCCGCTTTAGTTTAAATTTAATAATTAAATATTTCTCGATGATAGCCGATATTCCAATAATATTTTTTGAATATTTTATTAAAAAAAATAAAATTAAAATTTAGATGGTTTGTTGATTTTTCCCCCTAAATATACATATAGGTTCAAAAAATTTCCAATTTCTTATAGTAACTCAATAAAAGCTTCCACTCTATTTAAAGCTCTCATTTTAATATTACGGCTCTTCAAAATCTAGATAGCTCGGCTTTGATTCAATATAAGTACGTATTTTTAAGATATTTTTATAAATTTGCAGTTGATTTGATTGAATTTGAATACTGACTTTTGTTTGGATCATTCCACCTGAATTAAGACAGGTCAGTGCTTATCACAATTGTCACAGCCATCAAATTTCCGTATTACTATCGAAATCATACATAAGCACACAAGTGACGCCCACAAATCAATAGATTGACTACCGAGTTACACACTTTCGAAAGAATTCATTCCTCAATGAATGAATAAATTATTAGACCGTGGCGTACCTCGAAATCCCAGTTTTAAATATTAATCTCCGAAATAATATCTACTCCTTCAGAAATTATAAATATTATTAATGATATTTTAATTTTACTTTAATATTGATATTAAAATTCTGCTGTTTCATGGTAAAATAAGAATTCCCCTTTTTAGACCTTTTTGATACAAGACATCATTAATCTTATTAAAATGGCATTCGTGCAAGACGAGTGATTTCATATTGAAAAATAGCACATTTGCTAATATTTTTTATTTGTTCTAATTGGTTCACGTCAAAAGAGGTGAACTAACTAACACCGATAAGACAGGATTGAGATACCTATTATAGTTGTATCTGGCAATAGTATGACATTAAATTATTGCCTCAAAAGTTGTGTTAGTTGGGAAAATTAAAAACGAAAGAGCATCTACTGGAAAAAAGATAGAAAGCTTAATTTAATAAATATTCGTAGGATAGTTAGCTAGATAAAATTTCAAATCATCATTTTCCGTTCAGCTCATACATAATAAAGCAGCATGACATTTTTTTTATTTGTAAACCAAAACAACAATAGCGCAACACCAATTTAATAGCATGAATGATAGCATGATACTCACATATACTTACTGTTTATTTATGTATATATTTTATAAAATTAATTTAAGCGAATAACATTTCATATCGTATATACTCGCAGCTACCATATAGACTTTATACATACTTTATGATTATGCCGTTCATTAACAGCTATAATGTTTGTTGCTATTTACTACAATATTTTGATAAATAATAAAAATTATGGATATTGCATGTTGTTAAGGAGGTCATCATCATAGATTTTTTTATATCATCCATTAGTCATTTAATAAAGCCAAAAATGCACTCAATATTTGATATTTTAAATATTTCCAAAATTCTATTAGCGGAATCAATTTTGATGTTGAATGTAAGGCTACATTTGTTTAAACGACGACATGATTAATGCAAATTTCTGTGGAAATGGACGTCAGTAAAAAGTTCCCTCGATTCATCTGTCACGGAAAAACAAAACTTACACTAAATGAGCTGTCAGCCTGTCAGGGTAAACATTTGACATAACGTATATTTTCGCAAAAAAAACACCCGGAAATGTTATCCAGTGTAACTTTATAAAATCGCGATGTAATATCCAATTTTATAAAAAATTTACCCATATATACAATAGTAAACATCAAAACATAAATATTTTTTATTATACCGGTGCTAATAAGCTAATATGATAAACCTGTCATTTATAATAAAAAAAAATTGACTTTCTTTTCACCAATGCTAATACAAAAGTCGGGCAAGTTTTTTATGTTCTTTTACCTGGTAACTTTTTATTTCAAAAAGTCCAAAGAATTTAACATAAGTGAAAATAAAAATGACGATAAAACAAGATATCTTGTCGGAAAGCGAACGAACAAAATCTTAAAATTACAATTGTAGCTATTTTCATTAATAAGATGAAGAAAAACAAATATCCCCGAATTAAGGATTCCATTTCCAAGCAGTCAAAAATAAAATCTTAAAAGAAAAGTCTTAATAACAAAATCAGCGCGATGCTGATTTAAAATTTTTATGAATAAAACAAGATTAGATTTTTATGTATTTTGATTAATTTATTATAACAAACAATTAATAATAGAATATCCAAGATTAATATTTAATTTATGTTTTTTAAACATCGAGCACAATTCAACCGTATTTTTAGGTAGGGTTTCAAAAATTCTATAAAATTATCATATAAAAGTAAAAGATGCTTATAAAACTATTCAAATAACTTTATATATTAATTTAGTGACTAATTAATAATTTTACAATTAAAATAATTTCCACCTTTTATGTAATAAAAACCAGTTTTTTGGTAAAACTTTATAAATTTTTCGTTTTCTTGTGCGATAAATTTTTGGTGTTTTAAGTGACAGTTACAATTAACGTAGATTCGTTAAATTTTTTAGGTAGAATATAAATAGCCATGGGTAACAACACTTAAATGCCATTTATCGCATTCTTATTCTTTTATTAAGTTAAGTTTTTATTTTGGACTGGTTCCCGCCTTAGCCATTCCACAAACTGTGTTCTGCCTTGCCATCCAAAACGCAATTGTGGCACGTGATGTTGGGAGAGACATGAAATGTCAATAAACAGAATCGCCAAGCACAAAGCCCCCAGATTATGAAAAATCTCCATATTAAAAATTGCACAAATTCCCCACAATCAAAATCCCAAGACAAAAAATAATATGTAATAATGGCTTAATAATATGGATGCCGTGTTTATTGCGATTTCAAACCCAACCCGTTGATAATACTAAGTACATAGTATGTAAAATTATTTTATTTTGCACAGTATCTCTAGATTTCTTATTCTGATCAATATACCATATAGATAATTGTTTTTTTCCCATTTTTGTTTTATCTTATTTATCTTGATTTTGTTTAATCTGATTTAAAGTTATTTGTAATATTGTAAATTGTTGCTGTGTCAATTAATATTTAATATGGAATTAGTTATTGAACAATGAAATAAAGGAAACGACTATTGGTGGATGAATGTGCTTATCATTTTTATTCCAAAAATAAAAAAATGATTATTGCTGGTTTTGCACACAAAGGAAGCAACTAATGTGCAAAAGTTTTGTGATTATAACAATAATTGATGAGCGGCACCACATTAGAAAGTTACCGACTTGCCTGAACCACGACTATGTATCAAAATGTAATAACAGCCTCGAGGAAATGGGAAGCGCATCTGAATTTAAAAAATCGTAAATCATCCGGAAAAGAACTGTCGACTGCCAACCAGATATCGCATATGTATCCCTTCAAAAAGAGCCCAAAAGGTGAATCAAGAATAAAAAAAATCAAAGGAGGCTATTAATGAACCGCAAAATTTGTCAGATATAATTATTCCGGAAAATATAAAATATATAGAAGGCGACCTTTTTGTCTTAAAAAAGAGTACTTTCAACGACAATAAAAATGTTACAATCGGCACGTCGACTTTACTAAAGGGATTGGGTAGTTCTAAGTGCTGGGTAATGGATGAAACTTTTTATGTCGTTCTTACAATTTTCCGACAACTTTTTACTATCGAAGGTCCTATTGCTGGGCAATTTGTGCATCTGATTTTTTGCCTTATGAGTATAAATTTTTTGTCGATTATTAAACAATATTTCCCGAATGCGAATTACAAAGGATGATTGTTCCATTTCGGGCAGATTGTTTGGAGACGTGTGCAGAACGAAGGTCTAGCCCAAAAATATGGCAATTGTGAACAGTTCATGTCCTAATACGAAATACATTTTACTTTATTTTAATGAGTTAATCACTAGATTTCAAAAAGAGTTCAAAAAATTAAGCGTATGGTTTAAACAAAACTACATACATGAAAGAAGTTAAAGGGTCCTAAATACGAGCCGTAATTTTGGCGTGTCGCAGATTCTATTGAAAAAAATTTTCCTCGCACGTAAAATTCTATCGAAGCTTGGCGTTGTACACTTTTACACGTCGATTATAGAACTCGCGGGAGCGAATCGATTGCGGATTGAAAATTGCATATAAAAAAAAACAAAATTTAAAATCATAGTATCATAGAAATACCTATGGATTTTCATAGTAACATTTGTTTTAGATTCGCAATTATTTTATTCCGTTTGTACGGAGAATAATAAAAAATGATTTGTATTTTGTATATAAATCAATACAAATTTTCGTAGCTACTTTGATTGAGAGCATTGTTTCCCATTTTATTTTTATGCATTTTCCAATCCTAATTAGATTCGCTCCAGCGGATTCTGTGATCGATGAGTTAAAGTTCTAGTTAGAAGAAAAAATTGTGGTTTTTTTGAAATCATAAAAGAACTTTCGACAGAAATGATTGTTGTTCAGACTAATGTGGAAAAAATCCTGTCTGATGAAAGTACAATTCCTAAGATAACCAGTCTGGAACGTTATAAAAAGATACGAAATGTCACCAACAACCGTGAAAATATGGGCCAGGTGAATTATTTAAAATCTATCGCTTATAACACTGTGCAATGAATGATACAATTTTTTGAATTTTTATTTTAATTTAAATATTAATTAAATCTTGTTTATTTTATTTTGTGTCATTACCATTTAAATAAATTATAGTTACTTATTGTTTTAATTTTTTTATAATTATACAATCAGTGCTAAAATTATTTGTTTATTAAGGTACAAATCCCCAAAATGACCCCAAATTTTGCTAAATTTTGCTTGATTTTTAACCATCGGGGCGATTTTTAACTGAACCCAAACTTATTTAGCAAAATTTGGAGAAATTTTGGAGATTTTTTGCTTCGGGATGATTTCAGACACGCCTCTTTTCATACAAAAAAGTTGAAAAAAATTTAAAAAAATGTGGGAAGAAAAATCCGAGTTTTTTATACGTCGTATGAATACGACTTCAAACAAAATGTAAAATTCTTCACATTTGTTCATACGCTTTTATTTTTTACCAAAATATTATTTTCATACTAATCACAAAAAAAGAAAAAGAATTCCGAACCCAAAATTTTGTTTTGTTTTTCCGTTCACGTGCTGCAAAAACGTCCACTTTAAAATTATATGTTTATATGCAAAGCGGTAAGGGACGAAGAAAAACGCATCGTGTTGCCGCACTCTGTGGAGCGGCACAATGATACTATGTGTGATTTTAAAATTAAACCATAAGCGCCTACGGGATTTTTTCCTCGGAGGACAATAAAATCGTTTGAAATAAGTGTTGACATTGATTTAAAATTTCTCTTTTAGCTCCCACTGGTATTATCCTTGCATTTCCCTGGAAATAGAAAATTGAGAAAAAAACTTTTTGATCAAACTATTTCCTTTCTAGCTTACTAATAAATACACATGTACAAACATTGAATACAAATAATTTTGCGAGATTCACTTCTTATTTTGAGCACAAGCTCATTTATTATAAGTCATGCACAGTGCTGCCAGATTATTTTTTATAAAATCTTTTAATTTGACAAAAAAAATCTTTTTTTCGACCAAAAAATCTTTTTTAACGTTTTATTTAATATTTGTTTAGGATTATGGCCCGTTGTACACTTGAGCTATGTTTTTTTGACACATGTAAGCTGTTTTAATTTTACAGATTCCCGTTTTATTTTATTTTCGCCTTGGGGATAATTAATTAGCTCACATTGCCCAGAGAATGTGTTATGTGAGCTATATTTTCCTAACCCACAGGTTTAAAAAACGAAATTAAATAAATTGGGGCGTACGAGTGACTTGAGCTAACCTTAACGAATTCGGTTTCACTTATTTAAGCATTGGAAAGTAAACCGAGAAGCAGTGATCCTTAAAACATAGCTCACTTTGCTAAAAAACGTAACTCAAGTGTGCAACGGGCCTAATGGTTTTTAATGACCGTGCCGCCATATGTCATTAGCTGCGTTGCTTTCGCAAAACCCACTTAGCTTTAATATTAGAAGCCAATTTTGGTTTCATATAAAAAATAAAAATTTCTGTCAAGGAGAAAATGTGTAATTGTTCATTTTAGAATTGTACAAAGATGAACATTTTAAAGAAAATCTTTTTATTTTGGAAAAAATCTTTTTATCTTTTTTGTTGACACAAAATCTTTCAAAAAAAGATAAATCTTACGATCTGGCAGCACTGGTCATGCATCTCATATAAATCCGGGGTTAAATTGCTCTATCCTCACACCGTGTCTATGGTTCTAAATTATCCACGATTGTTTCTTTTTGTGTTTTTTAATTGAAGAATTAGATCAGTAGCTTCCACGATTACTTCTTTTTTGGTATTTTAGGCTTCAGGCTTCAATTATGAATAATTGAAAAAATAAAAATTTAATTATAAATTAAATACATTTTTCACGATGAAAACTAAAACAAACAGTTGCGACGGGAAAGACAAAGAAAAACACAAATAAATAATATATATAAAAAAATATGATTTGCTTACTGTAAATTCTAGTAACAACTATCTGAATACCACATTTAATGCAA
This sequence comes from Nephrotoma flavescens, assembly GCA_932526605.1. Lineage (NCBI taxonomy): Eukaryota > Metazoa > Arthropoda > Insecta > Diptera > Tipulidae > Nephrotoma > Nephrotoma flavescens. The sequence goes on from OW052222.1 coordinate 115,570,268, forward strand.
TAGCCGTATTTTGTTGAGAATTAAAATAGTAGAGGCCACTATTCGAATAAGCAGTATTTGTATCCTAATTTGTAATAGTAAAAGAAATTTGTTCATCATAGTTGGCGTATTTATCAGTAGTAATAAAATTCGAGAAATCCAAAAAAATTGAAGGATTATACAAATCGAATTGGAATCATAATTACTACTGATAAGTAAGCCAACTATGATGAAAAATCTTCCTTTATTATGATAAATTCAAATACAAACACTTCTAATTCGAAACCTGACCTCTAATATTTTAATTCTAAACAAAATACGGCTAATTTTATGATCAAGTTGAAGCTAAATTTTTTTCGATGAAGTTTTGTACAGAAGTTATATATATAATTTAGATAATTGTTCATTGCATTTATATATTGTTCAGCGATTCGAATATATTCCGTGTTATCTGAAAACACAACTAAATGGCCTTAGGGCCGATATGTTCGATTTATCGCTTTGAATTAATTAATTAATTCAGTATTAATTGGTAAGGGAAAAATATTAAAAATATAAAAAATACGGCTGATGTAGTTAACTGAAAATATGTGGGAAATATAATCGTCAGCTGTTCTAATCGAAGTTCAACTGACATTTAATTTGGCAAACTTTATAAATAATAATTCAAGTTGCTTCGTTTTCACAGATTAAAGAATGAAAATAATTCCTTTTGAAATTACCAGTAAATTGAAATGTGCTTCCTTTAGCGATTTGGACATTTGTATTAAAATGTCCGGTTAAAAGAAAATTCACTGCTTCCGAAAATAATATTGCGCTGAAAAATAATGTAACAAAAACATTGTACGCACATGTTTACCCCAATCCCTTACTCCCATCGAAATGTGGTAATAGGATTTTTTTATCTTTTATAATAGAACTCATTTTATTCACTCTCTTACCACTCATGGTTTCAATTATCTAATCTTGATTTTTCAGTTTTTAAAATACTAATAAACGAGGGGTTATTCAAGTGAGATTGCCGAGATAAATAAAATAATAAAAGGCTTGGTAGCGGTTTGCATGGTACTTATCCACTGATCCCCCCAAGTGCCCAATTTAATTTGATATGCCAGAATCTATTGTATTTATTTAGAATAAAACATATAAGACATTTACGAATTGTTGTGAACTGTTGTTGTTGTTACACCATTGCTGGCGTTTCACCATTATTATAATTATTTGTTCTTCCAATTTTTGAATGAGCGCACGCTCATCAAACCGCGAGGATCAAGGCGAGCATTTTCTCGTTGTTTTCGGTGTTTCACTACAAATTTGACGGATGATGCTTTAACAACAGAGCTGCTATAACCTAACAAATTTCGAGCGTCCCTGTTGAAAGACTTGGACTGGATTTCTAAAGTTAAAAATTAAACTTGCCGGACTTTTGGTAAAAGCTGATCTGGACTGGTATTGTTGTAAATTTAGTTTAGAATCTTTAACATCATAGTCGTTTTTCTCGTAAATTATATATTTTCGTTAACAATGCAATAGTGTGGATCTACGTTTTCAGTTTTTCACAGGAGGCGAAAAAACTTTTTGATTTTACTTTAGCTTAAATGAAAATAAAATTACAAAATTCTAGATTTGATAAGCTTCAAACCTGTTTGTGTGGAACTGAAACTAGGGAACAAGTCGAACATTGGCGATCTTAAGGATAATGTAAAAAAAATGAATTAGATATACACTATTGCATTGTTACCGACGATATGTACTTTTCAAAGTATTTGCAAAAAATAATACGCTCTTATTGAAGCTGCCACTTCCGGTGGACCTATTTCGGCCAAAAATTACTGGGATATTCTAGTTTATGGAAAACGCTTAAATATGAAGTTTTTAGATCAGTCAATCCACCTGGGTTGTAGACCGCCATCAGACATTTAATCTGCACGGAACCGCGCGCGACTGCACACAGAGATTTTTCAGAAACTACTTTTTTTTATTTCGGCGAGATTGCATTGCTATACTTTATTTTACAACGTAATAAAAAATAAAACAAGTCTGATACGAGCGAAGATAGTTTACATGATTCATGGTACCTTTTCCAAGCTAGATTGGCTTGATTTTAAGACCAAAATACAAGTTTTAGAATCCAATGGTACTTAAATAGCTGATTATTATTTCTTTTTGCAATATATGGATACGGAAGCAGTATTGTTAATTTATTGCATCATGAAATATCAGGAACTTTCAGAATCGGAAAATATTTTCGAAAACCACAAGGATCTTGAATTTAATTTGACCTAGCTAGTGTTTCTAACTTGGCTTAGATTAAATTAAGAAATTCCAAAATTGCTGATTTTTGGTGTTTTATGCAAATTAAAATTTTTTAGGGCATGTAATTACAGACGGATGTCAAGTTTCTAACAAAAAATCCAAATTATATATGTGCTAGTACCACTCAATATTAAATTCTTATTATAATAAATTGAGTGTAATTTATTACACTATTAAATTATTCTCCGAATCAAATACATACATTAAAAGTTATAATTTTTTAAAACTGAATTTATTTAAAAATATAAAATATTAATGAAATACAATAATTATTAAAACAGATAAGTAAAATAACAAATTAAAATCATGAGGGAATTAGTTAACAAATAAATGAAAATAAAAGCTTTCACAGAAAAAACATCAGAATTGTTTATTGCAATTTTTCGATCAAAATATGGTGAATTTTATTATCTGGACTAATAAGAAGCCACTTCCAGGGATTAGGGCTAGATGCCACTATATAGGCCGGATCGGCCTATCTATAGACAACATTTTCCGGCATAACGTTTTTCCTAGCGAAGAAAAAGTAACCTTGTTAATAACAATTTTTCACCTTAAATTTATGTAGGTAGGTTAGGTATTTTATCAATCTAGGCCAATAACAAGCCACTTCCAGAGATTAGGGCAAAAAATCACTATATAGGTCGAATTGGCCGATTGGAAAAAATGTAGCCTTGTTAATAGCAATTTTGCACCGTAAATTTTGAGTATTTTATCAATCTGGGCCAATAACAAGCCACTTCCACAGATTATGGCAAGATTTCACTATGTAGAAGGGATCGGCCTATCTATAGAGAACATTTTCTGGTATAAGGTTTTCCATTGTGAAGGAAATATAGCCGTGTTAATAACAGTTTTACCGTTGCGTGCACCAATCTGTCGAAGCGGCTTGTTATTGGCCCAGATTGATAAAATATATAAAATTTACTGTGGAAAATTGCTATTAACAATGTTACATTTTCTCCGCTCGGAAAAACCTTATACCGGAAAATGTTCTCTATAGTAAAGCCCATTCGACCTATATAGTGTTATCTTGCCCTAATCTCTGGAAGTGGCTTGTTATTGGCTCAGATTAATAAAATACTAAATATTTTCAACCGGTGTGAAGTATTTAACGTTAATAAAAAGTGTAGCTACACTTGTTAACGAAAAGTGTAGACTCAAAATGTGTAGCTACACAAATTATTAAAAAGTGTAGCTAGAAAAAAAAGTAAGAAACTCGAAACACGTGGTTTAATTAAAATTACTTATTAAAAATAAAAAATAAATATTGAGAATCACAGTACATAATACAAAAATAAGTTTATATACATATTTTATAAAAAAAAAATTGGTTAAAGTAATTTAATTTAAAAAACCATCGCAACAATGATTGCCAAGTGTGGAATTTAGTGTTTTTAACTTGGGATAGTGTCTGGAGTTTGTAAGAAAAATTTCAAGGCAATTTGCATGTTGTGATTGGCGATATGGCCCTACACGTACACGTGGAAGCAACTTTGGCCAAATTAACTTAAATCTTTAAAAATTCAAAAAATCATCAGAACAATGATTGCCAAGTGTGGAATTTAGTGTTTTCAACTTGGGATGGTATCTAAAATTTGTAAAAAAACTTCAGGACAATTTGCATGTTGTGATTGGCGGTATGGCCCTACAAGTGCACGTGGAACCATCTTCGGCCAAATTAACTTAAATCTTAAAAAATTCAAAAAATCATCGCAACAATGATTGCCAAGTGTGGAATTTAGTGTTTTTAACTTGGGATGGTGTCTGGAATTTGTCAAAATAAGTTCAAAACAGTTTGCATGTTGTGATTGGCGATATGGCTCTACACGTACACGAGGAAACATTTTTGGCCAAATTCACTTAAACCTTAAAAAAATCAAAAAACCATCGCAACAATGATTGTCAAGTGTGGAATTTAGTGTTTTCAACTTGGGATGTTGTCTGGAATTTGTAAAAAAAAATTTCAAGAGAATTTACATGTTGTGATCAGAAAAAAACAAAATCAATAAGGAATGGAAAGTTTAAAAATATTTCTGAAAAGCGATATATAAACTATTTATTTTCATATTGTTATTCATACCACAGCTTGAAGAATCTAAAAAAAATGTTAAACCTATTGGTTGACCCAAATGTTGTCCCAATGAACGCGTCCGCGGTTAACACTATATCGCCAAAATGCAAATTGTCTTGATTTTTTATGCAAGTTCTAGACAATAATCCACACATACTGAGCAATCTTTCTCAGTAAAGAACACTAAATTCCACACTCGGCACTCACTATCACAATAAATTCTATAATTATTAAAGAATTAAGTGAATTTGGCCAAAGATGCTTCCACGTGTACGTGTAGGGCCATACCAAATTAAAAACACTAAATTCCACACTTGGCAATCATTGTTGCGATGGTTTTTTGATTTTTTTAAGATTTAAGTGAATTTGGCCAAAGATGCTTCCACGTGTACATGTAGGGCCATACTGCCAATCACAACATGCAAATTGTCTTGAATTTTGTTTTACAAATTACGCAGACACCATCCCAAGTTAAAAACACTAAATTCCAGACTTAACAATCTTTAAAGATTTAAGTTAATTTGCCCGAAGATGCCCATACCAGGCTACACATTTAGCTACACATTTTGAGTCTACACTTTTCGTTAAAAAGTGTAGCTACACTTTTTATTAACGTTAAATACTTCACACCGGTAAATTTTCATTGAAAAATCTCAATAAACATATTTGTTATTTTTATTGTTAAAGCTTTAACTTTATTTATTTGCTAACTTTTTCTTTAAGTTATTTATATATGTATTTCTCTAACATTTTTTGTACTTATTATCTTTTTTAAATATTATTATGTAAATTATGATTTTATGTAATAAAATTTTCACTAAAATGTTAACAGTGTAAATCACCAAAACTAAAACAATTCAACATGGCGGATTTTGGAATTTATTTGAATCCAATAAGAATTTTGCGTCCGCCGTGATTTTCCAATTGGAACCGTATACGTATAGATGTTATTCTTTGTTAGAAGCTTCACGGGTTCAATAACAGATCAACTTATAATACTGAATATTAAATATTACTATACGTACTAATAAATATGTTAGTTTAAATTTTTATTTGTGATGGGTGTGTTTCTTCGTATTTCAATTTCTTCGAACTGCCAGCGTAAACAACATTCTATAATCTGTATGAATGAAATGAACAAAATGTTGTGATGCCTTTTATTTATATTTTGCTTTATGAAGAAACCTTTTTTGCTGCCGCTGCCAATTTTATATATAAATGAAAGTATATAATACGAATCATCTAAAAAATGGGTAATTTTCTTGGATTTACGCCTTCAGTATCGGAATAAAAAATATGTATAGGAATAACAAAAATATCAAGAAATCAACAAATAAAGAGAGAGATTTTAAATATTCCAACAGACAAAACTCGGGCAATTTATTTCGCACGTTCAACGTAACTAAATACTTACATAATATACCAATATACATTTAAGAAAAATAAATGAATGTCGTTAAAAATTGCAATAGTGAAGAAGGGTCTGTCCTGAAACTGAAACGTGATTGCATGTAAATTTATAATATGGTACATGCTATCCGGTCAGATTAGTACTAGTATAGAAATTTCAGTTAATTTTTATTTTTGTGTGACTAAGCTGAGAGCTTCTTTTAGAAATCGAAAAAATCCCGCTCTAGTTCCTCAACCATAGAATAGTCTACATCGTACTCATTTTAATAATTTAGTTTTGAAAAATGTCATATATTTTTATATCCATAATCAAAAATGTACACTATCAATTTGCCAACAATCAGAAATTATTAATTCATAAATTAAGTTCATATGAAAAGTATATGTATAATGTATGTACATAAATCGTACGTATCTATATATGTACGATTATATTGGTAAATTAGATCATTATATAAACATTATCAAAATCAAATTTCATAAACATTATAATGGTTATTACGTTTATTACACTATAAAAATCGTCTAAAAATCATCTTCCACCTTGAGTTTTTTTACGAAATTTTTGTCTATGTCGCATTACTACCCAATATTAGGTGCTCTTACCATTTTATTTTCGTATGATTTGTATTCATAAAACTTTTTTGTTACTGTATCGGAGAAATCGATTCATTTTTGTTCCAACACTATACACGTATACACTCCAAGCACATCACAATGGGAAGGGAGGTTTAACGGTGAACATGGGGCCGAATAATTTGTGTTGTTGTTGAATATTAATGATTTCGATGAAATTTTAATCGCTAATGATTTTGTTGTTTGTTGCTTTTATATGGTTCAATCTTAGAAAAATAAACGAATTATAATATTTAATGCGATGCCATCATCCATTTTGTTGTTATCGTAAAAGAGAAAATTGTTATTCCACTATGTGATGGTTTTATTTGTAAAGGTATATGTTTTTAAAAAATTGTTAACCCGATTTAGAAGCATACTTGCTCCTCCTCTCCTATATATTCGATACTCTAAATGTCTAATCCAATAATAAAAATTAATATTTAAATAAGTGTCTAATAAATAAACGAATGTTATTAAATTATTAAATTGAAATCTGCAAAGCTCGATAGCTTACGGTTGTATGTATAAAGAAAATTAAAATGAAATAGCTTACTAGATATTGGGTTTTATTAATCCTAATTTTAGGGCGCCAACCCATTCCTTTCCTTTATAGGGAGATGAATAATTCATCTGCTTACATAAAAACAAATTTTAACCTAATCGACCAGTTTATATTTTTGAATTGTTGTACACACATATTTCGTTTATCTGTGCTTCACATTAAATTCTGAAATATACAAATACAATAAATCTACAAATATAATAAATTTTCAAATATAATAAAAATGCGTATCATTGAAAAAATAATAAATCAGAGATATATTTTGTTAATGGAGATTTTTATTAGAGCACAGATTTTAGAAACAATTTTGGATTAAAACATTTCCGAAGTTTTGCAAGTATATGATCTTTTTTTCTCGCGAATTCTTAAAATAATTAGAAATCTGCTGCAGAGCCAATTTTATAAAATACATCCGATATGAGACGTTGTTAAACTTAGCCGAGGAATGTCGACAATGCAGATTCCACAAATCGGGCGGAATATCGGAGTGAAATTTATGCCGAATTAACAAAATATACACTGTGTCCTATAAGTACTTAGGATTGAAAAACCATTCAAATGATCTGCAATCCGTAGGGGGGCCGTGATAAATAATTTCAAATGTTTAAGAATTTTTGTATTACACTCAATGAGGTTCTCTGTCGAATAACAAAAATCTCATAGTTTCCGAGCATTTGGATAAATAAAATTAGTTTTTTTACATCAAAGACTAGTTTAGAACCACTTCGATCATCTCTATGCAATCCGTAGGGACCGGGATAAATAATTTCAAATGTTTTTCATATTACACTCAACGATGTTCTCAGCGATTTCCGAGCATCTGGATAAATACGATTTGTGTATGTGCGGTCCGTAAAGGCCGAGTTAATTAATTTTAAATGTTTAAGAATTTTTGTAATTCACTCAATGATGTTCTCTCTCAATTTTTTGATTGGAATGTGCGACTAAACCTAAGTAAGATTCCCGGTTGACGCCGGCCCCATCCTCACATTTTTTTACATATAACAAGATGGAGGGATAGGAAAAGTTTGTTAATAATTATGGAAATTGGCCCGGTTGCAGACACCTAAGTAGTCAATAGTTATAGTAAATAATTAGTTGAAATGTAATATAAAACGGTTAGCTGAACACAACACAATTATTTTTGATTTTTTTGGATATAAATATTCAGCAATCAACTTATAATTAAGTTGCAGTAAATTTCTTGAAATAAAATGTTATTATTATGAGTGAATGAATTATACTTGAATAAAATAAATCAAATGTTATGATTAGTAATTAACTAAATTAATTTGGTTCTCTGAAAACAAATTAAATCAAAATAAAATAAATCGAATCCATAAATCACCAAATATTGTAGTACTCGTATCAAAGCAGGAAAAGAACGCACGTCCATTTTATCTTCAACGGAAGAAATCTTTGTGAATCTGTTGATTTAATGGGTTTATTTATAAAAAATAGTTAAATAAAAAAATTATATAATGTGTATTTCACTTGTTTTTGCCATCCTTAATCTAATAGGGATAACCAAATATTATTTATAAAAAAAAAATATGAAATCTGTATATCGATTTTGTCTCTCGTGAGTTACTCATTTCAAAAATCGAATACGTATACACTGTGTAAAATACACAGTTATGCCTTTGCATTTGTATTTTTCATTTGTTCGTATTTGTGTCATTTGTATGATAAACAGTATCAAAATAACGCGATCCGGGCTAATCGGTTTAATTGTTATGGTGCTTATTTTCTTTTCTCAGCACATTACGTCTGCTCTCGAGCTGTGGAGTGTCATTATTTAAAATGCTAATATATTTTATATTTAACATTTTTTAATCATATATTGATTTTATATGTTTTAATAAAATTTTATAAACAAATTTATTTTAAATTTCATAAATGTTAAAAATAAAATTATAAAATATGGCGTTTACAATGATTAACTCTTTTAGTGCCAAAAAGCGCGATCGTGCTCCTCAATACACTAGCCGAAATCATGTTGGCACTCAAAGGGTTAATATGAATAAACAAAAAAAGAATGACTCGTGGCTTGTATATGCAGTATAACAATAATACACACGAAACTAACACAAACACAAATGCTACTACTATATCTTTCCGGTTACACTCATTTCGTTTCACACATTACGAGACAAAATCCGTATACTGGTTTCAAAAACAGCTAATCTGAGATATGTAAGGTCATCAATAATGACAAACAATAATGTTTTGCACAATTTTAGAACCCCAATACCCAAACAAATTAAACCAGAATTAAATAAAACTTTCAAAGCAAATCAGTTAGATGACAGAATTAATAATAAGTATTTAGCACAACTGCACGATCTTGATAACCAAATAACCCAATCGTATTAAATAAATCATAAATCATAAAAAGAACAACCAGCGATAATTATTTTTCCAAGAACAAGCTAATCAAAACCTTCACCAATTTACGGTGTCCCGAAAAGTACAGCAATATTTAACTGCATTTCAAATTTCAAACAGTCAAAAATAGCTTACCTGTATTTGAGGTAACGACAGAGCACATTGTATGAATACAAGCCTCCGTAAGTTGAGAAACACAATGTTCAGTGAACAACCAACACAAACCGCAGATACCGACCAACCACTCATCATGAATAAAACCCATTCAAAGTACTCTACTCTACTACATATATCAAAGAAAATTTATTGCAATGAAGTTCCACCATATCATCGCCTGCCCCATTGATCACACAAATGAAATTAATGAAAAGGCGAAAAAAACATGGAAAACAACAACAAAAATCTATGATTTGATCGTTTGTTTTTTGTGTTTTTTCATATAGAAAAACATTTACACAGTCAAGCACAAAAAGTAAATAGCTACGTGTATAACAAATATACTCGTATAATAATTATTTAATGACATAAATAAAATAAAATTAACACAAAAATTCCCCTGGAGGCTGTTCGTAAACTTTACATTGTTACAACTGTCATTGTTAGTATGACGTATGTGCTTATCAATGATTTTGTTACAGATGTTAATGATTTTACAGATGATTGACGATGACCAATAAATATGACAAATAAAACACAAAACAGAAAACTAATTTCTATTCCCTTCAATATGAAAATAATTGAGAAAATAGTTGAGAATGACATTTGTAACAATGTTAAATACGAGTTTACGAACGACAAAAAACACGTTGTCGTTGTTACAATGATAGTTTCAGAATGATTTAGAGCTGTCATTAGTTGCTTTCCAATCGACCACCGCAAGTACTTGTAAGTGCAAAAAATGTGTATTGGCTAAAGTGTCGATTGGAAAGCACAAAAAATTACAAAAGCAAAACATAACCTACGAATGTGTAGTTCATTTGTGATAACTTTTTAATAAAAAAATATCTATAACGGAATTTTATTAGCGCTTCACATACGATTTTAAATTATATTTTTGATAGAAAAATATTTACACTCAATCACCTAGCGAACAAATTTATCGTAACTGCTTCCAGTTACTCATACTAAAAAGGTAGAACAGTTGTGAGTAGTTAATTTAGCAAAGACAAAAACCATAAGTACTTATAAGTACTTGCGGTGGTCGATTGGAAAGCAACTATTGTTAACAATATCGTAACAATGTAGAGTTTACGAACAGCCTCCTGATCTTGTAATTTGTTTCCTCGTAACCAACACATACATCCCCAACATAGACCCAGTTAAAAGCATATAACAAGCCATACATACATCGGAAAACCACATTTTCGGTGGTTATTGAAATGTATATCCCGCTGTACACCTCCAATACTAATCTCCATTCAAAATATAATGTACGACTAAATATATTATATACAACACAAACGGTAGACTTCAAAATTAATTACCAGCAAAAAAGACGAAAAATAATCATCGCGAAACAACAACAAAAATTGTTAAGCGAGTGTAACAAAAAAAGAAAAACGGAATTACAAAACCCTTTCTCGCGCAAACAATACTCGTATGACCCACTAGATTAGAATATACTAGTATTCTACACCTTTATGAGTTATAAAATACAGTTAAAATGTGTATATCCCTTTTGCTGCCCGGTAACACAATTGTGTGAGTACGGCAAAAATACCATGTCAAAAATTTATTTTTGTATGTGTTTTCAACAAACTTACATAATGTGTTTTCCTATCAAACTTATTTTCGCCCGAAAAAAACACTATAACTATACTCACAAATGTGTTGGTGCGAAAAGCGAATTTTTTTATGGTTTGGACTTAAATTGAACCATTTTTTTTTTTGAAAATGTATATACGTACATGCTTAAAATTTATTTGGAAAAAATATGATTGATATGTTTGCAGCATTTTTTGAAAATGTGTACAGTATGTACAACAAGAGCGTGTACGGCAAAAACCTAAGTAAAAATAAAACTATGATTTTTTGTTGTTTTTATTATGAAAGTTTGTTGTATTTTCTAGGGCGCTATCAACTAAAACATAGTAAAGTCACCATTACTGTTAATAATTGCCTGGCTCCTTTTGTCCATCCTATCAACAAATTTTTCCGAATACTGTGGTGTTACATTTTTCCATATCTTCCGGACCACTCGCGCTAGAGCGCTCAAATTTTTTATGTAGTACATTTTCAGCTAAATCTTCATGAGTGCCCATTAACTTTGATAGGATTGGTATCAGGTGCCTGAGACGGCGAATCCAATGTTGTAATGCCCTTTTTGAGTTTAAATTTCGAACAGAGTAGGCTATGGTGTTTTGCATCGTTGTCTTCTTGCAAGATCCAATTAGAGCTCCCCGCTCTAAACCATTTCAGGATAGATGGTAACAAACCTCGTAAATAAATTTTATTCATGAAAAGTGCGTTTAGGTTCCGTGTGGCAACGATTAATTTACCAAAACCTTGCTTGGTGAAGCATCCCCATACATGGAGCTAGGGCGGGTGCTCCACAGTTCGGTCAATACTTTTTTTTTGCTTAGTTCGCCAAACACGCCTTTTAACATTAAAACTCCAAAAGGATGACTCATCGGTAAACACAATATTCGAAATTATTTTGCTTTTATGTTCATTCGCCCACTATAGTTGCTTTTCTATATATTTTTGTGTTGCCAGTGGTTTGACCAAAGTATTTCCACATGCCTAGCCATGTTCTTTCGTATGGTTGTTTTTGGTAAAATACTATTCTTTTTCGCAAATTTTGTCACAGCTGCATCCAGCGTAAGCGAAAAATTTTCATCAAATAACTACGTCATCCTCCTTTTTTGTAGTGGTTCGGATTTCGCCTCTATCTGGCAAATCGTGAACATTTTTATACATTGAATAATGTGTAATCCTCTTCTGTACAAATGTTTCCGACTTTTTTATATAATTTGCTGCATTTGCAACCTACATTTTTGGTTCTTTCGGATGTGCACTTAAAAACACCGCTTCAAATCGTTTTTTATAAATCGCACTCATTTCTTTCATATATGTTATCCACTAAACAGTTGCAGTTAAACTAATGTTTATTTTAGACCGCCCAAGAGGAACCAATAGAAAACCGATGTAAGCCCCGCCCATATTTGTGCCTACAGTTTTAAGTATAGTTATACCGTACACGCTCTTGTTGAACATACTGTATGTGTCTTCTTCGAGAGAGACGAACGATTTTGATTTTAGTAAAAATCGAAACAGATTCCTCCAAACCAATAATCAAAATTTGCCTACGACCATGCGCCATCGAATTGGCATATTGGAGTTTATCTTAAAAATCTCGAAAGCCAGAGGATTTCATCGACAAACCATGGGGCAAATCTAAATGTTACTTAATCAAAATCTACCTATGGTAATGGGCCATCACCAATTCGATAATCAGATTGGTGTTTATCTGGCAAAATCTCGAAGGAATTTTTCGACAACATTGACAAAAGGAAATTTCAACACGAATATGAAGTTTGCAACAAATAACAGAATTTATGTATGTATTAGTAAGTTCAGTGTATAGTCGGCAAACAATTTGTAATTGCCAATTAGAATATTCGTGTAATAAATTAAAAGGCAATTTGTAACAACTACATACAGACATAAACAATTAAACTTGCCGTACAATCAATTTATTTTAAATGTAAAATAATTATAACTTCTTAAAATTTATAAACTTTTTTCAAAAATTACAGAGTTATTCCCAGGTCGTCACATATATCATAAGTTAGCTTAAGAAGTGCTCTCTCAAAAAAAATGGCAACTATAAAAAAATACGGTAAATTCCCATTTGTTTGCCCCAACCAAACTTTTGATGTATGTGACGACCTGGGAATAACTCTGTGATCTGGCCAAATTTTAATACTGTAAATATCCAGATCACAGAGTTATTCCCAGGTCGTCACATATATCAAAAGTTAGGTTGGGACAAACAAATGGGAATTTACTGTATTTTTTTAAAGTGGCCAATTTTTTTTTTGACAGAGCACTTTTTAAGCTAAGTTTGATATATGTGACGACCTGGGAATAACATAATATTGGTATTGCAGGCGAGTATTTCTTTGTACAATTTATTTGGATTATAAATATGTACAATAATTATATATTTATTAAGTTTCTGTTATGTAAATGTAATCGTACACTTAGTTTAACTTTGAATATTTTTTGTTTCTATTATGAAAAATAAAAGTAAAAAAAAATCAGCAAAATAAAAATCAGAATACATATATTGTGATTTTTCATATACATGTTCTTCGGAAAAATATTACATTAGGTTAGGTTTCAGTGGTTTGACACCTAGGCCATTTTTGGCCCATTGTGATACCACTCATTCACGCCACATCATTAACCCATTCACCTATTCACCTGCTCACACAATTACAGTATACCACCCGCACATTACAAACTCCATGTCAACCTGTACATTGCTGGGGACGATGGGTCGGCGCTGAATTCTGCACTCCAGCAGAGGGTCTTAGTTGTGTTTATTAACATCACCGATTGTAATCAATGATGAAAATTTGATTAGCATCTAGCCTCTGATGGGATTCGAACCCAGTACCTCCTGGTTCAAGTGCCGAAGCGTTAACCACTGCGCCACTTGTCCGGTTACAAAAAAAAATATTACATTGCTTTTACCGACTATTTTACCAATACATGGTTATTTTTTTGTTATTGTCACAGGTTTTGTATACATAAACGGTTTGTTAATTTTTGGTTTTTGTTGAAAACTTCACAACCCAAATTTCAACTATAACCTCATCACACCCACTACAAATCTATAATTAAAATCTTTCTATGGTATTGGGCCATCGAATTGGCATATTCAAATCGATGTCTATCTAGCGTAATATGGAAGGTTCGACTGCTCTGGATTTTGTTTGCTGTTGTTTGAAATTTATCGGTTATCTATCTGGAAAGTTTCGAATGCGAGAACAAATTCAACATTTTCTTTAACTTCCAATTACCCGGAGGCTTGTAGCAGCTTTGTTCGAATTGAATTGTCACTAATCCCTCTTACTCGTATGAATTGTGAAGCAGAAATGTATCTGCAACTGACGCGGAACACACTTTACAATTGAATTTGCAATCAATTTGTTTCGCTTTTGAATACGTGTTTATAAGCGATGTCTTCTGACTAGTGAATTTGTCTTGGGACTTAAATGTCCCTGTATTAATTTAAAATGAGTTTCTGTCGTAATCGTCTTTCATAGGTGGTTTCGGTGCAAGTAAATTAAGTTGAATAATGTCTTTTCGCATATATCTACTCGGATTTTGATATTTTTTGAATCGAAATAAATTCTGAGCCGCTGGATATACTGTTGAAATGACTCTTTTTACCATCGTCACTTTCAAAAGAATAATTAGAACAGCCATAATTAGAGCCATGATCAATTTTTGCTATTGGGCAGCAAGAATTCTTTGATTGTATTGGATCCATCTATTTGTCGTCGCAAACTATTTGTTATATTTCTATTAAAATTCACTAAATTGGTTTCATTCGTTTGATCTTAATGTTGAAACAAAATCATTTTTCCACCCCATTATTGCGGACATTTTGTACAATAGTGTATCAGATTTATTCGCATAATGATTACGTAGAAAATCGATTGGAAATGTTAGAGAATCCCATCAAACATTATCATTTGAATTCTGAAGAGAAATCTTCCGATCTCAACTTGTGTTATATTTTTTCATTATCTGATGATAAATTGACGGTGATCGATACAATAGCACATAAAATTCCATTCCTAAAAAGTAGTCCTATCAATGTTCGTCCCTATCGGTATACACAATCACAAAGAGCCGAAATTGATTTGCAAATTTCTAAAATGTTCTAAAAGGAAGTGATTGAGCCTAGCGAATACCATTAGAATTTTCCACTTTTAGTGATTACTGAAAAATCGGATACGGACGACAAAATGGCGAATCGTTGTCGATTTCCGAAAGTTGAAAGAAATTAAAATAGGTGACAGATTTTCTGTACACCTTATCACGCAAAATTTAGAACTAAAATATTTTAGCACGATAGAAATGGGGAAATGTAAATATTTTAACACGATGTATTTAACTGACAGTTACCATCAGGTGCCACTAGACCACCTAGACCGAGATAAGGTTACTTCTGATACACTTTGTCTGTATTATCATATTTCAATAATGGCCTTTGGTTTAAAAGGCACCCGGCGACCAACGCCTTAATTTCTAAGCGGACCGAACGATATCAAATATTTTATAGATTTTGACGACAGACTACAGTTGTAATTTCACTGACCATAACTCTAAAATTAGAGATATTATTGATTGCTTTTGCTAATACATTTCATTTAAAAGTTAATCCAAATAAAGGATAGTTTCTTCGTATAGAGATAACTTATCTAGTTCACATTATAATGATTGTCGGAGTTAAGCCTCAAGCAATCCGAAAACTATTAAGATGTAAAATACATTTTAAGTTTTGCGAGTTACTATGATCTAACACATTTTTCCAACAATCCGAAACCCTTAACTTCGCTAGCTAAGTTCTAAATAAAGCAGAAAAAACATATTCGGTGTTAGTAATATTGTAGCCACAGATCAACATAAAGCTTTAATTTATTTTGTTTAATGATCCGGTTCTCAAGTTCGATTGTTCGAACCGGTTCTCAAGTTCGATTGTTCAATTGTTCATTTGTTTATAGTTACAAATGAACAATTGTAAACTAATTATAGTATACAATTGTTCATAAAGCCGGAAAATTTAATAGGAATGTTGATTGTCTCAGGGGTATATCCTCTATCCGGTTGCAAGTTAATTATTTGCGATCAGAAATATGGTTACTAGATTTATTTTGCTATGCCAATTGACACATTTTTTTTAAAATTAAATTTGCTTTGCGATTGTAAAGTAGAAATCTACGAAAAGACTGCTACGCATTTTCCGAGGTCACAGTCTTTTTATGTATTTTTACTTTACAATCGCAAAAAATAATTTAAATTTAAAAAAGATGTAAGAATTGGCACGGCAAAATAAATCTAGTAACCATATTTCTGATCGCAAATAATTACCTTGCGACCGGATAGAGGATATACGAATACAGTCAAATTCCTAAAATTATAAAACATTGTAAATCATGGCAAACGCATAAATCTTTTCCATCAAGTAAAATGCCAATGAAATTACTACGACTTAATCACTTCGACACGAACATTTGAGAAACTTTTTTTGGATATTGGTTGGTCCTGTAATCCGTTACATTTTGGAAATAAACTTATACTGACAATACTTGATGAAATTTTATATTGGTGTACCTATTTCAAATCAAGAAAGTGAAACAGTTGCTCGCTCCTACATTCGTTGAACATTGTGTTTGTCCCAATCTCTTTCCTCGCTAACCAAGCATCTAAGCCTCCAGAGTGTATCGGAATCGTAAAATTTTTGAAAATATAGAAATTAGACACTAATCTCTGGAACGACCCCACAAAACTTTTAGGGGTATTTAATAAACACATTTTATTAAACACTTGTTTTTTATTTCTCAAAATTAGATGTTTTGAATATTTTAATTAAAAAATTTGGTCAAAAAAGTTTAAAAAATCACTCGATCGATTTCGACTTGTTAAATTTATAAAAGTAAAATATTGTCATATATAACAGAAAAAAACAAAAAATAAACAAAAGAAGGAGGGACAAAAAATAAGCAATAAAAAGCAATAAAAATTAATCTATTTGTAACGGAACGCGGTGTAATGGTTTGGTAGTGAGCGCCACTCTAATTGATTCTACCATTTGGCGCCACTGCAAAGCAAGATATGTGTTCCGTTAGCAGAATGTCACTGCAATCCTTTTAACATGTGATAGCAGCACGTTTGCGAGGCTAGGTTCAGTCGGTGGGTGGAGTACTTATCACTAATTGCAGTAACCTTGATGTGCTGCCGTGTTACCCATACCGATGATATTGTGAGTGAATACTTATATGGAATGAGACGCTTAAAAAAAACAGAAAACTAACAGGAGGTATTCGTAATTTATTAACGTTATTTATTTGATTGAGAAATTAATCAAAAGAGCTGTAAATAACTCAATGCACAAAAAAAAAGGGAATACTAAAACAACAAATAATTAATTAAACAAAGGTGAGGTATGTACCGTCATTTTATTAGCGTGGTCAAGGCTGTTGTAGACCACATGCTCGCCACCCCTTTCCTACAAGCTATACCGTGCATCACATTATTTTTTTGGTACGCTTCCCTGGTCAACGTGTTAGCCTTAACTATCTAATAAAGTTTACTCAGACATAGTAATTGGGATATTACTACATTAAACTATAAGAAAATTCAAGAAACATTATTACACCACACGAAAAGAAGCAAATTGTAAATGATAGTATCGTGACAGCAGCAATAAAACACACGAAAAATTAACATGAAATTGATTAATAATTATTGGAATAATTCGATCGGAATATTTGTGTTACAAGTACATATGAAAGGTTATTTAAACTATAATTTAGCTAAGTATTTTGTACATCACAATTACAACAATAATAATAAGAATAAGAAATTTGTAATTGTAACGTACTAATTTGATTATTTTATAACAAATTTTTTTGGGTCCGCGGCCCTATTGAGATTGCATAAACATACTAATGATAAACATATGATAATTACTAAATTATAAAATATGAAACTATAATAAACATGATCATTAAAAAAAGTAACCAATAATTAAATAAAATCATCATTAAGCTAATATAATTATAAATAAATTAATAAATAAATCGTAATAAATATAAGTATTTAGTTATTCATATAGAGTTTTTAATTACATTTGTATATACTCCACAGAATTTAAGTTGTATATGTGTATTATGTATATATGATATTTATAATAAATAGGAATATATAAAAAAACTTAGCTTATTTAGGCCGTGATAGACGATGATGATTATTGACAGTTATGCCTATTATATCCAAAATCTTGCTCGATTTACCGTTTTGCGTTTTGACGAGCCGTTTTCAATATTTTCTTTACGGCGTGATTCACTGGTACCCCTACTTGAGTACCGTTGCGATAAAATCGAACCGACAATCGAACAAAAATATATCGCGAAGACGCCAGCCGATAGCGGGGTGCCGCCTAAGCGAATACCACCTTGATTTTTATGTGACTCTGTAGGACCAGAAAATAACATGGTAATGATATAAGAAGAAATAAACAGATTATCACAATTATACAAAAAAAATGTTCCGTTCGTATGGACCGGTATCTTTACCTGCAATCCCCACAAAAGTACTCAATTTGTTTCGGGTAACGTGGCACAAACTATACACGCTCGTAATAAGTAGCGTTTTTAACTTTTTTTTATTTTTATTTTTTTTTATTTTAAATTCACGAGCACGATTTATATATTGTAGTATACACAACACTTGTAATTATATAATTACTTCTGCCAACTAATACCTTGAATCGTTTGCTTATAATTCTTAAAAATACGATCACCGAATGACAGACCACAATTGTATAATTTCAAGTTTTTCGGTGATGAAAATAACACCGAGACACTGTCCAGCATCATCACCATCTATTATCATATTTTTTAAATTATTATACCAATAATCATCACCAGATTATTCAGCCACTTAGATTAGGGCTTTCCAAAATAGCTACAAAAACATCAAGAGATAGATTTGGTAATATACAAACGCGAGTGTCACGATACTATCAAACACATATGAAATGTCGTTGCGCAATTGAATGATAAAAATTCGAACAAACTTATATTTTTAGGCTGCTGGAACATTACCAATGTTACATATTGATCGCGCAGGTGTGCGATTAGTCATCGGCTGAGTAACAAAATTCAAGGTATATTGAAGTACATTTAATTACCCGACGTATTAGTCAAATTCTAGAAAAGGGCGGGGTCTGTAATTGGTGAGAGTATCCGAATTTCTCTCAGTTCGTCAAGGATATTTTGGTTAAGAAATATTGATTTTCGAATTTCGTAAGACTCTAAGGTATCTAAACGTCTGCCTTTAGGTTGTATATGTAATATGTCTAAATTGTTCAAACTAGCTGTATAATTTTCTAAAGTTAAATGGTTATAGAAAGCTGATTGATTGCAACCAGATAAATGTTCTTTAGCTCTAACTCCAAAATTGCGCCCAGTCTGGCCAATATAGGAGAAACTACAATAATTCCTATTAATCCTATAAATACACCAGACTTGGAAAGGCGATCAACTCTATTTTTATTGTTAAAAAACATTTTCTTTATTGTGTTATTATTATAAAAAGCAAAACTAATATTGGTGTAATTGGACACGATGTTGCTAATCCGTTGGCTCGTTTTTCCTATATACTCCCGCGTTGGTCTATCCGGTGGATAAATACCCGTTAAAGTTTTACGCTTTAGCTTTTTATTCAATAACTTTAATATAGTCCTAGTTGCATATCCGTTATTCGTTGCGATTTGTAGAATTATATTAAACTCTATGTTATAATTTGGATTTGTCAAAGGGATGTTTATTAGTCTATCTATGAGTGAGTGGAAAGCTGACATTTTAATATTATGGGGATGGTTTGAAGAACTAGGGATAACCGCGTCTGTATACGTTGGTTTCCGATAAATTTTGAAGTCTAAAGAATAATTAATCCTGCTTATTATTATATCTAGAAAGTTAATACATTTATTTTCTTCTTTTTCTAACATAAAATCAATGGTGGGATATTGAGAATTAAACCAAGTAAGGAATGAGTCTAACAGTCTATCAGTTCCATTCTATGTCATCAATATATCTATACCTAAAAATTATATGAGGAAAATAAGGATTGTTATTTGATATGATCATTTGTTCAAAGAAATTCATGAAGATTTCAGCCAACATCAGCGAATTTGAAATATGTATTATCAAAGAAATAATTTTGTTTAATACTAGTCTCAAACACTAACTTTAGTTCACGACGTAAGCCCTCATCTACAACATCCCTATTTAAGGGATCCAACTAAGTCTTTTAAGACTTCGGTTAGTAAGTGTATCAACCACAATCCCCGAAGTTGTTTGATGGAACTGGTAGGAAATACTGAAAATCCAATATTTGTTTAATTGCAGATTGAAAGTCTATCTCAATACCTATCCAGTGGTACGTTTTTTGTACTTGTACCGCCATGCCAACAAAGTGATTTTTTGTCAAATGCATATAGTAAACTTTCGAATTAAATTCTAAAAATAATTCAAAAAGATCAATACAATAGCATGCCATGAAATATTTCGCTCGAAATTGTGATCATTCGCATATCGACGCTTAGACTGGACGATCCTCTATTGCTTACGTCTCAACCAGAGCAAAGAAATGGATACCAGACCAGAGGTAGCCGCACAAATGGTTGCACTAATTTATGCGGAGCAGCACCAAAGTAGAGTGGCTCTACAACAAAATTTGAGCTGGGTCTCAGTTCGCCGAGTGTGGCAGAGATATCAGAAAACTGGTGGCTTCAGATGGCGACAAGGATCTGGCCGACCTCGTGATACAGCACAGCGTGATGACCGCTTTCTTGTAACAACTTCGTTGCGAAATCGCCGTGTGAATGCGGTTCAACTGGGACGGTGGTTCCAAGAAGCTCGTGACATCGAAGTCAGTCGGTGGATAGTTAGAAGACGACTTCGGGAAGTTAATCTGACTGCACGAAGACCAGCAACCGGGCCGACATTGACCGAAGCCCACCGACGAGCCAGTCGTGAGTTCGCTGGAGAGCATTTGTATTGGACAAAAGGAGAATGGAAAACAGTCCTGTTCTCTGACGAGTGCAGGATGTGTTTATATGGCACCGATGAACGCGGAAGAGTATACAGAAGACAATTAGAGCGATATACACAATATTGCATTGAAGAACGTGTCTCGTCGGTGGATTGTGCATGTTCTGGGGAGGCGTATCATTAGAGGCGAAGACAGATCTTGTATTCACCACACGAGCCAATACTATCTGTCGATCAAGAGGAATGAATTCTTAACCGTGCATTAGGGAAGTACTCGAGGAGTACGTCGTTCCGGGTTTATTGCTGAAATTTTTATGTTTATGCAGGATAATGCGAGACCGCATACGGCTGGTGTAGTATACCAGTACCTTCTAGAGGTGGATGTGCCTGTTATGGAGTGGCCAGCTCGAAGCCCAGACCTCAGCCCTATCGATCATTTATGGAATGAGTTAAAAAGAAGGGTTCGAGCCAGAGATGTTGCTCCAACGAGTCTCTAGGAGCTGCAACAGGCGATGGTAGAGGAATGGGAGGCGATACCTCTAGATTTTGTGAAAACTTTGGTGAAATCAATGCAGCATCGAATGGAAGCTGTCATTCGTGCCAGGGGAGGGAATACTTCTTATTAAAAAAACTGTTTCTTTTTGGTTTATTTCCATGTTTTAATTCGATTTTTACCCCTAATTTTCATGCTGACAAATTTACAAAAACGTGTACCCCAGATGTTTACCCCCAAAAATCAGTTTGATGGCACGTATAAATACAAAAATTGTACCACTAGATAGGTATTGAAATAGACTTTGAATTTGCATTAAAAAAAATTAAACAAATATTAGATTTTTTTGATATTTTTGAACTTTTGTGGAAAATTGAGCACATAAGAGTGGTAACTTGTTGATGCAAAGGTTTCCTCAAGAGAAAATATGGTTAAATCGTAAACGGATAATGAATATATTAAAAGTTCGTAAAACAGCTTCCAAAGATTAAAATGAATACCTTGTTAATATCAATTCGCACATGATATCCTACTTATTGTAAATAATAATTACTAAAAATATGACATAGAACAGATTTTATGAATAATTAGCAATATGAAAATATTTTTCACCACTCAAAAATCTCGTCTTATCAGATAAGTAATTTACATGTATAAACGGATTTTACTTTATATACCTAAATATATAAAGATCAATTATCTGAGACGTACACCTACCATCATAATTTACTTTTAAATACCTAAACAAATTCTATTAAGCTGATAGGTATAATACCTTATCCGCCCACCCAAATTAAATACTTTGTGTAACTATATATAACCACCCACATCCCAGAGCAACGCACACATAAAGCGTCGTACGTAATTACGTATTTATATACTCAGTCAACAGCTTCTGTAATACCCAAATGCAGTTAGGAAAACAACAACAACAATATTAGAAATTATACAACAAATTCTTTTTTAGATTTTCTTTTTAATCTTAAACACTTAGATACGTTGTTATATAACGTCACAAAATCTTTTAGAAATTGTATTTTCAGTTTTTCTTGTTCGATTCAACATTCTCTCGTGTCTTCATTTTTTTTTTTTTTTTTTTTTGGTGAGAAAAAAAATCTTAATAAGAATTTTCCCTCTAAGCTTCTAAAATCTTATCAACGATTTCAGGGTGTGTAACTTTTTTTTTGTAGAAAATTTAAATAAAATTTATGAGGTCCCTTGGGTGGTAATACAAATGATTCAAATGAAATTTAAAGATATAAAAACGAGTTCGAAAGTTAAAATGTGCCAAACTATATACGAATACATATACCAACAGAACAAAAATAAAATAAAAAATTTATATGCATAGAAGGAAAAACAAAACGAAAATCGTGATTTTTCTTAATTTTCTTTTATGGCATTTTCATCATATATAACGTTTTTCTTCTCCTAACAAATAATCGTTAACAGTTTGTAATTTTTGTTTGGTTTG
This sequence comes from Nephrotoma flavescens, assembly GCA_932526605.1. Classification (NCBI taxonomy): domain Eukaryota; kingdom Metazoa; phylum Arthropoda; class Insecta; order Diptera; family Tipulidae; genus Nephrotoma; species Nephrotoma flavescens. The sequence continues at coordinate 115,593,383 of OW052222.1, forward strand.
GTCTTAATTTGGATCTGGGTTATGCGAAGATAAATGGTTGGGATAATTATGACATTTAAGTATCGATCAGGCACTTTATTGAACTCGTGAAAGTGTTTTTTGTTCGACCGAAATGGCTTAAAAAATGTTTACATTTATTGATTCTGGAAAGCAAACGGCTTCTAATAACTTAATTTTTGAAAGATATAAACAAACTATTGGTGGAAGAGCGGTTGGTGGTAAAGCGACTAAAACTTAACCATCAACGACCGCACTGGAATAGCGCAGCAGAAATGGTTAAAATGGATGAAATAAAAACCTTTCAAAAGATGTCCTCAAGAAATTATAGTTCAAACCGCCAAAATGCCGCAATTTTAACATTAAATGTGCGTAAATCGTGCGCATTTTACCACGTCGCGCTGATTGACAACGAAATCAACGAAAAAATAATTATTTAAAGTGTTTGTTGCTTTTCGAGTGGAGCCAGAAGAAATAGCGGGTTACCCTCGATATCCCAACTACAACCCAACCACAAAAACTATATTTATCAACAGTTGCCATTGCTATAATCTGTTCACGAAAGCACTTTATTAATTTAAAATTACCAGCGTTTTTGCGCCCAACTATAAAATTTAAATAGCGGTACCATGTTTCTACACTATTTTGGGTTTTCGGAAAGCTCTTTTTTGCCGCATCAAAATGCGACCAGAACTCTGGTAAAACCAAGAGCTCTAATTTGTTTTGCTGAGTTAACCATGAATTTTTCTCCAGTTTCCGATAATATTTGTAGACTTCAATGAAGGTAATAAAATTGGCAAAAAACTGAATTAGTCGAAATTGGCACGTGCATTGTTCAACTAATTCGGTTTTATTTCGGGCATTTTTCAGATTTGTAAATTTAGGATTTTGATTTTATGGGATTTTATTTTTTAAGGTAAACATTTTTGTTGGGATTATGGCTTTCTAGTTTTTTGTGATTTGGATTGATGTGATCAGGATCTATATATAAGTTAAAACTTGCTAAAACATATTCTGGAAGTAGGACCTTCTTGTTTAAATTTATATAAATTTATTTCTTTTTTTATGTTATCAGGCAATTCATAGAATATTTTCAAACCATTATACATTAAAATATTTTTTACTTTCACATTCCTTAACAATTGTAATCGAAAATTAGACATGTTTCTCAAATTATAATTATGTATGTCATTATTATAGACTAATCTATCACACAAATATTCAGGATATAAATTATGTTTCATTTTAAAAATTATTATTAAGACATTTACTTTAATTCTTTGCCTAACGTTTAACCATTCTAGTGCATCTAACATACACTTTTTTGAAGTTTATCTGTTTATCCTTAAAATAATTCGCATGCCCTTATTTTGCAATTTTTGCAATCTATCTAGCATTTCTTGATTTGACATCGATTTGACTCTGTTCCTCTAATACCATACTCTTCCAACTTTTGAACCAGTATATAACGATCTGTCGTTTCAAAAGCACGTGTTAGGTCTAGAAAAACAGCAATTACCACTTTTTTAACATGGCATGCCTTTTTCCAGTTTGTTGTAACCAAATTAACTAACGACTCGCAGCTATGGTGTTTCCTAAAACCTGATTGATACTTATAGATATTAATTTATTGGTTTTAAAATAATTTACTATTTGATCATGCACAATTGTTTCCAATATTTTTGCTTCAGTTAAGAGAGTATTAGCTGGACGAAATTCAGTTACTTTTTTGTGCTTGTAACTTTTTGTATTGGTATAACTACAGAAATTTTCCATCGATCCGGGAAACGCCATTTTCTATTGATTTATTTATTATTGATAAAAGGTTCCCACCAGTAAGATCAAAAAAGTCAGTAAAAATTTTAGCACTAGCTAAATTATTATCAATTTTGTTATTCATACTTTTTAAAACGGTTCGAAGCTGTATAATTGGTACATTCTCAAATTTATTGACGATTTATTGACCCTTGGTATTTTACTAATATATTGAATTATTGTAATACTTTGAGTTAATTCTTGAACACTATATTAACAAAATATTCATTAAATTTATTAGCGATCACTAAACTCTCATCAACCAAATATCACCTCACTAATTTCTTCATGATTCTTTTTTAGCACATGCATTTTGATATTTTTCCACATTGACTTTTGGCCATTCGACCTTTCCACTTTATTCCGAATATATTGGTTCTTAGCATAATCGCACTCCAAGTTATATTTATTTCTAAGATTTGTATATTTTTCCCATTCTGTAATATTATTAGACCAGACAGCTATGTTATGTTGAATAATTTTTTCTCTTCTTAGAATTTTCAAATCCGTAGTAAACCAGCAGCGCTGAATTTCTTGAATTGTTTTTACTACTGCGATTTTAACTAAGTTTGAATTAAACTTATCCGCTTTTGTATTGCAATCACTAAAATATATGGTCATGATATCGTTTAAACAAATATCTCGTGTAAATTCATTTTCATGATATTTCAAACATCGTTCTTCAAACCATCCCCATAATATTTCGACTTGTTAGGTCATCATCAGGAGTATCTACTGAATTGTATTAGTAAAAATTTTTTGCTCTACGAGTCCTCTTTTTCGGTTGAACATTTCCATCAGTAATAAATTGTTTGATAGTACAGCCAAATGAAGCACGTGAACGAATCCTATCCGAACAACGTTGAGCGTAAATAGCAACAGCATTTTCAAGATTATTACAGGCTGGCTACTGCCAACCTGCAGATTCCACTAAGCGCTTATGGAATGTTTTGCTTTACACACACTCGATGCGCATTGTTCTCGCTCTCCCCCATTTTCGTTCAGTTACCAACAAAACAAAAACAAACACACAGGAATCCACCCACCATTTACCGCGTATAGACATCAAATCAACCCGGACGCAAAACAACCCGGACGCAAAGCAACCGAGGAGAATAAAAACACAAAAATGTACAAAAAATGGGGATGTAATCCATAAAATGAACATTTGGTCTTGTTAAAGACAACACAGTCGTAACAAGATTTCTGCCAGCTTCTCCATAAACCAGAACCATTTAAATTTTCTCTGGCACAGTTAAACGCTCCATTCTAAAGTATTTTATCGTTTATTTTGCAATTACGAAAAACATGAAGATGAGAAATAACACAAACGTTAAATGTGATTTACAAAACTGAATAAATTGTTTTGATGACGAATTTCGAGTATTTCCAATGAAAACGTGATGTTTTTTCTTTCAAACGTATTGCAGAATCAAATGCATGTGTTCTAAGAAGAAGAAATTGAAAAAATTGAATTTCGTCGATTACGACGCCATCTATCATGAACCGAACAAAATATTTCATTTAAATCATACGTACTTTTAGTCGTAGAATCCGTATCTGCAATAAAAAATTTGGCTTCCTATCTTAGTTTAAAAGTTACCACCGCCCCACCTACAAAGCGGGGTTGGGGGACTATTTTTTTGCACTAATGTATTTCCCCCGCGGTATGATTAAATTTTGATTATGGACATTTTTTCCGTAGAGTGGCTATTTTTCGAGATATTTGATCGTCTCAGTTTAAAAGAAACACTCGGTATATAGAGTACTATGATTAGTGTCCAAATCCATTTGTAGTTCATTTTTTCACAATTGTAGCACTTCTTTTCCTCAGTATTACATTGCTGATTAGCGGGACGCTCTCACCACAATCAGCACACATATTCTTATTTTTACATTCCGTACTTCTATGCTCAAATGACAAACACTTAAAACACCTTCTAATAAAAAAGCCGTCATAAGCCTCACATTCTAGGTTTATTTGCCAACACTCAAAATTTTATTATACGTTTCAGTATGCACCTCTATAACCGCATTAAAAGGCCTATATCATTTCTTGGCTTTATAAATCACTTTTAACCCTACTGTCAATGAATAATTCTAGCCGGACCTTTTTGAAATTCAAATTATTATTTTCACGGAAATAGTGCAGCCACCTATATGAAATTTTGCGAATTCCTCAATTGATATGTTTGCTAAAATTTACAAATAAAAAAAAATAAATAAATATGCGAGGGAATATGAAAAATACCGGTTTTTCAATTTCTACACCGCTTTTACATGAATGGGTCTGGCCAGACCTATTTTTTTTCGTTCATTTTAAATAATTTTTTATGTGGAAAAATAAATAGGTTTTGTGTAGAATAACATAATATACTTGATAGAAAATATTTTTACTCAGCAAAAAAAAATTTTTGTTTACTTTGCGAGTAATTAAAATCCGTTATTTCGTATGTAAAGTGAAACTACTGAAAAATTTTAGTGTATACATCTAGAAATAATTATATTTTGTAAAGTGTTGCTTTGCTAAATAAAAATATTATTGATGATATAAGTAGTTATAGATCGAGACGGTAAGAATAATGTTTGCTAGCATGTAAACTGTTTACTAAAATTTATATTATCTAGAATGTCCGACACACAAAGAGAGCAAGAACTTAGAAGGCTTGCTCAAGAAATTAGTAATGATATTGATAGCGATGTTGGTGATTTTAGTGACGATGAAGACGAGGATTATGTCCCAGAAGGACGAGTTTCTGATAATGAATCAGATCTGGTAATCGAGGGTTTCAGCGACATTGACGATTCCGATGATGAAGAGGTTATTGATGAGCTTCACGAGGAAAATGATCTCGCTTATCAACAGCAAAATTTGTAATCATCAATAGAACATTTCGTTGCACGAGATGGAACGAAATGGCAGAAAAATCCACCCTCTTCTGGACGTATTAGAAACCACTACATTATTAGAGAAACCGGCGGACACGCAAGACGAGGAATAAGTGCAAACCCATTTGATATTTTTAAAACTCTGGTAACCGAAGAAATGGTCGATATTATACAAAGATATACAAATAGAAAGGCAAGCACAGAGACATCGAACTATAATGCTAACAATAGCTCAAACAGGCCCGCAAAGTGGACTCCCGTAACATCTCAAGAAGTATACGCATATTTTGGAATTTTGTTGGCCACCGGATTATATCATTTAAATATGCAACACACAAAGAAATTGTGGTCAACCAAAAAAGATCCAGTATTTCGAGTAACAATGTATATCAATCATTTTGAGCAATAAGCCGTTTTATAAGATTTGACGACCGAAGAACACGTGCCGGCGGAGGCAATAACTGGTAATGAACAGTTATTTCCCTATCGAGGACATACTAAATTCACATAGTGCATACCATCTAAATCCGCCAAATATGGTATTAAAGTATGGTGGGCCTGCGATTCATCCAGCAGGTTACCCCTGCAAAAGAATGTTGTACACCAGTAAGGAGTCAGGACGGGAAAGAGAATGCAACCAGGGAGAAAGGGTGTAGCTCGAACTCACGAATGCGTATCAAAGGAGTGGAAGAACGATTGTTGCGGATAATTTTTTCACGACTTTGGAAGGTGTTGAGAAACTTAGAGCGGCAGGAATGGCTTTTGTTGGCACTCTTCGTAAAAACAAAACATATATTCTCAAAAGAAATGTTAGCGGATTGTAGCCGATTAGTTCATTCAAGTGTATTTTGTTTTTCAGATCACATTTCTTTGGTGTCCTATGTGCCAAAAAAAAATAAAGTAGTATTGTTATTGTCATCTGTTCATTATGATACAGAGATCGTTGGTGAAGCGAGAAAACCTCAGGCAATAATATTTTATAATAAAAATAAAGTAGGGGTAGATAAAATGGACCAAATGTTGGGGGAAACGACAGACAAAAGGATCGCCATTGGCTCTTTTACAAAATTTTAGATGTGGCCACTTTAGCATCATTCATCATTTATAAAAGTGTAAATGATAGTAATAAAACCAGAAATACTGATACTGGTCGAAAATATATTCATTTTTTGGTAGACCAATTAGTAACATCTGAGATAGAGAAAAGAATGAATAATCCGAGAGTAATTGGTCTTTCTTTCGTAAAAAATAGAGTGGAAGCATTTTTCGGAGCACCTTTAGAGCAGAAAAACCCCAGCCAAACACTAGCCGATCGTCAAACCAAAAGAAATCCTGTCAGATTTGTAGATTCAACGACAAGTTTCAGAGAAAAACTGGTTTCACATGTACTTTTTATGCCGATCCAGTATGCCTCCAGCATAGCGTGCAATATTTAAAGTACCATAAATGCTGAAATTAAATAAAAAAAATACCGACTAAATGGCACAGTGGTTAAAGCTTTGGCATTTGGATCAGGAGGTACCGGGTTCGAATCCCGATAGGGGCAGGATGCAAAAGTAAAATTTCATAACAGATTACGATCTGGGATGAAATGTAACACATCTATGACCCCCTGTCGGAGTGCAAAACTCATGGGCCGACCCATCTTCCATGTCAGTATAGGCTGGCATGGAGCTTGCAATGTGCAGATGGTCTTAAAATCGGCCCTATAGCCGTACGTCTTCGATTTGGCAGGTGATGCGTAAAGTAAGACGGAAAAAATAAACCGCGAAAGAGCAGGGAGTGCTTCGGCCCCAAAACAGATGGCATGGATAAAAACAAAAAAAAAAATAAAATAAAAAATAAAAAAAATAAAGGCAATTAAAGTTAACAAAAAATGAAATTATTATAAAAAATGAAATTATTGTAAAAAATGAAATTATTATAAAAAATAAAATAAATACTTCAAAAATATGACAAAAATGTGTTTTTATTGTTTTCCATGTAAATTTCGTTTTTTTTTCATAGAAAATATATGAAGGTCCAGCCAGACCTATTCATAGACGGAAAGGTGTAAGAACATTTCATTGACAGAAGGGTTAAAGTTATTTTACTGTCTTTCAAAAATCCATTTTGTTTTTTTAAACAATTTATACTAACACCTCTTCAATGTATTCGTCAGTTATATTTACAATTTTTACTCTTAATTAATTTTCATTGCTTAGTTCAATTTTATAGTCTTTATTCAATTTTTCATGTGCAATATTTTTTAACTTATTCAATATTATCACAACAAACTATTACCGCACCATTTTTAACTTTTGCAACACTTGATATTTTTAATTCCCCCGTGGATGGAGCAATATTGTCTTTTAATATTTTTTCCGTCACCAAATCATCTTGTGTTTTTTTCGGTTTGACCACTACACTAGGTAATTTTTTTACCACCTCATCAAACGATTGTTTAGTTTGCACATTTTCAACAACAACTTTTTAATTTCCTTCAATACGTTATTTTTGTTGGTTTTTAGATTTTCAACCAACTAATCAACTGCATATTTCTGCTGATCAAATTTTGCATTTAATTCCAACTTAGCTTTTTTTAAATTGCAGCATTGTGTTTATAATATATAGAAAAACAATGAGCTTAAAAATATATTACAATATCACCTCACCAGGCGCGCGACACTCAATATAAATTTATAACTGTATAATATTGCGTTGCGAGGCAACGAAAACGAGGAAAAAGATTCGTAGGGAATTCGTCTTATATGGAGCGGTATCTATTGAGGTAATATTGTACTTTCTAATAACTCCACTATTTATTATAAACACAATGATTGCAGTCATTGACTTCAATTTGTTCCGACCTTAATTTTTTGATGCCTTCACATAATATTTTTTGTAATAACAGTACTGAAGGAATTACACTGTCTATTTTTTTGTCTATATTTATAATGTTATTAATTTGCACTTGTTGTAAAATATTCTCATATTTTTATTTTTTATAAAATCAAATTTACTTTTGCATTCTAAGCATAAAAAATCACATTTTGGTTTTTAAGCATAACCCTCAACTCATAATCCGATAAATTAACATATTTTTTATGTCACTTCCTGCTACAGAATGAACAGTACAATTCACTTTCAACAATTCTCCCCTATTAGACTTTCCACACTTATCACATATTTTTATTCTTTGTGAGATATAGCACACCATTGAAAAAGTGAGTCCATCCAGGAACGTCATAATTAGAAAATTAGAAAAATAATTAGAACACAAAATTTAATTTAGACATAATTAGAAAATTAGAAAAATAATATGATCGGACACCAAAAATCATCTATCTATAAATCAGAGAGAATTTATATCTGACAAATCGGTTAATATTTTATCTGAAAAGGCTTTTTACCGAGTTTTATATACACTATACTTCGCCTGTTTTTAAGCATTTTTGTTAAAAAAAAATGCTATATGGTTTCGGTTTGCCGTCTGTCCGTCTGTGTGCACGACAACTTAAGAACGAATGGAGATATCAACTTAAATTCTTCACTAAAACTTCAAGCAATTCTTGGGAATGATCCCTATTGATTTGGACATTTCTATGTTTAGGGTGTTCGGAGGTAAGTAGGGTTTTGTTAACCCCCCTCCTTAAAATTGTTAGATTTTTTTTTCATTTTCTATTCTATTTTGGTTTCATAGAGCATGTGAATGTGGAATCAAAATATATCTCGTTTGGATGTGGTTTTGTGTGAGTGGTGTGGTTATAGGGGTGGTAGGAGTGGTGGTATGGGAGTTGGAGGGAGTGGGATGAGGCGTTTTGGGTTTGGTGTGGGAATTTGGGATTTGGTGGATGAGGGTTTGTGCGGGTGAGATAGGTTTTGGGGGTTTTGGGTGGTGGGTGAGGGTGGTAATAATGTTTAGGTGTGGTGGTTTGTGATTTTTTTTGTGGAAAAACTATTTTCTTTTATTTTATAGGCAACAAAAATGCTTATAGGGTTCGGCTCCGAACCTGTCCCGTCTTTTTTTATTACATCAGAGAGATAAAAAGAAAGCCTTTTCCGTTTTTTTATTTTATCGGATCGATCCGATAATTTTGTTTTTGTTTTTTTTATTTTCTCAGACCATTCTCAGATCATCATTTTTAACCTGAATTTTTTTCAAATAGTTCAGAGAAAAAACAGTTTTGAAGTATTTTGAGAGAAAATATGGCGAAAGATATGGAAAATGGTAATTAATAAATTAATCTTTAATTATTTTTATCTTATTTTTATTAAATTAATTGTAAAATTAATAATACACTAATTTATTATTTTTTCGTACCCAAAATACATATTTTCAGTAAAGTGTATAAAACTCGGTTAACAGCCCTTTCAGGTTAAATATTATCCGATTTGTCAGACAAATAATCGCTCTGAATTATCTGATATCTCGGATACAATAAAAAAACAGGCCAACTGAAAATATGTAATTTGAGTATCTACCACGATTTAACGCATAATAATTTAGCGTATTATTAATTTTACAATTAATTTAATAAAAATAATTACAAATTGATTTATTACCATTCTCTATAGCGTCCGTCATATTTTCTGTCAAAATATTTCAAATATGCTTTTTCTTTGAACTATCTGAAAAAAAATTCAGTTTTAAAAATGACGATCTGAGAAAGGTCAGAGAAAATAAAAAACGAAAACAAATTTATCGGACAAAAAACGGGAAAAGCTTTGTTTTTATCTCTCTGATCTGTAATAAAAAAACAGGCCACCAGTACAACGAAAGAATAATTTAAAAAGAAAATCCATAAAAATAAAAACCAGGATATTTTTAATTGCACGACCAAGATTTAGGAAAAAATTAATTATGAAAATCTTAGTTTTGAAAACTAGGGTTTGAGAAACTCTGTATTTAAAAAACATATTTCTGTTTAAAGCGAAATAATTTTTAAAAAAGATGTCGAGGCCAGGTTACCAAAATGTTCCGCAATTTGGTTTTCAATTTAAAGAATTCAAGATCTTATAGATCCAATTTATTTAAAAAATTCAATATCTCATAGATTAAAATAAATCTTCCAAACCTCTTGACAATCTCTGAATAACCATATCTGCAATTACAAAAGAATGGATGTGTGTTTAAAATTCCGCGGTGAACATTTTCGAATATTAAACCATTTTACGCAAAAATATAAAATTAAATTTACATAAAACAGTATCATATAACCGTGATTATAAAAAGGCAATATAAATTTAGGACTATATACCCAGAATTGGGATTCAAGTAGTCGTCTTCGTAGTCGTATCGTCTTCTCAGGACAATTAACGTACTGTTGGGCCGAAATATAATTTTGGTCGTAATTTTCTTATGGGCGGTTACACAGAAAAATGACTAACGGCCGGTTAGTTGTGCGCTAGTTAAATGTTTTATATGAAATCTGTGTTCGTAATCCGAAAAAACTCAACGCAAACTTGATTAAATATATTTTATTCCGTGGAAATATTTAGCTTGCGTACAAATATTTAAATGGCCAATTTTGATTGAATAAACTTTTTAACAAATCGTTAAATATTTCCATAGAATAAAATATATCTAATAGTTTTTTCTGATCGCGAACACAAATTTCATATAAAACATTTAACTGGCGCACAGTAACCGGCCATTAGACATTGTTCTGTGCAACCGGGCATTAATCTTCTAAACATGTGTAGACTCCTGTCAACCTCTGATTTATCAAGGCTTCCGTCAGTATCCTGAGTTTAAGTGACCTCATACAACTACATTTGCAATTGCAGTTGGAAAATCGCCCCGCGCCTAGCAAATTTTTTCATCTCTGGGATTCTATCAACGGGCTAGATTGTGCTTTGCCTCCTTGGTAAACTAAACGAGTTTGACCCAAGTAATAGACAGTAATTGATCCTTAGATATGTAGCGAGAATTAAATATAAAGGACGCCAGGACATGGCAAAAACAGGACTGCTGCAAAGGTAATAAGTGCTACCATCATTTTACTCCAACGGACGGCATGAGGCGGTTGGAGTCAAATCTCATGATTAAGATGTTAAAAAAAAGTTAAAGCCTTGATCTCAGCTTGAACCCTGTACAAAACAGGTGATAACGCTCTAATGGTCCGAGAATAAGCATGAAACGAAAGATTCCAAAACCTGCATCTCGGCCCATCCCAGCTAATCATCAAAATTAAAGACTGGTTTCGTTTCTGTGTTTCTGTGTTTTCCTCTTAGAGCTAAGGATAAGTGTTGATTTAATTTGCTTCTTTCTCGATGGGGAAATTATGGTTTCAGTTATAATTCATCGGAATGGGAGCATTTTGCTTAATCCTAATAAATCAACTGTAAAGTTATATATTAAGTATATTTTAAATTTCCTAAAGATAGTCCAATACCACCATTATTTTTCTCCTACTATTTCAAGATGAAGTCAATATTTTTGGTACAGTGAGTTGAAATTTTTTTCCTAAACGATAAATTTAATTACTTTAGTGTTTTAGAAAAAAGTTATATCTACAGTGTAGCAATATAGTAAATTAATATCCAGTTTTAAACTAAATTTATTTTTTGTCGCAGAATTATTTAATCTCCCAAAATGGAAACAATATTAACTGAATGTTTTTTCATCGCGGTATTTGTGTGGATGGGCCACAGTGCCTCATGGTTTTACTATCGAAACAAACAATGAGTGCTTCAAATACGAATATGTATCAAAATTTGCCATTTTAAGTTTAACTTTAAATAGACAAGCAAATGTTTTAATGCATTACTTAAGAGCTCATACATTAATTTAATAAGTCAAAAGGAAAGCAAACAAATCTATTCCAAAGTCGGCTAAAAGCAATACAAAAAGTTTTTAGTTCAACAACAAAAAACAATGTGGAAAAAGTAAGGAAAATTATGAATTTTTCATATGGGTTTTGGTACACGAATAGATTATGTAAAACCAAAACTTTTATTTCCTTTCTGTTATCATTACGTATATGGTATATTGTGGTGGTGCCTTGTGCTTGTGAGCGAACGTAGCATAAAATGAGAATGTTGTTTTTGGTGGAAAAGCTAAAAATACCAACACCACCACTTAAATAAAGCAACATTCTTAATAATAATACGATATACAACCAAATGTGTGTTATTTGAATTAGAACAAAAAATGTATATAAAATAAAGTTCACACTTTATCGTTTTATCTTATCGATTATCGATTAAGATATCGAACATAATAAAAGAAAACCGAGAGAAACCAGTAAAATGGAAAAGAAATATAACGAGAAATTTGTAATGACTAATGAGGTTGGTATTTTATGAATAAGAACACAGTGCGGAACTTTAAGATGATGGCATATGAAAATTGTTTTTGAAAAGCATTGGTAGTAAAAAATTTGAAATCTGTATCTTAAACCAACTATCAGGAACCGGTTGTACCTCTAATCAAAATTACTTTTTGGTCATTGTAAGTTTAATTTTGTAACAAAATGGTAAATAATATTCGATCACCAAAGCTTCGCGACTCTTGTTTCCATATCAAAATTTAAAACTTTTAAATATGTACTCGTATGTTGGTAAAATACTACAAAACTAATACTGTTTATTGTATTTAACACATTTCAGATTTATTATAGTGTCTCTATATTTATAAAATTAAATTTTAAACTGCACATCTGTACAGTCACACATGAAATTCCAACCATATATTATCTTAAGTGTAGCAGTGGTTTATGTGATTAGCTATTATATCAATATTATTATTTATTCTAGGTGTTCCATGACTCAGTTCGCTAGAACTACTGGTGAGACTGGTGAGCCCATTTTAATAATAACTTAGGTTTAATATATTAAGTTTATTTATGTATAATTGGATGAATGCTATCAAAACGTAAGATAATCTAAAGTAAGTAACACTTGACGTGAAAGATAACTATAGGTGAACTCCAACTTCAGGACAACTTCAGCAAATTATCACAATGAAGATTAAACCGATAATGCTGTAAATCTAGTAGTACACCAAAAATTGCACTTTACAGAAAATATTGGATAAACAACAGCATCTTCTAATAATCACTATTAATCTTATCATTTTTATCATTCCTCGCAAAAGGTTTTCTTATTGTTTCAAGCTTATTATTGATTATCTAAATTATATCAAATCATATCAAATCATTTCAGATCATATTAAATCATATCAAATCATATCAAATCACATCAAATCATATCAAATCAAATCATATCAAATCATATCAAATCGTATCAAATCATATCAAACCATATTAAATCATCAAATCATATCAAAACATATAAAATCATATCAAATAAAATCAAATTATATCGGGGTGCGAGTAGCCCATAGATAAATGACATAAACAACGTCATCACCGCCTCAAGTGCCCGCATGGGAACGCAAAAAGAATACGCATAAACGGAATGAAATGGAAACACCTATAGGAAGATGTAATCCGGTGATAAAAAATTTATTGTACAATCTACCCTAGGTGGGGCTTCCTCTGCTCAGCCGGTAAATTTCGATTCACGTCTCCTTCTCTGAGAATTGGTGTAAACTAGGAGTGTAAGAACATCCTAATACATAATATTGTCAAGCGTTGAACTAGAATAGTCTGCAATTATACTTGTAACGAAGCGAGGCACATTCTCGGTACTAATGGGGTTCATAATTAGTTTCCGTAATGCGTGTTAAATGCATTTTCAATATATAAATAATATCCTATATTCATCTGTTAACGTTGATGTCCTCTTCATTTGGCGTAGAGTGATTAGTAAAATAACATCAATAGTTGGGTGCGCATTGCGGAAGCTATTTTGTTTTTGCTTCCTAGATTTCTAAACCAATTCTTCAAAAAGGCCTTGGATCAACTTCTTGGATCAACAAATCACTTTCGTAATGACGAGTGGTGTGCTGGTCGTTTTTTACACTTCAGAAGCAGTACCATCCGTTACTTCTTTCAAATATCTAGACACGTACCTTATCTTACACAATAGATCTACTTCTGTCTTATATACATACATAGATGCTGCCACATGGTTCGTTCACTACTTCATCTTAGAAGCCACCTAAGCCATAGTATTTCTACCACGTTAGGAGCCGCCTGTAGCTCAAGTAGTTTTTTAAGGAATTTTTATGTTGGAAATAGGATTTTTAAACGGTTTTAGGAGGGAATTCGGGAATATGGCCATCTGGGAAGTAACTCAGGCATTTCTTACCTGATTATGTTGGGATTGGGTATGTTGGATTGAAATGAGATTCTTAAATGATTTTTGGAAGAAGTTATAGAATATGGCCACCTGGGACGGAACTTGACCAATTCTTAACTGATTATGATGGGATTGGGTATGTTGAATGGAAATGGGATTCTTAAATGATTTTTGGAAGAAGTTCTGGAATATCCCATAGAAGAATCCCATTTCCATCCAACATACCCAATCGCATCATAATCGGTTAAGAGTTGATCGAGTCCCGTCCCAGATGGGCATATTCCAGAACTTCTTCCATAAACTATTTAAAAATTCCATTTTCATCCAACATAACCAATCCCATCATAATCAGTTAAGAATTGGTCAAGTTCCGTCCCAGGTGGCCATATTCTATCATTTCAATCCAACATACCCAATCCCAACATAATCAGGTAAGAAATGCCTGAGTTACTTCCCAGATGGCCATATTTGAGAACTTCTTCGAAAAATTCTTTATGAATCTCATTTCAATCCAACAAACAAAATCCCTTCATAATCGGTTAAGAGAAAAACGAGTTCTGTCCTAGGTGGCCATAATCCAGAACAAGTGTAAATCTATAGTCGATTAAATTTAAAAACATTCGTATTTAACGGACATTCGGATTTAACAGACTCCCCCAATTAGTCCGTTAAATCGAGGTTTTACTGTATATGAGAATAATCTAAAGCAATATTGTTGGATTGGGTGGTATTTTGGTTGATTTCCTGTGACAGATACCCGACTTCCTACAGCATCATCACTGATTCCAAAACCTTTTGAATTCGACGTATATAAAATAAAAAAGGATTGACAAAAAAATTTAAACCGCACAAGCTGTAACTAAATGTTCGCTGTAGTGACCTTCTTGAAGCCCCAAATTAACTTTAAAGCAATTTTTACTTTTAAATTAATTTTATGTTTACTAAATTAACGTTTTCAATCACTGAGTGATCATTTTCTGATTTAATTTTGACTCAGAAGATGATCACTCAGTCAAATTAAATCTCCACTAACGATATATTTTTTGTGAAACCAATGGCTCATAACAATGAATCGGCATCGCAACTGAAACATTCATACATATATTGTTAAATTAAGTAACGCCGATCTAAAAAATACAATATTAAACACATTTCGAAAGAAAAAGTATGTTTACTTACATCAACTTGGTGAGGAGTTTTCAATGGTGCCTCCTAATCACAAAATCTGGATACTTCATCATCTCACTAGGTTTCAGTCTCGCTTGTACAACGCAGCTAAAGAGATTAAAGTTAACTTTAAGTATCAGTTTTTATGGTGTAAGGACAATAAAATTTACTTACGCGGACTCGAAAATGCACCATATTTATTCTTTCAACGACATCAACCGTCTACTTAAAGCCAACGACTCATCCGTTGCAGCAGCAGATACTCCAACAATCTTACCATAGGATGTCATCTAACTTCACCACTAGCACAGTAACTATTGATTTATTATTGACTTTTTTATTTAGTTTTATTTTTGTAACCATTAATTTTAACACTTCTATTCCAATTTTTATTTTTACAAGTTTGTTTTCAAATATTTTTGACAATTCACTCTTGAATTGTAATTACGTATTTGATTACCTAAATGTGGACATTTTATATTCAATTCAGCAGTATTTAAGCATAGAATAAGTACATAAGAATGATAATTTTCTTGTATGAAAATGGAATGAGGCATATAATTGTTTGACAATTATATGCCTAATGCCATTTTATTACAAGAAAATTATCATTCTTATGTACTTATTCTATGATTTAAGTACATATTATTTTGTTTTTTTTTTAATTCATTCTCGTACGGGTCTAGCTGTAAACGCTTATTTACTTTTTATTACTTATTTTTATCCTTGGTTGTAATCAATTTTAATCATATTATACAGTTTTTGTTTATTTTTTATTCATTTTTATTATTTTTTAGTTGTAAACGCTTAATAAGAATTCAGCATATTTTAAAATACATAACACACTATACATTATTTTATGGCTTAGTATTATCCACCGAATATTGATATATAATGTCAATTTTTTCTGTGCAGTAAGTTATTGTACAGTAGTTATCATTATATTGTTACATTATGCTTTTAAGATGCATTTTTTGCCTATTAATAAATATTTGTGTTATGGTTTTATTAGTATTAATCTTCTGATAATGGTTCTATGTTTTTTTATCATTACTTTCTTGTTTATATCTCCAAGTTTAAATGTTTATTATTGTGGTTATGAGCGTTAAATCATTAAAACCTAAGTGCCATAACCTTTACCTTGAAAGTGTTAATGATTATTCGGCAAATATTGATGTATCACGTTCCAATTGTGTTAATTTAAATATACTTCAAATCAATAATTGGGGTATGAACGATCTAGCTAAGTTCGATAAGATATTACTTTTTATAGAGAGTCGCTTAAAACTGACATACATATTGTAGTTGTTTCGGAAACATTTGATCAAAGTTCTAATAAATCCTCTTATAACATTAGAGATTACGTAAGTATTTTCTCTTGTAGGGATGATAGAACGGGTGAAAGTATTGCTATGTTCATTAGGAATGACGTGCATACACCATAAAAAGTATAGATGACGGTTCTGTAACTTTCCAATATATATGCATTCAACTTTTGCAGTTTAATCTAACGAAGATATGCGGAATATACAGGCCTCCGAATTATGACCCTGCATCGTTTCTTGATTTTCTAGAACAACTTCTCCGAAACTATAAATCAACTCACGATTTTATTTTAGTTGGTGAAATTAACATACCTGTTAATAAAAATCCTAACTTAATCTCAGAATATAACGGAACTTTGCTCTCTCGTGGAATGATTGTAACAAATACTTTCTTTACCAGACCTGTGAGCCGTAATATTTTAGACCACTCTGTTAGTAGTTTTCATAATATTGAGCAAGTTCGGAATTTTACCATTGAAGCCGACATAAGTGATCATAGTTTTGTACTCTCAAAATTTCGCTTCAAGTCTAAATATTTTACTCGGACACTAACGAAAAGATACGTTAATTACAAAAAGGTTAATCAGTCATTTGAATATTTTTTAATGATTACCGTATTTGACGTCAGAAATCCTGAGTCTACTCTTGAACGGATTTTTGATGTGTATAATAAACTTGTTCTACAGTTTTCCGAATTGAAGGAAGTACATGTTAAAATTAAAAATGCAAGTGTTTGTCCTTGGATGACTCTTGATCTCTGGGATTTAATTAAACTTAAAAACCGCAAATTGAAACGTTTTAAAAGGAACAGTACTAATTTAGCACTGAAACATGAATTAGATTTGTTCTTTGTTGTTTTCGATGTAGGTGTGGTTCTCTAAAACTCTTTTTGTTACAAAGAAGTAAGGAAGATATGTGCCGACATGTGGTAACCATCACATCGTTATTCGGTCTAAAACTGTCCAACTATCTAAATATGTTGGTTTATCACCAGAGTGAAATTCACAGATGTTATAAGTCTAGTATTCATAGTCACGTAAATGAGTAGGAACATTTCTAGCTCTGGACGGATCGTTACGGCTAACTGTGTTTTCTCGTTGTGCTTACCGGCACATTTTACGCACCTATTATACCTATATCCGCAATATATTTGGGAGTGGTTAAAGCCTTGGCATTTCGTCCATTGAGATATTCATCATGTTTTTTTTCTTTGGTACTATTTTAATCCTCTTCTTTTGTATTCCTTTGATATTAAACTTATTTTAACTTTTTCACTTTTGTTTAATGTGAGCATGAATAGCGGGAGTCCACTTTCAGTGATCTTAGTTCCTTGGCTATTTTATATTTTCTGATTTTTTTTTCGTTTAAGCATGTTTACTGCGTCTTTAATTTGCTGTTCTTTCATCTTGAGATCTTCTATTATATCTGTCTCCTTGCAGGTGGGATGAACACCTCCGGTCACAACCTAAATTTTTCGGTTATTTTTATCTTCGTAAGTCTACCACTCTATACCTTTTTCACTGAGGCCTATGCACTGGTTTGGTAGTTTATTTAATTTTTGTTTCTGAATGTTCCCCAACTTCTGGCAAACTATTAGCATTTCTGTTCACAACAAGAACATGATCCTCAAATCTGAAAACTGCATCTGATACCAATAGCGAATATTAAACTAAATTAAAGAGAATTAAATAATATGAATTAAAGAAATGTTTTTATAATTTTGACCAGCTAATTTAGAGAAAAATCCTAAAACTTGGGCTTACTTAAAAATACGGTCATTCACAGAATAATTTACCCTACGACTGCATTCCCCAATATTTTAAAAGATTTGAGCGCGTATTAGATGACCATGATGTGATAAAGTTGCTACAAAGTTTAAGAAATGTGTGATCCTTGGGGAACACCAGACGTAACTTTAATAACGGCTGATTTCTCATTTCCCATTATTACAAATTAACATTGCAGGTAACGTGCATAGCTAAGTTGTTTTACATTACTTGTAACTACACATAGAGGGACAAGCGAGAGAATAAGAGAGAGAAGCGATAATCTTTGTTCACGAGCCTCAAAAAATGATTTTCGACGAAAAATTATTTCGAGTTTATGAATATCTTGATAAACCCGTAAAACTAACAATTAAATTATACTAACTGACACATTTGAATAGTAAACCGGAAATGTCAAAATACAAAAAAACTTTGCAACGAAAACCAGGTAACTATGACGTGTGAGTTTACATTTGCACGAGCCATGAAAATAGAAAATTAGTAAATTTTTTGCACGGCAGTAAGTCGTAAATAATCGGTGGAGCAAATCTACTGATAAGGTCTATAAAATTTGATATGACATTCCCTTTCAAAATATTGTAGTACGAAAGTGTCTTTTTATTGTGAAAATTTCAAAATCTGATGCCGTAAGAATAAACGTTAAAAGGATAAATTACACAAAGCTCAGCAGTATAATACAAAATCATTGCTTGTGCAAAATGAATATAATATTATCTGTTAAGGCTGTATGGTACTCAGAAAAAAAATCTGTTTTGATGTCGATATTTAAATGCCCAAGAATGTGTCCAAGCTAAACATTTTTTTTGTCTTTTTCCTCTAAACGATATAATATTATATATGTATATGTTTTTGTTTTATTTTGTTACTGTGCTCTTTGTGTATTGTATTGATTACTATAAAGCTCTGATAGTATTAGTTTTGCGTACATAAACGGAACGAAATTGTATTATTAAAATTGAATACGAGAAACTAAAAGCGACTCAATTGCAAGAAAATAATTCAAATTTCGTTTAGTAGTAAAATATGTATATTTTAAACAACGGCGTTTGGCTTTTATAGATATTTTAAATCTCGATATGCAATTTTAAATTTATTTTCAATTTTGTACAGTCGCACAGTAAAGTTTACTGTTTATAATAATAGTAATATGATCTAATTCTGATAATGTGAAATAAACACAGCAATATGAAAATGTTTTTGATTATGATTTTACATTACTAACTTATTTTGAGCTATTTTTAAACCAAACTAATTGTTAATCCCTGTATGGTTGAATTTGAAGCAAGGCAAGTTTGAATGGGGTGCAATGAAATGGAACCAGCTTCACCAGTACAAATAGACCGAAGTGTCTGGGTTTCATCTATGACAGAAGACGAGCTATATATTTTTAATAAAGCAACACTTATTGTGAACTTCAAATCTAATTTAAAACGATCGAAGCGCATGGTTGTCCTTAAAATATAATTTTTTAACAAACCTGGATTTATTTTGATTCTATTTACTCTATGGTGCTGTATTTGTTTAATTAAACACAGCAACCAACTCAATGTAACGGAAACGGGTCGACCGGTCCACCGTGTACGACCTCCTAGAAGTTTGGCTTAAAAAAGTGCACATCGGTGCACATTTACAAATTAAATCCAAAAATACAAAATAAAATGTCATTTACCGTTTATAATAAAAAAACAAAAAAAAATCAAGATTTTTTTGGAACGAAAATTATCATACACTTATTGTATGATCCTTGAATTTTTTTTAAATCATTTACATAAATTAGAATGAAAATGTAATGATTGCGAGTTGTTTGGCCGGTGTTAGAAATCAAACTACAAACGGAGAACGCCAAATAGTAATTAATATGAAACGTACTGGAAAATCTATGTGCGAAATTGGCAAATCAAATAATATCCAGATTCAAAGTCACACAATCGGCTGAAAACGGGCAGCGAACAGGGCGAAAAGCAACATTTTCCAATCGGGACGAGTGAAATACTTTGGATTTGGTGAGAGAAAATCCAAATTCAAGCGCTCTAAAACTAGCTTAAGAAATGGAGAAGGTACTTAATAAAGCTACCCGCCCCCAAAATTTTACAAGGGTTTTGTGGAAACATGGATATCATGGCCATTCATTTCGAATGTTAATTCCAAAAAAGAATTGAATTTGCAGAAAAATTAAAAATAGAAGACTTCAACTTTTGGAAGACGTTTGTTTTTACGGAGCCGATTTTCAAAGCCGATGAATGAGGTACAATTCGGAGAAAACTCCAACTATTAAACATGATGGTGGTTCAGTTATGCTAAGGGGTTCAATCTTGGCGAGTGGGGTAGGTAAACTTGTTTTTATAAATTAAAATTTAGATCGCTGGAAATACAAGGTATTCTAAAGGACAATTGGAAACCATCCGTGCAACAATTGAAGCCAATGCTATCATGAATCTTCTAGCAAGACAACAATCCTAAGCATACGGTACAAATACCGTACAAAAATACGGAAAGAATGGATTCTGAATAACGTCCCAAACCAGTTACATTTGCCACCTCAATCGCCTGACCTGAACTCCAATGAACATTTATGGGATCACCAGGAACGCCAAATTAGAAAATACAGGATCACCAGCAAAAAATTTTGTAAGAAACAATAATGAAGGTTAGGTTTCAGTGGTTTACACTTAGGCCATTTTTGGCCCATTGTGATACCACGCATTCATGCTACATCATTAACCCATTCACCTACTCATTCAATTACAGTATACCACCTGCACATTGCAAGCTCCATGTCAACCTGTACATTGACATGGACGGTGGGTCGGCGTTGAATTCTGCACTCCATCAGAGGGTCTTAGTTGTGTTTATTAACATCACCGATTGTAATCGATGAAGAAAATTCGATTTGCATTCTAGCCTCTGATGAGTTTCGAACCCAGTACCTCCCGGCATGTGCCGAAGCTTTAACCACTGCACCACTTGTCCGGTGACCTTTCTTTAAAATGGGTAAACTTTTGAAACATAAAATGTTTATTTCCAGCCTACATTAGAGCCTCCAAACTTGAAATAATTTAATTTTTGACACTTTTTTACTACAAATTAGTTACAGATATACCAGTAGATAACCAAACAATGACGTAAGAAACTTATTCCGTACATTATCGAGTGTTATTTTGACAAGAAAAACAGAAACGTATATTTTTGTTGGTTTGTGACCTTCAGTTATCCCGTTATACGGTTAGGGAATTCGTCGGTTTTTCCAATTTTTAATAATTTTATTTACCAGTTAAATTGAACTGATGTATTTCCGGTTTTACTGAAGAAATGGTTAAAATTAGTACAACTTTAGAAAGACCTTAGATGGTGTTAAAAAATTCAATAAACAATTTTATGAAAGTACCATAAGTTTAAGAGCTTTTGTGAAATGAATGTAGCCAAATGTTTGCGCAACTGAATTCTATAAAGAAGTGTGACCCACCGTTCGTAAGGTGAAGGTTGTACCTTTCTAGATATTAACTTTGAATTTGTACAAGACCTAGTTTCGTCGGTACAGCTGTTTCTATATTGTAAGTATTTCAAAAATGAGGTATTCCAATTTAAAATAATGTATCGGCTAAACTCATAAATTAATTTTATATTTATTAATAAAATTTTATAAATAAATTTACTTTAAATTTTAAAAATAATGTACATAAATTATTTATAAAGTAACACTGTCTTATAAACAACACAAAAATGTCTCGTTTTATGAATAAACAAAAACAATGACACGTGACTTGCATGTGCAGTAAAGCAATTCGCGCAACACAAATACTACTACTATATCTGCCCGGCTACACACATTTTGGAAAAAACGATATACAAAAATAGGAAAAGACGATTCAAGGATTTATATATGTATGTATATTTATATACACATATAATATACATATAATATACTTATATACAATAAGGCACTAAACGCAAATGTTTTACAAAACGTACTTTTTCTTAAATTATATAACATTATTTATGATTAATTATAGAATTATCACAATAATATTTTAAATTTGAATGTGTTAACCTCAAATAAAACAAAAATTCAACATCTGTTTTCTTATTATAAAACCACCAAACGATAAGTTTCAAATCGTGTCTCCGCTAATTTTTTGTTGTAATATTAAGAATTTTTGAGTAAGCCATCTATATTATAATTTAGCAATTAATTTTCAGCCGAGACATTGTACATGACAAAATTATCCTATCGTTATCAATCGATAAGTATAATGATGTTAATAGATTTTTAATTATATCTTTGTTATTTTAATGTTAATCTTTATAATCATGAATTAATCCCTCGTAAATATCATCCTGTACATGTCAATATAAAAAACAAACAAAAGTTGGTGGAAAAAAATAGAATAAAACGATTCGTAAGATTGCAACATTTTTTAAAAATTCGTCAACTTTGAATAATAATTGCGGATTAAATATACAGAATTTTAAAATAATCATGTATTAATCCCTCAAAAATATCTTTAGCTTTGCGTTAAAACAAAAATTATGCCATTAGCTAAATTTTTGTAGCCACTAGGTGATTTGCGCGTAACCCTTATTTTGATAAAATGAGTACCATACAGCCTTAACTATTGCAATTTTCATTGTGATCAACAATTCATCTGTGGTATTATGAAACATGTTGCGTTGTGCTCGTGTGTCTTATCCTGTTGTACAATTTTATGAAAATGGCCTTACTTGATTACCTTGATCATATCGTTTAGTATTCAATCCTTAAACTTCCTCATTCTATTTTTATCATTTTTAGATTATGATGTTATCTAACCCACAAAAATGAATCAATATTCTGTAGGTGCATAAGTGTTTGTCTTTATCTATACAGCTATAGTTCTAAATAGTTTATACAGCGAAAACAAGTTGTAACCAAACAAAAATATTGTAATGTAAGGAAAAAGGAAATTTGTCCTTTTTATCATATTCGTATAAAACTTTTTATAAGGTCGGAGAGTTGGAGATGGTTTTTCTATTTTATTGCTTTCGGTTGGTTGATTTTTATAGTTTTATTCTGTTTTGCTCTTTTTGATCGAATTGAATCTAAAAAATTGTTATACGCTTAGTTTTTTTTTTTAGGAATTATTTAACCGGACGGTATAGTTTATATTTATTATTTAGAAGTGAAAATTCTACTGATTCAAGCAGTACGAATATAAAATAAAATCCACATCAAATCATAAATTTAGCATATCAAACCATGTGATTATTTATTTATGTATGTATAAATTTTATAAATTCTTTTTTTGAAAGAAACCTACCGTAAGGGTTTACCCCGCTGTTTGCTTTAACAATAAATACAAATGTATAGCACTATACGAGCAAGTGTATCATGATTATCTCTGCAATGGGAAAGTTAGTTATAAAGTTAAGCAGCTCTCTTGTTTGAGAACGAAAAATATAGGCTACTATTGTGACCTTCGAGTCAAAACAAGATAAAGGAATACTCTTGAATGGTGAAGAGGATGATAGCGATTTGACAGTGTAATAAAGCGTAATTGGATTTAGATAATACTCGATTTAGTTTATACCACCTAAAATTGATTTGATTGTAACTTCATAAGCGATTATGAATCCCAATCAACCTTACAACTCAAATTCATTGAGATCGGCAGTATTGGCCGCACTGTATATGGTTTGAGTATCGTTTGATGAAAAACATGAAACTCGTTCGTAATTCAAATCAAATTTCTTTTATTTATGTATATAGAAAAAAAATAAAATTGGTTTTCCATGCAAAGCGTTGTGGTAAACTACATTTTGTTTTCTGACGCGTAAACAAACAAAGATTTTAGCTTGCTCACACGCGAACACGCGACAATCAGTTGTCCATGCGCGAAACACGGAAACCCCAAGTCCAGCAAACTTCCAACTACTCGTGTTGTGA
Organism: Nephrotoma flavescens; assembly: GCA_932526605.1. Lineage (NCBI taxonomy): Eukaryota > Metazoa > Arthropoda > Insecta > Diptera > Tipulidae > Nephrotoma > Nephrotoma flavescens. The sequence goes on from OW052222.1 coordinate 115,617,472, forward strand.
AGCCGTTTGTACTCGAATAGCAAGTGATGATGTTGTTCATAAGCGTCTTCACAGCCGTTGAGATCATGAACATCTTAGTTTTTCGGCGCCAATATGGCTCGTTTGCTCAGCCAATTATATAGTATTTTAATTTTTACTGAATGTGCTTTGCCTTCGATTCGGTCAACTGGCAGAAATCAGTGGGTGAATGATGAATCCGGATCGAGATGAATGTGATAAATGTAGTCAAGATGTCAACTACGATTTTCCCATTACGAATGTCCAATAATTACTTGAAAAACATCTGCAGTTCGATCTTGTTGCAAAAACACTCTCATGTTAGTCGTCAATCGGAGGGTCTTCATATACCGCCGCGTTTAGTTCGTCAGCTGCAATTGAACGTGGAATAACAGGAAGAATCTAACGGAAATCTCCGAATAACAAAATTGTCGTTCCACTAAAAATGTTTTGTTTGCCACAACGATCTTTCAACGTTCCGACACGGAAACGATTTCGATGATGTGTTCTATGTATAGTATAGCGTGGCATTTCAGCATACAGCAAAGTTGGAGCGAAACCGAGAAGAAGCTTGTCAATGTTGTCGATGGTAGCCGTGCCGCTATGTCCGCGTTGCGTTCTCTGGATTAAACCCCGTTTTCCAGATGCACTGCCAAATGTACAATTCTAACGTGTCTTTCGTGGATAGTAAAGCAAAAATGCACCAAATCGCCTCGATGCTGCTCACATAGCCATATGATACTGAGATATTTCGTCAATTTTTTTTAAGAAAGTATTAATTATCCAGTGGATTTAATGCCCTTTGAACGCACACCACCACCCGTTTATACTCACACAATTACAGTATAACACCCGAACATTGCAACGTAAACCTACACATGGACGAATTCTGCACTCCAACAGAGGGTGTTAGTTGTGTTTATTATTGCCACTGATCGTAATCGATGACGAAAATTCACTTTGCATGCAGCGTCTGGTGGGATTCGAACCCAGTACCTCCAGGTCCAAGTGGCTGAACCTTTAATCACTGCGCCATTTGTCCGGTCATTTGCATTTGTCATACTGAAAACAGCCATATCGCTGCATTTGCTCACATATTTGCGTATGTACTTGACCGAATTGACAAAGTTACTGTATTCCATATTGACGTGAGCCACAAAAAAGCCTTCAATATTGGCGAATATGACACAATTAAACGATTGTCCAAACCAACATATCGCCCTTTGAATTTCACAACTGTAGATCGCGCATTGCCCTCAACTGACCACTTACGACACAATGGATATAAATCAATACCTACCGGCGAATTCAATTGACTTGCATTTTTGAACGCAATTTTGATTTTGAAAAGTATATCATTTACAAGAAAAACGATTAAGAACTAAACGATTATAAATTAATTTTGCAATAATATCGGCCCAGACTAGTTTTTCAAAATTGAGGGGGGAATTACGATTTTCAACAAAAATTCGGCCCGGCACAGGCCAGATGGATTGATTGTTCTAGATGAAACTTTTCCCATAAATTAGGAGATCCCAATGATTTTTGACCGAAATCGGTTTACAAGTAGTAGTGGCTTCTATAGTAGCTATTTCGAATTTTTGCAAATATTTTAAGAAGTGTGTACTAAAAAAGAATTAAAAAGAGGAAGATTGTAATATTATAATGAAAAAAAAAATTTAAAATAAAATACGTTTAGTTCATTTTTTAAATTTTACCGGAAATGATGAGTTTTGATAGAAAAAGAAGTTTATTTGGAAACTGTGTATTGGAACTGGAAGTGGGAGCTTCAATAGTTTTTTCAATTTATAAATGATGTTATACAGTTCAGCATTTAAATTTAAAGATTGAATTTTCAACAAGCAGGGATGAAGAATAATGGTTTGTTCTTATTATCCAAGGCAGTTTTTCCAAAAGTCCGGTAACTTTAATTTTTTGTTTTAGAAATCAAGTCTGGTGTATTCGAGGTCTATGTATACATTCGTGGTAGAAGAAAGTTGGGTGTTGGCTACATCAAATTCACCCCTCCATTTTGTTTTCGAGAAAAATGTGCAGAAGTACTAATACTGCGGTTCAATTCGTGACTAATTTTGTGGAGACTGACTTATTTGAAAGTCTACAATAAGCCTCCTGTCAACTAGACTTATTGTATACTTGTTTGATTTTTACGGGAGGCTTGTGCCCAAACTGGTAACTCATCAAAAAAATTAAAGCAGTTCTCTAATAAGTCTATTCAACAGGAGACTTATTGTAGACTTCCAAATCAGTCAGTCTCCACAAAATAAATCACGAATTGGACCGCAGTCTAAGTAATTCACCTAACAGTGACATTGTGCATGATTGTAGGGAAAGGGAATAAATAAGGGTTGCCTGGAAATAAGGGTTGCCATAAATAATTTTAAGACTCTAAGAAAATAGGAATATACATACTTGAATTGGAGGTAGTTAGGGCTGTTGTTCTTAGAACATAATATAGACCATTTTCTCGAATATATACACCGTACAGCTCGAGAAAAGTTATGCTCACTTATCATATGTGCTACTGTTACTTTTCCATATATTGCTTCCCATAAAGCCTCATGTCTGTGAAATTAGCCCGAAAAATATCTCGAAGAAATGAGATGGCAACACTATAAAACGAATATCACGACATTTCTCAGTGTCATTCTGAAAAATTTTCTATATTACGCTAGTTTTGAATATCATCCCAAAATATTTTTACTATCATGACATTTTTTATTTTTTTTCGTTATATTTTTTTCCTTACCAACGTTGCTCTGTTAATTAATATCTACTACGACTTCACACGACTATATCTAAACTTTGACTCATAGACTCGAATCACAATTTTGGCGTTTGAAATGTGGATCCTTCCTCTACAAATTCCATACCAACCTTGCTCTGTTAATTAATATTTACTTACGACTTCACACAGCTATATCTAAATTTTAACTTGTAATATCCTTTTGTCATTTTACAACAATAAAATAGTTCTATTTTATTTCAGAGAATTATTGTTTTTCTAATATTATTAATTTGAATTAATTTTTGTGTATATTTTAGTAATTTTGTTTATATCGATATAAATTATTTTAGTGTAATTTTTTTCAAGGTCGCGAAATGTTATATAGTGCATATAATTTTAATTGAAAATTTTGTGATACTTATTTAATATTACAAAACTATATTATAATTTACTATATATTATAGGTAATCTCGTGATATATTATATTATTTATTTATATGTAGCTAAATTATTTATATTTACTTGACTATCAGGATAGTGTTAAAATATTCTGTAAATATATAATAGTCTTGCCATATTTAACTATAATAGTTTTTCGGGATAATTTTTCGCACTAACTTCCCAGAGGTTAAATCTTCAAGGCTGTTTCCTTTCATGAAATATTCAATTGTGCCAAGATATGACATGAGCAAATAGAGGTGGTTTCTTATAATAACTTCAGAAATTTCACTACTGGGCTGCTCAGATTGTACTATTTTCATAGATTCCATAAATATGAGCTGATCAAAAATTAAATACATTTGTATTAGATGAGTATGCCTTTTACTTTTGCACGCTGCATAAAGTAAATTTGGATACAATGCATTCAAGTTGATGAATAGCACTGGGACAATTTTGAAATTCCAAATGTACCGTTGTCAATGTATCTTTTGATGTAATTATTTAACAGATGCAGCTGGTTTAATACATTTTATTCCTCATAAAGCATGAAATGTATGTATTTGTGCATGAAATTTGTTGGTCCGTGGCGGATTTAATGTAATTATTAGCCTGACTATTCAATGTGCACTTACCCATTACATTTAATATATCAATAGCAACATCTGAATGATTGATTGGACTGTAAGACCAAGTACTTGACAAGTGTCCCGGATAATGCCGAGCCTATTCCTACAGCCTGTTTACACATAACAATAGGAAGGATAGGAAAGGTTTTTTTTGGGAGGGGGCGACCTGGTTTCAGACCCCTAGCGATCGTACAGCACAACACAATTCTAATATACTTCTAACCTACGGATAACGTCTTAATAGGTTTAATGGATAACGATGGTATTGGTCTTCAAAAATTGTTTCTCTAAATCAACAACCTGTGGAAAAAATTTATTATTTCACGTACATCTGAAATTTCCTGAAATTAAATTCTAAATTAATGCTTTCCGGCTTTCTAAACAAAATTGATTGATTGAATCAGCCCGGTTAAACCTAGATAAAGTCGATAGTTAATAACACAATGAAAACATAAATCTAATCTACACAATCAACATTAGATGGTTCATTTTATAAAACGATTAACTCCATAAAACAAGAAGTTGAGAAAAATGAGAAAAAAATGATTTTTTAAATTTCTTGTAAATTGCAACTTTAGTTACTTTTAACTTTGTCATTTAGTGGTGTTAACTCTTATATTACAGAAATTTGTTTTGAATATGTATATATAGTTAGAAGCCAATCAAGTGCTACGAGTATGATATTAAAATTTAAAAATATTCATAAAATGAAGTTAATCGGTTTGGCTTGTGAACCATCCAATTAATATTTCAAAGAAATATTATTTCACGTAGATCTAAAACATTTTTTTTAACTGTTCTGCGCAGCTTTCAGTGGTGTAGAAAATTTTTTTATAAAAATTTTGATGGGTCGCATTTATCTTAAATAGTAAACCTAAATAATAACCATGAAAAAGAATTATATTTCAGTTTTAATACACAAAACATTCAAAATTAATAAGTATTTATGTTATTACAATCATATATCAAGTGAAAATTAATAGGTCCAAAAAAATATTGCGCGCCTTTTGGAAACAATGACAACATTTAATTTTAGTACGGACTAGGGAAAATAAATAACTAAATGTGATTCGTATCACACAAAACCACAACAACAAAGAAACCAAATTCAGTTTTCAATTTAATGGAATTTTGAATTAATTCTTAACTTATCGAATTAAATATCATTTTAATTTATAAAATCTAAACTTTGTGTTTTAATTGTATCCTAAAATTCCTATTCTATTTAAATACAAATACAGCGTAAAAATGTAAACAATAAACATGAATATTATACTTAATACATCACTGTGTATCCGCCATATTATTTCTGCGCGAGAACTGTCAGAATTCCAGGGCGATTTGAATACTACTATACATCTGTAAATTTCCTGTAATTTAATTCTAAATTAATATTTCCGGCTTCCTAAATAATATAAACATTTATTAATTTAATCCTCCTGCAATTCCACACCTTACAATATAATTTTCTGAAACCATAATTTAAATTATATTAAAACTTACTCTAAATTTCATTAGTATTTAACTCTTGAATTGGCAACCCCGAGATAGCCATACAAATTCAAAAAGGTGCAAAAAAAAATATGTGAGGCATCCCAAAGGCAATGGTTCCCGGAAAACTATCAATATTATTCAATACCGGATTGGATATTTCAAATAAATTTAGCTTATTTCGCAAACATTTCAAATAATTTATTAATTTAGGTCACTAACAAATATTCATTTAATTACCAAGTAAACCACGCTGCACAGGTCACACTATGCCATGCTCAATGGAGCCTTACAGCTCCTCAACCAATTACTGTCAAATATGTTATGCAGAATTCGATTGACACTCTAAAATAACGCTCAATGGAACTAGGCTATCTCTCAACAAATGATGGTCAAATTCGGTATGCAAAACTGGATTTGACGAAATTTTGGGATTCGGATATAATGAATGCCAGGTCGTTTCCTAACCGATTTAGTTAATTTTAGTTTGTACAGCTGGGCTATTATTTTAATAAACAAAGATCAACTTGTATTGGGGTTTTAACGTGCCTTTCTGGTGGTTAAACACTTGGACCATTCTCAATGGAACTTGTCTATACCCCAAAAAATTATTGTCAAATGAGGTATGCAGAATTGGGTGGGGATTTAAAAACGGATTTTATAGAGGTTCTGAAATTCACCCATGCTAGGCGATTCCTCAACTAATTATGTTCAAATCTAGTATATTGACCTGAATCGAGATTCCAACATAAATCCTGGATGAAGTTCTGGATTTTTCTTCAAAATAAGTTTGAAAATAATCAGCCAAATAAATATCCAGTTCCTACATTCACCATAGCTGAACCAAACTTGGCCTTAACCCGCTAAGAAATGACCCAGTCAAATTCAGCTATCCCAAAACTAAAGTTTCCTAGAATTCCAATACAGCCCAATTCATACCCAAAAATTATTTTATGCATCTGCCGCAGTATACCGTCAAGAAACAGATTACTGAGACAATTCCGCGCATCTCAATCAATCAAAAAAGATCAAGAATTACTTGAGGTGAAAGCACGAACGAAAGATAGGACACGCGGAAGCCTACTTACATAATAGATGCGTGAGCAAGTCGTTGAATAGGATTTAAAACTCAAATCAATCAAATATTCGTGTCTGACGTTCCCATGTAATTGCGAACCTGTTTCGAGAAATATTATTGAGTCAAATAGATTATTTTACAGAAAATAGCGCCAGCAGTAAGCAATCTATAAAATCGTCAACATAAAAAGGCCGGGGGATATCACATGAAACATTTACTTATCATTAAAAACGAAAATAAAAATAAAAACCCATATTCCCTTTGCCATGCCGCAACACATGTAAGGTCTCACCCTTTTAAAACAGTCTACAAAGTATATGTTATTTATATTATTTGAAATTTTCATCATGCATTATCAATAGTTAGAGAGAAAATTAATTTAAGTAAACAAAGTATAAAACAATTAAATATACATAAAAATCAGTTAATAACAAATAATAATCACGCCTGTATCTACATGCTATATATTTGGTTATAACCTGTTGTATTCGAGGTCTATGTATACATTCGTGGTAGAAGAAAGTTGGGTGTTGGCTGCATCAAATTCACCCCTCCATTTTGTTTTCGAGAAAAATGTGCAGAAGTACTAATACTGCGGTTCAATTCGTGACTAATTTTGTGGGGACTGACTTATTTGAAAGTCTACAATAAGCCTTCTGTCAACTAGACTTATTGTATACTTGTTTGATTTTTACGGGAGGCTTGCGCCCAAACTGGTAACTCATCAAAATAATTAAAGCAGTTCTCTAATAAGTCTATTCAACAGGAGACTTATTGTAGACTTCCAAATCAGTCAGTCTCCACAAAATAAATCACGAATTAGACCGCAGTCTAAGTAATTCACCTAACAGTGACATTGTGCATGATTGTAGGGATAACTCTGGAAATAAGGGTTGCCATAAATAATTTTAAGACTCTAAGAAAATAGGAATATACATACTTGAATTGGAGGTAGTTAGGGCTGTTGTTGTTAGAACATAATATAGAACATTTTCTCGAATGTATACATGTACAGCTCGAGAAAAGTTATGCCCACTTATCATATGTGCTACTGTTACTTTTCCATATATTGTTTCCCATAAATCCTCTTATCTGTGAAGTTAGCCCGAAAAATATCTCGAAGAAATGCGATGGCAACACTATAAAACGAATATCACGACATTTTTCAGTGTCATCCCGAAAAATTTTCTATATTACGCTAGTTTTGAATGTCATGCCGAAATATTTTTAGTATCATGACATTTTTACTATCATGACATTATTTATTTTTTTTGTTATCCCGAAAAAAAATTCCAGTACAGAAAACTTCAGTAAACAAATAGCGACAGGTATTCGAGCCATCTCGAAACCAAAAAAAATATTAAAGCACAAAAATTTATATCACGAGAAATTAATTTAATAACAAATAATTTACTGGCAAAAATGCAAAATCAAGCATTATTGTTATTAGTAAGAAAACATAATTACTGTGGATTCCCTCGAAGGGCAGATCCGGAAACCTTTATCGAAGCACAATGTTGGTTTAATATAATCTAGATTCACCAGTTTTTCCCTTATAGTGATCTAACTATCGTCGAGTGTTCCGCCTGAAGACACTTCCACTGAGAGACACCTGTGAGCCTCGTAGCTACCTTGGCTGCCATTTGTTTACCAAAAAATTCGATTGGAATAAGGTGGAACATAACCTCTAAAGCGCGTGTAAGTGTTGTCCTAAGCGCCCCGCTTATAAACATACAGGCCGTTCTTTGCACCTTCTCCAACATCCTTATGTAAGCTACCTTTTCCAGAGCCGGCCGCCACACGCCCACTCCGTACATCAGCACAAGTCTTACCACTGCAGTATAGGCTAGTGTACCAGCTCTGGTTTCAAACCCCATCTCTTACCTATGGCGTCCCTACACGAGTAAATGCTACATTAGCCTTATTCACCTTTTCTACAATGTTAGGCTTCCAGCTGAGCTTACTGTCTAAGATTATGCCCAAAAATCTCGCTCTATCAGCAAAAGCTAGTCTAATACCGTTCACGGTAGGGGGAGCTAACTACCGGAATTTTATATTTCTTAGTAAATAGTACCAGCTCTGTCTTGGAAGGGTTAATCCATAATCCGCATTTGCCAGCCCATTTCGTAACGATCAGGAGTGCATTCTGCATGACGTCCCTAATCTTATCCAGATATTTGCTTCAGACAGCTATAGCTACATCATCTGCAAACGCTACAACCTCCATTCCGTGTTTCTCCAGTTCCAACAGCAATCCATTCACCACTGCACTCCAAAGAAAGGGTGACATTACTCCTCCCTGCAGAGTTCCTCTAACCACCCGCCTTCTAATGGTGGACTCCCCCAGTTCCGAGGTAATATTCCTGCTTAGCAGCATCTAAATCAGCAACCTATTTATAGGGTAATCCACCTTCAAAAATGACAATCCTTCCATGATCGCCTCCCTATTTACATTATTAACCCTCAATGCCGAGAAATGCTACCATACAAAACTCTTGCGAGTAAATTGACTTCTCAATCATGCGTACTAGATCGTGCAGAGCTGTGTCCACCGACTTCGCCTTACAGCACGCATGCTGCGACGTTGCCCAATTCCTTTGCTCAACTTTCGTTCGAATAAGTACATCTATCAACCTTTCCAAGGTTTTCAACAGAAAGGATGATAGAGTTATAGGCATTAGGTCCTTATAAGCCTGTGAGCTCTTTCCTGATTTCGGGATAAAAACCACTCTGACCTCCGTCCATTTCCTGGGAGTATAGACCAGTTGCAGACATCCCCTGAAGATAACATCCAGCCAGGGGACAATAACTTTAGAGTTCCTTTGGATCTCTGTTGGTATGATCCGATCGGGGCCCGCCGATTTATACGGCTTAAACTGTTCAGCTCCCACAGGATTTGTTCCCTGTCCACGATGTCATCCACATATGTTAAAGGTATTCCTCGATTAGCTCCAGGCTCCATTGAGCAATCAACGCTTCCCGGAAAATGGGTCTCAATGAGAAGTTCCAATGATTCCGCACTTGAAGCTGTCCATAACCCGTCCGGCCTAATTAAGTAACTAGGACTGGTTGGGCTAGTAGATAGAATTTTTCTAACGCGAGAAGTCTCAGAGACCTCCTCCATTCTACAACAGAAGAGTCTCCAAGACACCCTTTGTGCCCTCCTCAACTCTTTTTGTACTTTCTTAGGTTCTCCTTATAGGAGTCCCAATCCCGATTTCCCCTTGTGTTCTTAATCTTATTAAAGGCTGTCCTACACGCTCTCCAATAGGTTCCCAACTCCGTGGTCCACCATGTCGGTTTCTGCCTGCCCTTAGGTTTTATCACGGGGTACGCAGCATTAAATGAAAGATTGCATGCCTTTGAGACAATATCAACCATGTAATCTAATTCATTAACTGTCGCCGGAAGTCCAGGAACCTCCAGCGGCAATTGTTCCTCCAACACCTCCCCATATTTGTTCCAGTTTGTCCTTCTGGGATTCTTGGAGGCTTTCCGGGCAACAGGTTTGATGTTGAGGTTATACGTTACGTATCGGTGATCAGAGAATGAGTGCTCATTCACCACTTTCCACCCGCTGATCATACAAAAAATTGTTTCTGACAAAAAGGTCACATCTAGAATCTCCTGTCGATTTTTAACAATGAATGTTGGTTCACATCCAATATTGCAAACAACAAGATTAGTATTTAATAAGTAGTCAAAAAATAACTCACCCCTCTCGTTAATGTCTGTGCTTCCCCAGATTGTGTGATGCGCGTTTGCATCACATCCAAGTATAACACCTACCTTTCTTTGACCTGCTTCCCGGATCAGTTCCCCCAGGTTATCCGGTGGAACCTCCTTCTCGCAATCCAAATAGGCTGAGGCTAGCCATAGTTTCTCACAGCCAACCTCAACATCCCCGCTACTAAATTGTGGAAGAAGAAAAATATTCAAATTATTTTTCGCTAAAATACACGATCTGATCTTTTCATAGTTGCTTGAGTACAATACTTTATAACCTTTCATTCTGAGGCCACAAATCCTGCTATTGTTAATCCAAGGTTCTTGGATTAACACCAAGTCCTCATCTGACTTAGTCAGTCTGAGCACGAGAGCTGCCGAGGCAGCCTTCGTGTGATGTAGGTTTATTTGTACAATGCTAACCATTGTAGTCTTGTCCTTACTCACCTCTGAGTGATCAGCATGATTGCCAATCTAAAGCCCCCCTTAGCCTCCTCCTGCTTCACAACTCTCCATCCTTTAGTTGGAAGATCGGAATTACTGGCCTGAATGATCTCAATGACCTGCTCTGGCTTATCTGGCTCTGATCTCTGGTCCGAGCACGCAGTTAACTTAACTCGCCCTTGGTGCCATCCCGCATCTCTGCAGGACGGGGGATCCCGGATTTTCTCTCAGGATCCTCAAGAATATGGAGTTTAGTGCATTGTACACTACCCTCCACTTCTTCGGCGTGATGCTCCCATCTTCCTGACCTCTGTCAATGACAGCTAGCATCAACACGTGCTCCTTCAGGATTTCACTGAATAACTTCAGTTTCTGCTCCTTAGGAGCATCCGACGTCTCCGAGCTATCGCAGCTGACAGTTGTATTAGCCCATGCTACAGATTTCTTCTATATTCTTTTGTAAGCTGCCCCTCAGGTGTCGCAGCCACTTTCTCCAGAATTCTAAATGCTGAACGTCTCTCTCTGTACCATCGCTTCGCTGGGGGATCTCTCTCCGCTTCTACCTGGTTTCGATACCACGATGTCGCTTACCCCTGCCTCAGATGAGGGAGCCCCACCTTTCTGGTTAGAGTTACTCCTCTCATTCACACTTTCCGGTTTTTGGTGGGTACCGCTCTCCTTGTTTTTATTTGTAAAATCTTCCATGTTTTTCCAACGAGTATCGGAGAAATACAGGTCCACCTGTGCAGAGATCTGTATAGGCAGGTAAGGCTAAATACAGCTGAAGGTCACCAGGTATCCAGAGGGCTCCGTTCACGACTGGGCTTTGTTAAATGGGCCCCAGTCTAGCCGATCATCGGCACGGGTCGCATAACACCTTAATCCAGCGCATTGGCTCCCCGAGCACCCCACCCCCGCGCTCCCGTCCTCCTTCCACATTCACTCACCTATTCAACCATTCAAATGGATATTCCAAAACAAAATGAGACCCATTACATTCAGGGGACTCCCGTTTATAGGGTTCCCCACTCACTACCTGGAGACCCGGGAGCGCAGGGAGACGTGATGCCCAGGTCACCGTGGTTGTTGGTCGATGGTTTTATGGCACCATCAGTTCGCCTTTCCCTACTGCGTATCGTAGGCATTCACAATTTAGTGAACGGAGGTTAACCACTCCCCCGTTCTCTGAGACTCTCCTCCCAGCAGAGCTGCTTAATTCACCGCTAAGCCGTTCACTATCCACCACTTGTGACGCAATCATCATTAAATTATCAACGCCATGCGCGGTGATCGGCGCCTTTTTCATGCACACAGCACACGTACTAACAGTTAAATCAAATATTATTTAGCTAAAGTTAAACATAAAACTTACAGCCTGACCAGTACATTTGTAAATGCTACCTATGGATTCTACTAACATTATTGATTTTAGATAATTTTAATTAAATTATATTCTTAGATTTTTTGCTTAGTCGATTTTTCTGAAAAAGTTTTTGTTTAGTTCAAAAAGAGATAATAATAATAATAATCTAGATATCGCTCGAGGGCAATTTTTATTAGAGACGATTAAAAATAGAACAAAAAAGGGTCATCTGAACAAAAATATAACAATAGCCTCTAAATATTTTATAATGTTATATTAATTGTGTTCAATTTTTTATTTTTATTTTTAGGTAAGCCGCGGTTTTTCCGCGGATATTATGTCTCGGGAAGCCTACAATTCAGTACCGCCCGCGAATTCAGGCAGTAGAAGTCCAGGCCGTTCCGGTAGACGTTTAACAGAATTACCAACAGTGGATCGCTCACCGTCAAGAGATTACGGTTCTAGGGCGAGCCCAATAGGTAATGTATTAATTTTTTTTTTAAATGTTTAAATTGTTTGGCACAGTATTATAGAAATATGGATTTATTATAATTATGAAAATTATTATAATTCCATTCTTTATAAAATTAGTGTCAGGCATTAGAAGAATCGCGCTGATCTTCGTCTCTAAATAGAATAGAAATTAAAATTCAATATTTTTTCTCTCATTTTTTTTGGTATTTTATTAAAACACAAACACTCACGAAAAATAAAATTTCAAAATTTAAAATTATTCTAGGCCGTAAAATACGGTTAACACGATCTGGCAATTCCTCTCCACTGCACTACGGTCCTACCCATCATACAAATTCCAGTTCTTATCATCATCATAATTCTATTGCAGCAATGGGTAGTCCCTATTATAGAGATATGGATGAACCAACAAGTCCAGCAGGCGCTGGACACCATCGTAGTCGGAGTGTTACCAGAATACCATCACATTCAATGGAATACCCTAGTGAGTATATTATATTTAATATTATAACAATAAAATTGAATTCTTAGCCAGACTGTCTGCCGAAAAATAACGTATTATGATCTTGCTCCTAATTTTTCGTTTTATTTTCAATCTTGAATCAAAAAATCCATATAAGAAGCACCATGTAATACATTCAATGTACATACATAAAAGTAATCTCAGTTTTATGATGACGCGTCTAAATGCCAAATTGAGATAATTGCAAAAACACTTTGCGTATATGTATACGAATTGAAAATGTACATGAGTATAGTAAATTTAGGACTGTCCAATATTCTTCCCATTAATTTTATCTAACAATAAAATTGTTTGAACAGAGAAAAAAATCGTCATTAATCATAAGAAAATGCCATCATTCAACAGGTTGAAACTCAATTAAGCAAATATTTGAAAATTGTTACAAAAATATAAATTACCATTACAACCCTAAAAATTATCGATTTTTCACAATTTTAGAGTTTATTTATATTTCTGTGTCTATACGTAAAGTTTTTCGTTTTTTGTGTGCCATTTAGAACTTTTCCATTATCATCTTCTTAGAAGATGGAAGAGGAAGGAAACAAAAAAGAAAAATATATAAATAAAATTCAATTCTCTCTTTTCGACTGATTGACGTCATTTTTATTTTATCGGAATTTTTTCGGCTCCATTCTGTTTGGATTTTGGAATATTGCATGTAGCGTCAGAAAGGAAATCGGAGAAGATAAGGATATTTTGTTTGCATGTGTATCAGTATTACCACCAATACAAAAATTATTTCAAACCAAATTATGTGTGGCGTTAAGTATTTGTTAATCGAATGAAACATCAGTGTATACAGGGAGGGCATCGTGTTTATGGTAACCTGTATATTATTCAAGCCTAGCACAAAGTTGTGAGATGTTCTATATTTGAATTTACCGAAAGTTAACCGGTGTGAAGTTTCTAAAACCTGTTTGGACAGAAATTTATTTATACTGATATTTTCGCTCGTGCAAATTTTAAAATTGTGTCATTGTTGACAGTAACAATCGGGTTTGATTTTTTTGAAAAATAAATTATGAGTAACGAAGCCCCCCACTTTAGTGAGGTGGACGTGCAAATAAAGAAAAAAGGCGGTTCTGGGCAGTAGAGAATTCTCAAAAAATTCATTAATCGCATTACGTCCCTTAAAAGTGACGATATATGAGGGACTTTCGATTGGCCTGAATTAACAAAATTATCGGAATTAACTGAATCAACTGAAATGAATTGGGCGTTCGATTCGCACCTCTTCCCTTCAGTTAAAAAATTGGGCTACTGAATTAACTAAATTAACTGAAGAGATATTTTGCTAATGTATTGTAGTTAAATCAGATAGGTTGTTTTTGTTGTATTTTGGACATTTATTGGTTTTGCGTTCATTCTGCGTTTTGTTTTAAAAGTGTGTTAGTGTTTTTTTAAATTTAAAATGATTTTTGACATTCATCAAAAATGAAGAGGTGCGATTCGAACACCCAATTCACTTCAGTAGCTCAATTAAGTGAATAGTAACTCAACTATCGGAATAGTAACTCAATTGCAATTCTGTTAATTCAGGTTAATCGAAAGCCCCTATGGTATGCAATTTGGGCTGACGGGGTCATTGGACATTAATTTTACGAAAATCCGAATGGATCAGCTGTTACAGTCGCTGATGAACGTTATCGTGATATTATAATGAAGTTTTTAAGTTTTAGGTTGGTGAACAAGTACTGCTAGAGAAATCATGGAATTATTGCGAGAAGTGTTTCCACAGCAGTTAATTTCAAAATTGGTGATGTGGATTTGCACCCACGGTCAGCCGGTTTAACTGCCCGCGACTTTTTTTTATAGGGGTATCTTAAAAATAATGGTTATGCAAATAAACCATATAATATTGAACAACTTAAAAAAATCATTAGAGAAGAAATTAACATGATACAGGTTGAAGTGTGCGAAAAGGTGATGAAAACTGTTATCAAAAGTGCTCGCATGTGTAAGGATAATAGTGGCAGACATTTGGAAAACATTGTTTTACATACATTATTTCAAACATTAAATAATCGATCTGTAAATATTAAATCTATTTTCTTTTATTTAAAAAATTGTATTTGGCCTTTCGGGTGGACACCCTGTAGTATATTTCTCTTTCGCTAGGACGTGCCATGTACGTTCTATACCTATTGCAAGACTCTTACCTCATGCATGTCTTATTTGACCATAAAAAATAATTTGGTAGTTCGAAATATGTACATATATATTGTGTCAATTCTATATAGTCATTCTATTGAAATTACGCATTGAAATTACATTGTGACAGGGTGGGTTGTCTATATCATCTCTATCATTAAATATAACAGTTTGGTGATTTTCAATATGAACTTGCAGCTGTATGATATTGGGACTTTCCTCGTTCAATCTGTATTAAAAAGTTCTCTGAAGCGTCATCCTTGTTGTAAAATGAGACATTTGATAAACATGAATCAAAGCTTTAGCTGACTTCACGTCTTTGATATATTGGGTAACCATCAAAATTTTCAGTGGTTTGGCTACTTTATGCTTTAGGATATTTATTTGAACACCGTCAACCGTTGGCATATAGGAAATGTTTCGTTTCGTTCCGCTCCACTTTTCATATTAAAAACTTAAAGAACGAAACCAAACGAATCGTATGTGTAACGAATCTTAAAGATTTAATTTAATTCTGTTTCGACTTATTAAGTAAAAATTTAATTTATGTGCTGCTAACTTTTTTTTTTTTAATTTTTAATTTTATTCGTATAAAACATAACATACAGTAATTTAAAAGAAAACCAATAATAAGTCAATCATGAATGAAAATTTTATCAAAGTGTCGGTATAAAAATAAAAATTATAAAGTTAAATATGAATTTGCTGGGTGCAAAAAAAGAAGATTACAGTTTATTTATTTTTATTTTTTTTTGAAGTTGTACCACAAAGTACTTATATCTATAAGCACCTTGTACATTAAAGCATAATAGCATTTAAAACAAACAAAGTGAACAAACAAAAATTAATTTAGATTACAATCTAAGATTAAAATAATTTAAAATATAAAAACACGTACATTTTGCAAAATTCCAGATGGCGTCGCTTACAAACGAATGTAAGCTAGAATATATCGCTGTAGCTAACAGAACTAAAGCGTCAGTTTATGCGATAAAAAACATCCACAAACGACATATCCTTCTGTGTTTTGACAAATGACGTTGTGGCGTTAGCCTACTAAATTGAAAAAATTGATTAATAATATGACGGTTAAATGATACCAACTGAGATATATATAAAAAACAGTTGGCAACATTGTTTCGTCGGCGATAAAAATAGAAATAGACTCTAAGTGCGTGTTTCAATTGGTTTAAATGCCGCATAAAAAGTTAAAAAGTTAAAAAAAAAATCGTGGTAAATTTTTTTTAACTTTTTAACTTTTTATCTGTTTCAATTGGTTTAAATTTTGACATTAACATTGTTGCTTATTTTACGTGTTATTATTAACGTATATAGCAAATTTAAAAATGAAAATATGTAAAATAAATATTATTTAAATGTATATTAGTTAATTATGGCCAGTTTACATCTAAATCATTAAGATTTTTCTCAAAATTTGTACATGACAAATTTCTGTTTACAAACAAATATTTTTGTCAGCCAATTTTTTCCACATAAAAATTTTATCAGCTCTTGAAGCAGATAAAAAGTTTGACATTTTTATTCACCACAATTTTTAACTTTTAAACTTTTTATGCGGCATTTAAACCAATTGAAACACGCACTAAATTTATTTCAACGAAAAAATCGTCGTCGCCTGCGTCGATGGTTGTGTTTGTATTATATGTTTTCCGTGTTTTGTAATATGACAGGCAAATTGATCTTTAGTTCACCCAGGTACTGTTAGATGTCTCTAAAATTTATAAACCAAAATCAACCCGATATTTAGTTCTAAACTGCAAACTTAATTCCGATTTATCAATTACCGATTAGAAATGTTTCGTAGAATGTTAAATTTAAGTTTATATAGCATATTTTAATTAAACATCAGATGCGGTTTGCTTTGTGCCATCTTTGAACGATTGGTATAAACTAACCATCAATTTAGTTAGTTTGAAATTTAGACGAAAAAATCGACGTGAGCCACACAGCATCAATTTAACATTAGTATTACGTTCCTGTCTTAAACTTGTAAGGATTTTATTGTATAGATATGGAGCCATGTACATAAAACTTCTACGCGTAGCGTCAACATTTTTAAAACTGTGTATATACACAGATTGCGAAACTGAAGTAATTTAGATTTATAAAAATAATGGAAAAGGCGGCGTCATGCGAGATTTAAAACAAATTATTCTTAAGCAATGTTTTTGAGCAACCACAATATTATTCAAATTTATTCAAACATATAACGCCATATTGTAGTTGGGACTCAATCATTGCTTGGTAATATATTTTTAGAACTTTAATTGGGCAGAAACTTCGTAACATGTATAATTTCCTAATTGAGTTTAGCAGACTACTGTGAACATTATGAATATGAGCATTCCATAAAAAATTGTTACTGATAGTTAAGCCCAAATACTTAAAATCTTTTACAGTCTAAATTTGTATGCAACCTGAATTATTAGAGATGTAATTATAAGCAGAGGTGCAATTTTGTTCATGATATTTAATATCATTAACAGGGATGTACTCTTGATTACGGCTAAAAAACATTAATTTAGTTTTTGAACTCAGAATCATATAATGGTTTGATAGCCACCTATGTAAAACTGTCAAATCACGCCCAATCATTCATTGACTGTTTAATATTGCAGTATCATCAGCAAAAGCAATCAAATCACCTGATAATTTAATGTCAGTGTTTATATAAATTAGAAATAAAATAGGTCCCAGCACTGATCCCTGGGGAACTCCAATATTAACAGTGCCAAGAGAACTGTATGACAAATTGGCACGAATTTTTTGTGTTCTGTTACTTAAGTAAAAGTTACTTTCCATGAACGCCAATATAGCCGCAGTTTACGTAGCAAAACATCATGATTCACGGTGTCAAATGCCTTGCTGATATCGATAAACAAAGCCGCTAATTTATTATTTTTGTTAAGATTAGCAACCAAAAAGTTATTAGATTTCAAAAGAGTGTCTTCCGTGGTAGACCTTTAACAAATCCAAATTGATTAGAGTTAAAGAATTTGGTTTTAGCTAAATAAGACATTAATCGATTTTTCACTAATTTCTCAAAAAATTTTGATATAATTGGTAATAATGATATCGGGCGGTAATGTTTGGATCTGTCGTAGAACCTGTTTTATGAAGAGGTATTACACTCAGAAAAAAAATATGATAAATACATGATTGCATTTACCATAATATCATCATTGTATGTTAAACACGATTATTTAAATGATTGATTTTATCATACTATGATTAATTTTGTCATACTATGATATTCTTTATCATTCTTCTTGATCTTCTTCATCAAAACAATGATGATCACTCAAAAAAAAAAATTTTTCAGTGATCATCATTATTATGATGAAGAAGATCAAGAAGAATGATAAAGAATATCATAGTATGATAAAATCAATCATAGCATGATAAAATCAATCATTTAAATAATTGTATTTAACATAAAATGATGATATTATGGTAAATGCAATCATGTATTTATCATATTTTTTCTAAGTGTGCAGATTTCAATTTATCTGGAAAACGCCATTATAGAAGCTTAGATTAAAGATACGCGTTAGTGGATCGCAAATATAACAGCTAATTTTCTTAAAAATAGAACTGCTTAACTGGTTGTCACCTACGGAATGTTTATTCTTTAAGTCACTAATACAACTTAAAACTTCATTACAATCTGTAGGGAAAAAATAAAAACTGGTATCAGAACTACAGTTTGGAACAGTAAAATTATTAATGTTATTAGTATTGGGGCTACGAATTTTGGAAAACAGCTTTTGTGGTATTTCTAAGAAGTGCCTATTCAACACATTACTAATATCTTGACCTGTAGTAACAATATTATTGGAAGGATCGATAATTTTCTTGATAACTCTTTTATTATTCGCCTTATTAAGTAAAGAATGGATAATCTTCCATTGGGCTTTGGCATTACCACTATATAACTCGAAATTGAGTTTGTAGTACTTCACTTTAGCATTTTTAACCAAAAAATGGGATAGACTATCAAAATATTTTTACAAGTTTTTGTTGCGTAAGTGTTTCTTAATTAAAATACCAATCCTATTTTGCTTATTTAAAAACTTCAAGAGTGACATGGTTTAATCGGTTTATTTTTAGATTTGTGAAGCTTCTGACTCAGGTCGACATACTTATTTAAGATAGCAATAAAATTGTCATAAGCAATCATAGGATAAGTCGAATTGTAAACAGATAGCCATTTTTCATCTTTAACAACATCAATGAGACAATTTGTATCGGTATAGCTAGAAAAATACATCGAATTAGCAGATTGGATATTTGAATTGTGATTAAACCTTATTTCAATAAAAAGCATGTTGTGGTCACACATCACTTTCATATAGTCACCATGAATTCTAAAGTTTGTCCTAGGTTTAGTTTTAAAAAATATATGATCGATACATGTGGCATGTGTACTAGTTAATCTAGTTGGTGGGTTGATTAAAGATTGCAGACCAACAGACGACATGAGTGTTATATATTCTAGAGTTTTGTTGTAATTTTGCAGCGTAAATCACCAAGCACAAAAAAAGGTCTTAACTGTTATGGACATTAAAAGTGATTTGAATTCATTAATAAATGCATCAATTTGCTTTATAAAATGAAATCGATAAACACAAAGATAGGAAAACAGTTGATATTAATAAAAACATTTCCCTGTAAGCAATCCGCTGTTTTAAGACTATGACAAATTATCACATACCGTAACATTTTTATCTATATAAATGCAAACACCCGTAGATCTACTAATATTGTTACAGTTGGCATGTAAAATGTATCCATCAATATTATAGTTAACACATTTACTGCTGTCAATCCAAATCTAAGTCAAAAGACATACGATAGGTTTGTTATTAATTTTTTTGATGTGTGTTACAAAAATATCAAAATTTGAACGAAGCGATCGAACATTCTGCAAGATGATGCACTTAGAATCTAAAAATAAATTAGAACTATTAAATAGTGAAATATTGGAAAAATTATTATGATACGAAGAACACGCGGTAAACGATTGCTTTTCAAAAACAGTGGAATATTATCTAAATTAAAATTTGACATTATTAGATATCAAAATTTAACAATTTTTAGAAGATCCACTTTTGATTTTAAAAAAAACAACCGGTTCACCGTTATCCTTTCTAAGCTTGATATCAACATCTTGTCCAGAAGAATTTATAGTTTTTAATTCTCTTCAAGGATTTTGCTTCGTTAAACAAATCTCGTCGTAGGGTAGTAAGATCTTCATTGATGTAAACGATTTTTTAACCGCTTTCAATTTATTCGCAAATTTAGACTTCAGTTTAAATAGCCGATTAACGATGCATCTGGTTTTAAATTTGATTAATATGGAAGCTGAACCGTTATTCGATTTAAGCTTAGCACGATCCAGAATTTCCTCCCATATGTTGACATCGAGACGTCTTAAAAAAATTTGTTTAATGTACCAATTAATGGTTCACTTTGGTTTTGGATGCCTTGAATAATAATAGACTTACCACGTTATTGTTGATCAATGTCATCGAGACGACTTTCTTGCACCGTTGTCCCATCACTTAGCACAAGTTGCGTTTTTCAATTAAATCGATGCGTTCAAAGGCCAATGTAATAGATTAAAAATGTTTAGAGATTAAATTGAAATTTTTAATGGAATCATCTTAATTTATTTTTATATTGGTGATCTTTTTATGTAGTCGAAATCATTTATATTGTCACTCGTGGCATTATTGTTTGATGATGGACTAACAATGCTGTCATTACATAACCGAGCAGTTTTTTAGGTTTAACACAATTGTTGCACTGCCTTACTGTCTTATTTTTTAATAAAAAATCAATCTCATTATTGTTCATTTTTATACACACAGCATGATACACATTACGACAACTGTTACAATCAATATTTGACGAGTTATCACCTCTATTAACTCGCTTTCACTTTACTTCACAAATAATAATTAAAGTAAGGTAATAAAGCTTATATGCAATTACTATGTAAGTGTATATTACGTTCTAACATTAATTTGCTATTTTAAATTTATGATTTATTTTTGATTAATTGAGCAAAATTTTGCTGTGCACCCAACAACAGTCAAGCCATTACTGAACTCAATAAAGAACTGGTATTATTTAATTGTTTTAGCAACAATGAAGCAAACAATGGGTGCTTTCAGAACACCCAACCGTTGCAACATATTGAGTAAAGTCGCTACCAACGTTATAAAAATAGAAAGATCTTAGAGAAAAGTGTTTTGCTGTAATAAAGTTCAATTTTGACTCATATCTCCGAACTTAATATCTCGAAATATCTTATATTAATAAAAAAGAATTTATTTATTTACTTCGAACTGCTTAATCAAAAAACACACTCAAAGTATACGTTTTAATTTTTTAATTTAAAAAGATTATCGCCAATATCCCCAAAACTAATGAGTTTCAAGTTGATTCAAGATCACCACTAAACGTCCCCTGGACACTGAACAATTTTTATTCTAAGTGATTTTCTCCTATCTTGTACCGTTTCCGAGATAAAACCCTGGAATTTATTAAAAATACTATTTTGTCGAAACACAATTACTGTAATCGTGACGCTGCTCTGTTTAATTGCGCGACATATTAAATATTTAATCCTCCACGGAATATATTGAGGAGGGGTGTGTAACGAAATCTCGGTTTTCAAAATCCCGGCTTTGTATAAAAAAACAACGAATTTTTAGGAAATCCCGGTTTGAATTTTTAAGATTTGGCATGTGGAAAAATGGGACACTTAAATGACTTTTTACAAAATTCAAAAATGAGTTTGCGATAAAGTTCTAGAAAATGGTTAATAGGGACAGAATTTGGAATTTGGATTTTGTTTTTTGGTCATTTCGATTTTTGGTTTTGAAAACCGAAATTTCGTAGTACACCCATTGATTAGTAATGTTGTGTTTCTTGTTCATTTACTTGTTATGGTTTAAACGTAAATTCGGTCGTGAGTTGCTCATTCAAATTCTAGAGAATTCACGATAAATTTCTCTTTGCTCTTCTATCAAGTTCTGTCTTTTATTTCTGGCATGATTTCTAGTTCATTCACGTTGTGTTGGACTGTCCTAGTATGATAACTTTTTTTAAGAAATCAATAGATTTTTGATGTTAAATTGTTTAAATAACGTAGCACAGGCACGGGAGCATCTCCCGATATGTTTTCGATGTTATTTCGAAAGGGTTCCACGACGATTCTAGCCATATTGTTGTTAGCTTATACACAGAGTGGCAAACTTCTCTGGAATTCCTAGACATACCAGCGCGGCCCAAATGTGTTGATGCTATCAAATGCCTATTGAAAAAGAAATGGAGAGAGAGAATGAGAAAGAAAAAAGAAGAGAAGAGAGAGAGAGGAGAGTCGGTGAAGAGAAGAGAGAAAATAGAGTTGGTAAATGACAATATTGTACTCCCAACTCAGCAACACACTCAAAGATAGTTTGTTTGGGTAACTACAGCAGAGAAACTTTCGAATTTCAAAATGAAACATTGCATACCGGTTAAGACCAATTTGTGCTAATTAGGAGCCGAAAACATGGGAAAAGAAAATTTCAAATTTCGCCTGAAAGACGAAAAATATAAAACCCAATTTCTAGAAAAACCAGAAATAATTTAAGCCAAATTTTAAAAATTTCCAATTGCGGCTATACTGACGAAATTTGTACTTACCATAGAAATATTATAAAACAAACTAGCCCCTAAAAGATACTATACTAAAGATACAAAATAGTGCGGTAATAATTTTGTTGGACAATAAATTAAAAAATAGAAATAAAATATTATAAAATCAAGGAATAAGCAATTCAGATAAGATATTCCTGTCAGGCATGTTCATTGAATCATTGCCATCCGAAAATTATAGTGGCTGAATTTGTGCTAATCCAGAACTGGTTCACTTCCAGGGCAATTCTCGATTAGCTGAATTTATGTCACTATATATTTCGGATGGCAATGAACATGGCTGGCAGGAATATGCTATCTGAATTGCATATTCCTGGGTTTTATAATATTTTCTATTTCTATTTTTTAATTTGTTGTTCAACAAAAATATTATTGAACGGAATACCTCTGTATTTTGTTTTTCCTCAATTTACGAATAAAAATTGATGGAAATCATATTTCTATGATAAACACAAATTTCGTCAGTGTTTCATCAGCTGCTTTTGGAAAGTTTTAAAATTAGGCTTAAATTATTTCGGGTTTTTTTTTCTAGAAATCGGGTTTTATATTTTTCGTCTTTCAGGCGAAATTTGAAATTTTCTTTCCCCGTTTTTTCTGGACTAGCACTTTTTCCCGCGAGCACTAATTAGCACAAATTGGGCTTAACCGGTATGCAAAGTTTCATTTTTAAGTTCGAAAGTTTCCTTGCTGCAGTTCCCCACACTCAAATATAAAATGATTTTTAATAAAATTTCAAACAACATGAAACTTCATACTTAAACTTTTTCGATTAATTGGGAAATTCTTGCAATATTAGAAAGAAATCTGTGTACCGGAATTGACAGCTTCAATAGGAGCTTTTACATTTTTGCAATGATGTTGAAAAGTTTAGCATTTACAAAAGACGCCAAAGAATTAGCAGATTTAAAGATTAAATTTTCAATCAACAAGGGTTGACTTGCAGGGATAATGTTTGTTTGATTATACAAGACAGTTTTACCAAAGGTCCGGTTTACTCGGGAGCACGAATAATATGCCTTGCATTTTGCAGGAATTTACGGTTGGAAATGAGTGTTTCCAAAAAAACCTTTTAGTTGCTCGACCATCTTCGGAAGTGAAGATACTTTTATAGTTTCATTTTTTTGGACAGCAGAGGAGTCTAAAGAACTGAATTTCTTGCTTGCCCAATTTGAACTTCTCAATATTTATTAACAAATTATATTGTTTAATTTGTTCATACAGAATTATTATATGTTTGAGATGCTTCTTTGTCGTCGTTGAGGCCATGTACAAATCAATTATGAGGTTTACATTCATATCGATTTGTAGTAAGTTTTTATAAGGCAACGAGTTTTCTGCGAACAATTTCAATTATGATAAACTGAATTTCGTCTGAATTTCTGATCGAAATCCCAGATACGTCGACACCCGTATCAATCAAAGAAATTTATAGTTATGTTCTGTATTGTCAGTCCATTAAAAAATTATTTGGGTACACTCTGCACCAGATGTGAAACGATCTCGAGATTCAGCCGCCAACCTATCCAGCAGCTCGATTCTGGTTTTTCCTATAGAAAAAGGAATTAGGAAAAATATTTTCATAGTATTTTGGTCACAAAATTTTTTTTTCTGACATACTATGGTAAATAGTTAATGTAAATTTTTTCAAAAACAAAATTAAATTGGGAATATTTTTCCTATCCAATTACGATACGGAAAAAATAATTCCTAAATTATAAAATTTTAGATCAAACATGATTTCTCAGTAGGCCAGAAAATGATATTTTTGACAAAAATACTATGAAAAATTTTTCCTAATTCCTTTTCCTATAGGAAAAACCAGAATCGACCTGCAGGTATGCCAAAGTAAGGAAATAGAGACCATTTAATTAAACACTTACATCTGATTGCAGAAAGTAAACATTCTTAATTAATTAATCTTCCTAATCCGTTCATCTCATAACAAAAACAAAATTTTACTCTTCTTCTTTAGGTTTTCGTTTCTTTCGGTTCGAAAATATCGTCAGACATGTTTGAAAAGTTTTCAGTTGATCAATGATTATAAGTAATTTATTATTTCATAATAAACTCACCATATGTAATATTTTCAGGGGCTCGATATCAATCACTAGATCGTGGCGGATTAGTGGATCCTCACGACCGTGAATTTATTCCAATAAGGGAACCACGAGATCGCTCACGCGATCGATCACTAGATCGCGGAATGTATCTAGAAGACGATTTATATGGACGGTCGGCACGTCAAAGTCCAAATCCAATGTGTAAGTTAAATTTCATTTAATTTTTCTAAAATCAAACATTTCCGTATGTAACATAGTAATAAAATACTAACCATTATATTTATTATTATTATTATTATTTATTTCATGTGAGCAGCCGTGCCGACAACCGATCGACATTACTTAGGCGATTTACAACATCAAAATTCTGATTTACAAAGAGAACTGGGCAATTTAAAACGTGAATTAGAATTAACAAATCAAAAATTAGGTAGCTCAATGCATAGTATTAAAACGTTTTGGTCACCCGAACTGAAAAAAGAGCGTGCCCTTCGAAAAGAAGAGAGCGCCAAATATAGTTTAATTAATGATCAATTAAAATTATTAAATAGTGAAAATCAACGACAAGCAATGCTAGTACGACAATTAGAAGAGGAATTACGACAAAGAATTCGGCAACCGAATATTGAAATGCAGCAGCAAGTGGAGGCATTATACGCCGAAAATGAACATTTACAACGTGAAATTGCAATATTACGCGATACGATTAAAGAATTGGAATTACGAATTGAAACGCAAAAGCAAACGTTACAAGCGCGCGATGAAAGTATAAAAAAGTTATTGGAAATGTTACAAAATAAAGGAATGGGTATGTTGGATAAAACGTCTTGTTCAAATGATCACTAATTTGTTACGGAATTATGTTACAGGTAAAGAAGAAGAAAGACAAATGTTCCAACAAATGCAGGCTATGGCCCAAAAACAGGTAAATAATCACGAATACTTTAATAAATTCTTTTTTCTGCTTTTCTTCTTATAATTTGTTTTCTGTAAATTTTATTATCAGTTAATTATTATTTTTATACTCATAATTTATTTAATTTTTCTATTTTGTATACATTTTCCTGTATGGATATACTTATATATAATTTATTTAATTTTTATTTTTTTGTCATGCGAAAAAGAATGGAAAAAAATTTATAAAAACAAAATTAAAAATAATTTTTTAATTTAGTTATCACTATACACATAATTAAAAAAAAAATAATATTAAAAATTAAAAGAAAATATGGTTACTACTTCCGTTATTTTATTATTTATATTTAACAATTTTATTTTTGTTTTTCGATCTTAATTTCCTTATTTACCGAAATGAAGTTATTAATGAAAATTATAAACCGCACACTTCGACCGGTTCAAAAAAGATTAAATAAAGTTTTTCTATCAAATTAAGTCATCTTGAATATAAGGCTCGAGCCAAATCTATCCATAATTACTCTTTGAAGAGCAAAATTAAAATTTCGTGGACTAATATTTACTGCTAAAATTCTTCTAGCAAGGAAAAATTCGCGTTACAAAGGAATTACGAAAGACTTTTATTTCAAAAATTAATTTTTTTTAAATTGAAATTACTTTTAACCCTCCATAAATCCATTCCATTGAAAAGCCAGAGGACGGCCACTTGAGACTTTCTCCACTTTAATCCTTAAATATATTCTTTGAGGTTCGAGGATTTTATTATTATCGTTCAAAAAATCTAAAATTAAACGTACTGATCGACACTGATATGTAAATTTTTTGACATGTTTCACACTTTTTATATTGTTAAAACCAACAACAATATAAAAAGTGTGAAATTAGTCAAAAAATTTACATATCATGTCGATCAGTACGTTTAACTTTATAGAGTTTTTCTTTGTAGAGCCTTTCAAACCAAACATTTCTGAGGCACTGAATTTTCTTTCGGATTAGTTTAATTAATTCCCTTATTATAAATCTTAAACCAGATCTCATAGTCACTTGTTTAATGATTTGTCGCCATCTTAAATAAAAAAAGACAAGAATTTGTTTAGCCTTGTCTTATAAGCCTCTTGCGGCTATCTATATAAATGGGCTTACACATTTATATGGACCCCGATCCTCAAAATCAAAAATCACTGTAATCAAAATTCAAAATATTGACTTTAAAAGAGACAGGTTTTTAAATCCTTGAATACTCAAAGTCCTCTTTTTTTTAAATGCACATTTCAAAATAAATTTATAAATAGTAAAGTAAACTTTAATTTATAAAATTATTGATATTCTTTTAAGAATTTCTCGAGCATATCCTGGAATTTTACCAAACTTTTGAATTGAGCACGAATTTATGCGTTTTTTAGAGTTTGCCCAAGATAAAGATAGAATTCGATTATTGTCAAATTTGGGGTTTGAACGCCTTTCCCTTACCGTTACTGGCACCTAGATAATCAACACGTGCCTATCGAATTTGTCCCCTGCATTTGTTCCAAGACACCCAAATGGCCTGGGATCCCAGATGTATGTATTCAATATATAAACGCTCATTTATCTCATTGAAACCGAAGTATCCAAAGCAGTTTATCCAAAGAGAGTTCTGATTTGAAACCTAATCTTTTCCAATATGCTGCTCCTTCATGAGAATAAAGCGTTAACAGTCTAGTTTTCGCGATCTATACAATGTTCAGCTTTCAACTCAACTTACCATAAGATATTGCTCTAAAAACTCACTTTAACAATAAAAATTTGTTTAGAGCCTTTCAATTTACGAGTATAGTGTCAATTGTAGGAAAATTATATTTATTGATGAAGGTGACTAACTCTGTCTTGAACATTAGGCTAATTTGAGGCTGATTAAAGCCGACTAGTAACGATAGGATCCGAATTTTATTAACAATAACAATTGTGTAAGTGTGGGTTTATGAGGAGTGAGTGAATTTCTGGGTAAGTGCTGAGCTTCTTAAGCTCCTAGAATTGAAGGAAGATATGCCCACGGGGCATTCGGTTTAATTAAGACAAAGAGTCTCAAAGAATCCTCGGTTTTACCGCAGAAATATGTAACAATCTTCATTTGTACCGTCTTTCTCTTTTCTACATTATTAGGAGAGTCTTCAGTAAAGCTAAAGGCGCTAGTTACTGAAGACCCTCCTAAATACTTTCTGATATATTCGAAGTTCTGCAGGCCATCTTATTGGTGTTTGCTTCTTTCTAAACTTTATTCTGGTTACACAGCATGCAGAGAGAGGTTGCGGACATTTGATACTGCTGCCAGATCATATCACGCAACCCAGTTGCTCTTTACTGTAGCTGAGGATTTACGAGACCACTTTTATATGCCTCTGATTTGTCTCCTGATTTCTAAAGAGATTTCAGGAATTGAGATTAATGTCGATATCAAGGGTCGAGTATATGGTGGTCAGAAACGGTACCGAAATTTTTTTCCTAATTTTAGGTGTAATTTTTTCAGACAAACTATTCAAATATAATTTTGACCCTTTCCCTGCCCACAAATATTGGATAAAAACTAAATTTGGATTTTGCCAGTCTAATAAGATACAGGTTCCAATCCTACGATTGCGGGTAATACTCGATATAACCGGTTTCTATTAGTCGCTCTCAAGATGCCGAGGGCATGGAAGTTTCTGATATTAGTAATCATTTTTAACGTAATATTGGAAGTTATACTTGCACAAATCACTCAAATTTTATTAAAATTCTATTAAAAAACTGAAACAAGAAAACACAAATTTATTTAAAATCCCGAATAATCTTGACGAAATCCGAAAAGTTGAAGTCATCATTTTGAATGAAAGCCCGCCTGGTTTTATTTTTTCTTTGCATGATTAAAAACCGATTATAGGCACAATTAGCTCGAGCCTGTGAGAGTTAGTCAAACCATTAGACCTACTATTCCAAATGACTTTGCGCTAATACCATAAAATGTAGTCCCTGTATATTTCGAAGCAATAAAATAGTTTTAGACAATTTTAATTCGGACATTTACCGATTTCAAACTTTTATCGCAACATATACAACAAGATATTCTTCAACTCTACTTTACCTAAGCGGCCATTAACACCCTAACAGAACTTAATCGTCAACACAATTTTGTATCTTGGACTGTAGTTAAGATGAAAAACCGCTCGAAAAACTCACCTTGATTTTATGTTGCATACACATTTGTGTGAGATTGACTGATCAAGAAAAATAACGAACCTGAAAGAGTTATATAGTTTTGTCTTTCAGCGGTTCTCAAACTTTTTGAGCTTCGGAGCTCTTCAAAGGCATAATAGTTTACACGGAACCCCAATGGTTCAGTAATGACTAATTGTGTGCATGTGCCAATCGATGATGCCTAACACCGAAGAGTAGTTTATTTTTTTATACATTTTATCTACAAATTGATAAATAAAAAGGAAAAATGAAATTAGTTGTACTTCAACAAAACTTATTTATTGCAAAATATAATAAATTATAAAAAAGAACGTTGTTAGTAGGACGAGTGAACTTTCGAAGATAGATCTGCATATCCTTCTTTTAAAGTGCATCAAAATTCTGGCAACGATACTGTTTCAAATGTGGGCAGTAGTCAATGAAGACTTCGTACTCCTTAACTGTGAATTCTTCTGAACTATGAATGTGTTTCGAATCAAAATTTCATCACACAACATAAAATCTTCAATGTCCCCACTAATTTCATCGAAAAACTCTTTTCAGTATTGGGAAGCTATCTCTCTCACACGCGTGTATGCAAATGATCCAAAACCCCAATTTTTTGTTAAAAGCTTGAAACTTATCCTTCTTCGCAAATAATCCTTCTTCGCAAATAATCTTAAAAGTCGTATTTACAAGGGTTTGACGACATTAAACATGTTGGCACCGCAGTTGTATTATTAGGCGAAATATCAATTGAGACTTCATGTTAGCTGCTAAATCTTTAATTCGACGAGTACATCAATGATTTGCCGCCTTTTCATCGAATATACATTTAGCTAAATCGATTGCACATGACTTGAGCAATGTCTCAGCTATTGCATGAGCTTCCGCTGTAAGTGCAATACCATAACTAACGATATAGGATGCTTCAGTGGCCTTTTCACTTCTACTTTTGAAAGTTAAAACAATTAAGCTTTGGCCGTCATATGTCATAGTATAAGAATTTGCCAGAACTAGTCGTGATCTGCGATGTTTCAAAGCAACAAATTAATTTCATACAATAATTATTTGCGGATTTAAATTTATAATTTTTTTTTTAATTTGATTTTGAGATTCGCGGACCCCTTTGAGTTGACTCGTGGAGCCCTAGGACTCCGCAAAGAACACTTTGAGAGACGCTGCTTTATACGATATCTCTATCCGATACATCTCTTAACTGTTATTCCTAACTGATGATTTATATTTCTTTTATATTCATATTAATTAACCGTTATTATTTAATACACATAATATCATCTTATAGTTGAGTGAAACAGATGTACGAGAAATTTCTAGCAAGCTAATAATTTTGTTTTTCCCGGAACAAAAAGTTGATCCGCGCCTTATTTGGCATTTAAAATTTCTTTACTAAGATTTTATATAACAGGAAAAGTGTTATTTAAACTTCTGTCGATATTTTTCAATAAAAACTTCATTTCGGTTTCTATTTTTCGATTTTCAAAACTACAACACAATAAAAAAAAATTATTTTTCTTATATACAACCTTAATGTTATAGAGTCGGGGTTGCCAGAAAATGTTATTCACAAAAAACAATCAAATCTGGCAGCTCCTAAGCCAAACTATATGCATGCCTTTTATATATTTATTTTGATTATATTTTATTTTACACAGTTTCTTCTATTAGTTTTTTTTTTTTACTTTATGCTAAATAAAATTTATAATTTGTGTTATTTTTTAAATATTTCTTTGCATGGCAAAAGAAATAAAAAATATAAAATTATGTTACTTTCTATTTTTTATAATTTTTTCATCATTATCATATTTTATTTTATCGTTCTCAAAATTTTTTAATTTAATTATTATTATTATTATTATTATAAAGTAAAAATAATTAAAAGAAAATGAAACACAAAATTCTCTCTCATTTCGATGTTACAATAAAAAAAAAAAATCTATCGCACTCGAAATATTACGTAATTTATTATACAAAAAATATTATTTATAAGTGAATTAATAAAAAAAAATTAACACACAAAAATAATAAATAAATAAAAATTGGATCATATAATCTTTATCATGGTTCGCTGGTATCTCGATAATTTAATCGTATAACCAATCAATCTAAATTAAATTCGTTGAAAAAATTTCATCATCATTAATCTCTCAACAAAATCATAATTCCATAAACCTATGTACATACATATATAATTTGTTTTTTGTTTGATCTAATTTACTTCTGCTAAAAGCCAAATTTAAAAATATAAAACAAAAAC
Source organism: Nephrotoma flavescens (assembly GCA_932526605.1). Classification (NCBI taxonomy): domain Eukaryota; kingdom Metazoa; phylum Arthropoda; class Insecta; order Diptera; family Tipulidae; genus Nephrotoma; species Nephrotoma flavescens. Next base: position 115,648,708 of record OW052222.1, read on the forward strand.
CAAAATTTTTGTTATCGACAAATTTTCATGTCACTATCTTATAATTATTTTATTTTATTTAAAAACAAATTTTCAGTTTTCTATTGTTATTTGAAATTATAATTTCTTTATGTTTTTATTTGATTGTTTTTGTATTCTTTTGTTAATTTTAATTAATATTTCATTTGGGCCAATACCAAAAAAAAAACAAAGCTTTATTTTGAAATAAAAGTACGAAGAAAGCTTTTCCAGAGCAATAAAATGGCATCACACAAATACAATTTTGTGTAAGTAGATTTTATTATCATTTCACTATTATTTTAATTTAATTTATTTTATATTATAATATAAAATATTTTTTTTGGCATGCTAATTGTTGTCTTAAATATAAAATAAAGCAAATAATAAGAAAACGAGCCCAATAAACACAAAAGTATGGTGTCCCATATACTTTAAATCGTATATCACTAAATAAAACTGGCATCTTATTATGTGCATGTATTGTTTTGCTATAATACTAATACGACCAAATAAATAGAATGTTGCAGGATAATAACGTAATAGAATCATTATTACGAAACGAACTAAATTGTATACGAGAATAGTCTTTATATTCCCTGAGAGCAGATTCTAAAAATATAAACAAATTAACATCAAATTGGATATTTTAGTTTAAAAAATTATCAAATAATAATTTGTACTTATTATATATTTTTTATACTAATTTCTTTTTTTGTATTCTGTGTGTCCAACTAAAAATATACAACTTTCTAAAACTATAAACAATTTTCTATTAACTATTTTATATGGGTGTGAAAATTTATACCATTAATCATTTTAATGTAGTCTGCTACCGGTGGTCGTCCGGTTGTCGCTTAATAATTAACGATCTCTTTTAAATTTCACACCCGTATTACGTTTTAACTTTTTTATTTTATTCACATTTCTCATATATTTAGTTTTGCTTTTTTTCGTTATTTAATTTGTTATAATTTAGTTTTTAATCATCATTAGAGACGAAAATTAATAATTCTAAAAAAGATAATAATTTAAATTAATAAATAGTAATAATTTTTTTAAAATAAGGCAGCCACAAAAAAAAATAATAAAAATTTTTCCGTTCTTGAAAATTAAAAAAAAAAAAGATTTAGCAAATCAAAAAAAAAATATTCAAACTGTAAAATAAGAAAATACATTTTCATGGTTTCTTTTGTTTTTCTTATTTTATTTTATTTTCTCCTTGTTTATTTTATTTTTATGCAAATTTACTTTAATTTTTTTTTTGTTATTTTTTTTAATTAAATTTGGTTTTTAGAGATATTGTTTCTTATAAATTATTTGTATTTAGAAATTTTAAATTTAACGAAACAATTATCAGAGAGTCGAACCAAAAATAAATTTTTTAGTTGAAACTAGTTTATACTACATAAAATTGTTACATGTTTGCATACTTTAAAATATTTAATAATTATTCTACTTCTGGTGGAAAACAGAATCATTTGGAGTTGTAATGAATTATACAACATTTTACAAACAAAACGAAATTGTGTTAAATTTATCAAAATTACAACACGTAGGTATTTAATGTTCATATAACACGAACATACATACATATTTAATTTTTAGAAACGGGTACAGGTACATTAGATTTGATTTTAGGGCCACTATTAAAAAATTTATTATTTTTGAATTTAAATTAAATTTTTGATGACCTTAATTCAAATTATATCTCAAAAAAAAAAAAATTGTACGCAATAGTTTTAAAATTGTAAATTGCTAGGCCTCCTCTGTTTGAATGCCAATGCCTCTCTAAAATATTTTAACTTTATCACGAATCTTTTTAATTTATATTTTTTTTTTACGTATTGAACACGATTAAATATTCACAGTTAAACTTGTAACAAATTAATTACGCAAAGTTGGGAAACACGAATTTACCGTACATACGAGTATAAAATGACCACAAATTGTTCAAATTATTTATTTTCTGATTACTTTACAAACACGAATTTCATTGTGATTAAACATCTTAACCATAACTTGAAAGACATTTGTCAGCATATTTGTCATTCTGTCAGCATATTAAATACGCTAGCAGAGTTTGAATAATCTGAACCGAATCCAGTGTCAATATTCAGTGACTTTAAAAAATTACTTAATTATAGTTTCTTTAATTTTTTTAAAACCCGCGTTATTTTGAGAGTAAATGATAATGAAATTTTATATTGTAGATCCTAATTCTTATGCTAAAATAAAGAACTAAGGGTTTAATTTTAATATGGTCGTTTGTGAAAACATCGTCGAACTAATCGAAGTGATAAAACGTCGAAAATTAAATTTAAAAAAACCGATTTTTTCTTTGTCCAATTTATTTGGATGTTCAACTAAAATGTGATGCTGTACATTTGGACGCGCTTGATTAATTAATTTATTTATTGAATTATTGATTATATTATTGGTCAAAATAGAATTATCACAAAATAAATAAAAATTATAAATTGAGAAATCAATTTATGAATTGTTATTTAGCAATTTATGAAAATTATCAAAATTCGATCATAAATTAAAATTTTGTATTGTTGCATACTTAAACTCTCAGAGAATAATTTTTGTTGCCTACCCCGTTTTTTCTCAATTTTACAAAATTTTAAAGCCATAAAAATGGAATTGAATTAATACTTGTATAAAAATGGACGATTCTTGTATTATCTGTTTAATTTTAAACCTACATTTCTGTCTCTCATTCTAAGGTAACCAACTCCCAACCTATATTCGATATTTTATGTAATACTAATTTTCAAAAAACTCAAAATATACCGACCAAACGGCACAGTATTTAAAGCTTCGTGTTTGGTTTGGATCGGGAGGTACGGGTTCGAATCTCGATAGAGACAGAATGCAAAAACGAGTCTTCATCACCTGATTACAATCGGTGATGAAAATGAACACAAGTACGACCCCCTGTCGGAGTGCAGAACACATGATTCCCCATATCAGAACTATTTGCTGCCATGGAGCTATACAATGAAGAGATATTTCTACGTAATCAGACCTATAATACGTTCTCGATTTGTCTACTGCGCAAGATAGAATGTTAAAAGCGGACCACGAAAGATTTGGGAGTGCTTCGGCCACAGAACAGATTGCAAAGTTAATAAACATAAAAAATTCTTTTTAAGAACTCGAAAATTTGAGATTAGTCCAAATTTGAGTAAAAGTTGCGCTTTCATTCGCTGTATACCCTAGATCAGGCATGTCAAACTCGTGGCCCGCGGGGCTTGCAACCCGCCGCATGATTTTTGCGTCCCAAAATATTTTTCCACAACTATACTGTTTTCATTAAAAAAGTTTTGAATTTCAAAAAAACCAAAAAAAAATTATTTAACAAAAATACAAAAAAAATATCAAAGTAAAAAATAAGTAAAAATTCAAACCAACCAAATAATTTTCCATACTCATAACAGTAATAAAAAAATATTCGCATAACTCACTATGCTTATAGATTTATTTGAGACTGAAGAGCTATTAGAAATTAAAAATATGATCTTCCAATGAATAACTTGGTATATTTGGCAACTGATGGGGCCCCTTCTATGACGGGAACTACACATGGTGTCATTGATAGACTAAAAACTTATATTAAAACCCAACATAATAAATCTGTTCAACACTTCCATTCCATTATCCACCAGCAAGTCTTATGTTCAAAAGTAATTAAAATTCATAATGTATTTAAGAAAGTTGGTAAAATTGTTAATTTTATTCAAGCATGCGGATTAAACCATCGGGAATTTCCGTGATTACTGAACGATGTGCCACATTATACTGAAGTTTGTTGGCTTTCGAGTCATAAAATGTTAAGAAGATTTTTAAAACTGTTGGACGAAATCGTACTTTTTTTAGAACTGAAAAATGTTAATTGGATACAATATTTGGCTTTCTCAGTTGACATTACTAGGCATCTCAGTCAATTCAATATTAACTTGCAGAATAGAACATGCTCATAACTTCATTGTATGGCCAAATAAATTCATTCAAACAAAAGATATCCCTGTGGAAAATCCAAATAAAAAAAGAAAATTTAACAAATTTTTCTAGTTGTAAGACTATTTTGCTTAAATATCGAGAATTAAAATTATAAGAAACAACTAAAATATAAATAAATATACGAAACAACTAAAAACGTTGGATGAAGATTTAAATAAATTTTGCTTTCCGATTTCGGTTGACATTAATATATTGATGAAACTTTGCAAATGAAGTTTATAAAACTACGATGCTACACCTTATTGAAATAGAAATATAAGGAAATTGGTATTCTAGAATTTTGCAGGTACTTACAGATAGTTTTCCAGAAATTCGATATTTTGTAATACGCATATTATCCATACTTAGTAGGACATACGAGTATATTTGTGAACAGCTTTGTTCACAAATGAAGATGAAAAAAACTGCGCAGCGAACCAGATTAACTGAAGAACATTTAGCTTCGATATTAAATATTACATCAAGAAAAATTTAAGATTTGAAAAATGAGAAGCGGTGCATTATATCGAGCAAAAAATAATTTATATCCTTTTTATTAATAAATATATTTCTATAAATTTTTTGTTTACTTTCTTTATGGTAAATTTATATATATTCGATTTACGCTCAAAATTTGAATTTTTAATAAAACTAAGTAGATGTGGCCCGCAAAAGGATTTGGAATACAATTTTCAAAGAATTTGGCCCGAACACTGAAATGAGTTTGACATGCCTGCCCTAGACTCTAAAAATCCCTATTCTAAAAATTTTTAAATTTAAACGAAATAATATGATTGAATTTTTTTTAACGCTCATGTGACTGAAGAAAAAATATCTTAATTTAAGTGATTAACTTATTTTTTCCACGTTCATCCAAGTTGTAGCATTTCTCATTTTTAAGTATGATCGTAATCTATACCAATTGAACTAGAAGTTCTCATAAAATTTAAGTTTTTATGTTTTACTCCCAAAACATACAAAAATAGACGTCTAAAAGTGCAAAAGGTACCCGGTACCCACGTCACTCACATTAGGGTTAATATTTGAACTAAAAATAATGTCTTATGTATTAAATGTTTAATTGCTTTTATCAAAACATTATTTCTAACCCTCATACTAAAATAACCAATTTCTCAGACTGGGAACTCCCAATTGGTTTGTTCTCAAATGACCGAGGACAAATTTCGAAAAAAGTGTTGAAAACTTTAAAAACAAAAATTCCGATTTCACTTAGATTTGATATTTATGGGGTTGCCTCTTTCAGCCAAAAATTAGGATCTGGGATAAGTGGCCGACGAAAACTTTTATGTCAAAAAATGTATGGTTGTAAGAACAATTATCGCAAAATAAAACAACGAACATCCATTTTAATATTCGAATTCAAGAATTTATGAATTTTTGAATCACTTTGCTATCACTACAGAAATCCAATGCTAAGTGACTTGGAGGAGTTTCGTCAAAATTTCATAACATTGTTGCGCAAAATATTGGAAAATCAAGGGTTTGGGGCGGCCGAGGAAAAAAGACGTTATTATTTTTTTCAATAGTTTTTATTTTCGACATATTAACTTCGATATTTCCGTTTCGATGTTTTCGGAATCTTGCGCAAAGATGACCGTGAAACGTAACACTTTTGTAGTTTTCAGCTCCTATACAAAAAAGGGAACTTATTAACCCTCCAAAATCGTTTAGCATTGGATTACTATGCACATACGTGACAGAAAGATTATTTAAAAAATGTATACGAGTATGTTGCTTTAAACTCGATTAAATAATAAATATCTTCAACGATTTAATTTACTATATTTCTTTTTTTTCAATCAACAAATTTTGCTCAGCAATGCAACATTTTGAAATGTTAAAACAATTTTAAATTATTCCTCGGCAACCATTCTCAAGCATTCTAAGGATACAACAAATTAAAGCATCAATTTCTTATTGATTTTCGGCTAATGTCTGTTATTGTGGGATAGTTGGCCGTTTGCAAAAACAGCGAAGTGAAAATATCGAATTATAGATTATAGAAAAAAATAAAAAAATTAAAATTCGTGGTTGAACATCGCTATATTTTAAGGCTATTTTAATATGTCCTTTATTTTAGAAGATGAGGCTGCCCCAAATCCCCGCTGGATGGGACTGCACCAAATATTTAAATAAAAAAATATTAATTCGTAAATTGGGATCGCCTCATTAAGCCGGAACAAAATATCGATTTACTAAAATTAATCGAATATTATATTTTGTCAAAAATCGTTATTTTAGAATGAAGGATAGAAATGAAGGGTGGCTCAGAACAAATTAACATTTACTCAATAGACGTTAATTTTTTATTCACAGTTATAAATAATTTTATTTGTATTTCTCAAAAGTATGAATTCAAAACAGCGGTGTTTGGAGTTGCAGCGTCCATCCTCTAAGGCAAACAACATATTAAAATAACCTTACAAATACTCGTATATAGCGACTTAGTCGAAATTCGATCATAAATAGAATGGAAAAAAACATGTTTTGCTTTTCGGTTATTTAAATGATTTAATTTCGATTTTAAAGGACTTCGTTTGAATTTAAAATGACTATCATTAATAACAGCAAGTAAACTAAACATTTAAAATTGTTAAATCAGGAGCCAGTAACCGCCTAGACGCCTAACGCATCAACCAGTGAACACGTACGAGTAGCAGCTTAAGTTGTACGCTTTTTGAATAATTTCGGTTTAGCACTAACCACCATACTTGTATAGAGTTCTCGTCGAAACTAAACCCCATAAAACTTGGTAGTCGTATCATTCATCGAAATGGCCCAAACAGCGTACAACTAAAATTCTTATGTGTTCGCTGGTTGAGCTTAATTTGTGCATCGTTGGGAAATTTGTGCTATTCCCACTGACTAGACAACTTCAGTTAAGTTTCAAGTTGAGTTTTAGTTAAGTTTCATATTATTATATATTGTTATTCACAAAATACTAATTAAAAATTTAATTGGCTATTACACTATAGACAGTTGATAGATAGTTACAGTTGATAGTTAAAGCCCAGCTTATATTTGCGGGTTCCAAAAGATTTGCACCATTTCGCTTCACTGCTACTTTAACAATGCAATATTGATACTACAGGTTTTACACTGCAAATTATGGATGTTACAATGCGCTTTGAATTTTATTCAAATATTGTACAAGATTTTATAAAACAAGTTAATTTTTTACAAAGCAGATAATTCATGTTTTTCAAAATAATACTTTCAATTTTAACTAAAAAAAATTAAAGAATTATACTAAGCAAGGTCGAGCTTTTTCTATTTCAAATTCGAGTAATTTTACAATTCAAAATCAAGCATTTACAAATCAAACTAATATTGTTGCTCTTGAAGGATTTGAACTGTACTTAGAACAATCTTAACTTAATTGAATTCGCCTGTTTTTCGCAGAAATTAGCCGTTGTCTCAATTTTGTCATCATGTAAAAGACCAATTACACGGTGTTTGAATCGCAAACTTTTTTTGTGACAAGCTGGACACCCAGGGGTTAAACCTAATTCAAGTATGCTGAATTCATTGGTGCTAGTCCCATTTCAAAGTTAGTCCCCATTTTTGAGATATCGCACTCATTTTTACGTTGATAGCTCTTGGACCTTTAAGATTTTCGTTATGCTTTCTTCAGCAAAGTTTTTGCGCAACCCAAGACAAACAACTTTGCCGTACATATCAAAACCGAAAAATCACATCTACATTCACATTTTTATGTTATTTTTTAAGCATTTTTGTTAAAAAAAACGCTATATGGTTTCGGTTTGCCATCTGTCCGTCTGACCGTCTGTGTCCACGATAACTTGAGAACGGATTGAGATATCAACTTATTTTCTTCGCTAAAAGTTCAAACAATTCATGGGAAAGAGCCCTGTTGATTTGGACATTTCTATGTTTAGGGTGTTCGGAGATATAAACCCTACGTTTTGTTAACCTCCTCCTTAAAATTGATAGAATTTTTTTTATTTTCTATTCTATTTTGGTTTCATCGAGCATGTGAATGTGGAACAAAAATATATCTCGTGCGGATGCGGGTTTTTGTGGGTGGTGTGGTTATGGGGGTACTAGGAGTGGTGGTATGGGAGGGGGATGGGATGAGGTGTTTTAGGTTTGCTGTGGGAATTTGGGATTTGGTTTATGAGGGTTTGTGTGGGAGGTGTGTGTGTGGGAGTGGGTTATAGGTTGGTGAGGGTAAAATGGGTTTGTGAGTTTGAATTGGATAGTGTGTGGGGGTGGAATAATGTTTAGGTGTGGTGGTTTGCTTTTGATTGCAGTGCACCTTCTTGTCTTACACATGGAGTAATGGTTTTTAAATGATTTTTAATTTAACAAAAATGCTTATAGATTTCGGCTCCAAACATTTCCCGTCTTATTTTTTTCTTTTCATTTCGACGAAAAATACTTCTTTCTATTATTTTTGTCCATTACTGAATTTAAATCGATCGAACAAACATCGCATCGACAAATATAGATACAATAGAAACTATTTAAAAGAAAATTAAATCGATTCAGTTGATTTTATGGTGATTTTTCTTAATTTTAATTTTCTAATACGTTCGTATCGTCTTCGGGATCTTTTACCTCTTGCAAAATCCAAGAAATGTCACCCAAGAGTGCATTTTACTTTTTGCCGCTGTACCAAGCCGTCGCATAGTTAAAACGCTCGCCGTGCTTATTCGATTCGGCTGGTGATTGTTTTGCAAATTTTTCCACATGACCATGCAAAAAATGTATTTCTAATGACATTCAAACGTTTATCTTATGAAAAGCGGTCAGCATATTTGGGCGTGTACATCACAACGAGCCACTACTGATCTTAGTGTGCGGAAGCAGCCACGCTAACCTAACCTAACCGAACCTTGGCCTAAGTAAAATGGAGGATGTTTTTTCGGTCTTGATATGTTCGGCAAAGTTGCTTGTCTTGACTTGCGCAGCAACTTTGCTGAAGAAACCATAACGAAAATCTTAATGATTCAAGAGCTATCAACGTGAAAATGAGTGTATATTTTGACAAATTATTAACTCAGAGCCAAAACATGTCGAAAGCGATATCTCAAAAACGGGAACTAACTTTAAAACGGGACTAGCACCCTTGAATTCGGCGTACTCGAATTAGGTTTACCCCTGGGTGCCCAGCTTGTCACATTTTTCAACTAGCACAGTGTTATTTTTTGTGGTGGTCTAGTCTAGAGAGTACTTGGCAATGAAAACAACTTATAAAAAAAACATTGGTGGTAGGAAAACTTTTTTATCACCAGCTCTGCGCCACACAGCATTTTAGCCACTAACCTAGCAGAATTTACACCTTCACGAAATTCAACCGCCTATCAACTTACACCATTTTCTGTTATAAGACTACAAAACATTTCAAAAAAATTTTAATAATTTAATGACTTCTAAGTAAGTACTCTTGCACTATTGAAAATATTCTCATTGTTGACCTCAATTTTGGCCTTGCCCATTGTTAAAGTTTTTCCCGAAACAATTTTTCAAAATTTGAAAGAAAACTAAAATATCAATCATATGTTTAAGTGATCCATAATAAATTTGCTTCGACTAAACAAACTAAAACTCTAAAATTTTCCTAGGTAAACCCAATGAAGTGCCGTTACAAATTCATTAACAAGCAATGGTAACTGCTTTTACGCCTCATTCAAATTTATTTATTAGTTGTTCTCATCACCAAGTATACCCTGTCGACCATCATAAAAATAATGAGAAAATCGAGAAAGGACCTTAAATTGCTGTTCATAAGACAGGTTCAATCTAGTTTAGAATTAGAATCTTCCAGTAACAGTTCAAATCCTTCATGAGCATTAATTTTAGTTTGATTTGTAAAAGCTTGAATTTGACTTGTATAATCATCCAAATTTGAAATACATAAAGTTGAATTTTCTTTGTAGATTATTTAATTCATTTCAGTTAAAATTGAAAGTAATTTTGAAAAACGTGAATTTGATTTGAAAAAAAAATTTGATTGTTTTATAAAATTATGATCTTTATTTGTATAAAGTTGAAATGAATTTGCAACGTCGTTAATTTGAAGTGGAAGGCCTATATAAATTACTTCACACGGTGGTTTTTGAAGCTTTAACGTGTTGTTAGTGGGAACTACCTTCAATTTTCTTTTTGGATATTGTTTCATACGATATCATCTTTAATTTTTTTTTAATTAATTGAAATCCGTGTAATGCACTAAGATATTGGTTCTTGGAACACGGTTGATTAGGTCCAGTTCCGAACGCAGCTCTAGTGGTAGTCCATGTCTGAATACCTAATTGTCCACAAAAATGTTGGCTTAAAATGGGCTTCTACCTATTTACGGAAGAATTTAACATACCTAGTATAGATTACCACCAATGTTTCTGAAATAAACTAGCTAGCGGTGTTAATACAGGGTCCACACAAAACGTTTACTACTTTTTTGCCTATAAAATTGTTTTAAATGAAAGAAAATAAATTACAGTTTACAGATCGTTCATTTAATGTTTGAAATTATATATGAAAAACAATGTCTGCTAAATGCCCCCTCTACATATTGGCTTTACACATGAAGACCCTTTTGATTACATTTTTCATGTTGATGTATCATGTTAATTTCTTCTTTAATGTTCCTTTTAAGTTGTTCAATATTATCTAATTTATTTGCAGAAACCTTACTTTTAAGGCAACTCCATAAAACGAAGTCGGGAGCAGTTAAATAGGGTGACCGTGGACATCAATCCAAATCACCAGATTTCAAAATTAACTGTAGTAGTCGAGACTATGCCATGTGGCATCGTCCTGTTGTTGAATTCTGTTGATTGAACTGAACTATTATTGCAAATTGAACACCATGCCGTCACTTTCAAGGGATCTTATGGTTATTGATGAATTTTAAATGGATTCTCTACTAGCCAGAACCGGCTGTTTTATTTGTTTACATGTCCACTTAAGTGAGCAAATTGATTTGTATAAAAGGTGTTCACTATTAAAACACGTCATTCAATCGAATATTTTCCATGAATAATTTACCGCGTGTGTACTTCACGACTGTCAAGTATATGAACCGTCAATATTAATATTCGCCTAAATGATGGCAAAAAATTGTACACGATATTGTTTTGCATTTTACTTTTAATTTTAGTTTTGCCCATGGTTAGTTTTCCTTTCAAAACTTAAAAGATGTGTTTATTCAGGACTTCTACCACTTGATTCGACATAGTCACACAACCTACTGTCAACACTTTCATAGCAACTCGTTCATTAATTCAACATAATTGCCATTATGCCGTATAACATTTCACAATGATATTTTATATGCAATTTCACGACACTTTGGTCACCCCTTTTTTATCCATATAGTACTGAAGGATATTTTGATATATCATTTATGGAAATGTGCTATACTATTCTATTATAAGTTCAACTTATTTTTAGTTTTATAACCGCACCGATTCCGACATTACTATAACATCTTTTACGTTAGTAGTATTACTGTATGTACTTTATCCGGTCGTATTCATATAAACAGCACTTCCAAATAGATTTATTTACATACCAAATCCTTCAAGTTCGAATATGCGTAATCTTGCCCTCCTATTGATTCACTCCGGTTGCTCGTCTCATTTAGTATTTCATTCCCCTTTATTTAGCATTTTGCTGATCAAAACCCTTGCTGATCAGACTTTTCTTTAATCGGCTAACTAATCTGTGCGGTACTCCTAATTTACTTTGTAATTTTTCAGAACAAACTGCTAAAATTTTTACTTATAATCTTCCATTTGTTCCAGAGCCTGAACTGGGAAATTTTCTACCGTATTGTCGCTGTACCATTCAAATTAAATAGAACTGTCACCCGGTCTTTAATTTTTGTTCAATATCAAATTTCGACATGTCAAACAGAGGTGTCTGCCAATACTTATAGCAATTTCATTCCAAAAAAATTGATTTAAAATAGAAAAAAAAATTACCTGAGGTCAAAAACTGTTGATCGAAACTCCGTGAAACTTTCCTTCTAAGTAAAAAAATTGATTTTTTTTAGTATTTTAAAAAGAAAATTGAAAAATCTCAACATTTCGGGAATTTTTTATGTTAACATAAATAGTATTAACGTCAAAAGTATAAACATAAACAAGGACTATTTATTTATTTGTGGATTATAATTTGTTGTGACTAGTTGAACTTGAGATTTTAAACTCAAAGTACGTTTCTGTGTATTTTATGTTATAATCGTGAAAAAATCTATTATATTATAAGAAATAAGCGCACTACTGTTTTTAATGTACACAACAACACCTGTCAATAGAAATTTTTTGACTTTTTTTTCCATTTTTGACATATTTTATATTTATTTTTCAATTTGTTTGTTATCGTGGTCGTTGTGACACACTTAAAAATCAAAATATTTTCGGTATTTGGAAAGAACTTGTCATTAATAGTGAAGTCTTGATTGTATGTTGGAAATGCCGGCTGTCGCCAAAACCATAAATCCAACTGTTTAATGAGCTGATTTAATATTAATTGACATTTATTGTGGTATGACGTTTGTCGCTTTTTCTTATTAGCGCCCGATAGATGTATGAATGCAATGAATTTTCTTGTACAAAATTTAAATGCATCTTGTTGTTTATTGAAGGAATCACCATTTTTGAGACCAAAGTGCATTTTTTAATTTAACTGAATATTCGAAACATCGAATGGGAAAGGATGAATCGTTTACCATTTCTTTGATCTAATTTTCTATTTCTAAGAAGTAAATGATTCTCCTCAAAATATATTTAACATTTCGCTACACAACAAAAAATTCAAAACTGTGTACGAATTTAAACCCAAAGAATCACACCAATCTCACATTCCTATGAAGCACTTAGAAAACCAAGCTTAGTATAGTTAACTATTAAACTTATCTAAAATCGTAATTAACAATTCGACTCTCTGTGCAGCGTATAAATTATTGAAATTTTTGATAAGAAATTTAATTATTTTTACTTTTATAATAATATATAGCGCAATTCTTTCGTTAAATTTAAAATATAATACAATAAAAAAAGATTTTTGACGAAACTTAATCGGTAACGAAGGCCCCTCTTTAAAATAAATGTCAAGATATTCGATAAAAATCTGAGAAATGCACAAAACTTTTTTCTTAAGTTTTCCTAATTTCATATTTCCTTCATACCTTGAAACTTCTTTTATTCTTTAATATATTTATACTTTTATTCCACAACATTATTCTACAACCACTATGTGTTACTTATTCTATTTTCTACATCTAAGAATCACACTAAGAAAAAATAAATCAAAATGTATTACAATATTAATTTTGTAAAATGGGGGTCCTTAACGTCCGTTAAAGTGTTCGGACAAAAAATTTTTTGTAGTTGGAAAAAATTTTCTCCGATAGATGAAAAAAAAATTTAAAACACGAAAGAAAATCGAAAAACCAAAAAAAATTTCAGATGTACAATTATGAGATGGGTGGAAGTGGGACATCGCCAACCGAATTTTACAATCAAATTTATAATAGTGGACTGTATCCTACAAACACATACGAAACAACTATTGGAAGTGGGGGCT